>BSYO01000016.1:12609-612609 GCA_033239525.1 Nepenthes gracilis | reverse complement strand
CGCAAAAGGACAATAAGAGTACAAAAAAAGCTAAGGAGGAGTAGAAACCCCAGAAGGAGGCGGCGGTGGCCCTTGAACTCTCCAAGGCTCCCCCATGAGGCTCTTGCGATGCTAGGTAGGATGGTTCTATGGGCTGAGATACTCGACTGAAAAATTGGGGTCAATCAGCAGTGCAATGTGCTGGCTAATGCTGACCCTCTCCCATAATAGTGCCAACAACATGTTGGAGATCTTGTGAGGACGAATGCGAGTGCTCAACTCATTCTCTAAGGTGATCATCTGCCCCGCGAGCTGGTCATGCGCCTCGTAGCCCGTTCAGCCTCTTCTTTCAGGTGCGCATTCTCATCTTTCAGTTGGTCGTTCTCCCGTACCAGGCCGGCCACTGTAGCTTTCCTCAAGCTAGCATTTTTCTTTCTTAGCCTGACATTCTCCGCTTCTAGGCCAGCCAGCACAGATTCTAAGGCGACCGCGTCCTCCTGGTGCTCCGCCTTCAGCGTCTCCAGCTCCTTGTCAAGCCAAGCGATTTCCTTATCCTTATCGAAGATCACCATGTCTCGCTGGCCAAGCACCTTAATAACTGCGTTGGAAATTTTGTCCGTCTGCTAAAACCGATAAGTGTCGCGATGACAAAGTTAAAGAAGAAGCAAGTTGTAAGAGTTTACTTACCAAATCCTACTCACCGACCTTTCCGGCCTGGCGGGGGACCTTGGCACTGGCGGCGGTGGACTAGAAATGGAACCCTCCTAGGTAGGCCTAGCAGTAGCCTCCGTCGTGGACTCCGTCGGCAACTCCATGGTGAGGTCCACCGCCTTGAAAGACTCTCCAGTGGCTGGCTCTTCTAGCACAGTATGTGGCTCCAAAATCATCTCTTGCAGCTCAGTCTGCAACTCCATAACTGGAGGCTCAATAATTGGTTCCAGCAGCTTAGCCAACGACTCAGCAAATGGCTCTCGCGGCTCACCAGCTAGCTCCAGCGTCTCAGCAGACGGCTTGAGAAGTCAGCTCCTCCAACCCAAGCTGCGGCTTTGGCGCCAACTCCACTAGCGCAGGGTGCGCCAAAACAACGACGCCGCTCGCCCTGACACTCAGCATGGCGTCGTAAGCCTCTAAAGCAAGCTCAACTTCAATCCCTGAGCTGCTGCCCACTCTCGCGAGGCACCTAACTGCCACGTAGTCTGGCCTAGAAAATGACGAGGAAGGTGCCACCGTGGCAGCCCTTTCTTGCTCTGGGCTGGTGGGAGCAGTATCAGGGGAATGAGCACCTATAAGCATGGCTCTGGTTCTCCTCTTTCTTTGCAGGGCCTCCGGCGGCGGAGCCTTAGACTTCTGGACTAGAGAGGGAGGTCTCCAACGTGCTCTCCTGGGTTTCATCTCGAGAAACCTAGTAGTCCCTCCTAAAATCCTTAGGGATCTTCCTCACTAGCTCCAACAAATCGTCCATGGCGGCAATCTCACCTTCTTCGGCGTCCCAGTGAAGGCCTGGGGAACCTTGTCCCAATCTCGAGACAAGGGCCACGACTCTGCGATGCGAACGAAGAAAAAGCGACCCTTCCAATTCTTCAATGAGTTGTAGATAGTATAGGTAATCGGAAGGTCTCGAGGGGTTAGAAAAATCCAATCCATGCTCTGAGTGAATCGGAATATCACTCTGACGGCATCCACCGTCATCATGCGAGAGTGATGACACATGAAGATACAAAGGAAACACATATATCGCACGACATTGGCATGAAGCCGTGTAATAGGCACTTGGAGGGCGGTGAGGATGTCCGGTAGCTCCTGGGGGATTGGAAGACGAAACCCACTCCTATGATAAGCCTCGTAAACGGTGACGCAGCCCTCAGGAGGGAAGCAGGCCCTGTCTAGCTCACCGGGCATCACCGGGACGATCCTATGGGGAATATTGAACTCCACACAACTCGTTAACCTCACAAACTGTGAGCATAGAAGTAATCTCTATTACAGAAGGGGCCAGGGTGGTGAAAATAAGAAAGAGGATGGCACAACATTTAGAAAATTTTTAGAAAAGATGAAGAAAAGCGTGAAAAATTTAAAAATAAAATTAACGGACAACTTAAAGGGTAGTGAGAATGCCGAGCACGTTAACCGTCTCGTAAACGTGTGCTATCATTGCTGTCACATGTCGTTTCTTAAATATGCGCGGTCGAATCAAATCCATTGGTGCATTCATTACCGAGATCTTGAATTTACTGTGTACAGACACGTGACCACCTTTTCAACTTACAGGCCGGTTGAGGATAGCGCATTGTTCCAACTCCCACAGGTTCTCTGAATTTTGGCTGGGACGGTCAACAAATCTGGTTAATATTTTCTTCAACAGTTTTCTAGATTTTGGCCTTGACGGTCAATGAATCTTTTCAATATTTCCTTCAACAGTTCTCTAGATTTTGGCCTGGATGGTTAGTGAATTCGGTCAACATTTCCTTTAACAGTTTTTCAGATTTTGGCCTAGGCGGTCAGTGAATCCGGTTAACTTTTCGTCCTGAAGTTCTCCAAGATTTGCCCTAAACGGTCAACGACTTCAGTCAACGCTTCCGCCACCAGTGTAGTAGATCTTGACGGACGTTAACTAGACACGTCTTGTCATAAACATGCTAGAGGTCAAAATTCAGACCATCAGCATGGAATGATAGTGATGGGTACGCCCATAGTGGGTTGGCCCAAGCAGGAGGAACGGCCTAGATCCACAAGGGCTAATAGACGCGCCTGGACAGTTAACCCCAACCGTTGACTGAACGAAAGGCCAAGTTGGACAGACAACAGGCTGCCATAGACGGTCAACATTTCTGTTAACCGGACGTGTCATAGTAGGTCAGCTTAAAAGTAAGCCTCACGTGGGGCAGACCCAATTTGGCCCACACCTTTGTACACGACTAGTAACGATTCTCTTTCCTGATTTCTCACCCTCGTAGAAGGCAATCTCCACTGTAACAGTCACCAGTAGATTCAGTGCATATTCTATGAGGAAAATATCAAATTATTTATCCCTGTCTGTAGCAAACCCTAACAGTAACAAAACGTAAAATGAAGGCGATTAATTTCTGGAGCCGTTACCGCCATTAAAGCTCCATGCCAGGAAAAGAAGCAATCCCAACAGAATGCGAGAATCAAACCTTCCTACCCAAGGGAGGCTGCCCAACATCTCATCTATAAAAGTCTATGGAGTCTTTACTTCAGGGTACGTTCACTTCTCTGCTAAAAATACTCTATTCTCAACTAAAACGCTCTCGTAGTGCTCTGAAAATTCTGAAAGCTCCCACGCTTGTAGAACTCCAACTCTCTCTATCTTTACATTCCTTGGGAACACAAGTGCCAAGAGATAACGCTCCTCACGAGCCCCAAGAAGCCTCTCGCGTTAAGAGCAGAACCCCCATCACAAACACTCTTTATCTTCTTATTCCTTTTACCTTCTTGAAATTCGAAAGCCGATTATTGACTTGAGCGTTAGAATATTTTCAATGGGATAACATCTCGCCGACACTTGACCTTTCGTTTGTTGTAGTGGTGTATAGGATCTAGATTTGATGAACGGAGGTGAATTCAGACGACCAAATTAATCTAAATCTGTTTAAAATTTAGATTCAGACATGCATCATTATCTAAAAGATGCAGCGGTAAAGAAATGGTTAAATATAATCAACTCCTAAAATCTAAGCTTGAAAAGAATTATACGTTCAATTGGTATCTTATTTTTTCATAATGATCTCATTGTTTATTCCACGATGAAACTATGGGTACCAAATGTAAGCTTACGATTGATGGAATGATATGTCATCACGAAATATCGCCTATTGAATATTCATTTAATAATAGACAGTATGTACTTTATTGATAAAAAGTTGTGCCTACAATGCAAAAATAATAATCCTAAGATGGGCTATGGTGACACTCACGGACCAACCACCGGATGCTTTGCCTCCTTATCTAATGGTTGTCTAGTCGAGGGATTCTCTCACTGTGAAACTTTTGGAATCCAATATTTAAAACCAATAATGGAGAATAAAAAAAGGTATTACTCCCTTAGATTTTAGATTATTCAAATATTTAGGCGAGCATTTCTCCTAAGTTTAGAACCAAATATTTATTTTAAAAAATATATTATATTTTTTTGAATAATTTGCTTGACTCGAGTGCAAAGTAACATACTAAGAATCTTGCATCAATTACTATTAGTACTTCAAGAGCTCGTCATCCCCTGAATTTACTTTCCAATTGAGTTTTATTATAATAACTCGACCTATTTATCCATATATTAACGTATACAAAAGATAGTCTTAATTTAAAAATAGTAGGTAAATATTTATCTCTTATCTATCAACTTAAACCAGAACTGAGTTAAATATCAAACAAGTTTTTCCATAAACATGGACTAGAATGCTTCATTGTTACTACTTGCAGTAGGAAAGACTAAGGATCAAATTATTTGAATTGTATTTCTTATCAGGGTGTCCCAATTTTGAATTACATGATACAAATACGCATCACATTCATCAGTAATAATATTTATCACAATTGATTGATGTGCCTCATATGCCACAATAAATAGTGTAAGTGTTGAGAAAATATGTTATTTTTTTTAAAAAATTATTATAAGTATTTAAACTATAAATGGATTTGATTATTGGCTCAACGATTTGCATAATAAAAGAAGTATAAGCTTGAACATTTCATTTTTATTATAAGTTGGAAAAAACCATACATAATTCTCCCAATTATTTGAAATATAATTCCCAAAGCTTGGGCTAAACAAACTAGTATGAGTTAGAGTTAGAATATTCAATCCTTTATAAAAATCTTAAATCATCTTAGGTTATAAAGTTATAAGTGGTAAAAACATAATAAACTATAATCAGATAATGCAAAAATTTGCTAGCCACTTCTAGTACATGAAAATTGAGTTAAAAATTAATTTTTTATTATTTAGTAGGTAAAATTAATGCGATATGATATTTTTATTATTAAAAAAAATAATTTACTACATTACTTGTATATCTTCAACCATCGCAACGGAACCATCTCTGAGACAATAATAAATCAACAAATCTATTGGGGATGTGAACTTACTTCTTTACTGTTTATAATGAATTTTGGTTTCACAGAAAGTGAATTCACGTCGTTTGGGCCGGGGGGGGGGGGAATGGGGAGAGAAAAAAAATAAATACAGAATTACAGTACCGGGCACGACACTCTGCAAAGTATCTTTCCTCAAACGAAAGCGGTTGAAGGCCCCAGAAGTATCTTTCGTTCATAGTTTCGTTATTGTATTCTTTTCCAATTTCGTAAAGATTCGTGATTGTTTAATTTCATTCAATTTCAGTCCGAATCCAACAACGAGTAATTCCGTTTCTCTTCGTTTCTGGTAATTTGTTAACACCTACTCGATCTGTACTCGAGATCCCTCCCTGTCATGCTCCGAAAGAGACTAGCTATCTGATTTTCCCTCATGCCATTTGAATTGGAACGATACGTGCTAAAGCTTGTGCTGCTTTTTTCCATGCAAAAAATTTCGCGTTTATTGTTCCTAATTTCTACTAGAGTCTGGATTATTTTAGTGCTATTTGTTTTTGACGAGAGCATCTCGCCTGTTTGCTTAGTCTGCACTTGGATGTGGTTTTTGTTTTGGATTTTGTCTGCTTGCCCACTAGTGTAATTATTATTTTTATTTTTATTTGTTTGTGTGTGTGTGTGTGTGTGTGTGTGTGTGTGTGTGTATCAGGATTGGAGGTTTTATGGGGTCAATCTTTTTATTTTGTTGTTTTTAGGATTTTTTTGTATTGGGTTGAATATCATTATCTTTGGTATTCTTTTTTTAATGTAGAAACGATTAAATGTTAATGCGTATTTGAAATTTTGATTTTGGCCCTAGAAATTCTGAAGTGGAATGTTGGACCTTTCAACCCGGATCCTGTACAAAATAAACCAAAACTAGAGTTCAGAGGGATATAACTGACTCATTGATATATCTTCTAATGCTCAATTCAGTAGGCGTCTCAAACAAAGGACTTAGAAAGAGAAAAAGGGAGAGGGTGTAGGGGATTGGAAGACTAGGATCCTAGAATATTTTGTAGGGAGGAGGCTTTCTGAAGGATAAACTCTGGACCTCTTTCTTACAGTTTAAGTGTTGCAGAACCTGTATTCTAACAAGCGTGGAGAGCAAGAGATGTTGGAAATCTCAAAGATCAGCAAGGCATTAGATGCCATCTGATTTAGATATGTACAAAGATGCCTTTTGATTGCTAAGGTGCTTCATATTATAGAGGTGCCAGTCTAGTTATTTGGGATGGATCTTTCTAGTTATCCTAGAGGTTGCCAGTAGTTCTCTTGGAGAGGGGTTGCGGGCAGTTTTTGCAAAAAGGAGTTGTTACATATTTTCCACATGTGGGGGTTGTTGACTGTTCTAGTTAGTTTTTTGAAGTTGACTGTTGATATACATGCTTCTAATCGTGAGTCTGAAAGAACCGTTTGTGGAATCATGGCTGTTATTGTTGACTCATTGTCAAGGATTGTAGAATTTTGGTTAAGTATGGAGAGTCAGCTATTTAGCTTTGCATTTTGACTCTCTTTGACTCGCCCTTCCGTTTCAACACTCACTGATTTAATACTTTAGTACCATATTCCAATTCTTTTACTTTTGCAGTCACCTGGTCGATTAGGCCATTATCACCTGACCTATAACTAGAACCTATTTTCTAGGATCCCCTCAAGATTATTTGCACTTGGACTTGTTTATTGCCAAACTTGTATTCGATAATCTAGACTCTCTATTTCATCCATAGTTTGAAACAGCATACTTGGATTAGCTTGAATTTTACCGGATGCAACACTAGTACCCCAATCTTGAAGCTTGAATTCGAACGTCGAGGATATAAATTTGGTCTTGAAGTTACATATTCCCTTGATTATTTTGTCTGTGCCTCTTCCCAAAGAGTCGCCTGTTGATCTGTGCTGTTAGGGCGCTTAAGTTGTGTCGCTCATTTACCATGCTTTGGCTGGTAATCTCTGTAGAGATTCTCTATATTCAATTTGCACATCAGTCATTGAGAGTGTGTTATAGCTGCCCCAGTTTGTTACTTGAAACGCTATGTTTTGTATTTGTTTTCTTGCCTATAAATGGTATGCTTGGTTTCAAGCTTTCTTCATACTTCCCCTTTTAGATCCTCTGATCAATGAAATCTGTGCGGTTTTCACGACCAAACCATCTTCTGATGATTATTCTTCCAATCGGAGGAGTTGCGGAGGTTTTTCTATAAAGGCACCTTCTTATAAGGTGTCGGCGATGACGATCATCTTGGTTTTCTTTTTTTAGACCACAGGCCATCTTGGTTCCCTTCTTTTGTGTGGCACCCCCTGCTGAAACGTTATCTTTGCCCAAGTTGGTAGAAGCGGTTGGTGGTTGGGTTGGACTTCTTGTCCCCAGTTTAACCCTCATGGAAAGGATTGGTGAACGAGAAGATAACCTTGAATGCTATCCAACTAGTTCCTCTTGTGCTAGATGGGCCTTGAACTTATACCACGATGCATTGCTGATTTATTAGTGCATAGATGGGAGTTATAGTTCAGTGGTCAATTGAGTCCTCTCGACTTCTCGGCTTGTCGGCCTCACTTTCTTGGCGTTATTCTGGGTTACCAAGGAAATACAATTGCTCTGGGATCCCTAACTTGTCAAACAGTTCTGATGACATAGACAGATATAACTGTTTGGCAGGGATTCATTGCTGCAGTTTTTTCTCATGGTGCAGCCTATTCAGCTTTTGTTTTCTCTGGCCTCGGGCCTATGTTGATATATTTATCCAGAGACATTGTAAATTTTTGACTAAAATTAATTATCATAGTTTATTTTTGTATTCACATGTAGATCTAGTTGGCAGGCTTAGACAACCCTTCATAAAAGGCCTTCTGTTCCATCGGCTGGGAGTCTGACAGTTTGATTCTTTGACAATTTGGATCTATTACTCGGTTCTAAATTGGGACTGATGAATTTAAGTCGGTTAAAATATTTACCGGGCTCAATATTGCTCTTCTGAGTCGAATTCGAGTTTGCAGGGTGCTAACATAATTATCTTCTAGTCCTAATCACATCCCAACTATCTGGTATTGATAAGATTATTGGTTGTCTGATAGATTGATGGCATCAGTAAAATCATGAATGCTCTGCACTTGAAGTGATTGATATGCAGTACATTTAATGCTTATTCCTTTAAAATGTGACACGTCATTTTGAGAGGAAACTTGTATTTCTTTGAATGAAAAACATCGTTTCGGTGAAGCTTCATGATTATTTTGGCTTCTTCTGTTTGGTGCCTGTTTTGGGGCTCACTTAAGCCCACCAGTTAGAACCTTAGAGTTATGTTTCTCGAACTGTTGCCTCATAAATTTTTAAACTTTGAGAGCTCTAATCGATGTCGTCTACATTCGTCCATGGCACCACATCAATCTGAGAGTTCATCTACACTCAAGTTGGTTGATATCGCCTCAGTCCTTACGAAATTGGACATTTCTACCATTTATGAGAAGTATAATGTTCTTTTTTCCATTGTTTCCGTCATACCCAATTTAGAGGATAGTGCCTCATCCCCTCGTGAGGGTTTTATTACTATATGAGGCCCATTTAAAAGTGGGTTCTATCTCCCTATTCTAGGGGAACTTATGGAAGTTATGGATGCATTGAGGATACCATTCGCATGATTTCACCCTAACGCCATCTGGTACCAGGGTTGTGAAAGTTATTTTTAGTTTTTTGTAGGACAGCAATTCATGTCTTCGACTTCTTGTCATGGCATAAGTATAGAGGCTGGAAAACCCAATTCTGTAAAAAATTGGAAGAATTGATTCTTCTTCGTTTGGATGTCTTTCGACTAGCCCTTGTGTAACACTTGGAGTTCTATCGATGCTGCTTACTCGGGCTCTATGTGTGAGAACGAGAAAAATCATATAAAATTTAAAAAACTTGATCACCCTGCACATAAACAAGGTGTGGAGGATGGGTATTTTTTGGCAAGTACAACATTGTTTTGTGCTGGGTGGTACATTGTTTTAGGGAATTCCTTTGAAGGTGATATCCTATCTCCCTTTAGGAGGAAGAAAAGAGAGTTTACCTTGTGGTCTTCTAGAGTGGTGATCACTGACGAGGATAGTCTTGAGAGTCCTCTGGCTGATAGCCCAGTAGTGATCCCAATGATTTCACCAGCGCATAGTGATTCATGGGAAAAAGAGATTGACACTGCCTTTTCTGGTCACAAGACAGAGGAGAGAGTTAGCAAGAGGTTGCTGTTGTCTATCTCTTTGGTGTTGGTATTTCTATCAGCAAGTATTATTGTCCTGCCTCTCTCTGCCGTTGCTCCAGCATAATAACCTTTGGTTTTCATAGTTGAGGATGATTTTTTGGAGGGTGTCGTTGAAGGGGCAGGGGATGATTCCCCTGGCTTTGTCTCTGTTTAATGCAGGTCTTCCAATAAGTCCAATGCTTCTGAACAGTCCATTTCGTGGGAACGAGCTTTAGTTATTTACATCAGTCCTCTTTGTTAGAGTGTCATCCTCTTTGTTGAGGTGTCTTTGGTGTCTACTGTTTTAGTGAGCAGCGGATCAGCTCATATGTTCAATTCCTCGGCCAGCCTCTCCTATAAGCTTCATTAGTGTTTTGATTGACTGATTGCCAAATGAGCATCTCAGCTAAATCATTAGTTTATTGTTGCTGAATTATACGAATCCTAGTCCTTGACTGTGTGATTGAACATGCATAGCCTGCATCAGGCTTTGTTTGTCACTACTTATGCATTTAATGCATCCTTGAGGCTTAATAGCCGGACGACTATCGTTATTGTCGAGTCTTAATGAGCTTTTACCCATTTAGAGATTTGACTTATTTTACCGCTGTTAGAATTCTAAGCAATTCTTTTGGTATTGAGAAAGGTTCCTAGTTCTGAATGAGTTGCAAATGCCCCAAGTTTCTACTTGGCTAGGAGGATTTATGGGGTGTTATTGCCAACACTTCCTCTTGTGAGATTGAAGCTCTGTATTCCAACAGTATCTCGGATCTATTATTTCTAGAGTTTGTTCTCTTTCTCCAAAATTGAAATGGCCTTTAGAGCATGAGGAGATAGGTCGATAAGGTGCCCTGTAGATGATTGACGACTTAAGCCTTGTCTATGTTTTCTTGGAGGCGGCCTTCTTATTTTTCATCTTTCTCATGGAAGTTTTTTGTGGGAGTGGGACATTTGCCTGATGAAGCTGACTTTCAAATCTATCCCATAGGTCTTCAGCATCTTGAACGGATCTTGGAGCTGTGTAGCCATAGCTGTCATGACCCAGAATAAACAACCTCAAAAATTCAGATCATGACATTAAAATATATTAAACCTATATATATATGTAATAAAAACATATATATATATTCAAAATCATTATCAATCTTGTTAACATTTTTATTTATTTCTCATTACACACTTATACATATTAAAACTATATAAGCTTATTGCAAGTAAAATTGCAAAAGCTTACACAACTAGTTATAATAACAAAAAGTCCACTAAGAGTCTCTTATCCAAGTTACTCTATAAAAAAGATAGTCACCTATAGGCTAATTTGAAAAAGATAGAAAACAAATAGCAAATGAATCAAATACTCAATAAGTAATTCCATAATCAAGAAATACAATGATAGTAAAGATAACTAAAGTTCAATTAACTCGTTAAACTATAAAATTCAAGTACCATGTGTCAGATACAATATATGAATTGTCTAACACATTATATGAAACATAATATAATCACAGGTTCCATGATGTTGTACAACAAGTTTTGCTTTACGAGGATAATATTTCCTCTATGGCGAAACTTAAATTAATGTATTTATGCTTCCATTAGTTGGGTATATTACTCCATACTCTGATTACTATCCATCTTCTCACTGAGCAATGCCAAAAGCATCGTACTACCACACGTTTGTGGCTTAGTCAATCATTGAATATTTCCAAATATCCATATCATAATATAATATTCCTAAGTTTTGCTAGGGAAAATAAATATATCCTTGAGATAGTTAAAATGGAATTGGTATCGGATAATGTGGACTACATTAAAGTACCCTAGTGCCCATATTATTCGGATACAATAATTTTTTTTGTGTATTGTCCTTTACTTTATCCATGGAATGTAGAACGAAGTATCATACTACATTGGATTATAATATGGAATAATCAGCATCCATACATCTACAAATCTACGTTATCTTTGCCTGTAGTTCGTTATCACATCTTACTAAATTGGGTAATGTCAAGTAAACTATGCAATGATCATATAAGAAAGTTAGGAAAAACCAATAGAATCATGAGGATCGTGAATCAATATAATGATGATCACAATCATTTGAAAAATGAAAATGCAGCAACTAAACAATGTATTAACAAAGAGTTAAATGAATATATCTAGGAACACAATACCTCTTAATATAGCCTAAGGTGCCATTTATTTTTTCCCAAATATCAAGATTAAATCCACCTATAAGAGATTAAATCTGCCCTTCAATTAAGTGATTAAAATTCATTACTAGACACTTCCATCATTGTTATTACTAAATTCATAAATAAATAAACAAATAAATAATTTATTATATCATATCATATAGAATATACCCGTAGTAAATTATTTATACCCTCCATATCTCAAATAATCACTAAAATATTTTATTACCTCTAAATAAATAATTATTATTCCTAAATAAAATTTTTCTTCTCAATTTGATACACCCATAATTCAAGATATAGTGGCTAACTCGTGTAGGAGTCATTCTTGCCCAAGAACAGGAATAACAGTTTGTTGTTATGGGATCACACTTTTAGCTGGATCACTGGTGTGGCATTTAGTGTCACTGCCACGTTGGATTTACTAAGTCAACCGAATCTTTACACTTAGGCACAAGCTAAGTGACTCGGAAGCGAAACATGAATACTAATGAACGAACTCAAAAGTGCAAAGAAGAGAATGGGAGAATGTAGAGATTGTATTGCTTGATAACACATTGTTAAGTTGCTTACAAATGAAATCCCCCCCCTTTTATAGTGGAGCTTCTCCCATCCACCCCCCTAATTAATGGCCAAGATTATCCACATAGATGGTTATGATTGAGCTTTTAGATTTCTCTTAGAATAACTCTTCCTAGATGCCTTCTCCAGAATTTGTCACTATCTTTTTCATTCTAGAATATTCTACTGGAATATCTAAATATTTTCAAATGGAGATATCTCTACACTTTGCGAAGTTTTCTTGAATATTTACCCTTTTAGATGACTCATTTATTTACAGTGATAATTTCACAATACTGTATAAGTCTAGAGCTGTACAAATATACTGTTCAGGTACTATCATGGTTCAACCTCCAAGTTAGCGCTTGGGAATAGTTGATCGATCCCACCATGCCCTTGTTTTGCTCTTTTTTGTACTGAATGCCCTTCTCTCTATCCTAATTGAATTATTAGCTAATATTTTATAGAAAAGACTTATCAAAATCATCACGTCGGATTTTTATACAACTATTAGAACAAATTTATACATCAAAATTTTACAAATTGACCATCAATTTCTTAAATTTCTTGAAATTCTTATTTTTACACCACTTTTGGATTTTTCTCAAATTTGACTACATAAGGAAGATTTAATACAAACGAACAATCATTCAAGATACTAGAGAAATATTAGATCACGGAATAATGAGAAGATTAAGGAATTACGTACTCAAATTCATTCCCCCAGTTCCTCTTTTCCCTCTGTTTTTCGTTATTTTCTTCCTCTTTTCTCTCTCTCTCTCGACTTTCACTCGGCAAACTTGAAAACTGAACTGAATCCCCTTCGCAGCAGCAGAAGGCCTTCTAATATCCCCTATGCTGTCCTGCCACACCTACTTCCAGGTGTTAAAGCTAAGAAAACTAATTGAGGCAGTAATGTTCTACTCATCTAAATCTGCTGGCAACTCCTCAATGCCACAAAATTCCTAAATGTTATTTAGGGCTAAGTTTTAGACATTTAATAATTAATTTAGTGGGTTCACGAAAAATTTTTCATAAACCTCTAAGTAATATTTTCAATCCTAAGCATGTCTCAGAATATTTCCAAAATATATTAATTACATATCATCGGCTGAAATGGTGAACCCCTTAAGCTGGACAAATGCCTCATCTTATTCTAAACATTACCTATGCCAACTCTATGTCCAAATATAAGTTTTTATATAGCAAAGTCTGGCCTCCTCATGTGTTGATATGCCAGTAGCCTCAAGTCCCTTCACACTGGTGGCACAACCTTAGGAAATTAACTAGTTTATCTTGTATTACTTAAATAGTTAGTCTAAATACTTATTTTGGTATCCACTAATAATTCACATGGATCTAGTAAAGTTCTAGAAATTGCAAAATCACAATCTCCAAATTATTTAAATTCCTCATTTGATATAGTTGTGTTGGAAGTACTCTTATAATACGCCCAAAATATGATAAGTAAATATCCCAAATTAACGCATCCAAAATTCTCTTCCTCATATATTTTGAATAATACAAAAATTTGGGATGTCACAGTAGCTTCCATGTACGGTGCTGCAAGTGAATGGGTGTTTATTTGGTTTTTATTTGTTTTGGGGATGTTCTGAGACGGAATGTTACGAGGAATTTGACCTGATTGGATATGGGCCTTGGTGTAAACCATTATTGCTTGTTTGTGCTTTTGTATGGGTAGGAAGGAGTTCCTTAACTTGTTCATATAGATGGCGCTAATGATGTGTATCTAGAATTTGAATTCTGGCCTGAGAAATTCCAAAGTGGGCTCATGGACCTTTCTACCTACATCTTACATACTATAAACCAAAGCTAGAGTTCAGAAAGATGGGAAAGATTTATTGGTTTATCTTTCAATACTCAAATTAACAAATATCTCTAAGAAAGGAGTTAGAAAGATAACAAGAGAGAGAGTGTGTCTATGTGTATAGAGGATTTGAAAACTAGGCTTCAAGAATATTTTGTGGGGAGGTGTTATGGAAGATAAGTTCTAAACCTCTTTTGTGCAGGTGTAAGTGTCACAAGACTTGTATTCTAGAAGTGTGGAGAGTAAGAGATGCTAGAGATCTTAAAGATTAGCAATTGATCAGATTCTACTAGATTTGGATTTGTCCAAAGATGGCCTTAGATTGCTATGGCCCATTTTATTTATAGAGGTGTCAGGTAGTTATTTGTGATAGTCCTTGCTATTTTTTATTGAGGTTGCTAACGGTTCTCTTGAAGATGAGTTGTGGGCAGCTTTCCTAGGAAGGAGTTACTACATATTTTCCACATGAGGGGGTTGTTGATTGTCCTAGTCAGTTCTCTAAAGTTGACCATTAATATGCCTGCTTCTAACCGTGAGTCTTGAGGAACCATTTCTGGAATTATAGTTGTTGCTGTCGAGTCTTAGTCGATGAATATATAATTTTGGCTAAATATGGATAGTCAACATTCCAGCTTGGCAGTTGGGCTCTCCCTAACATGCCCTTCTGAATTAATCATCATCAATTTAATACTTTAATTTCATAATCCAATTCTTTTTGCTTTTTTGGTCACCCTGTCACCCGGCCTACCAGGTCATTGTCACCCGGCCTATAGCTAAAAGCTGCTTACTAGGCTTTCCTCAAGCTTTTTTTTCACGTGGTTCGGGTTGTTGCTAGACCTGTATTCGATAATCTTGACTCCATTTTATTCATCGGTCAGGTCAACAGATTTGGGTCAGCTTAAATTTTTACTTGACCCAACACATTTGTCTCTTATTTGAAATTAGATTTTGAGAGTTTATAGTGAGATGACAATGCAATCTATTTCTCTCAACTTTTGGCTTGATGCATGCTTAGAAAACAGCCCTTCACTCTGTTTTTTGGCTGGATAATTCATCTCTTTCATTGATATTTGGTATCAATACCTTGGATCCCTCGTGGTGTAAACTGTGGCAACATTATAAAATTTGGGTTCTCTTATGGTATTAACCTTCTTAACCAATGTAGAGTATGAGATATCTTGGATCCCTTCTTAACTAATGGCAAGAATATGAGATTTACCAACTTCACCACAATAATAGCATGTTTTCAATGATTGAAAGGAGTTTGGCAAACTGTTTTTTCTATTTGTTCTTCACCTTGAGAAAATTAAAAAAAAAAAAAATCTTTTTTTGCCAAACTTTTCACTTGGCACCCTGAAATTATATATAGAAACTTCTCTAATCTTTGTTGTCTCCCCTTGTGTTATGGTTTTTTCTCAGGTAAACTCTCAATTTTCTTTTTTTAAAACATTTCTCAAATCCTTTTAGAAGCAACAAAATCCTTTCCAGATTTTGTAATAAGGAATGACTTCTTGCAATTCCTTAGTCAATTCTTTCTGGGACAAGTTAAAGGCTTAGTTTTTTGCTATTCTAGTATCCTTCCTTGTTCATAATTGAAAAGTGCCATGACAAAAATTTTACACAGGTTGGCCGCCTCCTGTTCCCATTGACTATTAATAGAAACTCAATTCAACCTTACTCCAGGCATGCATGCTTCTTTGTTTTTCTTTTTCTTTCTTTTTAAATAGTTGGAGCCTTTATCCTTCTTCTTGGAAGCTTTAGCATTCTTGAGAAGATGACATTCCTCCTCCTCTTGCTGATGGTGGTGTTGTTTAATGATGTTCTCTTCATCCCCATCCTTTTCTCAATAGAAACTTATGAAATATACTTGTTATCTCTAGGTGTTGATCTTCACAGCTCTCCACCTGAGTTATCGTTCACAAGAATCATTGCTGTTGGTTGGTGCTTAAGAACTGCTCTCATCTTCCTTTGACAATTTTTTTATGATGTCCTTTCAGGGTGATTTCATGTTCAGTAGTGAACCCAACAACTTAACCAAAAAAAAAAACAGTTCAATTTTTGGCCTTTCATATAACCACGATCTTGTTTCTGATGTATTTGGTAATGGTCGAAGGCCTTTCTTATAAGCTCTTAAAATTGTTAGTGACAGTAGAAAATGATTAAACAAGTAACAATATCTTTGATAGTCTCCTCCATGCATCTTGAACAAGTCACAATTGTGTATGTTCTTTAATCATTTGACTTGGCAGTTGACATGTTTAGCAATACCTAAAATTCAATCTTATTATTCAATTTCTCAGCAGTTTTGGACTTCCAAACACAATTGAACTCATTAACATTAAAATCACATTGCAAATGACTCGTGGTATAGTGTTGCAGTAGCAATTTGGAGTGAGAAAAATGAGTTTAGGGGCAGTAGGAAGGAGATGGGACCAGAAAGTTTGAGTGTGGGAAATAGGAATAGCCAAGCCTTTATATCACAGTTTTGTTGCATAATTTTGATGCAAGTCAATTAACCTTTTTTTTGCCCGGGCTGTGCTACTTTATGGTTCATTGGTTTGTAGTCTGGAGAACAGCACTTCATAGAATGTGACTTTAATGTGTTCGAAATTAATGTGCTATCATGTTGCTTCTTTGTAGCGAGTGCTGTTGAAGTCCTTCACCTCATTAGGCTTCCCGTAAACTTAATGGTTATAATTATAAGTTGAACTGATTAATAATAAAGATTGCAGCAAGTGATTTAAATGATTATTCAATTTCAATCATTCATTCATTCAACTTTTATTTCTAACCTTTGGGCTTATGGGAGCCTAATAAGATGTGAGGACCTTGATAGCTCTCCTTTATAGCAGCTATCTAGTTTCATTTCTATGATAAAGAAGTACATTTTTGAAGTATTATTGACACATGAGTGGTAAGATATGAGAAGTCAACCTGATAAATAGGTCTCTTCTTTGTTGTTGAAGGTGTCAGTTGCTATGAGAGACAGGCTATTCAAGTCTGTCATTGGAGATAGAGGATGGTTGATGTAAAGTTTATACAAAAGCTTGCCTTTTCAAGCACTATGGAATTACTCTGTATTGGGTTATGGTTGTTTTGGGTTAAGAAGAATGCAATTTATAAGATGTAAAGTTCTGATAATTTTATTGTCGATTCATTAACACTTGATTTATAAATGATGAATGTTTCATTGTGTGAATGAAATGTATTGGACTTCATGGCTTGTCATCGTTCAATGGTTTCCAAAATGTGTATGAGTCTTCAGTGTGTCCAAATGTTGGCTTCATTCTCAAGGTTCTTCCTGTACACATGATACAGGTGGTGAAAACTGAAACAGAATGAGAAAGAACGTCTTGAAAGTGAAGCAAGTGCATTCTGTATGTCTTGGAAATCACTGGAATCATTCATGAATATGAGATCAGGAAATATATTAATGGTTCTCTATAGTCCAGACTGTCGTTGATATGTTCCCGTAACAGAAGGGAAGTACTTGATTTCATGGATGCATTGCCCGACCATTTACTTCGGGAGATTCTGCGAAGAGTTAAGAAAACCGTGGACAGGAATTCCATGTCTTTAGTGTGTAAGCACTTGCACGAGCTTGACAATGAAGAGAGACACTACCTTCGTGTTGGCTGTGGACTAGACCCAGCAAATGAAGCCTTAAGTTCTCTCTGCAATAGGTTTCCAAACTTGATGAAAGTAGAAATAATCTATTCTGGATGGATGTCTAAATTGGGGAAACAATTGGACGATGAAGGCCTTCTTGTTCTATCCAACAACTGTCCCTCACTTAGAGATCTCACTTTAAGTTACTGCACTTTCATTACTGATTTGGGTATTGGTTACTTGGCTTTGTGCTCCAAGCTTTCATCCTTGAAGCTCAATTTCACCCCAAGAATATCTGGTTGTGGCATCTTATCACTTGTTGTGGGATGTAAGAAGCTGACAGTATTGCACCTTACTCGATGCCTAAACATTAGTGGTTCAGAGTGGCTGGAATATCTCGGCAATCTTGAGACAATTGAAGATCTGTCAATCAAGAATTGTAGAGCCATTGGAGAAGGTGACTTGATAAAGCTTGGACCTAGTTGGCGGAAACTAAAGCGATTGCAGTTCGAGGTGGATTCCAATTACCGATACATGAAGCTTTATGATAGGTTTGCTGTTGACCGGTGGCAAAAGCAATGGATTCCTTGTGAAAATATGCTGGACCTGAGCTTAGCAAATTGCATCATCAGTCCAGGAAGGGGGCTTGCCTGCGTGCTGTGGAAGTGTAGAAACTTGGAGAATATTCACTTGGACATGTGTGTTGGGCTTAGAGACAGTGATATTGTAGGCTTGGCCCAAAAGTCAAGAGGTCTTCGGTCAATTTCATTCCGAGTGCCATCAGACTTTTCCCTTCCCCTTTTATTGTCCCATCCTTTGAGATTAACTGATGAGAGTTTGAAGGCTGTGGCAGCAAATTGTTCCATGCTCGAGTCGGTGAGTATATCATTCTCTGACGCGGAGTTCCCGTCCTTCTCCTCATTTAGTTTGGATGGAATCCTTAATCTAGTTAAAAGTTGTCCAATACGCGAGCTCTCATTGGACCGTGTATACTCATTCAATGATGTCGGTATGGAGGCTCTGTGTACAGTCAACTGCCTTGAGACCTTAGAGATTGTGAGATGCCAAGAGATGAGTGACGAGGGTTTGCAACTCGTGGTTCATTTTCCTCGGCTGCAGGTTTTGAGGCTTAACAAGTGTTTGGGAGTCACTGATGATGGGCTGAAGCCACTTATTGGAACATACAAGTTGGGATTGTTGGTGGTCGAAGATTGTCCTCAAATATCCGAGAGAGGAGTTCAAGGTTCTGCAAGATCTGTATCCTTCAAGCAAGACTTATCATGGATGTACTGAATTCTCCCTTGCTGAGATCATTTTATACTGAGCACAAGAGGCCATTCTTCCACAAATGCAGTTGATGGGTTCCTTGACGGATGTTGTTTCTGCCACTATTGTTTGAGGTTAGTTGATAACGAGGTGCATTAATACATTGCATCATATTGTAAACTATGGTTATTAATGACTGAATAAAGCTTGTTACTAGCTTTTTTCCCTTGCTGAAATTTGTGGTGTTGATTGGTTTTCCCCTCTTGCTTTAACTCATTACATTCTGTCTTGTTTGAATGGAATGGGAGGGAGGGGTTAACTTTTATGCATTTTTTTTTTCCTCATTAGTTGAGAAGGGGGTGTTAAGTGGAATGGAAGTGGATGGGGGTAAATGGTTCAAGCTATTCAACCCCAAACTCAATCTTTTGTTACCCAATTTATCACTTTCGGTTCTCCTCCTTTCCCTCCACTAGAGCTCCTAAATAAGGTGAAAGACGCCTATCTTACTTGAGGGAGTTGATAACTAAGAAGAGGGGGAGGGTGTTTCGCTGTGTGTATGTGACAGTGAAGTAACAGATGTGGTGGTTGGTTTAGCAAGCAAGTGGGCACTCTGCTCTGCCTGCCTGCTGTCTGCTGGTTGAATGCGGATGACTGGGTGCCAGCAACATAGCAAGGCAAAGAGGCATTGAGGGCCCCTACTTTTCCTCTTGCATTGTTATACTTGTTTACTTGTAAAAGCTGTTTTTTAAAGCGCAACGTATTTTTGGCTGTGCCCTTTGGATGGGGTTGTAAGCTGCTGTTGTCAGGCCTCTTCGTAGTTCTCGTCTTTAATTGGACAATTGTTTATTGGGGAAATTATCTGTATTATTTGTTAATGCTTTAGGGGTGTCTACCTTCATTTGGTTGCTTGTCTCAAATCATTGTATACGTCATACATGTTTATATATAGGGTTTGAGAGAGGGAGTTCGGGTCTGAAAGTAAGACTCAGACTATGTTTGGATTTTGGAATGATTCTGGTTTGGTACTTGAATTCGCCAACCAAGGCTATCGCCGTGTATTTGCATTAGGTTTAGCTTCACTTACCGGCAATATGAGATCTAACACAAAATTGGTAGATGGTGCATTTCTCTTGATCCTTGAAAACTGCATAGTTGTTAGAGTGCTCCTATATTTGAATTTAACAGAAAATGTTGGTGAAAATTGGTTGGATAATGGAATTTCTTTCTTTATTTCTGAAATATGATTGTATGACCGGTCATAATTGAAACTTCGTTAAGGTGAGGATTTCATCTTTGTAATTTTGGGCAGCTCGGGTTTTACAATATGTCTAATATATTTTCTTGTGCCGTTGTAATTTTAGTCCTCCAAGTTGTCTTTGGAAAGTTGTTAACTCAGGGGAGGTGCATGGGTGTGTGGTTGGGTGAATGTGATGGTGAAGTAATTGATGCGGTGGTTGGCATAGCAAGCTGGTGCGGCGTTGTGCTCCGCCCCTCCTGCATCATCCTGTCTGGTGGCCACTGTCATACGAAGATGACAGGGTGTCTGTAACCTGCCAACCTGTATCATGTAGGCGAAGAGTCATTCAGGCTTCTTAGCACCAATTAATTATTAGCACCAATTTAAAACATACCATAAAATATTAAAATAATAATAATAATAATCATTGATGCCAACGCGGTGAGATTTAGTTCTATTAAAAAAAACATACCATAGAAGAAGACTAGAATGAGGGAAAGTTTCTGGATGGCAAGTTTCGTGCGTCAAGAAATTTTTTATGGGAGAAGGTTTGCAAATAAGTTAGGTCGTATGCCTAAGTACCCTGAAATTTACGTTTTAACATGTGTTTTAATTTTTATTTTTAAGCTTCAATGTTAAGGAGCCTTCTTTTAAGCATGTCCTTTGAACGGCTAAGTAACCACTCGGAGTAAGATTATTGGACGTGAAAGCAATTTTTTCAACTGATGAGATGTTTCATTTATGCCCTGATCAATAAACTTTGTATTTGTGAACTTCCAATGTTTTTCATTTGAATGAATTTAGGGGCCCGAATGGTTTCTTTGACCATTAGAAGATGGTCTTTGTGTAGCCACATCACCTTAATATCTGGGTCCATATAGTAACTCATGATCATCTTTGGTTTAGTGAGACATTCATTGATAGTTTGATGCAAGAGTAACTTCTTAATAACACCGTTTTTTTATGTTGATGTGGTATGTCAGTTGGTTTGGGGGCACATTTAACCTTGGTCAACAAATTGGGTATCTTTGGCATATGATACAGAGTGATAATTAGGCTTATGAATGCGTTGACTTTTCAAAGACTTAATGCTCTAACAAAATGGTCTTTCTTTAGTGAGACAAGGTTACCTATCATTCTAAGAACTAAATCTACAATAGTATAGGTTCTCTCATAATATGGTTTCTAATAATATGACCTCTCCAACAATGTAGTATCTTCTAACAATCAACAATTTGTTTTTCATTTTTTAAAGTTTTTATCTTATTATTTTGTTGCCAAACTCGTGAATTTTATAATGATTTTGTATTAGATAAAACTCTAGTCAAGTCGATCACATTATGAGTTTTTTATTTTTATGCTAATAATAATAATAATAATAATAATAATAATAAATGGATAATTTCACCCTCTATTGTATTCATATAATTTTAGATATTTTATATCATCTTTTATTATCCGATATTTTCACGTGCACAAATTCATTCTTTTGATTTTGAAAAAAAATGTAAGTACTAATATAATTTTCCTTCATAATATACCCATTTATTATTTTTTTGCATGCAAACTATCTATAAATCCTAGCCCGGATATTCTATTCATTATTAGGATAAAACTAATGTAAAATAAGTGTTAGGTCTGAGCCGAGAGAATAAGACACTTAAATTTCTATTTTATAGCCTCTTGATGTCATAAGCTCGAATTATTAAAATAGAACCCCTTTTGCATGGTGACAACTTAACATTAAAATAAAAGTCGGGGCAAATAAAGTCGTAGAATATGATTTGGGAATTGCAAGAGCACATTAATTCTTCTTTTTTTTTTTTTTTTGTTTCCTATTTATGCCCCTGTGGTGATAAAGTCTTTATAAATTTGGGTTTAAAGTACATAGCCGAGGAGGAAGAATCTCAACAAAAGGGAAAGAAAGAAGGGCAATTGCTGGCATTCTCCATATATTTTATATTATCTGAAAAATTATGACATGGGTATTGTTATATCAGTTCATTAATGATACAAAAAATTAATGTAAATATTTTTTTTATGCACATTTTTCATAAAGTGTGGGTGAGTATTAATTATTTCAATTACCAACCCACCCCACCTCCCCCAAAAAAAAAAAAAAAAAAAAAAACTCTTCATCATTTTGATCAGTTAAGTCATCCAATCGATAAGAATTCTGAACATATTTTCTTTGCTGTTCATGCAGAATACATGAACGTAAGAAGAGCTAGAACAGTGGTCAATACATCTTCTTCTTTTGAGTTTCTTTATTGAATGGTGATTTCTAGTTCTTTTGTTTCTCTTATTATAATCTAAAACTAATGATAATAGTAGATCATATTTTTGTTAGGAAAATGAAATTGCTTGATGCTGGTTCTATTTTTTTTTTTCTTTTTTTTAAAGATCAAATAATACCATAGTAAATTTGATGTTAGAGAAAAAACACTTCAAAAAAATACATCCAATAAATAAAATAACGTTTTGAAATAAGAATTTAAGGCACGTGCATTGTAAAATCCCTTTTTCTTAAGACAATACTTATGAAAGTCAAACCATACATTCTCATAGAAGTAAATTATCTAACTTTAAGAAATTATTTTCTTAAGTAAATAAATCATTATAATGTCTAGTTTAATATTGAGTTTTTTTTTTTTTAGATCTTATCCGAAAGCCAATTATAAATGTTGTTTTCAAGATGAAAATTATTTATTTTTTCTGAATAATTATGTCTGTTTGTGTCAATTTTAAATAATTATATTTGTCCACGTTATTTAAAAAAAATACAATTATTCAAATTAAACACAATTTAAATAATCATAGTAGTATCAAAAATAAAATTTGAAAGTATGTCACATTTGATGGAATTTGAACTATTTAAGGATAGTTTGATGGTTCAAACCCTTGGGCTTGCTTTCCAATGGCTTTATTTTGGAGTTATCAAATTAATCACATTATATTTGACTCTTCTTACAAGTAACCAAGATTACATGTTATAAAAGAGGAAGGTTAAAAAAACAAAATAGAGAAAAATCTCAATTATTTACTGGCTTAATTAATTAACTTGGCTGCTACGGCTCAACATAGATCAATTTGATTAAAATCAAATAATAACTCATAATCAAATTGTATATTATGATTTAGATGATTACTTAACTAAATCAAATTGTTAGTTGATATAAACGGCTATCAATATGTGGGTCGATTTGGTTTAGATGATTTATACGATTTAAGATATAAAGTCTAAATATTATTTATCTAATTTTATATATCATATATAAAAACTAAAGTAATAAGAACTAATATCAATATAATAATATCTCAAATATATTTTAAAAATAACAAAACAGATTTAGCAGAAATAAATTATACCCAAGTCCAAACAACATTATAGGTGAAACAACAATGATTAATTAAGAAGTATTCCGATCACAAATTTAACTTTACTTCTAAGTATTCAGATTTTTCTATATAAGATGATATTTGATGAGAAAAAGTATATTATACTAAATTAAATAATTTTTAAAAAATAAATATTACTTAATATAATTTTTTTAAAAAAAAAATTAACATCATTCAAACCTTATGATATTATATAAATTTACTTAAAATACAACCAATTTTGATAACAAAAAAAAAAGCTTCTCATATGATATTATATAAAATACAACCTAAGACGTACAATTGCAGCTACATACGAGCATGCACTATGCATGGATTGGGTGTAACTCTTTCTGTCACGTATGTATGAGCTTCCTTTCCTTTACCCTTTAGGTAACCTAACATTGTTTTCCACGCTCGAACACTACTTTTTTGTAGGTCAAGTACCGATCCAATTCTTTCAATTATACAATTTTTCATCTGAGTATATAATTATTCTCTATAATTTACTTAATTAAAATAATTTTTGATATCTTAACGTATATTTTAATGATCGGATGCTACAACTCCATGCCTTAAGATTTTTTGATAATAATGTAATTTGAAGTATAGATCATTAGCCTTTTTTATTTAAGTTTAATTGGTACAAATATTTTGAAATAATTTGGGCAATTCTCAATACACATGGAAGCCGAAGATTCTTTTGATACTATCGCTATTGAAACACAAGATTGTGATCTTGAAGTGGGGATGCCTTTCCTGTGTTAAAGTAATCTTGGGGTCAATTGAATAACCTCTCAAAAAGTGATTAACCATTTTTCTTTTGATAGGTTATGATTAGTTGTTCAATAGATAATTCTTTTACTAAAAAGTTAATATCTTTTATTAGAAGATCACTATCCTTATGGATGGTTTTTCATGTTTATGAGTATGAGTTTAGTGGGTAATTACTTAAACGGCATATTAAGATATTAGTTGTGTGGCTTGACAGACAGTATAAACTTCTTTGACCATAATTAAGATGACATTAAGTCCGCAAATACTTTATCTTATACTTCAGGTACCTGACAAATTTTTCAGTCAAATGAAGAGATCCTCCTGTGCCTTCTTGTCACAGTTGAGGCGCATTATGGAAGGGCACTCCTTATTAGAAAGCTTTTTTCAAAACGGCTCTTGAGCAAATAACATCTAATAGAAACGCTTTGAACAATGTGATTTGAAAGCACTGTGACAATTTGGGGCTTGTTAGCTTGGCCAGGCTATCACTCAGTCACTGGGAAACTCGGACCCAATAGATTATTGACTATTTGTTGAACCCATCAATTATTAATTTGAGTTAATTATCCATATGAATTAACCAAATCTAGCCTATAACTTCATCCTCTATTTTTTTTTTTTTTTAAAAAAAAAATGTCTCAAGCTTGAAGGCAATCTGCGGCGCTGCAAAAAATTATGCGAGGAAATATATATTTGAGATTATATCAAGCTTATATGTGGATAGTAATCTGCATATATCTGAAATTAATCTTGCCAAATCTTGTATCTTGAATGCATCTGGCCTGGCCTAAAAGACGCATAGTTAAATTGGCCAATCATCAATTCAACAAAGCCAAACAAAGACACATAGTTAAAGAACACATTAATGGAAAGGAGGCATGCTTAATTAATGAAGCACCAAACAAATAGCTAGATTTAATGAGGGAGTTGGGAGCTTTGGTTCTCTAACGGCAGCTGTCCAAAGTAAGGGCTACTTTATTATAAAGTTTTGTTCAAATTAATTAATCGTTCATTATTTTTAGGCCTATTTTTTATTTGATGGGACATTCTCAAATCTTGATAAAAAATTATTGTTTTGGGTTTTTTATTAGACTCTAAAAATTAGTTCTTGAAGAGTTACAAGATGTCAGATTTTGCTGGATTCCGAGTTGATTTCCTCCTTTTTTATAATTTGTGACTCTTGTTTTTTAGTTATTAGTTTCGATAATTCCTCATGCTCTAATTTTCTCTAAAAATACCGTTCTCTCCATTCTGCACGGTATTAATTACTACAAGAGCTATGGAGACTCGAGAATGACCACGGAATAATGTCATGAAGCTTGTGTATTATATGCGCAACCTCCACAATATTAGGATGACTGAATTAAAAAAAGTTCATCAATTATAACAATATCTAGAGCATATTGAAGCTTAAACAAATCCTAAAACGCCTAATAAAATTAAGTTGAAGTTGTTCAGCGAAGATATAGAAATCAACCCGGTTCAATATTGAAAACCTTTTGATCTCAGCCCGTGAAAAGATCACCTCCCAAATTTGAATGGTGCAATGATGATTTGGGTGAAGTAAGTTCGATGCATGAAGTTAAGACACAGGAAAATGGGTCTCCAACTCCGGTTTTGATTGCATCTTCCTCCCAACGAAATATATATATATATATATATATATATTAAAATATTTATATTTGAGAAAATAATTTTTCTTTCAAATTTACTTTTTTATTAATTTTTGTTCTTTAATTTTTCTCGATCAAATCAAACCTTCAGTTCAACAAATTTAACTATACAGAAGTTATGTCCTGTGTCATCTGCCGAGATTGTGAATAGTGCCATCTGTTTACCTGCTGAAAGTACCTCACCACAGTAGGAGAATGTTCCCACGAGTTGATGCTTATGTTCCTTACAAGAAGGCTTATGAACTGTGGACCAACGGGACCACTGGATGCACTTGAAAATGTTTTCAAGATCTCTGATGTTGTGGATTCGAGCCGTGATCTTTGTTTCTACTCAAAATCGGATCACTGTTTTTAAATATTCACATATATATATATATATATATATTTAAGTATATCTATAACTTTGATAGAGTAAATAATGACTATTCTATTGATATTTATCATGTCAAATAGATGGGTATTATTACAAGAGCTGAAAAAATGTAATGACTTCGATACTATCTTGAAGATGGGTATCCATCAACCCATGGAGAATAAAACGGTTTGGTCGTATCAACCAATGTTAATTCAACTGATCCAAACAAGGGGCACGGTTGAGCAGCATATTGATAGAATGGAGGCCTGCTTAATTAGTGAAGCGCCAAATAAATAGCTAAATTCAATAAAAGAGTTGGAGCTTTGGTTCCCTAACGGCAGCCATTTGAGCCCACAATGGACCCTCTCTCGGTCTGGACTCTCCTTGAGCCAACATCCTCATGGTTGGCGCTTGATGTGAGAAACGAGAGCCACCTTTTTTTGTAATATTTGTTCAAATTAATTAGACATTAGGCCTATAAATTAGGTATATTTTTATATAATGAGACACACTTAAATTTTGATAAAAAGAGTCATTATCTTAGTTATTAATAGATTTTAAGGTTGTCAGATTTTGGTAGATTTTAAATATAATAAATTTTTTTATAATTTGTGATTTTTATTATTTAATAATTAATTTTATTTTAATTTACTCGTATAAAAATTTGATCTGGGATTAAATATTTGCAACCTTAAATTTATATTACATATAAAATAATTTTGCACAATTTTGAACTATAAAAATAATGTTATTTTATTCAAATAGTTATCCGTACAATTATCAAATTTTGCTGGAGTAATCTATAAAAGAAGTAAAAAATGTTAGGTCAAAATATCTAATGATGGTTGCATATTATAGATAGACAGAAAGAAAGTATGGGTATAATTTTTAAAATATTTTCGTAACGTTTATATATTAATTTATTTTTAAAATAATTATTAATATTATAAATAAATAAAAAATAAATAAAATGGTACAACAATTTAATAGCAGTCTATAGGCACATGGATACCGGCAATAATTGATCGTCAAATCTGGTGGTTGTGCTGCCTCATAAATCATCACAATTTGCTAATATTTTGAGTGATTTCCATCGACCCGACGTCCGACAAGAGAGTCCGTCTCGCGGTCTCCGTCACACGGATGCGGCACAGCAGCTAAGTTATGTCCTTTTTATCTGCCGAATTTAATCCAACGGATAGAAAAATCAACCGCTTTTTTTTTTCTCTCTATTTTAAGTTTTATATTTTTATTTTATTTTCTTAAATTTTATTTTTATTGTAAATTTTGTTTTCAAATTTTTTTTATAATTTAATTATACATAATTTTTGTTTATATAATAATATTGTAATATACAAAAAAAAAATTATACATGATACATCCCTGTTTCGAATTATGATACGGATTAAGGAGCATTCTATTTTTTCGTTGTGAGTAGAATTGAAAGTCCGATTTTCGTCGTTATTAACCTAAAACCTGTACATCACAAACTATAAATAGGAGGTAAAAGGACGACAGAAATCGCTCCCATCGCATATCCTCCGACGCTTAAATTAAAAATCATTTTCAGAGAATAGTATGATATTAGGAGAATATAAGAAATGCATATGTGCATATAGCGACGGAGCGTTTGAATGCACCCGATAGAGGGCGGTTTAAAGGTGTGCCTGGTAGAGAGACGACTTGAGGTGCGTTTGTAGAGGGCAACTTTGAGGTGCACATGTAGAAGGCGACTTAGAAGTGTGCCCGACAATGGAGCGGCTTAGAGGTGCGCCTGCGGAAGGCGGCTTAGAGGTGTGCCTGCGGAGGGCGGCTTTAATGTGTGCATGGTAAAGGGGCGGCTTTGAGGTGTGTCTACAGAGGGCGATTTAAAGGTGCGCATTATAGAAGGAAGACTTAGATGTGAGCTCACAGAGGGCGGCTTTGAGATGTGTCCTGCAAATGGGCTACTTAAAGAAGAAGGATTAAGTTGCGTTGGTGAGTCAACGTTCTAGTCACCTAAGTGGAGGGTTGATTCTTGGACAGTGAACTCCTAACTCTATAACGGCTCCTGGGACGAAGGGCTCCTAATTTTGGGGCAAAGGGCTCCTGACTCCGGGACAAAGTGCTCCTCTGACGGAGGGCTTCTGGCTTTGAAACAAAAGGCTAGGGCCCTCAAAAGGAAGGAGGGCTAAGAGCCCTCGGCGACAGAAGGTTGAGGGCCTCCAGACAGGAGGAGGATTGAAAGCCTCCTGACGGTGGAAGGCTGCTGGCCTTCGAAAGGGTGGAGGGCTGAAAGCCTCCTGGTGGCGGATGGCTGCTAGTCTCCAGACGGGCGGACGGCTGAGGGCCTCCGGATGGGAAGAGGATTGATGGCCTTTGGACATGAGGAGGGCTAAAGGCCTCATGGCAGGAAGAGGGCCAGGTGGCCTCTTGTCGCCATCTCGCTCTCGTTAGAGATTAGCTAGTAACGGTTACGCCCTTCTCCAAGCCATTTAGAGCTTCATGGAACTTTTTGAGCTTTTTTGAACTTGTTCTTCAAAGTTTTAGAGTTCTTATTTTTATAGTGTGTTTTACAAATGCGCTCATCTTATAAAATCAATGTGAGACTCTTCATTTTCAATGAATGATGTTGGATTGTGGGCCTGGCCTTATTGGGCCCATTGTAGCCGGACTCATCAATGTAATATATATATATATATATAATTTTTTAAATCGTATGTATATAATAATATTTTAAAAATATATAATTATAAAATTATTATTTTATAAGTTTATAAAATATAATATCACTTATAAAATAATATTTTAATAGTGTATGATTATAAAATTATTATTTTATAAGTTTATAAAGTATAATTATACTTAATAAATGATATGTTTTGGATCTAAATTTTAAACAGATTCGAATCAAGTTGATCAACTGAGTTTAGCTTCGTCCACTGAGTTTGGATCCTGCGTACCACAACTATGAACAAGAGGTTAGGTAATAATAAAAGTTGTTAAAAGCAGAAAATATTTTGGCGTTGTCGTGAAAACTTCGAATTAAGAAGGTGAAAATAAATGATGCATAAAGAATGTAGAGAGTGTTTGTGATGGAAGAGTGCTATCGTTGAGAGAGGCTTTGGTGGCCCATGGGGAGTATTGGCTCTAAACATTATGTTCGTTGAGAATGTAGCGGCAAAAAGAGAGAGAGTGTTTGTATTTTGAAAGCGTGTTAGTTTTGCAGTAGAGAGCTTTTTGTGCGCAAATAATAGCATGCCTTAGAGTGAGGACTCCATGGCTTTTTATAATTGTTGTGCCGGATGGCCTTCTTTGTGTAGAAGGTTTGATTTTCGGGTTCTATTGGGATCACTGCCTTTTCTGGTGTGGAGCCTTTATAACATAACAATCACTGTCTTGATTACTTTCCTTTTACATTTTATAATCGTTAGGGTTTACTGCAGAAAGGAAGAGGATTCTAGTGCTTTCTTTCATGGATGTGTATTGAATCTGTTGATAATCGTTACAATTGAGATTACATTCTTTGAAGAGTACAAAATCAGGGGAGAAGACTATTGCTGGTCCAGGACGGTCACTTGGGCCAAACTAGGCTTGGCCCACTTGAGATCTAGCCTTCAGAGGGTCAATTGGTATTACTTTCGGTTAACGGAAGCGTTGATTGTATTAAAAGCAAGTCGTCTGTTCTACTCTTGGGTTTCTCCTGACTTATTTAACTTTTTGTCAGGTCAACGATTGGCGTTGACCGTCCAGGCATAAAATGGGCTATTGTGGATTTGGACCTTTCTTCCTTCTTGGGCAAGCCCATTATTGGCGTACCTATCAATAAATATTTTTAAAATATATAATTAAAAAATTATTATTTCATAAGTTTATAAAATATAAATATAAATATACGCATTTAATAAATAATAAAAAATTTAATTTATTTTATAACTAAATTTATTTATATATTTTTATTTTTTATGAGTTAATATCTTATAAAAAATTAGAAACATATAAATTAAAAATATAAAACTTAAAAAAGAAAGAAAGAAAAAATGAGAGGGGCAGTCAATTTTAGAATATAGGATTCTGTAATGTAAAATATGCATTTCATATTTTTTTTATTCTCTAAATTTTTTAATAAAATTTGTATTAAAAAAGAAAAAAATAGCTAAATTGAACCACATATTTCACATCGTAAGATCCTTATTTCGGTCGCCCTAGCCTATTAAATTAAATCCAATGTCGGAGGGGCGCGGCACAGCGTCTCTATCTTAATGAAGCCACCAATGAATTGTTCTTTTCTTTTTCCACTAACGAAAATGAAATTATTGCCATGAATAATTATTGAAATTTAAAAAATAAATTATTAATATATATATATATATTTATTTAATATTATCATACCATTTACACGAACAATACTAGTAATAATTTTAAATTAAAAATTTTAATTTTATTATAAAAATTAAAATTTTGTTCAAGCTATTTATCCTCTTCAATTATCACTTGCCATCTAAAAAATCAACTAAAATTAATTATATATATATATAATACATCTATATTTAATTATATTTTATAAAATTTTAGATCGGATAATTTGAATTTCATCTCAAGTCTAAACATAAAATAGGCTAATATCTCCTCCAAAATGGATTTGGGTTTAATTTATAAGCTTGACGAAAATGTTGAAAATATTGAAACGTGAGAAATGTTAGTTCACTCGTCTCTTAACAACAAATTACAATTCATTTGACGGACCTTGGTTTATGACATTGCAGTAGAACGGTACCGTTTCATCATCGTACGTAGAATGATTAGTTTTTTTTTTTTTTTTTTACCACATGAATTCTCAGAAATTAAGGTGCGATATTAAAAGAAAAATCGGAGGATCTCCAGCTTGATTCGGAGGATCTCCATCCAGTCGGTCTTTGGAAACCACCGCCACTGGTATCATCCACATTAAATGCAGCTCCACTCGGAAAAAAAAAGGACAAAAGGGGAAAAATACAAAAGTATTTGAGTGTTTTGTTTTATTAGTCATGGATTTCTTATATATATATATATAATTTTAAAATGATAGTTTTGAAGAAAGTAATAATTTATTTTTTTTTGATTTATATCTAATTTGGATTGTCAAATGAATTAGACAGTCATATTATTTAAATGTTTGATAAAAAATTTGATCTTATTTTCGTTACTTTAAATCTAAATTTTACAAACTATATAAATAAATAAAAAGGTGAGAAAAATGCGGGGCTCGTTTCGTAATGTACTTTTCGATATTTAAATTAGTAATCTTTCTACTCTAGAGAGAAAGATAAGAGAAAATAAATACGTATATGTACGCAGATAGGGATGGAGTGTTTGTTAGATGATTGTGCTCCGTTGGAAGCGCTCAATTGGGTGAGTGACTTTGGAAATGTATTGCTTGGTTTGCTTGTCCGAATATCTATTCGTCTGAATGTTCATTCCAATGTTCCATTTTTCTGTAAGGGTGATGCTATTTTTATAACAAGAGATTTTCTTTAATTGGCAAATTTTTGATTCAATACATGGGCGCTACGTTCTTATAATTATGATGGGGATTACTTGTATAATTGCCTCATGCATTTGATGGTTAGATCATATGACTTTTAACTGTTAGATTGTCATGATAATTATCTGTAATAATCTATTGATTATTCATTAAAATTTATTTATTACTAGACAATTTGGATTGCGCCTTTTGGGTCAATCGTTGTACCTTTTGTTTCTTGGATTTATAGGGTTTTTTATGGGTTGTTGTTACTTGAGCTTTTCTTCTTTCTATGTACTGAATTTTGGGCTGACCCGTGTACTGTTGTACCAATTATTTTTGTTAGTAATTTTGTGATATATTTTTTTGAAAAAATTAATAAAAACTTACTAAAAAGCTCAGGGCTATGATAAAATAATTTAATAAATTTTAAAAAAATTTTATGTTTTAGAGAAAAAATGTTGGTAATACCTATTGCATGTGGAGGGTGTTGTTGGGGGAGTCATCACTTGAAGGGTGTTCTTGGTGGTAAGCTATTTTCATAGTAAGAGACAACTACCTTATATTATTATCAGCAGGACATTGGAAAAAAATTGTTTTCTTCCCTGCAGTTTAATGCCTCTCTTTTTCCCTATCTTTCTCCTGAGTGTATTTGTCATTTTTATAAGCAAAAATGCTTAGTCGGGAGGGCTTTTTCTTACAAGCACGTCAAAATACCTGCCAAGTTTTAGTAGAATGTGTATTTGGTTGAGAAGATATTATATTGGATCTTGATGGCGAGTACAATTTTGTAGGTATGCATCGTACTAATTGATGTCACACGCACCTCTTTTTGGCTTGCACCAGTCCTTTTTAGCCAACCCTGCACCTAGCCCAATCACATTCCTAGGGCGTTGCCCCCTTAGCCATAATATTTCGGTTGATGTCAGGCCCCACCCAGGTAGCTTCTTTTCAACCAATGCTGCACTTGGCAATAGTCACACCTTATTCTAGTTGCATTCCTAGGCAGTCGACCGCTAGCCATCATGCGTCAACAAATGTTAGGTTTCAATCTAGGCAATTTCCCTAGACTGATGCAACTCCTAGTTAGCATCAGTGCTACAAAAGCCACCATTAATCCACTGAAGAGTATTTTTAGGTAGCTGTTTGGGTCGAGATGTTTAGATTAGTTGTTAGGACTTGCTACATTATTTTGAATTGGGCTGTTAATTCGGATTTCTCTTTATCTGGTACATTGAGGACTTGGGGCTGACCCATTTCACCATATCCCAACAACAGCCATCAAAATAGACAAAAATATTGATTTGTTATTTATAAAGATGGTGAATTGGTGTTAGTCGAATCTTAGTTAATTCAAATCCAAGTCTTTTTTTTTTTGTTTTGGAATTTTTTTGTAAACGGGAAAAAAAAGGCTGACTCATGATACCCACTTTGTTGACGAGTACTGCTACAAGTACATCATAAAATGTAATAGATGAAAATCGAATTAGGTAAATCACGTTGGGCGTATTCATTTTCAACTGCTTTATTACACAATCGCCCAGAGCTACGAGCCCCATAATTACATCGAGAGGAACCTATAACTGTGTTGAATGAGATCAAGCAGCTGGAACTATTCGTTGAAACAAAGTGAGAAGAAATATCAAAGTATCAAAACCAAGTTATCCTTTTAAATAATCGGTTAATAAAACACCCCTAAGCATTCATTACTAAAGCTTAAACGGTATCCTAATTCTATGTTTGTTACCTGTGAACAACTGTACTGCGCTTTCTGTGGCAAATCAATTCTTAGATGCGACAGTGAAATTCCTTTTTATTTTTTTTATTTTAACCCTAAATAGTTCGTCCCAATTTGTCATAGGCTTAACTCTGTCTTAAGTTATTTAGATTATATTAATAAGGGTTAATTATCTGGATAAAAAGGGATGGGAGGACGAGAAAAATAATTAATTTCTAATTTCTGGGTGATCCTTATCACTTTAGTTTGTTGTCAGTTGTGGCGAGCAATTAATAACAGTAACAGTAGGGCTCTCTCTCTCTCTCTCTCTCTCTCTCTCACTTTTAATGTCTAATGACTCCCTTCTTCCCTGTGATATAAATAGCAGCAGATCGTGGCTTTTCTGCTGCGTTTTTCAGGTTTCATGGCGTCTTCAAGCAGCATCATCGCAGAGGACAGAAACGGAGAAGAGCATGCAGCGGTTGTGGAGTTGGGCGGTAATAATGTTGAAGCCCACATGCTGCTTGTTAACCGAGGAGGAGGAGGAGGAGATATGACACAATTACACTACGCCAACAAGCTTTCGTCGCGAGAAATGGATTCTCTCACTGCTCTCTGCGACACCTTCTTGCCCTCCGTCGATCCTCCCGACGGTGGCTGCTCCGCCACCGATGAGTCCGTCGTCAGGTTCTTTCGGACTTCGGCCTCCATGGCCGGCACTCCTGAGCATGTGAGGACCAGCTTAATTTTCCCTCCTCCCCCTCTCCCTTTCCATACACGTCTACACACATACATATATGATATTTTTATCTATAAAAAGCTCCAACAACGAAAATTATCACTATTATTATCCATATGTTTAGAATTTTATCCAGGTTTATAAATTAAAGTTGAAGATTTTTCATTATATTAAAATATGATTATCAATTTAATTAGTGGCATCAAAAATAAAAGAAAATAGAACTCTTATCATATATTTAAGGTACACTAAATATGAGAGAAGTAATGCGACCATAATTTTTTGGTATATAATACCCAAAAAACTTTCTTTATTCTGAAGATATATATAACTATTCGAGCACAAAATCAATAAGGAGGACTTTTGAGTTTTTATTTTTTGTTAATTAAGTTCAATAAGCAAGCATGCATGAACACAAACCTTAAACTCATTTAGTAAACCACCTGAAAATTAACATTTATTTTGATTAATTTTATATCATTCAATCATATAAACATGATGCGCATTGATTATATGATATTAATAATAATATTCTCATTACTGCCATAAACGCATACAATTAATCTGCTCAAAGAGAATTTCATGCATTACCTTAAATGTTCATGAAAATGGAAATTTTAATGATTAATTACTGCTTACACCCGAATGCATTTAAAGAACTCTTTTGGCTGCTGCTTGCTGCTTCTTCTTCTTCTTCTTTCTTTAAATCCACTTAAACGTGTCGTGCACAACTATACTATATATATATATATATATATATGGTTAGCTATAAATAGTTATTTGTTGTAACAAAATATTTTTTTATCACAGCCAATATTCAACCTCTCAAAACAAATTTCACTGGTGGAATAATAATGTTTTTATTATTATTATTGTTGTTTTCTTCGTTTATGGTTTTTTTGGTTATATATCAATGATTTGTAGATATTATAGGAGGGAAAATTTAACACCCCAGAACCTTGTAGTTTAATCCACTAGATTATCTGCTTATTGTAATCTATTATCATTAATAATTTATTTCCCAAACCAGTATTATTCTTGTACTTCCAATGATTTTCAATCAATTAATGAAAACATAATATGGGGAGTTGTTTTTCTATTTTAAAAAAAAATCTGTTTTTCAAAATTACCATTTTTAAAATTTTGAAAAATCTTTTAGAAATATTTTTGAAAACTGTTCATCCATTTTTTTTTTTTTGGAAAAAATACATATAATCATTCATACAAAATATTAATTATTTTTTAATATGTTTTTTTTTTTAAAAGAGAATCCAATTTCCAGATTTTGCTTTTTTTTAAAAAAAAATTCGATAGATATATCGAATAGGCCCCATATATGGTCCTCCCCATACAAAATTTATATCAGGAGGGTTTTTTAATAGATTAATAAAGAATAACCATTATATTTATATTCAATTCAGAAAAAATATTGTACATATTATTTATACTAAAGAAGTTTGAATAGTTGATGGCTGCGGTCCTCTTTGAATTGAATGCGATAACTAGACAAATCTAATTTTCTTAATTGCAACCGATTCATTTCAAAATCAATTTTTGGACTGGCCCTTAATCTTTTATTTAATTTCAACTGCACTGACTGATATGTAACATAATATAATATAATATAAATATAGTTTATATATCTTAGCGTTACTGGTGATCCTCAGTCTCCGCCCATCAGTTTTGAATTAAGCCTCATTGCTGGACGTTTTCGTACAATGCCACCAATTATATTTGTATACTTCAAGTACCGAAATTTGTTGGGACCGATAACAGCCACTCAATATTAAAAAAGTACTATAACAATATCATTACTTGCCCTTTAAACAATGATCTAAACGCCATCGACAGAAACCCAGGTTCCGTTTCGTTTAAAAGAAAAATGGTTACTGCTTTTGTTGCAGAGTTCACTATTTTTGCTCTTAGTTGGTCGGAGGAAGAGGGCATTTTCATTGCGATAGATTCTACCTTGTCATGACTTCACCCTAGCTGAAAACCCCGCTGTGGTATGCGCCAATAAGGCCACCAAAAGCCTTTGGGACAATGGTGGTATATAGAAGTCAAGGGTGATCATTGGTCCGATGCTTTAGGCAAAACCGATTCCTCGGGTGTGATGAAATTAAAAATATTGATATATTTCAATGACATTAGAAATGAAATATTGATAGGCCAATTCTATAGTAGGTCAACTCGACCTGATACATTGATGACATCTTTCTAAAATATGACTAGATACCAACGGCCCCTGGCTAATGCTATTAAAAGCGGCAATCAGGTTCGATTTAAGGCGGCCATGCACACAGCAGCTGATGACTTTTTGGTAACCAACCTCTAACTGTTTCAGTCAATATCAGACAGAATGCTTACGCCTTCAGGAATAGAGAGAGAGAGAGAGAGATGTACCCATGCTCAGTCGAGCCAAGGCACCAGGGTTATCACTGTGGCTGCTTGGCAGCACGTAGAATGAAGGTAATTCAACTAAATCTACAAAAATCTGAGAATTTGCTTCATATTAAATATTCGTCCAGAGCATGTTTCAACTAATAATTTGCTATGATCGACAAGGATTGTTTTACTTTATGATCGTATTTGCAAAAAATCATACAATTGTTTGAAGCAGAGAGCATGGGATAGTGGTACAAGTGAAATAACAAATAATATTTATTGGGGTTAATCGTTTGCAGCTGGCTGGGTTGATCAGCCAAAGGCTTGGGCAACACGTGGGTCAGATACGGCTAAGCTTATGGCTGCTGTCAACAAGGATAGGGACGCTGATCCTGGGAGGAAAAGCTTCCCTCTCCCCTCACTTCCCCTACCTCGACAAATTCTCTCGGCTCTCCCTCGGGAGAAGGCAACGCATCCTGCTTTCACTCTCTCGCAGCTGCTTCTTCCACCTGAGGCTCTTCTCCGTTGGCATGAAAATTCTTATCTTGATTGCTTTCTTCACTCAGGTACACACTAGCTTAATGCCAAACTTATCATGCATCATCCATTCCATTCATGGTGTCTCTTCTTTATTCTAGTTATTGGAGTAACGGGATTATTTCTGTTGTTTGAATCAATGATCCCTGTGTCACAATCAAGTGACCTTAGTGGTTGAACTAAGACTCATCCTTTGAATGTCCAAGGACCGATACGGCGGAGTTTTTCGCAGAAAGAGCTGGTCCATATGAGAATTAAAAAAAAAAAAAAACTTTCTGAGATGGCCATGATTGTTATCCAGTAGATTCCTTCAATTCAATAAGCGCCAGATGATTAATTGATGAAAATATTTCCTCGTTTAGCTTGATAGAAGGACCATTCCACTAATGCATCAGAAATCAGAAACGAAAGGAAGTACAAAATCATCAACCAGCCAAGGCATCTAGCAAGTTTATTGGCAGCTTGGTTAGCCTCCCTAAAAACTGCAGGACAACTAAATCTGGCAATACAACTGATAATGGCTCTAAAATCCTCGACTAATAGGCCAAATTTCAAAAAGAAAAAAAAAATCAGAAAGTGCTTTTAACAAGATTTACCCGTAAAACTGGTGAATTAGCATTCTTTGGTTCACTGTAGAACATGTGCAACAGCCAATATTTAACCAAGGGCAAGATCAATCACTAATGAGATTCATCTTAGCAGAGATTGCAGCTAGGACAGAGGCTTCGTGATCTTGAATAACAACTCCTAATCCAGAGCAACAGGCAATCATTTGCCAACACAATCATCATACAGTTAGTAGGAGATTAGGAGTATTAAACGGCTAAAGCTGGCTTGAAACAAAAACCATGACTATGAGCTACTTTAGACTGCTCACTAATTCTAACTGTCAAAATCTAAACTAAATGGCGGATATCTTTCTTACAATTACATTCCTGATAAACATGATCTCTTATGTTTGCCTTATTTTCATTGATTGAATATTGTTATTAGCAATATTCAGCAATTCTCAGTCTGCAAACATTAACGTTGAGGACAGATTGACTCATGCTGTCAAAAAAATAATATGCTTAGCCAGAGTGGTTTTACTTCTTAATGTAGATTGCGATTATCCGTAATTCATGCTATTTCTGTGTGTGTGTGTGATTTCAGTTGGATGAGAAGAATAATAACCTCTCATGGAAAGCAATCGGCTATTGTGGACCAGACCCAAATTTTGTGGCACAAAAGAAAGAGTCAGGGGTATTTCCAAACCAACTTAGCTACCTAATAACAAATACACATGCAAAAGATCAAGGAGAAGAAAGTGATGATCATGGCCATGAGGAAGAGCTTTCTGGACCTCTTTGCAAAGGCCTCGTTAGCGTGTCACAACCACGAGAAATTATAGCAGAAAGCCTACAAAATCGTGGATTCCGTGTTTCCATGCACCACAATAAGAAAAAATGGCCAAGTATCTCTGCTCCATCATTGATCATCCAATGTGATGCAGTGGTAATTGGCTCTGGAAGTGGTGGTGGAGTTGTTGCTGGTGTGCTAGCAAATGCAGGCTACAAAGTTCTCGTCTTAGAGAAAGGTAACTTGTTACACTAAACTATCAAGTCAAAGCATTTATAAGGCCTACAATTATATACGAAAAGAGCGCCTAGTAGGGTGAGCAACAGACGCCTGTGAACGGGGATGGGCCTCACATGCCACATGTCCCCCTGTGTACTGGAACTATAATTCACGAGTAGTTTGTGTTAACATGGACTCCTCTTGGCGTTTGTCCTGGATTCAAAATACGTGCTGCCGTTTGGCATTTTATTATTTTCCAGCATAAAGGGTGTCTTCTTTTTACATTGTCCTTTCAATTTCACAATATTTTCGCAGAGTTTCCTAGTACAAACGAAAATATGTTCAAATACAGAGAAGAAACAAAGGGGTACGTCAAGCGTCATAAGGTCTTTCAGTCTATATTTTTTCCCTGTAAATTTTTGTACATCTATTATTTTCCTTCATTTCCCCCTGCATTCTATATTGTGTGGGCATAATGCAATGCAATGCAATGCATAGTGTATGCAACATTACTCAGGGGTATTTCTACTATAGAAGTTTGGGATTAAAAGGAGAGCAAAAATGTAATGTGCCAATTATTTTTCAGGTACGTATCGTGCAAGAAGAGATCTCTCACTTCTTGAAGGGCCAACTCTTGACCAAATGTATGAGGGAGCTGGATTGCTATCGACCTACGATTCCGGTGTTGTAATCCTCGCAGGTTCCACCGTTGGAGGAGGATCCACAGTTAATTGGTCAGCTTCAATACGTACCCCTGAGCATGTGACCAAAGATTGGTCTCGAACATACGAATTAGAGCTATTCGATAGTAAACTGTATAAGGAGGCGATGGACGTAGTCTGTGAGAGAATGGAAGTCCAACATGATATTGAAGATGAAGGTTTCAGCAATGCTGTTCTGAGAGAAGGGTGTCTCGAATTAGGCTATCCAGTTCAAAATATACCTAGAAATGCCCCTGCAGATCACTACTGCGGTTGGTGTGGTCTTGGTTGCAAAGATGGCAGAAAGAAAGGGACCGTGGAGACATGGCTGAAAGACGTGGTGGACTCGGGAAATGGCTCAATTCTTCCCATCTGTGAAGCTACGAGAGTCCTGCACCAAAGGAAGAAGGGAAGGCGTCGCGACACAGCGACAGGGGTCGCCTTCGAGTATCGCTGCAAAGGTGCTAAGGAGGTCTGCATTGTGGAGTCTAAGGTGACGATCGTTGCTTGTGGTGCCCTTAATACACCAGCATTGTTAAGAAGGAGTGGCTTGAAGAATAGAAACATTGGGCGGAATTTGCATCTCCATCCTGCCATAATGGCATGGGGCTACTTCCCAGAGACAAATTCCCCCGAGAAAGAGAAGAAGAAAAGCTATGAAGGTGGCATCATGACAGCAATGTCAACAGTAGTCGCCAATTTCAACACTACTGGGTACGGCGCAATTCTACAAACACCTTCCCTGCATCCGGGACTCTTCTCCGCAGTGATGCCATGGAAATCAGGAATCGACATAAAGACGCGAATGTCAAGATTTTCAAGGACTGCCCACCTCATAGCCATCGTGAGAGACCGAGGATCAGGAAAGGTTTTGTCAAACCCCCAGAAGATTAGCTACAAAGTGGACGCCAGTGACGAGGCCCACCTAAAGAAAGCAGTTGAGAAGATGCTGAGGATACTAGCGGCAGCTGGAGCAGAAGAAATCGGAACCCACCACCGGAACGGAGAGAGCATAAATGTGAAAAAGGCCAGCTACCATGAGTTTGAGAGATTTGTGAAGAGAGAGAGCGGGAGGCCCTTGAGTGGCCTTTCAGCTCCAATAGCAACGGCACATCAAATGGGCAGCTGCAGAATGGGGGTTAACCCGAAGACGTCTGCCGTAAACCAGGTGGGGGAGACTTGGGAAGTAGAGGGATTGTTCGTGGCGGATGCAAGTCTTTTCCCCACAGCTTTGGGTGTAAATCCTATGATCACTGTTCAAGCTATTGCCTATTGCACTGCACAGACCGTTCTCGAAGCTCTGAAAAGGGTTGGGCAGTAGCAGTAGGACCAAAAGTACAACATATCGATAAAAAAAAAAACAGACTTCTTGCCATGAAACAAACTGACAGATGTGGCACACAGGAAAGTGATCTTTTTTTTTTTTCTTTGTTTTTTGGGTTCTTTGGCCATTTAATAAGATTGGTTAAATGTCGCGGCCTCAATTGAAGCGGTCCTTGTTTAGTGTTTTTCATCATTTTTTTTTCTCATTACTGTGTTTTCAACTGTTTTGACCCTCACCGTCCTTGTCAAATACTTTCTTGCATATATCCGATCGATACTCTTACGTTAAGAAGTGACTGGTGTATCATTTTTACCGTGATTTATTTTTTATTGTTATTTCTTCACTATTTTGCCCTTTATTGAATATGGCTCTCTTTGTCTTTCATATTCTAACTCTGAGTGAGTGAATGTCATTCGTATGCTCCATTACTTTTTGTCCCATATGTTTTACTTATAGCATGCTTCAGGGCTCTTTGTTTGTGAGTTTGATGCCATTCCTTGCCCTTTTCAACTTACTATGGAATGGACATATTTTTGATTTTTCATTTTTTAATGAGTTTCGTCAAAATGCCGCATGATATGATATTTGATAATATAATCATTATAATATAATATGACTTGTTATGTTATAAATTAGTTGATTATCTTAAAATATAAAAGCATTTCCTCTGAATGTGCATTTTAAATTGATGATTTTATAATGCTTCTTGAAATACTTTCCATGGGCACCTTGCTGGTGCAATTTTTCCAAATAATTAAAAAAAAAAACTAAATCTAAGGTGTTACAGTTCTACAAAATATATGAGAAATTGAGTTGAATGAATCACATATGAATGATGAGATTGATATTTCAATTATATAAGTTTTTTTAAAACCCACTGAAATCCAAAACAAAAGTAGAACTAACCGGTAGACCTAAAAGGAGGTACAAAACACAAATTGTGACCAAACGGGTTATAATCAACTAAAAACCTTCGTCAATAATTATACTTAATCAAAACAGATTAATATATAATAAATTTTTGCAGAAAATTGAGCAAAATTTTTTTATAATTAGACGAAAACTATATATATAACTTTTAATTAAACTTATACAAGTATATAAATATCCAAATTTTAAAATTTACTCCATAATACGCACACAAGACCAACAAATACCATATCATCCATGACTCTAACACGGTACTACTTAACTATTACGCTGAATCTAAATAGAGATGTCATCTAGATCTAAACAAATTTAAAATTCAAATGAATGCAAAAACAGAACTAGATCCATAAACAACCTGTCGGAAGCATAACAATAATCAATAATAATAAATATCATACCACAATTAATACATAGCATTAATCTCACTTGATTATTTGCATTCCGATACATTAAACATATCAAAAACTCTAAGCCTCCAAAGTCAGTAATCTCTTTAAGCAAATCCCTCTCTTTACTCTAACTAATCGGGTATCAACTCGTGACTTTCATCTGGAAGTGATGAAGAAGTAAGAGTTAGTTAACAACTCAATAATGCACATAAAAATATTGAAAAGTATGCAAATTTATATTAAAAGCGTAATAATGCATATATAAAGGATAGATATGTATATGTGACTATCGTGATTCAAAAGAGAAATTTCATGATTCGTTTCCATATTCATTTAGTTCATTCTTTATCTTGTCTTAATTATTAATCTATGACAAATACTTATTTCATTTGGGGTCAAGTTTAGTAGGTCTCATTGATAAAGGAGCGGTTGGTCGTGACCCGAATTGTATACACCTATACAATAAAAAGTTCAAATTCCTCTTATTTTAGACCCAGAGGCAGGCTATCTACATACAATCCTTGTAGATGGGGCCAAAAGTAGCCCAACTGTTCCAAAATAGACCATGACATTCCACTATAACATATTAAGATATGCCAAAAATATCACCCGCGATAAAATACGGTCAGGATACACGGCCAGAATAATCCTTAAGTTTTCACTATAATATTTTTGCATATCTAAGTTTATTATCCATGACTCTTAGTCCAAGCACTTGTTCATTAGGAAATTCTATTCTCAAGCATGAAATCTTTCGTTCCCACTCTATTGGAGAGTGTTTAAAAATCAATCAGTTTATAGGTTTAAACTCTTGATTACAGAATTCCCTCCATCATCAAATTTTTTTTTCCATAGACATATTTTGATATAATTTTCTATAATTCATTGTGAGTTTAGGTCCTTACGCGATCATAATTTATACATAATTATTCTTTGGAGCTTAACATTTCAATATAAATTTTTATATTTCCTTGTGAGATTAAATCATCATGTGTTCTTAATTCATACATAATTTCTTTGGAGCTTAGGAAATTTAGGATTTCTTTGTAATATTATATCAGGAAAACTTCTTAAAATTTTCGATTGATAATTTATAACAAATGGTTCATAACATAATTTTTGAAACATTTTAGATTAATTTATTTATTATACATGCATAATTTATCCTAAAGCTTAGAATATATAGTAAATTCTTACCGCTACAAGTCGAACGTAATTTTAGAGCGTCCGGACATCAAATATCTTCTCAAAAGTATGCTATATAATTTTTGAAACTAAATCATGTATAAATTATGATTTATTTAGGATAAAGACCAAAGGGGGCATGGATTAGTATTTTTGATGAACATAAAACCATATAAAATCACCGATTCGGATACCTAATTGATAAATTAACAAATTCAACGTGCAGTAACAATATTCTAAAGCCAATTTATGTATAAATTTTAATTTAATTAGTGAAAACCTTCGGGGCACGGGTTTTGGGTTCCATGTCCAAAAGCCGGTCAAAACTACGAAATCGGGTATGAAATTCTTATATTTGCATGCTCAAGTTATGGGTAACGATTACCTAATGCCAAATCATGCATAAAACTCGAATTAAATGGCGAAACGGTTTGGAGCGCAGGTTAGGGTTTCGGGTTATGAAAAGCTGCTCAAATCTCGATATTCGGACATGAAATCGATGTATTTTCATGCTTAAGTCATGGGTAATAATATTCTAGAGCAAATTCAAGCAAAAGTCCCAAAAATCGAGGCTAAATGGGCTCGGGTACAGGTTAGGGTTCCGGGTGCGTGAATCGCGCCAAAATCTGTAAATCGGACAATGAAATTAGTAAATACCCGTGCCTAAGAAGTGGGTATCACAAATATATGCGTGGGTCGGGTATCGAGACAATATTACCGGAAGAAAAAGGAACAAAATTTTAAGAAAATAAAAGAGGAGAGTACGGGTATATTTACATCGATCTGATTTATCAGTTTTCTAACTAGTTCTCGGACAGATTCGAATCCAGGAACTTTGTTCTCCACATTCTCTCTCTTCCCCTTCTGCCTCTCTCTCTTTCTTATTTCTCCTGGAAAGCCCAAAAAATGAGGAGAAAGCGCTTGTGGCGCTTATATTCGGCAGGCTGGTGCTCGAGCGAGCGATGAACGTGCCTTGGGCGCACTCGATTATGGAATTGGGGCTCAAGCCTAGGCTTGAGCATGTGTCGGGCGCCGGTCAGGCCCAATGCTGACCTGCAGCGTGAAAACTTAGCGTTTTCACCGTTTGGGACCTGTTTCGACCCTTCTAACCCAATATTTTACATCTTTGGACCATAATTTTAATTATATAACCTTAATATGTCATGATTATCATAATTTAAAATTTAGAATCTTATTTACAAATTAACATTTCACGGTTCCCAATTTCAATTTTTGATTTTATCAATTACGGATCTTTGGGCTTTTTAAACCTATTTCTCTCATACCTTTGACTTTAATTCACCTATTTTAATTTTATCACTTCCCAATTACTATATTTTAAAAATCTGAAACCTCACCACTCATATTTACCACATTGTGAAAACTGACACTTTACACAGATACCAATAAATCACATGTAAGTCTAGACAAGCTAAAGACCAAACACCATGATGAACTAAAGCCCAAGCCAACATCAAAATAGAAGAAATGGGTCTAGTCATTCAAGTGGCCATCATATGTTGCCTTGCTTGTGATCATCCCTCCAAACATGTGTAGCTTAACCATCCATAATCAATGCCATTAGCCATGGTTTTACGAACCAAAAGCATGTGTCATGTTACTCGCTCAAACAGTTAGTTATCAACCTACTACTTGAGTTATGAGAGAAAATTACTTAAGAGGATAACCAAATCTAATGACCAATATAAATGGTGGCTCCCTCATCTTGAAAAAGGAACCGAATTTAACTTAATTCAATAGTAATAAAAGTGATGGAATGCTTCTCTTCACCAAAGGACATACACTTTGGAGCCTTATTCTCTTACCTTCCACACAAACACATACACTCTGTCTCTTTTTATTATTACACTTCTTAAGTGACCAAAACTAACTTGAACATTACAAAATAACTCAAGGAGCAAATTCTAATTTCTTCAAGACTATTGTGTCTGACTTGTAATATATAGGATCTAAGTTAAATGACTCAATGATCCGAATAAGGATTCTCAAGCCAAATCTCAATGATCCAAATTTCAAGTATGATATCTTCTACAAGTACAATTTAGTTGGTAGACATTACAAATATCATTCAATTGTAATTTATCATAATAGAATTGATATGAGTAGATTTTGATTAATTAATTGATTAATTAATGACAACTTTGTTTTAAGAAGAACAATATATAACTCTCCCATTTGGGTTTGGGTTGATATCTACTTTCTTGTTGTAATATAATTGAAAATGAGAGGTTAGAGAAGGGGAAAATTCGGTTGTACTCTTGATGTCTTTCTAAGGGGGATGCATAAATGGGAAATGCGTCCAGGTTGAGGCAGCAAGGGACATCACGCAGTGAGGGGCATCTTCAGTTGAGATGTTTGTGTGATGATTAGGAGAGATAGATTTTGGAGGACTTAAGTGGGTGCTCTTTAAATCTCTTTTCCTTTTCCTTCTTTGGCCTCTTCTCTCTGGACCTTCTCCTTTAAATTCTCTCTTTTTATATGTTTGAAGGATAAAAAGCCTTGATTTTTTCCGTTTGTGAATATTGTTTATTATAAGAGATCGAACCACCCCCTCGGGAGTCCTAACGCGTCCCGCGAGGAGAGGTATCCACCTTATAAGGCACACCGTTCCCCCGTCGGATGTGAGACATCATTCTTTCACTTTGGGAACAAATTGAGTAGTCATATTGGCACCCGTGAATATTGTGCTTTGTGTGTGGCGTAAATACATGCGGCTTTTCCTCCCAATGTAGGAATTGGAATTGTGGATGTGGGCGGTTGTGTGATTTTCTTCCGGGATGGGTTTATGGAACCCATTAAAGGTGTACTTTTGATAGGATGTCGCGTTATAGGATTGGCTTTATTGGTTTACCATCTTTGTGTAATAGTGCGTCTTGATTGATCACGCTTGCTGTGGGGTTGTGATAAGAATGGATGGTTATTGGTCCGAGTTTTTACTAGTCAAGTAGTCGTTCGTATGTGTCGCTCGATCTATTAAATGACATCATGGCTTGTGTGTATGTATTGTTGGCACATGTGTTTGTCCCTTTAGGGAGGAGTTGTTGCGCGCGTGCTAAAAAGCCCTGTAAAGTTATAAATTCAACTGGGTATGTGACCAGGATAGTTTAAATAATTATAGGAATCGCTCAGTGATATAGCGAGTTTAATCGACCTCTTTAGGGTTACTCGGTTTTATGTGAATGAAAATTTACCGACTTAGGGGTATGTTAATCGATGATATAAATGGATATTAAAGGGTTTGGTATATTTGCAAGACTTATGTCGATTCTACTTGGAATTATCATTGGCGTTTATGGTAGATGGTGTTTTATGCCATTGGGAATTGAAAATCTTGGAGAAAATAGATGTGTATGATGTATGTATATGTGCATATTGTATTCGAAAGTCACAAAGACCTTACTATTATAATATCTTGAATATTTTTATAAAAATAAATTATTCAATTAATTTTGATAATCATTTGACTATTTTAGTAATTATTTTCGGTATTAAATTTTGTGATTAGGTTTAGATATTCCAACTATTAATCTGAATTAATAGTTTGAGTTTGGGTATTTCGACTCTTAAATTTAGTGAGAATAATTAATATACTTAATTAAATTAATTTAATTATATATTTAATTAATCAAGTGAACTATCATATATTTAAATTATATGAATATTAGTACATTAGAAATTTTTAAAAGATAACTATGAAATTAAATTTGAGAGGTCAAAATATTAAAAATTAATATTAAAATTTTAAGTGTTATTATAATTAGATAAGTAATTAATAGATATTTTAATAATAATAATAATAATAATAATAATAATAATAATAATAATAATAATAATAATAATAATAATAATAAAAGAAACAAGTAATAGGAGAAAGAAAAGAAAAAGGAAGAGAAGAAAAAGAAAAAGATAAAAAGAAGACAGGAAGGAAAGGAAGAAGAAAGCAAAAGAGATTCTAAGGAGAGAGAGGAAGACGCGATCCGGAGTTGAAGGGAGGCGTAAATGGAACTCAGCAAACCCTAGATCGACCCCCTTCATTATTTAAGAAATACATTGGTGTTTTAGCCTGTAGTCTGGAGTCACCGCTGTAATCGGCTACCGTCACTATCGCTTAGCCCTTTGTCATGAGTTGAAGGTGAAGGCTTATTTCTGCCGTTAAAGTCATCATCGTTAGTTGGTGTCGCCGCAAGGAGGTGCGGATGAAGAACTCAAATGGATGGTTGCAAGTAAACTTCCACCTTGCTAAATAAATTCTTCCTTCATGTTTATTAACATCAAATCTCTAATTTTATGTTTGGATTTGGGGGAAAACCGGTGAAAACCAAGGGTTACAAATTTGAACTACGAACTGCAGGGCCACGGTTCTGTGAGCAATCAGCCGACCTCTTGGGCTCAACAATGAATGGGAATTGAGGATATTGCCTAATGGAGTTCTAAAGTATCAATTTTTGTATCTTCACCATCTAATTTTGAGTTGTACTCACCAGTAGTGGAAGAGCACCATCCTTTGTTTGTTTTCCAATTCAGTCCCTCTTGACCCCGGAGGCGTTAGGTGCTCCAGACCCTTTATTCCACAAGTAAACTCTCTCCCATTCGTTGGGTTGATATCTACTTTATGAATGCTTTAATTTTGAATCGTTTGTACTCTTGATGTTGGGGGAAAATGGGAAAACGGGCACGGGCAAAATTTTAGGGATTGTGTGATGATTTGGAATGCGATAACTAGTGGACTTATACAATTAAATGCTCACTTTTACATGTTTGAAGGATAAAACCTTGATTTTCCTTGTTTTATTATATCGAACCACCTAAGCATGGCCATATTCGTTTTGCGAACAAATTGAGTAGTCATATTGGGTGTAACCGTGTGTGTGTGGGCGTAAAAAAGCCGTGTGTGGCGTAGGTGTAAAGGTGAGTTTGTCTGTTTTGATGGTGCAACTGTGCATGCGTGAAGGAACGATCGTGGTCTTTGTATCTTTGTTCGTGATAGTGTGTGTATGTGGGGCACATGTGTTAGTGTATACGTATATATGTGTATACTATTAATAATTGAATTCTTGTTATGTATGTATATATATATATATCGAGATAAATAGATATTGATGGGATGGATATTTATAACCTAGTGATAAAAAGAAAAATAGATGTGTATGATGTATGTATAATGATATTTGAAAACTTATAGTATTTATTATTTGAATTGACATTTGTGGAATTAATCAAAATAGTCAATTATATGGTATGACCATCGATGAAATCTGATAAATTATTCTTTGCGTTATATTTGTTGGCGTGCGTATATTTTATTGGTACTCTATGGCTAAATTGAGGAGAGCGTATGAAAACACTTAGGTATCGAGTTTAATGGGAGACTATGGAACTTTAGTGTAGTCTACACTTTTGATGATGGGAGATCCATTAGGAGGTTGAGGTCATTGATATTAAGGAGGGATGCTTATAACCTAGTGATCATCGTAGAGAATGATATTTGGGATAATTGGCAGGAGTATCGGAGACGGTATGAGTATCATATGGAGTGACCTGCTGGGGAGGATCAGGGGGTAGTGGGGATACCATGGATAGGGTAACCTTGTGGTACTTGAACCGTTCTTGATCATTATGGTAGAATAAGATCTAGAAAATTTTTGTTACTTCGTATTGAGTTGATAATTGGATTCTTTTTATCTTGCACAATTAATATTGAGGAATCCATATAACTTTTTGTTATTTGGAATATAATTATTGGAGATGGTATGGATTTTGAATAGTGTGGATATCATGGACTAAAGGGTAACCTGTGAATCTCGAAGGCGTAAATTGGCCTTTGGTACATGGTAAAACTTGTTATTATTAAATTTATTCAGTTGATGATCGATTTTATTTTATTTAATTTTAAGATTGAATCTCGGATAGTAGTTGGTACATCACTTGTTATTATTAAATTTATTCATTATTTTTCATCAGGGATATTTTATTTACTCCTCATTATTGTTTATTTTCTTATTCATTGACACTCTTATATTTTATTGGTTCCAAATTAGACATGTTGACAGCAAGATAAAAGGGATCATGTATTATTGTGTAGACTTCAGGTAGAGGTAATCTTAAAGATTGATACTTCCAAGATAGAGATTTAAGATTTTAATGATTCAATTACTGTTTGACTTTTATTAGATTTTTTTTGAGGATTGATATTTTGGACATCGATGTCATTGAAGTTCATGTAAGTTCATTGAAGTTCATGTAGACTTATTGAAATTATTTATTACTGTTATTGATATTTATTTAATTATACACTTATGATGATTATTGATGGTGCCTTAAATGATAGTATTGAGTTCATGTAAGTTGCTTGATGACGTATAATTGATGTTTTTGGATGATTTGAGACTCTCACTGTGACGGTCCTGGTCAAATTCAGGGACTTGGGCCCAGGTCGTTACAACTATCGTGTCGGGCAGTTTGAATTTCTATGTGTGATGACTAGAACTTTAAACTTCAAGCGTGGCTCGGACCGTTCAGACGGAAATATCAAAACTTAAAATCATTCATAATATCCCATAATGTCAATATAATTAATTAAGGTACTATCAAATTCATTAATACATCATATAACTATCCCGAAATAAAAACTAATTAAGATCACGGGTCGCAGCCCGAATGAAAACTACTCAACTATCATCAATAGCATATCTTGTTTGTCTCCCACTGAGATATAATATCTAGCCTCCACAAATCACTTTACTTGAAAGTCCTGTGGTAAAAGTAGGATCCCAAATTCACACTATGCAATCAACTCAATTTGGAATAAATAAAATACAAGGGTGAGCCAAAACCCAACAAATAATGATAATAAAAATACTTAATAAATAATAAATATCTCGAATATCAAAAATATAATGGCTGAAACATTACTATCACAATCCAACTATATCCGAGAAGTTACAACACGTCGTAAATACGATTCAAGCCGAAAGCAAAATATGTCTCCCCGGACCCTTATGTGACAAAGATAACAAGATTGCCAAATAATATGCAGAAACCCCTCAGAATCTGATATCAAGAGATATGCAATGATTCTCTATTCCGAATGTCAACGTAAATAACTTAAACATCAAATATTGATAAATAATATGGATTCCACTGAATCCGGATATCATAAAATCCGACACATGGATTCTACTGAATATAACTCATGGATTCTACCGAATTTTAAACTTGAGGGTATCAACAATGATGAAATGTTACATTGAATTTTTTGGATCCTCACTATCCTTATAGTCCTCCTAGAGGCTATTCTCGTTGCATGCTCATACCATCCATGATACCCCTCACCAAAAGATATCCTTGATATCATCTCCTATGATGGTCATATGGTTGTAAGCATCATTCCACAATAAATAATATACCTCATTATCACCATAATATGAAAATCAATATTGGATAAGTGTAGACCATGCTAAAGTATTGTAACCTCCATTCGACTAGATACCTTAATATTTTTATACGCTTTCTTTAACCTTAACTGTAGGAATCTAATAACCCCAATACTCACACAATCAAAAATAACTTTAAAGAAGCTTTGCAATTATAAAGATAGAAACGTTGTTCAATGTTGAAAAGGACTGTACTCATACCATTAAGATTAACACAAAGAAATTTATCACAGAACGATAAAAAAACAAAAAAAAAACGGGAGAATATACATTTTGACCAATTTAAACATTTACCTAGTTTTCTATTCTATTTCGATATACGTATTATATAACTAGAATCATATCTTAATTATCACCTGCGAACAACCTTATTATCATCAAATCTGATTCAATCATCCCAAATTCGTCTAGCAATTTCTAACAAAACCATATAATAACTTTAACCATGTTGTTATAAATCAACTTGCCAAACTTTTCCATGCGCACAATATAAACACATACTACCAGTATATTATCTATCTATATATATATATATAATCTGCCACACACACACCCTGCGCATAGTGCACTCCTGCACCCATGCATTGAATTTACACAACACCCACGGCTACCTCACACAGCCACAAGCAGAAGCAGTATGTCACATTGATCTCATACACATACTGCTACACACATACACACACACATTGCTAACCACATGGCTACACACACTCAGCACCAGTAGCACACACACACCATGACACTGTCAATACCCACAGTAGCTCTTTCTCCATTAAGCACCCCCACACACTCTGCTATACACACATAGTCGAAAATACACACGAGCAGTATACCCACACACACCTCTTTGTTTACATACATACATACAATATATATATATACTTTTATACACATACCCATGCTGCCACATGCCCCATTTCCATGCCCGTTTTACAAAATAGAACAATACACTCCGTTTCGTCTGATTCTCATCCAGGTAAAGAAATTCTCAACTTTCACTTCTGATTATGCAAATAAAGAGTAATTATAACCTAATTCCATAATTTATTAGGCCCCAATTTTAGTGACAATCCTTAATTTTTTTCAGTTCCCAGTGCCACACGAACCGTGGCTCTGTTTCATCCAATTTCATTATCATTATGAAAATTGAAGGAGAGAAGAAGCAAATTTGTAATAAATGAATGTTTATTTGCAGAGCAAGAAGAAAAATGACATAAAGAGGAAAATCACTTACCTGATTTACACGGTTACAGCAACACGGTTAGGGTTAGTGGCATCATCGGTTTCGGCACAACTATAACGGCAGCTTTGAATAGTCACGCCGACCTTCTCCGGTATCGATTAATCGACGGCGACGGCAATAATAATCGTGGCCTGGCCTCCCTCTCTCTGATTTCGCCCGTAATCACACTCGAAGAAGGAGCATAAGAAAAAGAAGGCAACGATTTTGAAAGAGGATGAGGAAAATTGAAAAGAAAAAAATGGGGTTGGGACAGATAGGAAGAAGGGAAAGTGGCTGATTAGCAGCAGGAGGAGGAGTCGGCGCCGCACGAATCGGCGGGCTATTCCTTCTTTCCCTCTCTTTCTTATTCGTCCGTCTCCCTCCTTGCTTTCTTCCTTTCCCATTTATTATTATTATTATTATTTTTTATTATTTTATTTTATTTATTATTATTAATTTATTTTATTAATATTTTATTATAATATCATTTCACATTATTATTTATTGATAATTATTATTAATATTTATTTATATATATTATTACTCCAATTTATTATTATCATTATCACTTATCATTTATTATCAATTATTTAATATACATTATTATTTATAATATTTATGAATATCAATATATCGTATTATTTATTATTATATTAATTTTATTACTATATAATAGGTATTATTAGGGCCATTCATTTATAACTCATACTTCATCATAATTCGTAAAAATTGAAGCCGATATAAAATTTAGATGGCAATCTTTTGTGTGGTGCGATAGGTAGTGTGACGGATCAGATTCTGCAGATTGAATAGCATCGTATTAAGCAACAACCAAAAATCCATAATTAACATGGATTATACAAAAATTTTGGCGAGTTTTTTACTATAACCTGGACGAAAACCAAAAATACAACCTATTTAAAAGATCCTGCACAAGACACATCTAGAGCGACTTGACACAAAGCCTCCAACGCGCACGGGATCAATGATTAAGTATATCATCCAATGTCAACGACGATAACTTAAACATAAAATTGGATACAGAGATGCCATCTAATATAAAACAAAATCCATAATATCAATACGATAGCCTGGAAGCATACTATCATCGCAAATTTAAAACATAACAAAACCACAAAAGTAATAAGCCACATCCAACCACGAGTGGCTATTACAATCCGGTACAACACTATGGCCAAATCCTTTGCACATTCGATGTCCACCAACCTCTTCAAGCAAACCTCTCATTATTCTAACTATCCGGTGCCCGTCATAAGTGTTCTCATTCGAAGGAAAAGCAATGACGGCCAAGAGTGAAGCTAGCATTTCAACAAGTATAATCGTAAGCAATTCGCGGTATAAACAAAGAGCGGAAGCGAAAAAGATCTTTGAGACTCTCCCTAACCACAAAGCGGGAGAAGGGGAACATCTGAAATCTCTTGATTCTCACGGTTACATTGGTTGGTCATTATTTGGAATCACTTGATTCTCACGGTTCTCACGGTTACATTGGTTAAAATTTATTCATTTTCATTATTACATCATTTTGCGGACGGGTTAGTAGGACTGAGTACTAGCCAACGTGCGTGAGAACGATGAAAGAAATGTGTTCGCTACACATTCTAAAAAAACGGAGAATGCATTTTTAGGTCGCGGCTCTCGACCCTGGTTGCATCCATGCTACGATCAACGAACAACTACATCTCACTATCATGAGTTTAATTATCACACGCCCCACCCCGGGGACCGGGACAATCCTCATCCTTTCAAGTAGTTTCCCAAAGTGTACCACGAATATCACTGCTCACGAGTGGCCAGCAACACGTGGCAGTATTCATCGGAGTTCACGTCCGTGCGGACATGGTATGCTAGAATACTACCACCACGAAACATGGTCCTAGTTTGAAGATTAGTTCAACACTTGGAGAGGAAAATCCACATTTGCCACACACGTTCACAACTTGGGAAACCTCATTCCCATCACAAGCATCCCACGGAGATCATCTCATCATACACATCTCCATCCAGGAGGTCACATCATCTCATACACAATGTGGATTCCCTTCCATTCACTTGAGGTTGCTAACCTTCTGTGGGACTCAATTCCCTTATACCACAATACCATGGGACTCAATTCCCTTCACCACAATTCATTCCAAGTTCATGAGAGAGATTAGATTCCTTACCTAGTCGAAGTGATCACATATCACTTTGAAACCTCAGGGACTCATTCCCTTGCCTCCGAGTACATGGATACACATTTCGGAGCTTACATTTATATTTAAACAATTAATGCGTTATTTTCATAACAATTACACGGGGGAACAACATATACGTTTCTTATTTCATTTCGGGTGAACAATCTTAGATTTCCTTTTTGAACACCGGGCAAATAACGGCTATATTATAACGGACGTCCGGTGGATTATTAGGCGCACACTTTGTACACAATATTTCACATTTGGGTTCGATTTAACTTAACACGATGATGGAAACATGCAACTTCCCATTCATTTTCGGATTATCAACAACGGGAAACTTTGAGGCTCCCGGATGCCTAATAAATCAAATCTTATGGGATGCAGATCAAGTCGATAAATACACATAAAGAGGATTCATATTCTAGGTCATTTCAACATTTCACGAAGGTGACACATGCAATTTCCCACTCCGGTCTCGGGTTAGTGCGGCGCCACTTAGAGGGTTTAGAGGCCAACGGGTAACGGCAGCGAAATCAAACTCACGCCGACATATATATATCATTGGGATGTGGGATTCACATTTTGAGGTCAATTTCATGATACGGACGGCCTGGCCGAAAAATTCTCAAATTTTTGTGGGTTAGGGTTTCGGTGAAACCAAGTCGAAGAATCGGACATGATTCGGACAAACAACATATTCTTGGAAAGAGGCATGGGTTTCAAGATCTAACATTCACGGTTGGGACAGATAGGAAGAAGGGAAAGTAAATCACATAAAACATCAGGAGGAAGTGGTATGAGAACGCACGAATCGGCGGGCTTTTCCTTCTTTCCGGCTCTTTCTTATTGGACTTCTCCTCCTTCTTTCTTCCTTTCCCATTATTATTATTATTATTATTATTTATTTTTTTTATTAAAATTTTTATTTACAAAAATTTATTAGATTTATTATTATTAATATTTTATTATAATATTATTTCACATTATTATTTATTAATAATTATTATTAATATTTATTTATATATATTATTACGCCAATTTATTATTATCATTATCACTTGTCATTTATTATTAATTATTTAATACATATTATTATTTATAATATTTATGAATATCAATATATCATATTATTTATTATTATATTAATTTGCACTTATATAACTGCACGAACCCGAATACTTTTTGATTTTATTCGATACCTAACCTTATTCTATCCATAAAATTAGCGGTGATCATTAAATACTAATCACCTCATCATTATCATGTTCTGGTTCGATAGGTAGTGGACTGCTCATACTCAGCCTTCCATCGTGAAAACTGTGGCAGCTTTTGTAAAGTCTTCATTGTCGGGCCCGATGGGAGACGTTGCTTCAGGACTAGGTTTGTTATTAGTCTTGGACAGATTTTAAACGAAAGCTTGTCCCTGTCCTTTAGATGGAAGTTTATCTCATGTCCTCAAGCATATTTTGGATGGAAGCTTATTTCATGTCCTCGGACGGAAGCTTTTCTTTGTTTCCATCCTCGGATAAATTTGGGACGGAATCTTCATTTTTGTCTTTGGACCTATTCGTTCCTGTCCTCAGATTTGGGTATCGATATTAAGATGGCCAAGTTGGTTGAGTCTATATTGTCTAAGGACAGGAAGCAAGTGTTTTGCCCGAGCACTTGGAACTGAGCCCCCAGCGCAACGTTGGTGGAGATGACCTGCTAGAGAGGTCCCCTCCCCCCCTTTTTTATATGCTAGCTATTAAATTGGCAAAATACACTTTGAATGCTAGGTAGTAAAATTTCGGGATGAATTTTAATTGCGGAGTTTCCTTGTGGGATGTATTGTCAATGTGGCCTCAAGAGAATTCCCGGAGTGGAATTCCCGAAGTGGAATTCTCGAAGTGAACAAAATCTGGAGTAGATTATCTTTCGAAGTGGCCAAATTTTTGGGGTGAAAATTCCGGAGTGAATTATCTTCCGGAGTGGATTTTTGCATTTGCCAATTTTGACTTTATGCCAAAATTCTTCAACCAGTTTGAATTTAAACCAGAATGGATTTCACTTTAGCCGGTTTGGATTTGTGGGTGGTGGGAAATGCCGGAATGGCACTGTAGGTGCCTGCTGGGCAGATAGGAAAATTGATTGTTTGTAAGAGAGAGAACCGGAATGGATCTACATTCGGCTACCTGTGTGATGAGATTCTGGAATGCTGTTTGGCTGGCTATTTGAGAGAGGAATTGTCAGAATCCTTTTGCGTCCGGCCTTTCGAGAGAGAAAATGCCGATATGCTTGAGCGTTCGGCTATTCCAGAGAGAATGCCGGAATGCGTTATTGTGCGGTTTTTGAGAGAGGAATTGTCGAAATGCTTGAGCATCCGGCTTTTCGAGAGAGGAAATGCTGGTATGCTTGAGCGTTCGGCTATTCCAAAGAGAAAATGCCAAAATGTGTTGCTGTCCGTCTTTTTGATAGAGGAATTGCCGGAATGCTTGAGCGTCCGACTTTTGAGAGAGAAAATGTCGAAATGCTTAAGCGTTTGGCTATTCCAGAGAGGAAATGCCGGAATGCTTGCTATCCCGCTTTTGAGAGAGGAAATACCGAAATGCTTGAGTGTTTGACTTTTCCAGAGAGGAAATGCCGAAATACTTGAGCGTTTGGCTATTCTAGAGAGGAAATGCCGAAATGTTTGAGTGTTTGGCTATTCTACGGAGGAAATGCCAAAATGCTTTACTCTCTGGCTTTTCCATAGAAGAAATGCCGGAATGCTTGCTGTCTTGCTTTTTTTTTGTTTTTTCTTTCTTCCCTTCACACCGCTCTGTGCTTCGCCCTCTCATTTATCTTTCCTTTTCCTTGCCTCTCACTTTATCTGTGCGAGAGAAAAAAATACCGGTTGTAATTTTGAGCAAAATGACCGGTTGGCATTTTGGTTTGAAAATGACCGGTTGGAGAAAAATGACAGGTTTGCAAAATGATGGGTATGTTTGGCGCAAAATGATTGATTTATAAAATGATCGGTATGTTTGGTACAAAATGACTAGTATGCAAAATGATCGGTATTTTTTGCGTAAAATGACCAGTATATTTTCTTGGCCTTGCGATTTCTTATCTCTATTTCTTAAAGTGGGGGTGTGGGGGTGTGGGGGTGTGGGCATTTGAAGAAAGAGCCCCCAGTCATTGATGACCACGTCGGGCACAAAGAGCTTAGAATGGATGTATTGTATATTTGAGTATTGATCTTTTTCATAAAAAGCGTCTGCCGGTCTCATTCATGACTATTTACGAGACGGCCAGGAGTGGTGGTATCCTTGGCAAGAGTGCTCGTATGAGTCTTAATATTAATCATTTTTATCTTTGTATTTTTAGTGGTAAAGCTGGTCTTTTGGTCGGTTCCCACAGACGGTGTCAATGTTGCGTATCATGAATTTGAGTTGTCTTACGGTTTAGGGAGCCGTGAATCAGATTTTCTTGTTAGTCGATCTGATATGGATCCAATATCCATAACCTCTAACTCGAACTCTGCACAATATAATTAAAAACGAGAGGTCAAAGGACGGTAAAAATTCATTCCACTATATGTCCTCCGACACTCAAATCAAATGCTTTTCTAAGATAATAGGAAGAAGTAAAGAGGATGTGTAGATAAATGTAGTGGTGGATTGAGCGTGCGGCCAGTTAATAAGTGACTTAGAGGTGTGCACACCGTGGGACGTCTTAGATGTGCTTCTTGTAGAGGGGTGTCTTGAATGGCCAGGGTGTTCTTGAAGGATGATCAAGCGCTTGATAAGAGAGATAGATTTTTTGAGGACTTAAGGGGCAATGCCTTCTAAATCTTATTTTCCTTTTCCTTCTCTTCCTTTTTTAGCCTCTTTCCTTTGGAACCTTCTCCTTTCTACCTTCAGGCTTCTTCTCTCCCGAAGGTATATTTTTTCTCCAGATCCCCTTTTCTTTGGATCAAAAGGGATATTTATAGAATAGGTAGGCGATTTTAACTGCTTGTTGAACTGTCATCAATGGACAACTGTCGGAGCCAACCGTGCAGATAAGACGAAGCGGTTGAGCGATTTTTTTTTTCCAAGTTGGGTTTACGGAACCCATCAAACACCAATATGGTATTAATAATAAAGTTAGGGAAAAAAAGCCAATCATGCTCCTATGTCACGTGTTAAAAAAGTTTCTCTTAATTGTCTTACAAGGGCTCAATTTTTTAAAGAAAAAAATATTAGAATTTTTCTAATATTTTTCAAAATTTTAATCTCAATTATTATTTATTAAATATTTGTTATTATTATTCATTTATAAAATTAATAACCAACTCAAACCTCTATTAAATATAAATTAACAAAACTTAAACATTTATTACACTAACTATACATCTTACATTTTAGTTTTGTATTAAATAAAATTTTCAAGTAAAAACATTAAGGTAAAATCTCCCAATGGCTAAATCTTAAATTTTTATTTTTAAATAAAATATTATAATTTAATTATTTTAAAATAATTAACTCTAATATTTTATGATACGTTTCGAGAATTCAAATTAATGTACAAATTGAGGAACTGCTTGTCATGCTTGATTGCCAGAATAGTAACTGGTTCGGTTTTCATAATTTTAAATTTAGATATTGTGCATCACAATAGAACGAATAAAAGGTAAGAGATATATGAAACTCGTTTATTTATATATCCTCTTATATTTAAGTTAGTGATCTTTTCAATTCAGATGAGAAAGATGTTACAAAATGAGTGTGGAAATGTAGAGTGGATGAGAATGAGTGTTTGTATGGAGGACAATACTCCTCTAAGTGTACTCGACTAGTGGGGTGGCTTTAATATTTGTGCACTCATATGGATGAGTGTCTTTGGTGTTTTATGCATTCGACTGGTGGAGTGGCTCACTTTCTCTCGTTTTGTTATCATTGTCTTTCTCCTTCATTTCTTTTGGGAGAAAGGGTTTATTTATAGTGAAAGGCACTGTTTTGTTAGTAGGCGTCTGAAATCAATGCGTGGTTATAGTATCTCTTCGATTATAAGGGGTGTTATCCATAAGAGTAACGGCTGTCTCAATTTAAAGGCAAGGTCACCTTGGCTACTAGATATTAGATCAACGCAACCGCTCTCTATATTTAGCCATTAAGTAACTTATTATGACTTTTTAATATTTATCTATTTAGGTCATACCCATTGATTCGTGCATTCTGCTAATGGCCTGTTGGGTTTTGGTGTCTTCTATTAGGCCGTTGACATTTGGCTATCTTATCTACTTATTTGTTAGGCCGGTTCATTTTTTGTCGTATCCATCACTAATCCCCTTATGTTGGAAGATTTAAATTTCAACTCTTAACATGTCATTAATGGGACGCCAACTGCAGCTTCTTCAATTTGAGTCCCTTCCCCAGATATTCTACTGATTTGGAGTCATGATTGGCAGGATTTTATTCTTTTTCATCAACACTAAGATTCATTATTTTCTTGAGTTGAATGCTTTTCAAGTACTCCTTTCGGTTATAAATTTTGGAGCTCCCTTTGCTTTGTATCATGAGTCACTTGTCCTACCCAATAGTATGATTGTCCTAAGCCAACATAGTACCTTTGATACTGTGAACCGAACTCGGTGGGAGCTCTCTTTAAAGTTGATCCAAGAATATTAAAGCCTTGAAGTTATCCTCTTTTATAGAATATCATCTTGAATTTGCATTGATTATTCTCTTTATATGAAAAAATTATCTTGATTTTTCTCTTTTATATCATTACTAAAATCAGGCCTATGTTGCCATTACAAGGTTATGCTATGACAAGGCCTCCATTGCCCTAACAGGGCATTTACAGTTGGTTTTTGCAGATAATTCTTGTAGTTGTCTCCCTCCATGGAACTGTTGAAATTCTTGGAGAGAACTGTTGCAGTTCTTGGGGTGAGGGTTTTTCTTCCTTTTTATGTCTATCCCAAGACCAGACTTGTGTATTGTAGTGGTGCCCATTTCTCACTAACCCTCATAGAGGTGATCAAGATAGATATTACCGATATGGGCAGATATTTTTCTTTTCATTCTCTTCGTTCTCATGGTGGAAGGATGCTATCTATCAACCTGCTACATTGGGTGGCGTTGTGTGAGGCTATCATTACTAGCGTAATGAAATACACGTGCCGCAGCAGACTCCGATGTAGGTACTTATCTTAGCCATTATGGCAATGTGCCTATTCAGTGCCCTTAGACGATGCCATTTTTGGGCTAAATTGCTGGCTATTTAAATTTTGGCGCCTTTTCGTTTCTGCATTTCTTTACATTTCTTGCTTCTTAGCCCTAATTTGTTATTTTCTCCTAATCTCCATGGCTACTCGAGCAACTTATTAAGGCATTACTGCGATCCCATTAAGAGTTCTCAGAACCACGCCAACTCCGTTCCCTAATTAGGAAGATGACCCGTCTACTTGTAAGATCCCCTTCGGTGCCTCTTTATTTTGATGGGGGTCTTCACGTTTCTCAAGATTACTTGGAATCAGGGACATCATTTTGACTACGAAGTTTGTAAACGCTTGACTTTTGTGGTCGACTATGCTCAAAATTTTATGTCAAACTCGCTCAATTCAATAGCTCATTTAATCAATTGATCGAATATTTTAGATTTTTGTAGGATTTTCTTTAAGGGCTGATTAATTAGGATGATGATCTTATGAGCATGAAAGTATGGTTGAAACTTTCTGGCGGAATGGACTAGTGCTAAAGCGATCTTTTTGGCATGCAAGTTACAAGTCTTGAAATCTGTTAGAATTTTATTGACATAATAGACTGATCGTTGCATTTCAGATTCTTGCTTGACTAAGACTGAGCTTAACACTATGTCGGATATCATCAGATAGAGGTATAATTTATCGCTTTCTTTTAGAGAAAACAAGAAAAGAGGATTGATGAGGTATTCCTTTACTTTTTTAATGGCTGTTTGGCAATTCTTCGTCCATTGGAATCCGTTTTTATTAAATCTTCTCAGTACTTTGAAGAATGAAAGGAACTTCTTTGTTGATTTCGTTAGGAATTGAGAGAGTGTTGTGAGTCTCTCGGTTAACATCTTGACTTCTCTCATTATTTGAGGTGGATTCATGTTTATAATAGCTTTTATTTTCTCAAGGTTCACTTCGATTTCTCAGTGAGACATGTTAAACTCAAAGAACTTTTTAAAAGTTACTCCAAAAATATACTTTGTTAAATTTAACTTCATCTGATACTCATGGAGCACCTCGAAAGTTTTACCTAGGTTACAAATATGGTTGTCGGTTATTATACTTTTGATGAGTATGTCATCCATATATTCCTCAATATTCCTTTTGATTTGTACTTGGAACATTTTATTCCCAAGCTCTGGTATATCGCTCCTGCGTTTTTCAGATCGAATGATATAACTTTGTAGCAGTATATCTCCTGGTCAATCATGAAAAAGGTGAGCTATTCATCATCATGACTCATCCGAATTTGGCTGTACCTTACATAGGCATTCATGAAAATTATTAGCTTATACGCAGATATCGGGTCCACCAATAAGTCGATTATCAGTAACGTAAAACTATCTTTCAGATATATTTTATTCACATCAATAAAAGCAATACACATTCACTATTTTTCCGTTGCTTTTCTTGACAAATATTATATTCGATATCCAGTTCAGGTATTAAATTTTCCTTATGAAGCCTGCATCGAGAAACTTTCTACTTTCTCTCTCATGGAAATTAGTTTCTTAATGGAGTGATTCATTCGCTCCTACTTGATTAGCTTGTGCTCGAGATTAAGGCCCAACCTATAGACCATCAGCTCTGTCAAAATTCCTGGCATGTTCGCCGATATCCATGCAAACACGTACGTGTTTTGTTCGACATGTATGAAAAACTTGCTAACTTCCTTTCTCATGGTAATCAATTTTTTAATGGAGTGGTTCCTCCATTTCTACCTAACTGGCTTATACCCAAGATTAAGATTCAACCTATGGACCATTACCTCAGTTGAAATTCCTGGTATGTCTGCCCGTGTCCATGCAAACACGTATAAGTTTTATCAGAGAAAAGTTATCAGCTATTCGCACAGTTGTCCTGGCAGAGAGCCTCTGATCTGTATGTATTTCTTGAGCTTGTTTGGATCCAACATGAGTTGGTTAGTTGACTCATTGGACTAACCTTACTAAACGTTCTTTCACCTCAGAGGTCAACTTCTTCAATCAACTGTTTTGGAATCGCCTGATTGACTTAAGATAAGTTGCATATTTGAACAGTGATTTAGTTTCCTAGGACCTCTCCGATTTCACATGTTATTATAAACTTTTTTCAAATGTGGGATTGATATACTATTCCGAATGCCACCAAGTACGGTCATCCCAATATGGCTTTGTAAACTGAAGGTAAATCAACTATTAGGAACATGAGCATTCAAGACGCTATTTTTTGATACATTCCTAATGTGACTTTCAATTGGATAGTTTCTTGGACTGGCACGAGTTTGTTGTCTAATTCATTTAAGGGTCCCTCGGCCAGTCTTATTTGATTTTTTTTTTCAATCTAAGTTTAAAGTAGGTATCAAGGTACAACAAATTTATAGAATTTTCATTATCAATGAAGGCTTATTTTAACTGGTAGTCAAGGGTACCGTATAAACTTAGTATGGATACAATAAGAGAGTCAGAATGGATAGCTATTTCATAAGTCATATCATTATTACTAAAACTAATGATATCATTCATTACTCCTATCCTCTACTGCTTGTTGTTGGAAGTCTTCTTAGTATGGTTTGGAGTTTTATTTCTATGTGGTCTCGTGGCTATCAAGTTCACCAGTCCGGCCACAACCCGATTATGTGGTTGATCCTATTACCCCAACTCGTTGTTATTAGCACTCCTAGAGGCTTAATCCAAATCTCTCAAGAATTTATTGAGATATCCTTTTTGGATGAGAGTTTCAATATCTTTCTGTAGAGTCCGACAATTCTCAAAATTGTGATCTAGAGATTGATGATTGAATTAGTATATTGACTGATCCCCTCTTTTAGGGTTCTTGAATGGTTTAAATCACTTTAGAAACTTCTCATTTTAAATTTGTATCAGGATATTTATCTAGGTGTCGTTTAAAGGAGTTAGACTCAAAGGTCTATACTTCCTTCTAACACTCAGTTCTATCCTCTTCTTGGGATCTCAAGCGGTAAAATTGTCTCATTTCCTCTTCTTTTCGCTTGTTGATCCTGGGTGGTGGTTTATGTGCTTTGGTGTTTTTACCTTGTTGGCCTCTTCAGCAGTAATATATGTGTAGGTGATAGTTTTTGCTTCAAAAAAAGTCTTAATCTTACAGAACTAAGTATTTAAAAAATTTACCCGACTGCATAGTTACCATGAAGAAATTCAATTTCATCTTATCGATTAGTTTCGATATCTTTCGGGCCTTAGTGTTGAACCGAGCTAAGAAGTGCTTTACACACTTGTTTGGCCGTTGCTAGATGCGAACAAGATACCACGGCTACTTTTTTTTTTCCTCCAACTAGATGTGAACTATGATAAAAAGTTATTGGCTAGCTCCTGGAATATTCGAATCGAATTTAGTTGGAACCAGTAAAACCAAATTAGGGCATATTTCTTGAGGGTCAGCGGGAAGTAAAGATAAAGGCCAAATTATCTAGACCCTGGAATCCGAATAAGATACAAAAATGTTCCAAATGGTCTATGGGATTAAACGTTTTATCGTCGAGTTCCAAAGTCGACGTTTTGAACATGTGAGGGAGTTGATATATCTTGTTCTCTCTCGTGAATGGCGACCTTGCAGGTCAACCAAATATCTGTTTGTGCTTCATCGGAGTAGTTGTTCAATTTCTCTGATTTTCTCTTCAACCTAAGAGGTGGATGCAACCCACTTTGAGTTGATGAATGTCTTCAACTCTGAATGGTTTGGCAAGATGTATTGGACCTGTCGGTTATAGATTTTCCTCGGAAGAGTGCTGCATGAAACTTCATCATGAGTCAAAGGTTTCCTAACATCTCAAAAATAGCATGGATTCCGCCATTCTAGATTTTCATCCCATACTCTAAGATTTAATTAACATTCCAATTGAGTCTAGGCCATGTCACTCAGGGCTTCTCGGGCCTCGAGGTCGTCAGGCTGTGAAATCACCTCCTTGGTGGGTTGCTTTTTCCTCCTATTTCTTTTTCTGGATGTAGAAGTTTGGAAGTTAGATGATAGAGCTCCTAATGGGTGTCTCTCTAATCTGTTGCGAATGGTTTGGAGAACCCTGGACATTATATCCACCTAAGCTACCATTATCTCCACGCTTACAATTGTGACTGGTCCTGCATTTCCATGGCTATCCCTTGTCGGGTTGTCGTCATGAGAAATGACGTCTTTAGGTGGTATGCTCGTTTGGGTCTTGGTGTTGGCCATATTTTTTTTTCAATCGAGTGGCTTAATTATCGTCGTTCCTACAGACAACGCCAATAATGCGTTTTGCGAACCTAGATTAATGTATGAATTAAGAAATCACCTTACTATACCTAAATGCTAAAACAATAATAGGTCTGATCTTTGTAACTTCAAATCTGGTTCTTATGTACCACAATAGAACGAACAAGAGGTAAGAAAAATAAGAGACTTACTAGTCGGTATATCTTTCATTACTCAAGTCAGTGATATTTTAATTTGGATGAAAAAGATGTTAAGAAATGAGTATGAGAATATAGAGTAAATGGGAATGAGTATTTGTATGGAGGGTAATACTTTTTTAAGTGCACTTGACTGTCACAGTGATTTTAGTATTTGTGCATTCGTATGGATGAGTGTCTTTGGTATTTATGCACTCAACTGGTGGGGTGGTTGATTTTTTATCATTTTATTGTTATTGTCTTTCTTCTACGTTTCCTTTAAGAAAGAATGTTTATTTATAGTGAGAGATACTATTTGGTTGATAGGCGTTTGGAATCAGTGCGTGGGTATGATAGCTCTTCAATGATGAGAGACGTTACTCATATGAGTCACGGCTGCCTCAGTTTAATAGTAAGGCCGCCTGACTATCAAATGTTGGATTGACACAATCGTTTTTACTACGTTCGGTAATTAAGTAATTTTATTATGATTCAATATTTTCATTATTTAGATCATACGCTGATTGATTATGCGTTGTGTTATTTGCTGTTGGATTCTAAGTATTTTTATTGGTAGTTAGGTATTTTGACATTTTATCTACGTATACATACAATACTTATTTATTCATAACTGTACTCATCATTTTAAAAAATAATTAAATTATACTTATTTATTTTGAATATATTGGTGTGCCCCGCTCCAAAACAAAAAAGAATGAAAAAGTTGATATTAAAATTTCCTCAATAATGATGCTTATTTTATTTATTTCTAATTTAAAATGCAATTTAAACTCTATAGGTAATACTCATTTTATTTTTTTAAAATTTTTATTAAATTTTAATAAACCCTATATATAAAATAAGATATGGCAAAATTTGTTATAATTAAATACTACGAATAGCACAGTCTAGACATTTTCCGGCTCCGTATTGAGCAAATTGTGAACTAGAGGGGAAAGGTGCGAAGAAGTTGGCAGGGTTCCTGACAATTGCTAGAGTGCCCGATCTCACCTACTTCTGGGTTATCTCTACGATTCAGACGACAATCAGAGAAGCTCCGTTGGACCACTGCATGAACTGCTCCCCCACGTCTACTATACACAGCCACATGCTCAGTGCCTAAAGCTATTACCTTATTGTTTGAGGTTTCTTCCTCCCTTTATCGCTTCTCTCTTGCCATAAATCTCTGCTGTTCGAACATTTGTGAATTTCAGGCAATTTTGTCTCCTCCCCTCTCCAATCCACCGGCTTGCTCCAATTATTATATATTTCTTCCAGGTAATGCGGTGAGAAATCTTTCCCCCTAAATTTGCTCATTTTATCGTCCCTTTTTCTTTAATATTTTTTGGCCGAGTTAAAGTGATCAATACTACGTCACGTACTGCACAGTGCACATATCTTCGAAAGGTTCAAACCGTCGTTAACATATTGACGGTATAGCATCCAATTTGAAAGTCCTTCCTGGATCCCATCTCTGTCAATTCACCATTTTCTGATTTTGCTCTTGAGGAATCTAAGACGAGTTGAAATTCAAAATGGAGGTTCCATGATTTTTGTCTATACAATTTCTTTCCAAAAATACATTTGGGTTAAATTTCAAAACTTTAAACAGAGAAATGATGTTTCTACACTTTCAGTGGGTTATTTTGTTTAAAGAACATAGTGGTTCTTCCCCATATCTTGCAATTCTGGAACCTCCTGCACAAGCCACCTTTTGTTCATATGTATATCTAATTCTGTTAGTCCTTTTAGTAGGATTCCAAGATTTAACCAACGATAGCCTAAGGACTTGCTTCAATTCTCCCCTTCAAATCAATAGCTATTGGCTTGGTTAATTTGAAAAAAAAAAAACATCACCCAAAAATCAAGAGTGCCAATTGTCGTAGAAGAAAATGCATGAGAGATTGGGGCGGGAGGAGGGGAGGATATCTTAATACCTTTATCTCTAGTTTACTGTTGCTTCTCTTGAGGCTTGGTATGTTTTATATTGGTTGACCTACTTTCCTTTGTTTTTGATGTCAAAAAGTTCCATGGCATAACAACAACTGTACATCTCCCCAACTCCCTCCCCCAATGAAAATCCCTCTCAAAGCATTGCACAAGATGAATTTGATCTAGTGTTACGTGAATTTCTTTTTCATTTTGGAAGGGCTTAGCATGGTTTTGTGATACAACAAATTGGACAATTCTAACTTTTTAGGGTACAATAATGTGAGCAATGAGATTCAAGGGTGTTTCTTGTTCATGTATAACCACTGCCCTTTTTGCATGTGTTGGAGGATAGAGTGATAATTGACTACTAAACATGTATCTTTTTGTTACCAAATAGGCATGCCTTCATGGGTTTGCCCTACCTTTATGTCTATTGATACTTTAATAAGGGCCTGTACTTGTTAACTAGTTCCTCTTTATACCGCCCTCCAATATAGGCCCAGTGAGTTATCTCGGCCACCTATGAGTTCCATCAGCAGCTTGTTTAACAACTCTCGTTTGCTGGCAAGTGACATAAGCCGCAAATTCAATCTCCCAAAACGTGTGAATCCACTGGATGTGGCCAGTGGCATGAGAGCCACGGCTTCCCTTGACATTAATGTTCAAACACCAAAATTGAAGAAGGATGTAGAATTTGGGGAGAAGGCTAAGGAGCTGATCGATGCAGAGGCAAGGGTTTTAGTGGGGACATATGCTAGAACACCAGTAGTGCTCTTGCATGGCAAAGGTTGTAAATTATATGATGTTGAAGGGCGAGAATATTTGGACATGACTTCAGGGATTGCAGTCAATGCACTGGGGCATGGCGATCAGGATTGGATAACGGCAGTTACTCTACAGGCTAACACTCTGACCCATGTTAGCAATGTTTTCTACTCAATTCCACAGGTGAAATTTGCCCCTTATTTTTAATTTTTGGTTTTCACTTCTTAATTCTGCAAGAGTGAGCTCAATTATGGCAGCATGAAATTGGTTTTAGACTTTTAGTTTGGCCGATGGATGCATATGCAACATCTGAAGTTCTCATATTGACTGCTTTTGCTCCGTTTTATGATTTTTTGTTTTGAATAATAAAAGTTACAAATTGAAAAATCCGCGAAGATGTAACTGGTTTTTTTTTTTTTCATGAACAAATGATGAGAAACATAATAGAGGACAAAAAGTAATTAGAAAAGGAGCATTGAAATTAAACAACAGACACATATAGTTCTTTATGTAAAATTTGGGTGCTATAGGTGGTATGGTGACAAATGGCATTGACGTATAGTAGTCTATGATTTCATGCTCAATTTTACCTAATGATATTAATTGCTGCAAACATGGGAACACTAATATGGTTATTTATTCTATTTGTTTTTAATGGTGAGTTCATGTCTTAAAACTATTTTGTCGCTGTGTTCTTTCTCTAAATTTATTTTCTTTTGCTGTTGTGAAACAATTTATGTTTCTTTCATTTTTTTAATTTATTGCTTGAGTCCGGCCTTTTTAACTCTCTACATGTCTTTGTTGTTGAATTTTTCCTGCCCCTTCCCTTGCCTTTCGTTCCCACTTATTTACCTAAATATGCTACTTTAATTTTTTTTTTTTAAAAAAAAACTATTCAACACTAGAAAACATTCAAGAGATGGGACTCTTTCTTTCTCCCTTATCAGTTTTGTTGCAAAGGAATCATACTCATTTACTGTTTATTCCTTCTGTTTTGTTCTTCTGTCAGGTAGATGACTTCTACTTTCTTCATTCCACTGAAATGAAATGTGCTTGAAGTGCAGGTGGAACTTGCAAAACGTCTAATTGATGCTTCTTTTGCTGATCGCGTCTTTTTTACAAATTCTGGTACTGAGGCAAATGAAGCTGCTATAAAATTTGCAAGAAAATTTCAAAGATTTTTACGTTCCAATTCGGAATGTCCACCAATTGAGTTTGTTGCTTTTAGTAATTGCTTCCATGGGAGGACAATGGGTGCTCTTGCTTTGACAAGTAAAGAGCACTACAGATCGCCTTTTGAACCTGTTATGCCTGGAGTTACTTTTCTAGAATACGGTAATGCACAAGCTGCCAGGGAAGTGATTCTGAGTGGTAAAATTGCTGCTGTTTTTGTTGAACCCATTCAAGGTGAAGGAGGCATATACACTGCCACAAAGGAGTTTTTACAATCTTTACGTTCTGCCTGTGATGAAGTTGGGTCTCTCTTAATTTACGATGAGGTTTGCAGCCATTCTTTGATGTATACTTATCATGTGGATGTTGGTTTTTATGCTCATGCTTGAATCCACTGTATTTCATGCCAATAGTTCTGTAGTAAGCATTTTTTACACCCTGACTTTCTTCCTTAAAACTCATATTAATGTGCTTTGAGAATTCAGATTGACGTACGAATTAGGGAGTCGATAGTTTTGCTTAAACGTCCGACTATAAACGGATCCGGTTTTTGTACTATGAATCTGAATCTTGTGTACCACAATAGAATATATTTGATATAAAAGGTATACGAGATTTACTTCCTGGTATATCCTCCAACGTTTAAGTTAGTGATCTTTCTATTAAGATTGGAAAGGTGATGAGGAAGTAAATGTTGAAAATCAAAGAGAATGAGGATGAGTGTACATTTAGAGAGCTATGCTCTTTTTTGTGCATTCATTTGATTGAATAGCCTTTTTTTTCCTTTCTCCCTTTTTTTTTGAGAAGTTTTATTTATAGCCAGAGATACCATTTGGTTGATCGGCACTTGAAATCAATGCGTACGTATGATGCTGTTTCGGATTAGTTGTAAAAGGCATTACTTACAATGTGTAACAGCCGTCCCCATTCAATCAAAGAGCCACCTGGCTACTAGTTACAAAATCGTTTCGGCCGTTCTTTGTACTATGCCTTTAAGCGGCTTATTATAGTCCTTTATTATCTGACTGTTCAGATTGTGTCATTTAGTTCATACATTTGAACGTTATTTCTCGATTGGCCCTGTAGCTTTTTCTGTTGGCATTTGGGTCTCTTATTTAATTGAGTATTGGGCTGGTTTGTCTCGGGTCATACTCATCACATGTAGATGCCACAAAAAATCTCCTAATGTGGTTGAACTTAAGTCACTTCTTTCTTTCCTAGGATGAGTATTGCGAGTTCTTTAGATAGCTGGGAAAGACATCACATTTGGGCATGTAATATCCAAGATAAATGACAAATTTGATGCTAGTTTTCACATTTCCGGTTCCTAATATCCAAGATAAATTTCCGGTTGAGAAATTTAACTTCTGAGGTGAGAGTGTGTGTGCTATGCTATTTGTTGGTCTTGGGTCCACTTGTGGCGAAGTGTCAAATGTCTTTTGAGATAAATGTCAGCTCTTCTCATAGTCGTAGAGAACTTTTGCAATTTAGGCATATTCTATCACTCTTGCCAGTGCAGTTTATCATTGAAATGATGTCCAAGCTTCCCTAGCATAACTAGTTGATCTTCTTCTTGGCTGTTATCAATCCTTTGAAATTGAAATCATTTATTAACATCCCCTTGTATAGTGACTCTACAAGTAAGCTTACTTCTCTGCAGAAATCTCTGCAATAACTCATGAGAGTAGCTGCATTGAGATAACAAATCAAATATGGTTTCTTCTTGAATTTCGCTCCCCTGATCAATGTAGCGTATTTAGTTAATTCTGATACTACAGTCATTCTATGAAACTAGTCCTGAAAATGTTACGTTAGTTTTACTACATAAGCGAACGTCTTTTTTTTTACTTTTCTTATTTTTGGTAAGTAAGAATTTGTATTAAATAAAAAAAATTATAAAAATTTATATTCTATTTTCAAATGTTTTGCCGACTTGGAGTTAGAATTCAGACGCTAGGGCATTCATCGAGCATCATAGAAGATGTTAACAACCAAAGTAACATTACACAAATAAAACAAGCTATCTGTCATCCCAACCGGCCTGTTGCCATCAATCTCTCTCTTTTTTTTTTTTTTTTGTAAATTTGTTGCCATCAATCATCCTGGCCCAACTGCCGTTATACAACTGGATAGCTGGGCACCGCACTCCTCCGACTGTAAACGCACTTCTCATTGTTGTTGGCCAGTCAACACATTGACCGGTCTTTTGCATCAAGGCCAGTCAACCTATTGACCAAAAAAATTTCACCTTTTGCACCAAGGCCAGTCAACTCGTTGACAGGAAAAATTTCACCCAAGGCACCCACGTAGCACTTCAGCTGATTTGCATTTCACCCGTTAAGCACCTCGGCCATTTAGTACCTCGTCCTATATGCATCCTTGCCAGTCAACGGTTTGACCGGCATATTTGCACCTTCAGCCATTCATCTTTCCGGTCAACCAGTTGATCGGTAATTTGGACGGTCAACTGGTTGACCGGAAAATCTACCCAGCCTTAAATCCTCAGCCATTAGAATCACATCATGGCCCATTTCATCAGCTTTAATGATCCTGCAAACATATACAATCCAGGCATTGACCGCAAAAATCTCCAAAGCGTCTTGTTCATCTCGGTCTATTGCAAACATAAGGGGACGTCATACTCCCACCAATGCTTGTATCATATCATCTTTCCATCATGTGAACCAACAAAGCTATAATCTGATGCAGTAGTGAACACACCATCAAATACCAGCAGTTCTGATATGGAAGACCAATATGAATTTATCTCTATCATCAACTAACCTATTTCAAAGCTAAGAAGAATCAGATGCTTTTCTTCCAGCGGCCCAAAAATCTCTGCCTTGAAGCCAGATTTTCTTCCATATTTGCTACTTTAAACTTGCTCAGAAGCAGCAGGCAGAATCGACCACTCCATATTTTATCCTTCCCAACCTGCCTTGAACTCTAGGCTTGCAAACGTTATGCCAGGCGACAGGTTGTTGTGCTCACATGGGGTGGTGCTTGACCTTAAAAATCTCCAACAAGTAAATTTAATTCTGAGCCCACTATGCCAAGCAACCATCTATTTTTCTGTGCTCAATATGAGACTTCTGCACGTTGGTATTGCTTGCTTGACCTTGAAGAAACTCCTGCAAATAGATTCAGATGTGATTTATTGACCTAACTGGGTGTGCTTTTTTTCTTTGAATCCCTAGGTTCAATGTGGCTTGGGAAGAACTGGATACCTCTGGGCGCACGAAGCCTATGGGATATACCCAGATATGATGACACTTGCAAAACCCCTCGCTGGAGGTCTGCCTATTGGAGCTGTGCTAGTCACAGAAAGAGTTGCAGCAACCATAAATCCCGGAGATCATGGAAGCACCTTCGCAGGAGGACCACTTGTATGCAGTGCTGCAGCAGCAGTTTTGGACAAAATTTCAGATCCGCACTTTCTAGCCAGCGTGTCAGAGAAGGGTAAATATTTCAAAGAAATACTCCAACAGAAGTTAGGAGGGAACAGGCATGTTAAAGAGGTGCGAGGTCGGGGGCTGATACTCGGCATAGAGCTGGATGTTCCGGCAGCGCCTCTTGTTGATGCGTGCTGGAACTCTGGGCTGCTGATGTTAACTTCAGGGAAAGGTAATGTTGTGAGGTTGGTTCCACCGTTGATCATATCAGAAACAGAATTGGAGCAGGGGACTGAAATTCTACTCAAATGCTTGCCCTGTTTGGATGAGAGTTTAATTATAAGCTAGGACAATGTCAGTTTCGGTGGGGGATGCGATGGTATATTTGTCGAACATTCAGTTATGTGTGTGGCAACCGTACTTTAAAGTATCTGTTCCCAGGGAGGCTCTCCTGTAATATTGGGGGTGTAATTTTATGAACCCAGCTAAAAAATGTTGACAAGCATACAGCTGCCTTAGCCCGGTAAAAAGAAACCCCGGAGCCTTGGGCGCCCCATTAAATAAAAAGGATCCACATTTGCCTTGAACCCTAGGTTGTCCAAGAATAAATCTTCTGGCTCCTCTGGCTTACTTTGTGATTCCTGTTATTTATTGGCCAAATGAAAAAAATTATTAGTCACGCCGAATTTAGTAATCAACAAATGTGAGTCGGCTGGTCTGCTGTAGGACATTCTATATCTTGGTTCAACCCCACCGCTATTTTAAGCTGCCAATGTTGAACTCTTCTTGAGCCACTGGAAAATGGCAGAAGCATCAAGAGAGCTGCCAGAAGAATGCTGGGCTATGATTTTCAGTCTACTCGATCACCATGTTCCCTGGGAATCCATCTCTTTAGTTTGTAAGCAGTTTCTGTCCCTCACTAATCATCTCCGAACATCCATAAAGGTTTTCGACCCTTCAATCCAAGTCCTTCCCAGATACCACCAAAGATTTACACATCTCAAACAAATCAATCTCTCAGATTTCTGGGGAGACCCTGACCATGCCATTCTTGTAATTGCGCAGTATGGTTTTAACTTGGAACAGCTGAACGTTTCCTGTAATAGGGTTCTCTGCTCACCACATCTCTGAAGGAGTCGGCCGGTACAAGTTTGAAGATTCTTAACTGCGCATATTCCTCCATGAGGGACGCCAATCTGGTTATCATAGCAGATTCCTTCCCTTTGTCCGAGGAGCTTGATATCAGCAGATTGTTGTATGCTGTGACAGATAGAGGAGCTAACGCGTTATCCTCAATACTTGGAAGCCTGCGCAAGATAAATCTTTTGGGAAATTACTGCATTTCGGATGCATCCCTCATTTCTGTCATCAAGTGCCCAAACCTCATTGAAATTCAAGTGGGCTATAGCTCGGGCGTGACTAGTAATGGGATATCCTCTGTTCTCTGCAACAGTAAGAGCTTGAATTCTCTGGTGTTATCCGGAAAGCAAATCAATTCAGCGGGCATGACATGCTGCATCGTCTGTTCCAGGGTTTTATCCACTCTTGTTTTCGGCACCATGAAGATCTTGGACGAACTTCTGGATACCATCGTACGATAAGACCTTCTGTTGAAGATGCTCAAGCTGATTAACTGCAGCATTTACACATTTGCAGGCATTTCTTCGCTGCTACGGAGATACCAATCTCTTGAATGTCTAGCCCTCACCTCCACCTCGGTAGAGTTTCTCACGGAGGAGACAATGAAACACTTGTGCCAATTTATCCTCGAGGCTACGTCCAAAAACCTCAGTTTGTGCCCCGAACTATCCAGTTCGGCTTTCCTAACGCTGATAGAAAGTCATTCTCTTCTTCAGAATCTATGTATGAGCGGAACTAGCCTAGGGAGGGGGTGAGAATATGCTTTGAAGAACTATGGAATAATCTCTGATGGGTGTGATGGACAAATATTATGAGCGGTTGTGACCGACGGTTATAAGAGAGAATAACCACCTCAGCCTTTATAAATATCCTCTTCTTAACGGAAGAGGGGGGACACGGGAGAAAAAACAAGGAAAAGAGGAGAAGCCCCAAAGGAGTTGGGAAAGTTCTAAAAAGAAGAGGCCAAAGAAGAGTAGGAGAGAAAAGGGGGAAAAGAGACTTAGTGGGCACTACCCCTTAGGTCATCCCATGATTTATCTCTCCTGCCAAGTATCCGGTCATCCCTCAAGCATATAAATTGCTACCTTCTAAGACATTCCTCAATAGGGTGCATCCCTAAGCTGTCCGTCAAATTGAACGCACGCTCCATTTACCAATATGTGTATTCACACATATTCTTTATATCTTTCTATTATCTTAAAAAAATATCTAATTTAAGCGTCGGAGGATTTATAGTAGGATCAATTCCCGCCGTCTTCTGACTTCGTGTTTTAGTTGTGTTATGCAAGGTACAGGTGTGAGACTATGAAGGCCGGATCTGTATTAGATCGATTCAGCGTAAAGATCCGATTCGTAGCCTCCAATCTGTAGGCCAATCCGAATTTATGGTACGCAATATTAGCGCCGTCTGTAGGAATGACTGAAAAGTTAATCACCGAAAAATAGAAACAAACACATTCTTAATCCAACGCTTCGGCCAGAGATATTCCTCAATTGGTGATTATTTCCCGGTGACGCTCTCTCTGTCCTTTACATGCTTAAATGACCGAGGGTTGGGGGCCTTCCTCTATAACTCCCATACTCCAATTTCCAAGAGATAGGAATTAGACAAAATGTCTTCCATATTATTGAATCAATAATGACTATTTAAAAAAAAAAAAAAGAAGAGGTAAAATGTCCAAAATGTCTAACGAACATTTTATAAATAAATAAATAAATAAATATATATATATATATATATATAAAGGCATGGCTGCGAAGCCACCTTAAAAAAAAAAAAAAGAGATGAAAAAGATGAAAAGGATGTCGAACAAAACATCAAAGAAGAAAAGAAAAAAGAGAGGGCGAAGAAAAGGAGGAAGGGCGACGCACAGAGCAACAACGACCACCATTGCCGGAGAAGATGCCGCCCAGATCTAAGGTCGATGAAGCTCTCTCCATGTTTCTCTCTTGGTTCTGTGCTACGATATCAAGAGAAAAAGTGAAATCGTGAAGCCTTGAGGTGCGAGAGCACCGCCGCTGTCGCCACCATCACTGGAGCAAAATCGACAAATCAAGGTAAGTAAATCCTTTCTTTATTTTCAAGGATGCTAGTATTGTGCTTGCATGTGGCAATTTTAAGGTTAACTGGCAAAATTTTGACGGATTGTGAGACGAGGTGGAAAGAGGAAGAAAGCCACTGATGGGGGCTTGCATGTGCTGCCATCACAGAAGGCGCTGTCGTAGGGTGGCTATTGCCAGCATCGTCGTCCATGCCGTGATTGTCCTCTGTCGGCGCTCATCATCGTCATTTTCATCGGCCGCAACGCTCACCACTGAGTCCAACCACCATATTGTTGGGTTATGGGTCACTTCATGTGGGTCCATACCGACTTGATGTGGCGGGTGGATGTGCATATCCTCACCGCATGGAGAAAGATCAAGTTAAGCTCGCTAGACGCTCGAGCGGATTTTCCAGTATGGCCACCGCTCGCTGTGCGCTCGAGAGGCGCTCGAGTGGATTTTTCAGAATGTGCTTGCTCGCCATGCGCTCGCTAGGAGCTCGAGCGGATTTTTCAGAGTGTGCCCTTGGGCGCTCGCTAAGCGCTCGGCGGGCGAGGCCTTCGCCCGCGCGCTCAAAACCACTCGAGCGGGCGCTAGTTATATAAAACACCGCCTTTTCGTTTTTAGGGTTATGCAATCCATTTGAGAGCCGTTCCAGAGAAGAAAAAGAGAAAAGAGAGAGAAGAAGAAGAAGAGGAAGAATTTGAGCCTGCACTGGGTTTCAATCAATTTCCCGGTCTTGGTAATCCCACGTACGAGACTCTTCTGCGATGTGAAGAACGTCTCTGGGTTCCATCTCTACTCTTATTCCTTATACTTCTTGTATGGGCTGTCCAGATTAGTTGATATTGTTTTTGTTATTTGTTATTTTGTATAACCCGATCAACTACGATAGTGGAAATTTGAACTCGTGTCCAGTGATTGTTCTCCCTCGTTTCATGGGAGTTTTCACTTAAAAATTCGTCTTTTTTTATCGTGATTGTTTATTGTGTGCTTGGTATCGTCTATCACGTATTTTCTCGCGGTTCAAACAAGCTTTTAAATCTAACAAGTGGTATCAGAGATATTGGTTCGTGTTGGGTATTGGGACTTGTTTGAATCGATGGCATCTTCATCATCAAAGAATCTGCCGTTTGGCATTGAGCAGTTCAACAGGTAGGGGAACTTCATTATCTGGCAAGAGAGGGTGAAGAACATTACGACGAGAGAAGGACAGTGAAGGCGTTGAAGAAAGAAAGATGAAAAGCTTGAAAAATAACCGAAACGATGAATAACAAGACAAGAGAGATCTTGAATGGCACTATTAAGTTGTGCGCGAATAACCAATGAAAGAAGTTATTGGTCTAACTGATCAGTGAGATCTGGGAGAGATTGGAGAAATTCTGAGTCCAAATCTCTCGACAATCGGATTACACGTAAAGCGAGTTTTATGGCTTATGGTTTTGAAGGAGGGAGCTTTGAGAAGCACTTGGATGAATTTAACTTAGAATATTGACGCAGATGTCTACTCTTGATGAGAAAATCATGGAGGAGTATAAGGCCTTCGTTTCCCATCAAGCTCTCTGCCACCTATGATCACATCGTCACAACCTCGGCATTGGCAATGATACCTTAATGTTGGACGAAGTTATTACCTCTCCGCTTATGAGCGAGTCAGAGGCGGTCATACAGGGACATCATCGTCTTCTCATTACGAGGTCTTTGGTGACCGAATCCGGGGAAGAAGTAAAGGTCGCCACGAGAAATCGAAAAAAGGACGCGGCAAGTCACGGTCAAGATATCAAAACACAGGAGTGCCATCTTTTGTGGCAAAAGGGCCACATCAAGAAGCATTTGCTACAAATGGAAGCGTGAGAATCTTGAAGGTAGTGAGAAAAAGACTGACAAGACTTGGGAGGAAGAAAGAGCTACTATTGTTACCGGGACTAATCTTTGGCTGGTGTGCCAAGAGGATGAGGTGGTAAATCTGGCTGATCTTGAGACAAGTTGGGTGATAGATAGTGGTGCTTCACTTCATGTCACGTCACGGAAGGAGTTCATTACATCATACACTCTTGGCGATTTTGGAGTGTTGAAAATGGCCAATGAAACTATGTCAGTACATAGCTATGGTGATGTGTGTCTCACCACGAGTAATGGAACCAATTCTTTGTTGAGGGACGTTAGACATGTTAGGATGTTGTTGAATCTAATCTCATTTGGTAAGCTTGATGATGAGGGCTTTTTGTAGCACCTCGCGCATGAGCATGGAAGTTGACTAGAGGTCTCTAGTTATGGCTGAAAATGAAAAATTTCCAATTTGTATGTGTTGCAAGCCTCGATTACAGACCGGGAGATGCATGTTGCTAGAGATGAGGAGCTTTGATTTGTGCCACCATCGGTTGAGTCACATGGGTGAGAAGTGCGAATGGCTGTTTGGCGAAGAAAAATTATCTTCGAGGGTGTAAAAAGCAATTTCGACTAAAGACTTGCTCTCATTGCATGGTGGAAAGCAACGACGGATCTCATTCAACGGCAATTCATCTGAGGAAGATGATCTTCTTGAATTGGTCCACACCGACATTTGTGGCCCATTCAAGGTGAAGACTCTTGGAGGAGCACTCTATTTCATAACATTTATCGATGACTGTTCTCGAAAATTGTGGGTGTATCCGCTGAAATCGAAGGATCAAGCTCTTATGTTCTTAAGGCATTTTCATGCTTTGGTTGAGAGACAAACGGGGAAGAAACTAAAATGCATCCGAAGTGACAATGGTGGGGAGTACATCGGATCGTTTGATGAGTATTGTCATTCTCATGGAATTCATCATCAAAAGACTCCACCGAAAACACCGCAACTGAATGGGGTAGTCGAACGGATGAATGAGACTTTGATGGAGAGGGTCCGATGTGTGCTTTTGGAGGCGAAGCTCCCTGGATCGTTTTGGGGGGAAGCCTTGAGGGTTGTGGCTCATGTCGTCAACTTGTCATCACACGGTACCTTGAGCGGTGAAGTGCTCGAAAAGATATGGTACGGAAAAGATGTATCCTACGATCATGCTTGCGTATTCGGATCAAGAGATCTTTGTTCATGTTCCCCAGATGAAAGGACCTAAGTCGAGTCAAAGACCGAGACGAGGTGCATATTTCTCGGTGTGAGGGAAAGGTGAGTTTGGGTATTGTTGTATGATCGATTGAGAAGAAGTTAGTTCGATCTAGGGATGTCGTGTTTGTTGAGAACGAGACTATAGAGGATATCGGCAAAGATTCGGAATTTGTTTCAAGAATGATGACAGTAGGGTACATGATTGAGATCTTTCACAGGCACTGTTCGTCAATGAGAATGAAAGTCAAGGCAATCTTTGAAGATGAAGAAGAACACGTGGCTGCGGTTAGGAGTGATGAGGATGAGGCTATTCCTCCTAACACTGCAGAGCCTATCAAGCCTGTTCTACTCCAACGATCCACGAGAGATAGAAGACCCCTGCCTCGCCATCGGCCCGAGGAGTATGTGTTACTTACTGAGACGGAGGAGAGCTCGAATGCTTCGAGGAAGCTATGGAGGTTGAACACGAGACGGAGTGAATGGAAGTTATACAAGAAGAGATGGCATGTTTGCATGAAAATCACACATTTGAGTTGACAAGGTGCCGAAGGGAAGAAGAGCATTGAAGAACAAGTGGGTCTTCAAATGAAGACAAATGAAAGCGACTCAATCGAGTACAAGCGGGATTTGGTTGTGAAGGGCTTGATTAACCGAAAGGGTATTGATTTTGTGAGATATTTATCCCCGTGGTAAAGATGTCTTCCATTCGAGTGGTGCTCGGGTTGGCTCTTTTATTCTTGACCTAGAGGTAGAGCAGGATGGATGTGCAGAGACGAGCGTTTCTTCACGGTGACCTTGAAGAAGAAATCTCATGGAGCAATCGGAGGGATTCCTTGTCGAGGAGAAGGAGAACTTAGTGTGTCATCTCGAAGAGTCTGCCATGGCTTGAAGCAAGCACCAAGGCAATGGTGCAAAGAAGTTTGAATGTGTCAATTGATCGGGCTATCAAAAAGCGACCTCGAATCATTGTTTTTTTGTTAGGACTTTTGAGAGGATGATTTTGTTGTTCTTTTGCTTTATGTGGATGATATCTTTGATTGTTGGGCGTAATACTTCTCATATTATGGAGTTAAAGCGACAACTTGGGAAATCCTTTGCTATGAAGGATTTGGGACCGACGAAGCGAGTGGGAATTAGAATTTTTCGCGATCGCAAATCAAGAAAACTATGGATGTCATCAAGATAGCTACTAGAAAGTGTGGCCTTGACATGGAAAAGGCAAAACGTTGAGCACATTTGGCCGATCACTTCAAGGTGAGTACTTGTCGATGTCCCTATCTTGAAGATGAAAAGGCACGTATGAAAGCTATACCCTACTTTTCACATATGGGTAGCCTAATGTATGCTATGGTGTATACAAGAGGATATAGCTTATCTTTGTTGGAGTTATCGATCGATTCTTGTCAAATCCAGGTAAGGGAGCATTGGTCATTGTTAAATGGATTAAAGTATCTTCGAGGAACTTCTAAAGCGGTGTTTGTGCTTTGGAAGCAATGAGCCCCTGCTGGTTGGATATACTGATGTAGATATGGCGGGTGATGTCGACTCACGGAAGTCTACTTCGGGATATTTAGTTATGTTTACAGGAGGAGCTATTTCCTGGCAATCGAGATTACAGAAATGTGTTGCTCTCTCCACTACTGAAGCAGAATTCATTGCTATTATGGAGGTAAGCAAGGAGATGCTATGGATGAAGAAATTCATTCGGTAACTTGGTCTCAAGCAGAAATGGTATGTGTTTGTTTTGTGACAGTCAAAGTGCAATCCATCTTAGCAAGAATTCATCTTTTCACGTCAAATCAAAGCACATTGATGTGAGGTATCAATGGGTGCGGAATGTTATTAACACTGGTTCATTGGTGTTGGAAAAGATCGGGACCGAGGAGAATGGATCAGATATGATGACCAAGATATTACAAAAGGGGAAGCTTATGACTTGCCGTGCGATCATCGGGATGACGGTGTATGGCCCTTTTGACCATGAGGAAGTTTGTTGGGTTATAGGTCACTCCAGTGTGGGCTCATACCACTTGATGTGGCGGGTGGAGGTGCATATCCTCACCGCGTGGAGAAAGATCAAGTTATGCTCGCTGGGGACTCGAGTGGATTTTCCAAGATGGCGCGCTTGTCGTGCGCTCGAGAGGCGCTCGGCGGATTTTTTGAATGTGCCCGCTCGTCCGTGCGCTCGCTAGGAACTCGTGATTTTCCAGTGTGCCTCGCTCATTTGGCGCTCGCTAGGCGCTGGCGGGGCGGCGCCGCCGCACGCTCGGCAGTAGCTCGGGGCGGGCGCTGGTTATATAAAACTCCGCCTTTTCGTTTTTAGGGTTATGCAATCCATTTGAGCGCCGTTCCGGAGAAGAAAAAAAGAGAAAAAGAGAAAGAAGAAGAAGAAGAGGAATAATTGAGCCTCCGTCGGGTTTTCAATCAATTTCAGTCTTGAGAATCCCACGCACGAGACTAATTTCTGCTTGTGAAGAACGTCTCCGGGTTCCATCTCTACTCTTATTCCTTATACTTCTTGCACTGGGTATCCACGAGTTAGTTGATATTATTTTTTGTGATTTGGGATTTTTGTGCAGCGATGTTCTTGATAGTGAAAATTTGGACTCTGTGTCCTGCGGTTTTTCTCCCTCGTTTCATAGAGAGTTTTTCACGTAAAAATTGCGTCTTTCTTGATCGTGATTGTTTATTGTGTGCTTGGTATCGTCTATCACGTATTTTCTCGCGGTTCAAACAAGCTTTTAAATCTAACACATATGACGCCGTGGGCACTAGGTTGAAAGAGTCCGACCACCATCTGGTGCTATACTCACCTCTATGTCCGGAGACCGTCATTTGAGGCCGCGGATCTCCGACGTCCACATTTGAGCCCGCAGTCACAACCCTTGCCCCTATCTGCACATCTGGCAACCGCGGAAGCAACATTATGCCAATGGCCATGGTAGACCTCATAGTGAGGCAGCGGGATGAAACATCTCATGGAGGGCTGTAGAGCCTGATGTACTAGATGTGAAGTCAACTGCAGTGGTCAGAAGACATGGGGCAATCTTCCATCTAATGTGTCCAATGACTAGAAAAAAATCTTTTGTTAAATTTGTCCGGGGACGGAATCAAAAATTCTGTTCCAAATGTATCCGAGGACAAATTGGACAGAAATGAAAAACTCCGTCTCAAATTTGGCCGAGGTCAGAGACAAAAATTTCGTCCCGAATATATTCGAGGACATGTAATAATCTTTGGTTTAATATTTGTTCGAGGACATTAACAAGATTCAGTTTAGAATCTGTCTGAGGACAAAAATAAAGATTTAGTCCTAGGACTTTACAGTGCCACAAACACTCTATCATTTCTTCACTAGTGCAAGAATCCTGTCTCGGGGGCTTCCAAAGTGTTGACCCCATAGCTCGCAAGGTGATGTAATGAAACGAAAGGCCATACCTGGGGGCTAAATAAGCCCATTCCTCCAGCAACGTCCCTCATCGGCCCGATGATAAAAACTTTACAAAAGTTGCCACGATTTTCGTGATGGGAGGTTAGCCATGAGTAGCCCATTACCTATCCACCACGACCAGCATTGCTTATCTAAGTTCCATATCGAAATGAATTTTTACTGACTAGTGACATAGCCCGAGTCATAAGAAAGCGAACTGCTTGACATCAAGGTGCTAGCTAGTCGAACCATAATTGAGGGTCAAGTCCTAGACTATAAAGGCAACAGGCCAAAGAGTCGGCAAAAACTACTTTGACGACCCTCTAGAACAATGCGAGCAAGCCGTACACCTAAATGGTCAATTGGTCTTAATGGCACAATACGCCATCTATCCTGAGCATTGCAAGCACTAATGATGGATCCATGATAAATCCAGGTAAGTCTTGCATGTATCATACTAGTATGATCATATAAGTGCCATACTTTGATAGTGTAATTATTAGTGTAGTCATTTCGCATGGTCATGTGAATACTTGCATTTTAAAACTCGGTTATATCACCGAGCAGCCCATAAGAGGTCGGATTTAAAAACTTGGTTATATTACTGAGCGGTTGGAAAGATGTCGGATTTTAAAACTCAGTTACATCATCGAGCGGCCTGAAAGAGGTCAGATTTAAAAACTTGGTTATATTATCGAGTGGTCCATAAGAGGTCGGATTTTAAAACTCGGTTATATCACCGAGCGGTCCATAAGAGGTCGGATTTAAAAACTCGGTTATATCACCGAGCGGCTCATATGTGGTCGGATTTAAAAACTTGATTATATCATCGAGCGGCCCATAAGAGGTCATATTCTTAAACTTGGTTATATCACCGAGCGGCCCATAAGAGGTCGGATTTCAAAACTCAATTATATTACCAAGCAGCCCATAAGAGGTCAGATTTTAAAATTCGGTTATATCACCGAGCGGCCCATAAAAGGTTGAATTTAAAAACTCGATTATATCATCGAGCGGCTCATAAGAGATCGGATTTTGAAATTCGGTTACATCATTGAGCGGCCCATAAGAGGTCAAATTTTAAAACTCGATTACTTCACCGAGCGACTTGAAAGAGGTTGGATTTTAAAACTCGGTTACATTACTGAGTGGCTCAGAAGAGGTTGGATTTTGAACCTCAAATTTTCTAAGGATAACAAGCTGACAAATTCAGACTTACAGACAGAATCCCGTTAGAAGTATGCCGGGAATTAAAAATTTTGAACCACCCGGTATGGGGGACTAGTGATCGGTTTGATATATCCGACTCAGAAAAATCCAAACAACTCAACCGCTTTGTCTTATTCACAGACAAATATTATGAGTGGTTGTGACCGACGGTTATAAGGGAGAATAACCACCTCCGCCTTTATAAATATCATCTTCTTAACGAAAAGGGGGGACACGGGAGGAAAAACAAGGAAGGGGGAGAAGCTCTAGAAGAGTTAGGAAAGTTCTAAAGGAAAGAGGCCAAAAAAGAGTATGAGAGAAAATGGAGAAAAGAGACTTAGTGGGCACTGCCCCTTAAGTCCTTTAATGATTTATCTCTCCTACCAAGTGCCCGGTCATCCCTCAAGCATATGAATTGCCGCCTTCTAAGACATTCCTCCAGAGGGCGCATCCCTAAGCTGTCCGTCAAACTAGATGCACGCTCCATCCACCAATACATGTATTCACACATTTTCTTTGCATCTTTCTATTATCTTAGAAATATACCTGATTTGAGTGTCGGAAGATTTACGGTGGGAGTGATTCCCGCCATCCTCTGACCTCGTGTTTTAGTTGTGTTATGCAGCATCTAGGTTTGAGATTATGAAGATTGGATCCGTATCAGATTGACCAAGCATAAATGTCCGATTTGCGGCCCCAAATCGGTAAGATAATCCGAATTTATGGTGCGCAATAATCTCCTTTGATATATCATGGAACCAGAACTTCAGCAGTAGCTCAGGCCTGAGGAGTCTCCTCGCCGTTGTCCCAATTTGCAGCAACTATACCTATGCTATTGGACGGAAGAGCTAGACGTTGCCGACATCCTAGAGAGCTGTAGTGAAATATGGCATTTGGACATAAGCTATTGCAGAAGCCTTAAATTCAGCAGCAGGAAGGACGGGATGATCTCGAAATTGGAGAAGTTGTGGGCGGAATGCTAGGGGATGGATGACCAAATACAGGGAATGGTTGGAAGGATGTGTCCCCAACGGCTGCATCCGGATGTGGAAGAGTGCAGGAAGGTGACGACGAAGGGGTGAGGTAGGTGGTCGGAAACTGTAAAAGATTGTGATATTTGAATTTGAGTAGATGTGATGAGGTGAGTTTTGAGATCGTCGACTGGATAGTGTCTACGCTTAGACACTAGTTCTCACCGTCTATCGAGTTACCCACTGAAGAGCAGCGGGACGCCTTCTTGCGCCGGAGGTGTCTTGTCAGAGGCCAGCAACGACTATGGATAACCATGTGCATAGCGTGAGTACGAACAGCGCAGATTATCTGAAAATGTCATGCACAGTGCAAGCTGTCGCCAATTATTACCATCAACTCGCTTTATAGATCACCATCAATTTGCTTCATATATTTATACAATTAGCTAAAAACCTATCGATAAATATTATCATTTTTGGGAGTTGAATTGAGTGACATATGCAAGCAAATGTTATTAGAAAATATGTAATTTTCCATTTTGTAAATTTTTAAATATTTTATATTTTAGGATATTTTTCTGCTTTGTACCGTTATATATTATTTTAGGTTAGTTTTTTTATTTTTCTTTTCTTTTCCGTTTTTAGATTTATTCTTTCTTTTGCTTTCATTGTTGTATTTTCAATATATAAGGAGTCGTGCTCCTCCCTTGGGTGATGTACAAAAAGTCTGCAATACAATTAATGATGTTCAGTATTTCGCCTCTTTCCAACGGCAGCACTTGAGTGCTTCCTGAGTCTTCTTCTTCGTCTTCATCTGCTTCGTCTTCATCCCAATCCGGTTTCTCACACGGTATCAGAGACACCATGGCTTCCCATCACACCGAACACACATTCACCCATGACAGTCCAAATCTTGACGGCTTACAAACCCTACGCTTCCAAAACCTTTTAGATCCAACCAATCCCTTTCGGTTGGAAAGCGTAATGATATAAGCCATCACATTAATCGCCGATTTACTAACAATCGATAACTATTCTACATGGTCGCGAACCATGCGCCGAGCTCGAGGGCTAAAAACAAACTCCGAGTTTATTGATGACTATTCCTAAACCCGTCGACCCAATCGATCCTCTTTTTGAAGCTTGGGGACGATATAATGACATGGTGGTTTTCTCGGATTCAAAACTCCATGATCCATCCATCAAATCCGAGTGTTGTTTTTTCGTTGATGATGCTTTGAAATCTGGAAGGAACTTTGGGACCGGTTCACCCAACAAAACGGACCACGCATTTTCCACGCCTTAAGAAATCCTCGCCCTCTGGCAAGAGCAATATCCGGTAAGTATTTATTATGGTAAACTCAAAACAATCTGGGATGAACTCCTTATATACGACCCTCTCCCAGATTGTGATTGTGGCAAACTCAAAGTGCTCATCGAGCGCTATCAGAGAGATTGCGTGATCCAATTTTTGATGGGTCTCAATGACTCATATATTAATGTATGGAATCAGATCATGTTGATGGACCCACTTCCGTCCGTCAACAAGGTCTTCTCCATCGTCCAACCGCAAGAACGACAACATAACATGTTGGCCATTACACATCCTTCAGAAACCGTAGCTTTGGCCGTGAAACGAACCACTAAGAACCCTAAAATCATGATGAGAAATACCCAAATATCCAAAAAGGACAGACCCTTTTGTGTTCATTGCCGTATCCCTGGACACACATTACAGCAATGTTTCAAGATTGGGAATGCTGAGATTCCCACATGTACACATTGTCATAAACCTGGACATGTTGTGGAAAAATGTTATCAACTTCACGGCTTTCCTCCCAACCATAAATTGTTTGGTAAATCTGGGACCACAGCCCTTTTGGTGATCACTCGAAATTTTACCACCGTGACGAATCATGAAGCTAATGAGGATGATAAGGTTGCAGCGACCAAGGGGCGATTCAAAGCCAACTCATGAGTTTGCTTGATCCAAAGACCCCATTGCCGTGCCTTCTCTTCCAACGGGTAAGCAGAATTCTGCTCCTTTTGATCCACTGCAAGAACAATCCAAGGCGGTTGGTATGAACGGCAATAACATTTGCCTCTTTTCTTCCCCTTACAATAGGAAGCAGACTTAGATTCTTGATACATGGGCCACTGATCACATGATGCGAAGCCCCTCTCTATACCTTCAAAGGAGATTGCAATCTCCTGCTCTGTTAACCTTCCCCGATGGAAGTAGAGCACCTGCTACCCACATTGGAACTGTTAAATTAACCGACAGAATTATATTGCAAAATGTGTTATGTGTCCCTTCATTTACTTTTAATGGGTTTACGTAAAGCAACTTGCTTCGATGTTCTCAATTGCAGCTTATTTTTCTTCTCTGACATCTGCCTCATTCAGGACCTTGTCTCTTGGACAACCATTGGGATGGGTGAAGAGAAAAATGGTTTATATTATTTGACGAATAACGAAGTCCATCCAAATACCTTGACTACTCTTCTCACCAAATGCTCCAGTCACATTGCAAGGCCTTTTGCTAATTTTGTCAATCTTATTTCATCACCAGTAAATTTATGGCATTATCGATTAGGCCACATTTCTCATTCTAGGCTAAGATTAATAAGCGATCCTCTTGTAAAAGGAGAAGCGAATTCTATTAATGATAATCCCTATTCTATTTGTTATATAAGTAAACAACGCCGCATTCCTTTTCTCTCCCGAAGCCATAAGTCACACCTTATTCGATGTGGTGCATTGTGACTTATGGAGACTGAATTAAATTTCTTATGACGGGTACATTTCTTGACCATTGTTGATGACTTTTCTCGAAGTACATGGATTTATCTTTTGAAACAAAATCAGATACAAAAATGTGCTTGGAAGCCTTTTTATAACTGTTGCCGACGATTTAACGCTAAAAATTAAAGTCATTCAAAGTGACAATGGATCGGATTTTCTCCGAGATTTTTACGATAAAGAGGTGTTATGCACCAACGGTTGCGTGGAAACACCACGCTGACAAAATGGTGTTGTTGGAACGAAACACCAATATTTACTAAACGTCGCTAGAGCGATTAGATTCCAATCGGGTTTCCCTTAAGATTCTGGAGTGACTGCATTCTTACTTTGCCTATATCATAAACAATTCCCTCTCCTTACTGGGCAACAAGACCCCATATGAAATCTTATTTGGAGTCAAACCAAATTATGATAACCTTTGTGTATTTGGTTGTTTATGTTATGCTTCCACCCTCTCCCATGGACGAAAGAAGTTTGACTCCAAAAGTAGAACCTGCATATTTCTAGGATATCCTTTTGGAATCAAAGGTACAAACTGTTTGATTTACATAATCGTGTTACTTTTCACTCCAGGGATGTTATCTTCCATGAGAACATTTTTCCTTACCAGAAAAACAAAATTGATCCCAATAACACAATACCTTCCGCAGTAACTAGCGCTGATCCTCCTCTTGCTCAGCACTCACCTCCCATACATAACTTCGATCTGTATCCGGTCACCAGTTTGGTACCCGATAATGCTCCCACTATCACCACTCATCATGATGAAGAAAGTCCAAATTTATCTCTTATTCCTGACCCACCAACAAGTAATCAAGACCTTTTAAATGATGTTCAACAACCTTGTACTCCTCTTCAAAATATTCAATCTCCTACAGGCGATACCATCCCTATTCGCAGAACCACTAGAGTTAGGCGAGCACCTCAATATTTGAAAGACTTCCATTGTCACCATACATCTCAAGCTGCACCTGCCCGTCCTACAATACACATATCTCCGGGCAAACCTTACCCCCTTGCAAATTCCATATCATATCACAAATTATCCCATGCTTACACTTCTTTTACTTCTTCCCTCTCATTCCAAACTGAACCACACACTTACACTCCAATTTCGTTAGTGATGTGATTGGCGGGCTGCCATCAACGATGAGCTACAAGCTCTAGAATCCAATAAGACATGGATTCTCATTGACTTACCTCCAGGGAAGAAAGCTATCGGTTGTCGCTACGTGTTCAAATTAAAATTAAAGAGTGATGGGAGTATTGAACGATATAAATGCCGCTTAGTGGCAAAAGGATACACCCAAGAGGGGGTGGATTATCATGAAACTTTTTCTCATTTTCTTAAACTCACCACCGTTCGGTGCCTCTTGGTATTCTTTGCATGATTGGGTGGCATTTATATCATTTGATGTCAATAACGCCTTTCTAAATGGAGCCCTAGATGAAGAAATCTATATGCACAACCTCCCGGTTACACTAAAGGCAAGCCACACCAGGTTTGCGAGGGTTTAAAAGCATATATGGCCTTAAACAAGCCTCTCGATAATGGTATACCAAACTTTCTACATCTCTTGTCATGCATGGCTTCATTCAATCCAAGGCCGATTACAGTCTGTTTACCAAACAAGATAACAACTCATTCACAGTGCTTTTAGTCTACGTTGATGACATAATCGTTGCAAGTAATTGTCTAGATGCCATTGCATCCCTCAAATCCTTCCTAAACCAAGCCTTTAAAATTAAAGATCTTGGAATACCTGAGATACTTCCTTGGCATTGAAGTTGCACGATCACAAAAAGGTATACATTTGTCAAAATGAAAACACCCTTGATATTTTACCGATCTGGGTCCGTTAGTGCTAAGCCTCTCAAACTACCTCTAGACCAAAACTTGAAGTTGAGTAAACAAACTGGGGTAGCCCTACAGAATCCAAGTGTGTATAGAAGACTGATTGGTCGTCTTCTTTGCCTCATCGTCACAAGACCAGATATAGCCTATGCAGTTCACATCTTAAGTCAATTTATGGACCACCCTACATCGAGTCATATGAATGCTGCATATCAAGTTCTACGATATTTAAAATTAAATCCAGGACAAGGCATATTATTTTCTTCCACTTCTAACATTCAACTAAGAGCTTTTTGTGATGGGCTTCGTGCCGTGTCCAGGACACTTTGTCAAGATCTAGTGAAACTTATTTCAAGGACATGGGAGGAATGGTTTCTTGGGGCGAAAAGACTGATTAAGCGGTAAAATTTGAAACGATGGGGACTCCAAAGCGGATTGAGATATAAATGGTCCTTCAGAGAGCATGATAAATTAACGACAATCAAGCCGACTCAGTATTATTTTTCTGACACTGCAACCCATTTGACTGGTGAAAATGTTAGAAAAAAAAAAAAGGAAGCGAAAATATGTATGAAAATGGTGATCTGCAGAAATTCTCGTATGCTCTATAACATTCAGTGGTAAAATTTTAGAAATCAAGCCTCCCACTTTAGCATATTTTCCTATACAATGGCAAAGCATTTGCATTTATGCTTTTACTTTAACACATGGTCCATAAACAGGAGATATCATACAAGGACTTGAGGGCAAATGGTTACCGTATCTGCTTGCAACAGTCTGCAATCTAAAGAACGGTATGAGTATTAATTCATAACGTACCTGCCACAAGTTGCTACTGGAAGGCTCCGAAGTTAATCTCCCAAAATATTATGACACCTGAATTTGATAAACTTCAATAATCTGTCAGGATCCTTTAAATTGAACACATCTCATTGGGCCTTTCTAAAAAAGGGAAAAAAAATCCACAGTCCAATCCACCGTAAGTAAATCAAAAGCTCCAGGGGAAAAAAATAAAGGTAGGAAAAATCCTGTGTCAACTGGTGTCCAGATAATTTTAAGAAAATACAGCTCCTAAGGTAGATGGCACCAGGAAAGGTTCAGAAATGTGGAGATAAAAATTATAGAAGTGATTGCCCGCAAATTTGAATGCGTATAATTTTCCGAACGTGGATTTCGTTCTTCCGATCTTAATCAGATGAAGCCACAAGCGTTTCAGAGGTACAGATGTGAAGCAACTAAATTGACTGGGTCAGCAACGCAATGTCCTTGAATTGATTTGGGTTCAGCTTTGCTTGGCTTTCATCCACTCAACAAAGTTATCCAGGATCAAGGGCCAAGCCAGGTCGGGATCATAATTGCTGAAGTCTGGGAAACTAATCTGCCGAAGGAAGATAATTTCATCATCATGGAATCCTCATTCGTTTTGTTTCCTTCTAATCAACCACTATAACATTACAAACTCAAAATATTGAGGAAGAATTACACAATAAATCCATCTCGTCATTGCATAAGCTCAACTAATTGTTAAAAGACATACAATTATCACACATCTCGATAATTAAATAAATTCTACGCCTGTTTCAAAGATCATTAGGTCTATTTAAAATTGGTTGGTACAACAACATAGCATGGCATTAGGGGTGTGTTATTGTATGCTGTTTCCACATAGGTATATAATGTTTATTAATGCTAGTAACTTTTTGAGGGAAAGCATTGGTACTGATGTATCCTTAGATCTTAATTATTATTGTACGAATTAGGAAGTCAATTGATCTTCCACAGTAGGTCGAACTAGAGCGGGTCTGATCTCAATCTCTGTTAACCTGGATCTTGTGTACCACAAACAACAAATAAGAGGTCAAAGGATTGACAGAAATATCTCTCAAGAAGACATTCGAGAGATCAAAAATTATAGAAACCAAAACTTTCCACAATGCATATTGCATGGCAAAACATCTTCTACATAAAAATATCAACCACTCAAGAAGACACTAGATGCAGAAATGAATGAAACAACACCACTGCTAAAATTGAGCCAACTACATAGTCATGTGTAGAAACAAAGATAAGCATCAAATTAGGAGCCAAATGCAAACAAAGGCCATTATCAATCATACCTTATTATAGAACCTGTAAAGCCCATCCACTGATCCATATTTATAACTTTATAATCAGTTTACATCAGCGTTAAAACATGTTAAATTCAATGAGATCGTAAGTCATCTTTATATGGTAATACTTTTTCCTCAAGTTCCTCTCTCTTTAGCTACTTCCAAAGGATAGAGGTTGTCTCCATTGAAAACCCAAGGAACCCACTTCCTTGAAATACTTGGCAATCAAATAAAGTGACAAGAGAGGGAATCTATTTCAGCACTTTGAATTTGTTTCATTCCTTCTATTTCTCTCATCACTAATACAAATGCCCCCCCCCCTCCCAAGAAAAACCCAACCACCAAAAAGGAAAAATAAAGAGTGAGAAAGGGGCTACAAAACAATATAGGCAGCGGCATTAGTTATTCTACAAGTAAACCAAACAATATAATATTAATTTCACTATATTGCTACAAAATATATATTCCATTTCAAGAACCAAACACCAAATTAGTTCACATCTACACTCTTAATGCCACAAAGCCCCCTCTGACCACTTTTCCTCTCAGCTGCATGATTTGTTTTCTTTCCTCCTCACCCCCACCTTAAATAGAAAAAATCAAAGAATTTTCATAATTTGGTGCCATACGTTCTTCTTATTAAATAGAATATTTCTTTTCCTTATTACAATATATTACCATCCATCACCTTCCTAAAACACAACCCTAATTATGACAATGGTAGTCAATTAAATAAATCGAAATCACTTAATTAAGAAAAATATATACAATATAAAATTAAGAATATTCTCCAAATCCTACTGATATCCCCTTCAAATTAATGTTTGCTGGTCAAGAAGTATCAATTTGTCAACCATAAATTGATACCGGTGACATGTCAAGGCTTGATAAAAACATTAAGTGTTTGAAGAGCGGTAGAAATATAGGAAGAGTAATTACATGATGATCAAGTGACTCACGAATATAGTGATAATCGATATCAATATGCTTTTTGTGCTCATAAAAGATTGGATTGGTAGCAATTTGAATGGCACTAAAGTCAAGGGTCCAATTTCAAGAGTTAGAGTTCAGACTTTAGGGGTCTAAATTAAGGGTTCAGGGTTAAAGGATTCTAATTCAGGGTAAGGTTCTGGATTTAGGGTTTGGGTTTAAGGTTAAGGGTTAAATTAAGGGTTCAGGGTTAAAGGATTCTAATTCAGGGTAAAGTTCTGGATTTAGGGTTCGGGTTTAAGGTTAAGGGTTAAGGATTTGGTATTCAGTACTTGGTGTTTACAGTTAGGAGTCCAAAGTAGACGTAACCTGCAAAATCCCAAGTTTGGCAAACATGCCCCAAAGTTAGACAATCTTTGAACAAGCTGAGACATAGCTTGATAATTGAGTGACAAATATCTGCACAACCAATCCAATCAGTGTTACTGAACCGAATCAACTATAGAAGGTTCTTGGCCGAAAAAAAAAAATCCACGACCAAAGGTGCTTTTTAAGTAATGAATAATACGTTTTATAGTAACTAAATGCATATATCAAGGTGACTGCATAAATAGACTAATCTACTAGACAGTAAAACAGATATTAGGTCCAATAATAATCAGATTGTTCAAACTTATCAAGAGTTGATGATACATAGATGTATCAAATAATAAGTCTCCACCTTCCTGTTAATATGTTTAAATTAGCCTCCATAGGTGTAAAAACTAGATTTTCAGATTGAAGACTGGTTAAAACAATAATCTCTTGAGTATACTTGTGTTGATACAGAAGTGACCTTATAGAAGTAACATGTACTTTTAAACTAAGAAAATATTATAGTAGATCAAGATTTTTCATATGAAATAAAGTCTTGAGATGTTGCAATTGCTCAATAAATATAGGGTCATACTTAATGATAACATTATTATCAACATATACAAAAAGAATAACAATTCCGATAACGGCTATTGAAGAAAAATAGAATAATTATACTAACTTCGAATAAATTTGAAGTTAAGGAAAGCAGTATGAAAATTTTCAAACCATACATGTAGTGTATGTTTTAAACCATAGAGAGATCATTTTAATTAATAGATCCTTGAGGTATAATAAGTGAACATGCTTGGATGAGCTATATAGATTTCTTCTTTTAAATTTTCAAGTAAGAATACATTCTTTATATCCATTTATCAAATAGAATATCCTTTTGAGGCAACAAGAGACACCATAGTGCGTACAATAGTAATTTTAGCCGATGGTACAAAAATATCCTCATAATCAATACTATATTCTTGATGATTTCTATGGGCCAAAAGATGTTCTTTATATTTGTTGATAGAACCATTAAGCCATAGCTTAATAATGTATACCCATTTATATCAAATGGACTTGACCGCAAAGGGATAGAATACAATATCCTAAGTGTGATTGTCCTAAAAGTCTGAATTTGATCTTGCATAGCTTTTTGCCAACAAGGTTGGGTAAAGGCTTGAAAATAAAACGATGGTACCTGAGTAGTATCTAAAAGTAACCTGATGAGTTAAATAAAAGAAGCCATACCTATTAGATGGATAAAGAACCTGAGTGGATTGTCAACGTTCATATAGAGATGGATCAGGATTGAGAAGAGATAGTGAGTGGTGTCTCTAATACACAACCCCGGGCTTGAAATACAAAGCAAACTGAATACTAAACGAGGAATCCTACAATCTGAAGCACAGTGATTTGTATTATTATTTTTTTTATTTTTGATAATTTTATAAAAAGAAAAAAAATTAGTTAAAAAATAAAATAAAATACAAAGCACATACTTTGTGTCTCAGAATCCCTATGCTCAGCTGGGAACTGATTTTCCACGTCCTGCAGCTGGAAGTTTTGAGGCCTCGTGTGCAAAAATGGCAATGGCACGAACAACAAGGAGTTTCATTTAATTCAATCAGCCACCGCGCTTCCCACCTCGCCTTCCGCCAACATCGTCTCCAGTCATTAACATTTAACACTGAGAAGGGAGAGCGAGAGCGAGAGAGAGAGAGAGGGAGGGAGCTACTGGCGAAACCCATAGATATCGAGATAAATTCGAACCTCCAGCTGGACCTTACCTAGTCTATATCAACTCCACATTTAATCCTTGCTGCAGAGACTTAAAGAGCGCCCTTGCAGACGGATCTATCCCACGTCATCACTGGTGGTGTTGGGGGGGGGGGAGTCAACTATGAGATTCTCTTATTGACCACTGTTTATATAACACTGGGGAGCAGCGGCGCAAGACTAGCAGCAAGCAGCGGTGCAACGCCCCTCGCTAAATCAGGTAGGAAAGTAAGCGTGCTGTAGGAGATGAAAGGCAATAGAGTGATGGTGAGCTTGATTATAATAGTATTGCTTTTGATCACTATAACAATCACAGAAGCTAGAACCTTGCCAAAACAAGGAAAACACCCAAGCAAAGAACAAGCGGCGAAGAGAAGACGTAGTAGTACTAGTAGTAGACATAGAAGAGGAAGGAGCAGAAGCGGTGGAAGAAGAAGCAGAGGAGGTGGTGGAAGAAGAACAGGAGGTCAAATCTGTGATCCATTTTATCTCTACCTGTTTGAAAGCTGTGGGCAATGGCCTTTTCCAATTTCTTCTCCTGATAATCCATTTCTCCCTTTGTCTCGCCCGACGCCACCACCACTACCCCCCGTCGTCCCTAGTCCTCCTCCGATTCCCCTGCCACCAATAGTTCCCTTCCCACCTGCTATACTACCACCCGTCGTACCATCTCCACCTCCTATAGTTATCCTCCCTCCCCCACCACTCTTCCCGCCAACTCCACCGCCGTTGGTTGCTCCCCCTTCAATTATTCCTTTACCACCATCGGTCATTCTTTCACCTCCACCTTCAGGGCCTTCTCCGCCGCTGCCACAACCACCTCCTCCACCCCCATCATCACCACCTCCTCCTCCTCCTCCACCCCCGCCACCGCCACCTCCCTCTCCTCCACCTCCATCACCACCAACTTCTACTCCTCCCACAATTCCACCATCACCACCTTCACCACCACTTCTTCCCCCATCACCACTACTTTCTCCGCCTCCACCGCTATTACTTCCCCCACCTCCACCACCATTGCTTCTACCACCTCCACTAACACCTCTAGCACTAATTCCTTCACCTCCACCACCTCAGCTATCTGTTATTTCTTCACCACCACCATTACTTTTACCACCTCCACAGACGTCACTTCCACCATCTCCACCACCGTTTCTTCTACCACCTCCACTTACACCTCTACCTCTACTTCCTTCTCCACCACCCCCTCTGCTATCTCTTCCTTCTTCACCACCACCATTACTTCTACCGCCTCCACCAACATCATTTTTACCCCCTCCACCAACATTTCTTTCACCACCTCTACTAACTCCTCTACCACTAATTCCTTCTCCACCACCACCTCTGCTATCTCTTCCTTCTTCACCACCACCAGTACTTCCACCACCACCACCATTACTTCCACCACCTCTACTGACACCTCTGCCACTAATTCCTCCTCCACCACCACCTCTGCTATCAATTCCTTCTCCACCACCACCATCTCTTCTCCCATCCTTGCTTCCTTCCCCACCACCACAACCACCATCACCTCCACCACCGCTGGCTCCTTTCCCACTGTCACCCCTAGTTCCCTTTCCACCAGTACAATTTACCTTCCCACCACTGCCACTAGTGGCTTCTCCACCATTGCTCCCATCACTTCCGCTCCCTTCACCTCCGTCCCCATTGGTTCCTTCCCCACCACCACCACTATTAGTTCCCTTTCCACCCCTAAAATCTACCTTACCACAGCCACAACTAGTAGCTTCTGCACCACCTCCTAATGTAGAGTCAACCACTCCATACCCCCCAATCCTTACTCCCCCACCACCAGAATTTAATCTTCCACCACCAGAAGACGACCCTTCACCAATGGACCCACCTGTCCCGGTACCTTACTCCACATCAGAGGAGCCACCGGATGTTCCAAAACTTCCACATGAACAACCATTTTCCTCAACACCGGCAATCACTGTGCCACCACCTTCACCAGGAATAATTCAGTCGCCTGAATTTTCATTTCCACAGTCACCAGAAATATTCCTGCCGTCTCCAAGCGTTCCTGATGTGATAAATAAGGCGGCACAACAGCCAGCAGATGCGAGCTATAATGAACCAGCTTCACCCCTGCTAGAATCATCACCACCACTTGTGATTTTTCCACCGGATGGTGGGTTTTCACCACCGTTTGATTCACCACCACTGAAGAAGTAAATTTTGACCCACCCCTTACAAGGTTTAGCACTCCAATCTGAAACTACCAAGATTCAAGAGAAAGAAGCTTTGGTTAGTGAAAGGGTTTTCATGATGTTGTTAGTTCCAGTTTAATTTGATTATATGTTTGTGTGTGTGTGTGTGTAGTATATGTATGTATATAGCATCTATCCTTCAATGCTTTGTCAATTCAGGTTTGTTATCAGATGTGTACTGTATATTTTCTTTTGTATGTGTAAGGGTTTGTGTCCCCTGTTTCCAAAGGGACAAAAACCAGCAAGAGTTGTGTGCTAGCTTCCAAGTTTAGACCTCTTCGTTTATCCATGGTCAACATGCGATTCTGAGGTTAAACGTTGTCACTGCAATTCCCAGGTCTCTCTCTCTCTCTCTCTTCCATTTTCAACCCTCAAAAGTGCTAGAAAAAATTGCGCAGGCAGATCCCATAAGAAATTTTAGATTATTTTGTCGCTAGGGAGCTGTAATGTTATTTTATACTCATTTGGTGGAACAAGGTAGGCCGAAACTCCGAAACTTCTAAACTCTGGCTTCAACCTAGCAAAACTAAGATTATGAAGAAGTATTAGATGTGATCTACACTTTCCGAGAATGTTTGAATTTGGCCAAAACACATATAGTGCAGCAAAACAAACTCAAACTCTTAGTAAAATGTCAACCACTTAACAATTATGTGTAAAGAATACAACGTCACATTACAAGTTTAAGGTGAAAAATTTTTACAAATTAAGAAAAAAATTTTAAATAAATCTATTATAAAAATAATCTAATTTAAAATCCATTTACTATAATCTAAAAAATGATTAGTTAAACACAATTTCAACACACATAATAACCTTTTAGAAAAAAAATAAACCAAACATAAAAAATATCAAACGACAATTTATCATAGAAAATACAATTAGATCAACATACTCATTTTTGATAAAGAATAAAACTTAAATCAGATATTAATTGTATATTAAATTTCTTTATTTACTCTCATTTTCTCCTATTTTCCTTCATGTGGCGCTCATTGTGTTATAAAATAATTTTGAATGTGTTAAAATTATATCAGATATAACTTTAAAGTAGTGTTTATACATAATAAGATATAACGTCACATTAGGAGCCGGCTCATTGGATAAGCGATGCACAAGCACCCCTCAAGCGCGTGATTCGTAATACCCAGTGTTTCCGGTTGGATTTTTTAGACTAAGATTAATAAAAGTTAGATAATTACATTGCGTGGATATGTCATTTAAAAGTAATATTGCATAGGGTCTATGATAATTTTTGGATGATAAAAAAGTATCACAAAAATATAATCCAAAGTGAGTTAAATATGGTATTTAAAATAGTAAATATAAAAAATGAGAATCCTTTATATTTACTTACCATAATTATAATGATAATAATAACAATACAAATAATAATAATAATAATAATAATAATATTATTATTATTATTATTATTATTATTAATTTAATAATATTTGTTGCGCTCACGTTCTCTGGCCGTCCGTCTATTAGAGCACGAGCGGCTTTGTGCGTTTGCGGACGGACAGAAGCAGGCAACACAGATTGAATGAAAAACGAGCGGTAAGATAAGGATACGAGGACGCAAACTGAACACGTAGATTTACGTGGAAAACCCCGTTATATAAAAGGGGGCAAAAAACCACGGAGACGGACAGGAGTCCGAGAAATTTCACTATTTTGGTGAAGGAGTACAACGAGAACCTGCGAGGCTGCTCTCTTTTACAGGGAATTACAGTGTGAGCAATCTGGCTCCTTTTTTTCTCCCTTCGCTCCTTCTCTTTTTCTTTTCTCTCGATGGTTATCTGCTCAGGCAAGTTCAGATGAAAATTCTTCTGAATCCCCTTTCAGTAGCCTGAAAGGGGGATATTTATAAGGAATGTGGTGCCGTTAGAGAGGCGACACGTGGCACTGGCGCGTCAGAGCTGCCTTCCACCACCACTACTACTATAGATGCGGCTGTGACAGGGACACCTGCCACAGCCTGCAGGTACGGCGTACAGGGGCGTATGCCCTGCAGGTACGGCATGTCAGAGGCCGTTGATCACTCGTGGCAGCGCGTGTTACGCAAGTCGTCCAAGCTGGCATCATCGGTCACGTTGGCTTTTCTGGCTGTCTTCGTTCTCACATGGGTCAAATTGTCCTCTCGGACTGTCAGTGTTATTCTTGATTGTTTAGCTCAGTTCCGTAGGCGCTCGGAACAGACTTAATCAGTTGGGCCTAGTTAGGCTTGTGGGCCTCTTGGGCCAGCTTACCCATATGATCTTCTGGGCCTACAATTGCAATTTTGGACATTGGGTTTCGAGACCCATCATGAGCCCCCATGTCAAACGGTTCGAGGACGCGTTTGACATGCCTTGATCATCCCTCTATTGCTATAGCTCGCGGCCTCCACCTTTTGCTGACAAGAACCGCGTCCAAGATCTTTTTACAAATCCAAGACCTGTCTTTTGCCGTCGTTTCATTTCGCTGCAGAGTATTAAATGCGATATCCGATTGATGTGACGTCGCTTCGGGAAGTCCCAAAGCCTACGCTTGCTTACTGCGCATGGGGCACAGACGCGTGGTAAGGTCATAATGAGGGCGCTTTTTGCTTCGTTTGAAATTTCCTTTAAATTCTCTGTCACGCCTTCATTCTTTCCCTCCTTCTCTTCTTTGCTTCCTTGGCGTTCTCTAAGATTCTTTTTACCGTTGTGTTCTCGCTTCTTGCCGCCGTGGCTCCCGGCGTCGGAGACATAGCCTCTTCTCTTTCCCCTCAAGACCTTGAGCAAATCAGGGCGAAGTACGTCATTTCAGAGTCCGATTCGATGGTGGTTCCAGGAGCCGCAAATAGGGCGTGCAGTCCTCCGGGCGATTTTATTACTATCTACGATGTTCACCTTAAAGGTGGACTTCGTTTCCACGTCGCACCAGAGCTTTATCGTTTGATGAGGGATTTGGCTGTTCCGCTCGCAAGGCTTCAACCTAACGCTATCAGGTACTTCGTCTCCCTCTGCGTGTTCGCGCGTTGTCATGATAAAGTCCTTGAGGCGGCCATGGTGAAAGTCATGTTTTGCTTCACTCATAATCTTGACTGGATCACCATGACTCCTCGTTCGGAGTTTGCTGAGATGAGTGGAGGGAACCCGGATTTCACAAAAAGGTAGGACAAGTTTTTTTTCGAGAGTTGCTGAGGACTGGCAGCTCTCATCCGTATGGAAAAATGTAGTGAGCAAACATTGTTCTGAGGCCACTGATGAGGAGAGAGAGGTTTCCAAGGGGGTCACGGATTTAGTGATGGTCAACCTTGGCAGCTTTAATGTGGGAAAGAATAATACTTGGTTGTCTCTTGAGAATTTGGCCGAGGTCAAGTGGATGACGTTGTCTGGGGATTCTGCCATTGCGGTTTTGAAGAAGAAAAAGAAGAAGAAGAAATTAAGGAAAAGAGAGGGTCCCCTTGTCATTTAGGAGCCATCCGAGAAGCCCCAGAAGAGTTCGCGGGGTGAGGCTCCAGAGGGTCATCTGAGTATTGTTGATGAGCCCTCGTCGGGAGATGATGACCCCGTAATTGCCCCCATGGTTAAGAAGGCCATGAGGTTGGTTTCTAGTCCTCCCGCGGAGTCTGGGGTCGCCGCTACTTCTTCTTCTGCCATCGAGACCCATCATGAGGTCTCAACCATCCCTGGGGGTCCCTCGTCCCATGGCCCTATTGCTTTTGATCTCTTGGAGGAGGCAACTTTTGATGAGATCGTAGAGCCTTGCGAGATGGAGGTAACCGTCGCTGCTACCGCTGAGGACATTTTTGACATTCTTAGCGGCGATGAGGCTAGGGTTGCGGTCTCAGAGATCCCGGCCGCCGCTAGGGCCTCGGATTTGGTTGAGCCCCTCATTCTTGAAGGTCCTCCATTCGAGGCCGCTTTTGATGTTTCTGCGGTGTCCGCGGAGCACCCATTCGTGCCCGAGGGCTCAAGGGAGCGTAGCCCAACTCAAGATCCTGTGGTTTCTAAGGTACTTTACCGCTTTTTCGTTTGCCCTGCTTTCTGTTGCTTGTATCTAAGTGGCCTTGGTTCCTTTTGCAGCTCCAGGATTTGATCGGTGGCCTTAATCAGCTGGTGGGCGAAGTCGATCAGTCTCGTTTGGAGGCGGAGTCCTCGAGGGCCGTTCAGGAGGAGAATCAGCGGCGGCACGCGGCACTTGCTGAGGCCACCGCGAAGAGTGCTTCATCTGAGGAAACCCTGAGGCTCTTACAAGTCCAATACGAATTCCTCCTGGAACGAAACCTTCAGTTGGAGGAGGCACTGAGGGCCTCGGTGAAGGCTGCTAACATAGCCCCCTGCTGGAGACCAAGTTCTGGGATGGCATTCATTTGTGCCGCCGGCTGATGCAGCTCTTGTATCCACGATTCCCCATCGTCGTGCTGGATCCGTGTAATGCGAGCGCCGCGTGCCCCAAGGACGTGTACGGTCTTCGAAGTAGGCCATTTCCTGGGTCCCCAGGTCCGAGCTCCTCAGGGGGTCCTCGCTTCTCAGATCAGCCGGGGACCTTGAGCCATAGAGAGGGTTCTTTATCTTTAGAAGGGCAATCCGGGGCCATTCCTCCTCAAGGCCCTAACGAGGGCTAGCTTTCTTTTTTCTTGTTATATCGTATATATGAATAAAAAAAAAAACCTTCGAGTTTATCACGAATGCCTAGTTTCTTATTCTCGATCCTTGGAGTATGCTTCCCATGGAATGACCTTGTGTCCGTTTGGCTTTCTCCCTTTCTTTTTTACTCGAACGAATTCGAGTTTTGCTCACGACCTCTTGGGCCGCTCGGATGATTCCGAGTTTCGTTTATGACCTCTTGGGCCGCTCGGATGATTCTGAGTTTTGTTTACTACCTCTTGGGCCGCTCGAATGAATCCGAGTTTTGTTTACGACCTCTTGGGCCGCTCGGATGATTCCAAGTTTTGATTACGACCTCTTGGGCCGCTCGGATGATTCCGAGTTTTGTTTACGACCTCTTGTGCCGCTCGGATGATTCCGAGTTTCGTTAGTTGCAGACGATCCGCCCGTTACTGGTAGTATTTCCTGAGGTGAGTGGCGTTCCAAGTTCGGGGTACCAGCTTGCCCTCTTGGGTGCGCAGTTTGTAAGCCCCTCCTCGAAGGATAGCAGAGACCAAAAACGACCCTTTCCAATTTGGCGAGAAGCTTGTTCCTGTCGGTATTCTTTGCCATAGCTTCCACGCTTCTCAGTACCAGATCCCCGAGCTCGAATTGCCGTGCATTTACCTTCTTGTTGTAATAGCGGGCCACTCGTTACTGCTAGGCCGCTACCCTGAGCCTCGCTTGATCGCGAACCTCCTTGAGTGCGTCGAGGCTTTCTCGGAGCCTCTGGTTGTTATTTGTTGCGCTGAAGCATCTAACCCAAGGGCTGGTGAGGCCCACTTCTATTGGGATGACGGCCTCGACCCCGTAGCAAAGACTAAAAGGGGTCTCTCTCGTGGGCTCTCTGGGCGTCATCCTGTACGACCAGAGGACCGAGGGTAGCTTGTGTACCCATGAACCCTCAGAAGACTCTAGCTTGGTCTTCAACCCATGCAGGATAGTGCGGTTCGTCACTTCCACTTGCCCATTGGCTTGCGGGTATGCTACTGACGTGTGTACCAGGTTGATTCTCAGGCTGGTGCAGTACTTAGTGAACCGTTTTCTGGTGAATTGCGTCCTGTTGTCAGTCACGATACACTCGGATATTCCAAACCTACATACGATATTTTGCCGGAGGAACTCCGTCGCATTTAGCTCTGTTATCCTTGCGAGCGGCACTACTTCTACCCATTTGGTGAAGTAGTCTATCCCAACAATCAGGAACTCCCTTTGCCCGGGAGAGAGCAAAAGTGGTCCGAGGATGTCGAGCCTCCATTGGGCGAACGGCCCCGGGATTTGAGTGCCCGAGAGATCCGTGTGGGGGCGATGGCTCATGTTGCTATGTAGCTGGCAGTTTTCGCATTTGCGCACAAAATCCATGGCGTCATATTTTATTGTCGGCCAGTAGTATCCTTGCCTCATAAGCTTAAAAGCTAGGTTTTTTCCCCCGATATGGGATCCACATATTCCCAGATGTACCTCCCGGGAGGGCATACTGGCTTCCTTTGGTGTAAGACACCTTAGGTAAGGGGCGGAGAAGCCCCGTCGATACAGCTGACCGTCTACGATCGTGTACCAACTGCCGTCTTTTTTACCTTCTTGGCTTCGTTTAGATCCTCGGGCAGTGAGCCATCGGATAAGTACTTCAGATAAGGAGTCATCCAGGTGCTCCCGTCCACGACTTGCATTACCTCCTGCTCGGGGTTCTTGACGCTGGACCTGCTTAGGACTTTGCGCATCCCCTAGCATACTGTTCAAGATCACTAGAAGCTACGGCCCGTGCAAGCGTGTCTGCTTTGGCATTTTTCTCCCGTGGAATGTGGATGAACTCGGTTGTCTCTAAATCCATGACCATGTCTTTAATCTTCGAGAGGTATTTGGACAGCTGTGCGTTGTTGACGTCGAAGTTTCCACGGACCTGATTGATGACCAATTCGGAGTCGCTATAAATGATCAAATCCTTGGCGGAGAATTCCTTGGCCAATCGGAGCCCAGCCAACAAGGCCTCGTACTCTGCGACGTTGTTTGTGGCCGAGAACCCTAGGGTTAGCGAATACCTTATCTTCGACCCTCGAGTGTGCGCAAGACGACACCTGCTCCGCAGCCATCCTTTATGGAAGAGCCGTTCACATGCAGGGTCCAAGTGGACGCCCTGTTGAACTCTTCCGTTGCAGCTTGGTCCTTGTCACAATTGGGCGGTGCCGTTGTCTCGACGAAAGTCCGCGAGCGCTTGTCCCTTCAAGGATGGTCTCGGACGGAACTTTACATCAAAATTTTCCAATTCGATGGTCCATTTGATCAGTCGTCCGGAGATCTCGTGCTTCTGCAAGATGGCCCTTAATGGCTTGTCGGTCAAGACTACTATCTTGTGTGCCTGAAAATACGGCCTGAGCTTCCTCGTGGAATAGACCAATGCTAAGGCCACCTTCTCCGTGAGGGGATACCTGGTCTCGGCGTCCACGAGAGTCTTACTCACATAATATACGGGCTGTTGCCTGCCATGCTGCTCTCACACTAGCGCCGAGCTCAACGCCGTGTTGGATACGGAGAGGTACAAGTATAGCTCCTCGCCCTACTTGGGGGAAGCTAGAAGGGGTGGACTCGAGAGGTAGTTCTTGAGTCCTCGGAACACATCCTCGCAGTCACCACTCCATCGAACGTCCCGGGACTTTGTCCCTCTTAGGGCTTTGATGAACGGCAGGTGCTTCTCGGCCGACTTCGCCAGAAAACGGGAGAGGGCGGCCACTCGCCCAGTAAGCTGTTGAACCTCCTTCACTATTCGCGGGGATCGCATTTCCAGGATCGCTTGGATCTTTTCTGGGTTTGCCTCGATTCCCCGTTGCGACACGATGTCACCCAAGAATTTTCCTGAGGCGACATCAAAGGTACACTTACTTGGTTGAGTTTCATTCCATGAGATCTAAGCACGTGGAAGGTCTCGCCCAAATCTTCCACGCGATTGCTGCTTGTTCTACTCTTGATGAGCATGTCGTCAACGTACACTTCTACGTTCCTCCCTATCTGATCCCTGAACATCTTGTTCACAAGTTGCTGATAGGTTGCGCTCGCGTTCTTGAGGCCAAAGGGCATCACCTTGTAGCAGTATGTCCCTTGGTCCGTCATGAATGAAGTGTGCTTATTGTCCTCGGAACTCATCCTAATTTGGTTGTACCCTGAGTACGCGTCCATGAAGCTTAATAGTTCGTGGCCGGATGTCGAGTCCACAAGTTGGTCGATTCTGGGCAAGGGGAAGCTGTCCTTGGGGCACGCCTTGTTGAGGTCAGTGAAGTCTACGCACATCCTCCACTTCCTATTGCTTTTCTTTACCAAGACAACATTGGTCAGCCAGTTCGGGTATTGCACCTCTCGAACGAATCTGGCGTCAAGGAGTTTCTTCACCTCCTCGCGGACGGCCACTAACTTTTCAGTGGAGTAGTTCCTATGCTTCTGTCTGACCGGTTTATACCAAGGATCGATGCCTAACTTGTGAACAATGATCTTAGGAGAGATCCTGGGCATGTTGCTCGGGGACCACGCGAACACGTTCGAGTTTTCTCGTAAGAAGATGATGCTGATCCCTGACAGTCTCTGGGAGTGAACTCCCTATTTGGAGATATTTTTTCTGATCCGCGGGATCTAGGGAAACTCGGACTATTGGTTCTCCTGGCTGAGCGCGCTGTGACGTGGCCTCATCCCTAAGATCGAGGTCTTCCATGGGTTGTGGATGTGTTACTTGCGTAGTCTGCGCTAAGTAACACATTCGTCCTGTTGACTGATCCCCGAGGACTTCTCCTATCCCACACGGGGTGGGAAACTTCATCTTGAGGTGTGGGATGGATGTCACTGCATTGAATGCGGCCAAGCAGGGCCGTCCGAGGATTGCATTATAGACCGAGGGCAGGTCGACAACCAGGAAGGTGAGGACCTTGGACGCCGTCCTCGGGTGCGTTCCCAGGGTGACCTCTAACTGGATGATACCCTAGACGGGCACTGGCTCGTTGTCCAGCCCGTAGAGTGGCCCTTCTGGCGCTTTCATTCGATTTTTCTTAAGTCCTAGTTTGAAGTAGGCATCAAGGTGCAGCAAATTACGAGAGCTTCCATTATCAACAAATACTCGTTTCATCTAGTAGTCATTTGCTCCATCAGAAACGAGTGCGGTTACAACAAGGGGGTCGGAGTGAGGAGAAGTTACATGGTCTAAGTCCCTATTGCTAAAGCAAATAACGTCGTCTTCACTCCTAAGTCCCGTCCTCGGCCTCTTTGCCGCTGCGTGTTCCTGCCCGTCTCCTTTAGCCGGTCGACTTGATATCATATTTACTACCCCCGCAGCCACCCTATTCCTGGGGGGCTCAGCGTCACCGCCGTCCTCGGGTCCTGAAGTTTGTCCAGGTCTCTGAAGGAAACGGTTGAGGTGTCCCCTCTTGATAAGCTCCTCGATCTCCTTCTGCAGAGTCCTGCAGTCTTCCGTGCTGTGACCCCCGGAGCGGTGTAGTCACAGTATTTCGACTGGTCTCCACCGTTCGGGTTCTTTAGTGGCTTGGGCCACCTCAGAAACTTTTCTCCCCGAATTTGCATCAGGACGTTGGTGCGGGTGTCGTTCAGCTGTGTAAGGTGCATAGGCCGCGGCTCGGCTCGGCCTTGTGCTGCTTCTTCGTCGCCTTGGGACCTGGATGGCCTTCCTTTTGCTCTCTACCGCCTTCTGGTGATGGTGCTCGTCCCTCTCTGGCCTCTTGGCATTGTTGGCTTCTTTGGCCGCGATATAAGCTCTGGTCACAACCTCGGCTTCTATAAAGGTTTGCGGGCCCTTGTGGATGAGGTGCTTGAAGAAAGCACCTCCTTCAAGAGCCGAGAGTAAGGCGTTTAGCTTCACCTCGTCGGTCAGTCTTGGGATTTGCTGGTCTCAACTACAAACCGGGCCAAGAATCCCCTCAAGCTCTCCTTGGCCCCCTGCTTGATCTGGGTGAGGTGTCAGGGCTGCTTCTCCACCCTCCTGCTGGAGACGAACTGAGACAGGAAGGCCGTTGCCAGATCTCCGAAGTTGCGGATGGAGTCCGTTGGCATCCTGTAGAACCATATCCGCGCGTCCCCTTTTAGAGTCAAAGGGAAGCACTGGCACATGGTGGTCTCGTCCAGGCTTTGGAGGCTCAAGTGCTCCCTGAAATGATTGAGGTGGTCCATGGGATCACCACTGCCATCGTATACCTCCAGGTTGGGCATTTTGAATTTCGGAGGGAGCGTCCTCGTCCTGATCTCCGTAGAAAATGAAGACTGGAGTGCGCCCCTCCTCCACTGCTCTCTCGGAGCACCAGATTCCATCATCTTTCCGATCAGTCCTCCACTCGGGGTTGGACAACCGCCTTCTTCTCGTTGAGGTAATGCCTCAACTCGTAGGGCTCCTGAACCGTACGACGCTCCGGGGCCGTGCGGGCTCTTCGTGGGGGAGCATCTCGCGGAACTGCCTCCTGGTCGTTGTGCTCGCGGCGGTTCCATTCGATCCTAGAGTGGCGCCTCTCGGGGCTTTCTTCTCGGACCCGAGGAGCTGATCGACCCTCCACCCTCCGCGGGGCTCTGCTGCTGGAGGCCACCTGGGTTCTCGGGTTATCACGTCAACTGGGCGGCCTTTCGCGGCGATTGCCTTCTCTGTTCCCGCCCTGTGATGCTTCAGCCTGGAAGGCTCTGTCGGGAGCCCCCTTGATCTGCTCGATCTTGGAGTAGAGTGTGTTGAAGGCCTGGGACATGCCGTCTAACTTGGCCACCAAGCCCCTAACTACAGGGTCAGGGTGATTTTCCGCCCCAGCGCACGGATCGGGGTCGCCACCGTGTGAGGCCACCTCTTTAGCGGGTGCACTCACTTGTGCCCTCATGTTTAGCATTTTGAAGCTTGTAGTTGAAGTTGTTGTTCTATTCGCGTACTTTTGGAAGATGTGTAAAGCTGACTTTCAGCCGTTTTCCCACAGACGACGCCAATGTTGCGCTCACGTTCTCTGGCCGTCCGTCTGTTAGAGCACGAGCGGCTTTGTGCGTTTGCGGACGGACGGAAGCGGGCAACACAGAGTGAATGAAAAACGAGCGATAAGATACGGATACGAGGATGCGAAGTGAACACGCAGATTTACGTGGAAAACCCCGTTATATAAAAGGGGGCAAAAAACCACGGAGACGGACGGGAGGTCCAAGAAATTTCACTATTTTGGTGAAGGAGTACAACGAGAACCTGTGAGGCTACTCTCTTTTACAGGGAATTACAATGTGAGCAATCTGGCTCCTTTCTTTCTCCCTTCGCTCCTTCTCTTTTTCTTTTCTCTTGATGGTTATCTGCTTAGGCAAGTTCAGATGAAAATTCTTCTGAATCCCTTTCAGTAGCCTGAAAGGGGGGTATTTATAAGGAATGTGGTACCGTTAGAGAGGCGACACGTGGCACTGGCGCGTCAGAGCTGCCTGCCACCACTACCACCACAGTAGATGCGGCTGTGATAGGGACACCTGCCACAACCTGCATGTACGGCGTGCAGGGGCGCATGCCCTGCAGGTACGGCATGTCAGAGGCCGTTGATCACTCGTGGCAATGTGTGTTGCGCAAGTCGTCCAAGCTGGCATACTCGGTTACTTTGGCTTTTCTGGCTGTCCTCGTTCTCACATGGGCCAAAGTGTCCTCTCAGACTGCCAATGTTGTTCTTGATTGCTTAGCTCAGTTCCGTAGGCGCTCGGAACAGACTTAATCAGTTGGGCCTAGTTGGGCTTGTGGGCCTTTTGGGCCAATTTACCTATATGATCTTCTGGGCCTGCAATTGTAATTTTGGGCCTTGAATTTTGAGACCCATCAATATTAATACTAATATTAATCGCTGGTGAGAAAGGGGCATACCACCTTCTCCAAACCCAAACTCTCGGCTCCCTCCTCAGCTACCAAACGCCCCCCAAACCCTCAGCCGTCCTCCCAACCAATTCTTCATCATCTGCCAAACGCCCTCCAAACAAAATGTTGGAAATCACGATCGTGTGGAAGTCTTATTGGACGAAAGATTTACACAAAGCAAAGATGTGTTACTTGTACAGAATAAGTGGAAAAAATTTCGATCAACATTCCGGTCAACAAAGTTGACCGGATTCTTTATGGAAGGTCAATAAGGGTGTTGACCGATCTTATGGAAAACACGGACGGAGAATCGTTGGCCGCCTACCAGGAAATTCAGAACGGCGCAAGCTCAGAATATCATCTGGAGATACGTGATCTCAGATGGTTATGCAGGAGCCAGTTTTGGACAGGACATATTTATATTATTGGAAAGGACAGATCCTGTCCTCGTGTATGGAATATTACCTCTGATTTCTGGTATGAAGATCTCGATATATTAAAGGAAAATATTGTGACTTGCTTGAGTGGCGCGGAGTGTGAGAAAGCCTGTGAGGCGAAGAAAAAGAGAGAAGAAAACTGTGAAGAGAGGAGAGCGAAATTTTGTAAGCAACCGTGGTGTATTTTTACTTGTACTCTGTTCTTTGTTTTCTGTTCTCTTCTACCTGTGTAATGAGGGAGACTGTTCCCAAATCTCATATATAGTGGAATTAGTTTGGTGGATAGATCGTCCTGTGATTTTTTTTTTGGTTGATAAGGATTTTTCACGTAAAATTACTAGTGTTTAGTTTTCTTTTTCTTTCTCATTTCTTACTGTGTCATTTGAGCAAAAAAGTCGGACCCCCTTTTTTCGAACACAAACCTAAGGACTGTTCTCCCAACCGACTCTCCCTCTTCATTACCCTAACTAATTAGGCATCTTCCACAACCGAATTCTAGCTAGTCGATTCCCCTCCCATAACAAATTTTTCCTTTCAAATTTTTTCCCTTAAGTCTGTTTGAGCACCTTTCGATAATAAATTGGAGATCTGGAAGGCGGGAGATAGGGAAGAAAGGGAGAGAGAGTAGAGAGAAATTAGAGCGGAAGAAAGGAAGACGAGCGCGATACTCTGCTGTTGGGGATTTCAAAGGTCAAGGAGTTGTGACGGCCGTCGTCGAAGCTGCGGCCGGAGGTTCTGTGGGCCGTCGTGCTGTCACTGCCGTGTTAGTCGCCGCTGCAAGTTACTTTGTTTTACTGTGCCGGCAATCAGGGCAAGTGATGCTTTGTATTTTTAGTTGTTACACCTGTTTTCCCATCTTCTTCACCTGAAAAATTTAGGTGTTACTCCCTCCTCAATTTCATTAGGATTCCAGTGGTTTTCCCTTATGTAATTGACAATCTTCTGCGGCTGAGAAAAACAGAGCATGGGCTCTGTATGATTATGTCAGATCTGAGATTCTTAATTTGCTGTTGCCTAAATGTAGCCGCAGGTAATGGGCCGTCGTGTTCAACGTTTGTAATGGAAATTGAATTACCTGCAACGATAAGAATCGAAGATGAACAGTATCAAAATATTAAAAAAGGAAATGAAATCGGTGCAAATTTTGTGTAGGAATCTTAGCAATGCATGCTTGCCTTGTAAATATTGTAATTACTTGAGTGAGGTTTCACAAGAAATCCTCGCTGGACTTGAAGCTAAAGTAATCGGCACAGGAGAGTGTCGAAGAAGAAAAAAAAGAGACAGACCATGGAATACTGCCTTGGGTCGTGGAAAAGGATTTAGACAATTTAAGTCACTGTGTCGATTGTATGTTATTTCCATTTGATTTTAGTGATATATATATATATATGCCTTCTGTTTATATAAATGAGGAAAATGGCAACTCGTATTGAAAATTTCAGGTGGCCTGGATGCTGGGATGATGGTTAAATAAAAGTGGTAATTTTTCAGTTTTGTTCAATAGTGATAAAGTAGCTTGAAATTTATTGCTTTATGACATTAGAAGCAAGATCAGTAAATCGATGGGGTCAGTATTATTTGGGTAACATCTGTTAAGCTAGGGTGAGCCGCGACATACAACTGGATGCTCGGTTGCTAGGGAAATTGAGTTAATTGTGGTCTAGGATTTAAATTGGGCGTTGGGTGGCATTGATTAGAATCATGAGATTTAGTGGGCCATTGTGGGCGAGTCGGATTGATGCGAATATCATATAATATTCCAAGAGTCTCTACCCTTTTATTATTCTTTTTCTACTTTTTTTCCTCCTCCCTACATCACGGATGATACTGGTTATGTCTACAATTTTTTTTTTCGATAATAACTATTTGTTAGTTTCAATCATATGAGTGCGGTTCTTATCAATATGGAATGATACTTTTATCATTATAATTGCGAAGCTCCTTGTGTTATACTTAATTGTGTGAGTATATTGTTTGTTTTTTATGGTTAAGATAAAATAAATTATATAAAAATATTATGGTATCAAATAATATGAATATGTGAAATTTTAATAGAGTTGATAGTTGTTTGATACTAATTTCTGTATCGTTGTGGTAATGCGATATATTCTTAGTATTGAAGGATACTTATAACTCTATGATCATCGTATAAGTATAGTATTGAGGATATTACAATGGGAGAGGTTGAATTTAACATGCTGAGATGATTTCGTACTTTGTGAGCGAAGGGTATAGTTATTCTCGTACCCTATGTAGGCAGAGAAAATTGATACCTCTTGAGTCTTGATATATTCCTGTACTTTGTTTGGTAAAGTTTTGGTTAACTATAGATTTGGTCTCATATCAAATTAATGAGTACCGGTTGCCTCGTGAAATATTCCTAGCTGTCGAGGTAGATATACGCGGCATTTGGTTCACAGTAATAGATTGAGATCTAAGATATTTCCTTGATATCTCGTTATTATTGATATCTCTTGAGTTTGAAATATAATAAAACTCATGAGTTGGATTCAATAGAATTTATATACTGGATATTATGAAATTTAGATCCCGTGAAATCCATGATACTTATTGTTATTTGGTATCCAGATTGTTCATACTAATATTCGAATAAGGGAATCTTTATTTTTTTGTAATATTGGACCTTGGGGGATCTTCGCCTGTTATTAATAAGATTTGAATTCTAAAGACTCTTTTTATTTTTGTGGTACGAGGGTCTGGTAGGACTCATTTTTGTGATTGTTTTGAGTTGTAATTATGATAAGTTATAGATTTTTAGATAGTATTTATTATTAAATTTTATATTATTGTCATGATTTTTATAATTTGATATTATATATTCGATATGTTCATTATATATTATACGTTGTTGATCATTATTATTTATTGGGCATTTTGCTCACCGTTGTATTTTTATTTGTTTCAAATTTGAATTGATTACATAGTATTAGTGGGGAATTATACATTTGATGTGGAACTTTTGGGTAGCAAGGATTTTAAAAGTTAGTTGCTATTATTTTTGGTTGATGATAAATAGAATAAATTTTAATAGAAGCTTGGTAATTTTTTTTTTTTTTTTTTTTTGGGTTACAATCCATGATTTTTAGTAATTTTTATTTTTCTTAGATATTTTCATGATGTATTGTTAAGATGATAGTTTATAATTGAAAAATATTGAAATTTGGATATTTAATGATTTTATGCCTTGAGGTTTTTTGTGTCAGCAATTCGGGTCAGGTTCGATGATTTGAATTTGGGTGGCCACGATGATGATATCAAAGAAAAAAAATTTTATAAATGACATCCAAGGACTTAGAAATCTATGATATTTGAGAAATGTTAGGATTCATTGAGTCGTTTGCAGATTTAGAATGTGAGTAGCACTTGGAGTCTAGATGGTTGAGTGAGGTAAGTGGTAGAACCAATGCAAAAACTAACCGTGCCTTTATTTTGCATAATGTCGAAGTAATTAAGCATAAATGTGTGTGGATCTCACGATGCCCCTAACAGTGTTAGTCTGAAAGAAAAGGCAGAGGTTCTTGGCGCACTCTGCGACATGTCATTTCTTATAAATCAAGTATTGAGTGCACAGGTCATAGGACCATGGGGACCACATCAATGGTGGCTAGAGAGTATTAGTGAATGACATAAGTATTCTCTTCAAACGCCTATCATGTGTCACTTGGTTGAGTCTCAACTGACCCTCGGATGATTCTTGCATGACTATCACGCGATTCTTGTTTGATTTCTTTGCTCAAGCATTTCACGTGTGAATATTGTGCATCATCCAGAAAACTTATCTATTTGTTTTGGTACTCATAATAAAGTGACCTAAAGTTCAATAAATTTTTCTCATGACTTTATGGGAGGCTCATCTTCTTTACTAACAACCGTCATCTCTTATATTTTGGCAATTTTCCCTCCATAGGGATCCCAACGTTGGCATTTGCAAGTTTGAATGATATTTTTTCTCACTCCACTGAACCTAGAGTATTTTTACTTTCCTTTGACTTTTTCTTCATGATATATTAACTCTCATTTACACTTCTCCTCAACCCAAACGTTGTGCAAAAACCCTCATTGATAAATTTTTCGGTTAAAATCTCATTTAACTATATATTTGGGGCATATCACCTGCTCTTTAATACGAGTTTCATTTCATTGCTTGGTCACAAGCTTCTAACATCCTCAATGCCAACTATCCTTAACGAGCTATCATTACCTATCTTTAATACACCGTAGTTCATTGAGCATATAAGAGGTAAGGAAAGACTTTTTTAATGTTGCATGGTGTGAAGAACCGTTATTTATCGCCCAATTTGTCTCATGGCTTGTAAAGTTTCATACATTCCCACATAAATGATTAGAAGGTCTCTATAAATAGTGATAAAGGTATAATCATTTCTGTCTTGATTCCTTCCCTCTTGTTTTTCACCACTGCATTCCTTTTAAAGAAATTCCATTTCATAGGCCCATTTTCCCGAAATTGAAGCATTTGATGTCTTGAAAGTTCAATTGACTATTGCTTTTCTCTGACTTATCGCCTTGGTCCCTCAACTCTCCACACCTCCGATTGTTAGTGGATACCGGGATATTCAGCTCTTCTAAAACTTTATCACTTCACTTCCATTCAAACTCATTTATAAGCATAGAAGTAATAACTTCATTAATGTTGAGCATATCCTTTCCAAATAGTATTATTGTAATAATATGATTGTATAAGGTTGATAGAAGTTAGCAATACCAACATCTTGTCTTTCTCCTATATCTTCTCATTAAGGGTTGACAATTGCATTAAAATTTGGTTAAACTCGCTCAAATATTTTTCAAATCTTTCATTCTAACAATTATAGGTCATAAAATTTCTTCTTCATTTATAACATTGTTTTCAAAGATTTACACCTGTACTAGTCCTCACGTTTCATCCAAACATCCGTTAGTTTTGACAAACCAATGACTTCTCAAATAGTATTGTTCATGATATATAATTTGATCGTATAATTTATAATATTTATCATATCTTGCTACTTAGCATCTTTCATTTTCTCCAATTTGTTCTCCTTATTTCGTATTGTTTTTATCATTTCTTTCTAAATCAAAATATCCTCACTCTTTTCTGACAAATAATAAAATTATTTTACTCATTAAATTACTCAACACAAAATGAGAAGCTCTTTGATGTCGATGCAATCAAATCGTAATTTTTATAACTCCGAAAAACATACGCTTTGATACTACTTATTGTGATTTGATAAAAACATGAACAATTGGCATTGCAAAATAAACTTAAATCCATCGTCAAACATCAACCACTAAATACTTGTATATAGAAATGAAATATTGTACAATAATTTTAACGTGAAAAATCTTTTTAAAATAAGAGTAAAATTATGAGACAAATTTTAAATAAATCTATTATAAAAGTGACTTGTTACAAAAATAATTCCTTTTAAAATTTTTTTTATTACAATTCAAATGAATAACTCGCTAAATATAATCCTAACACATTTAGTAACTTATAAAAGAAAAATACATTGAGAAGTAGAGTAATAAAAAAATAATGTCTTAGAAAATACCACTAGACCAACATAGCCACTCTTAACAAATAACCCAACTCAAATTGAATTTTAATTGGATGTCAAATTTTTTCATCTCTCTCTTTTCACTTTTCATGAGACACTCTTTGTATTGTAAAATGATTTCGGATACTCTAAAATTGTATCATGCTTGATTTTATAGTAATGTCGGTGTATGAGCGCCCCTCAGACACGCATAAGGTGTAAACTCATTGGATAAACAGCACACAAGATAAATCACACACATTCACTCATCAAGTGCGAATCAGGAGTTGCTCATCTGGGCAAACAATTCATATGCCCCTTTTGGTGCCAACATGCGCCACTTTGCCAAGCTTTAACCGATCTTTGTACAACATTTTTATGAATATTGCTCGACCATTATTTGACTTTTTTGTCCAAGTATTTCACGTAAGAATATTGTGTGTTTTTGAGAGGGCTTGTCTGTTTATTATTGTATTTATAAATGAATGATCCAAAAACTTAATAGAGGACTATTAAGAATGTCTGTTAAAAGGATCATATAGATTGGGTTGTTTTTTCAGGCACAAATAAAAACAATCTGAAGAAAATTTGCTGTTTAGAGAAATTACTATGAACGTGTTGTCGAGGTATGGTTCATTTGGAAAAAAGTCAGCCTTGATGGAGACGTTGCAATTGGGATTCTACTGATTGCTTCCCTTCAGTCTCTTTGATTAAACTAATGGTGAATTTCGATAATTCAACTTTCACAACAACTTAAAATTTTAGAAAGATATTTTCTATATAGATCAGCCTTTGTAGAGAACTTGTTTTTTAATGCATCTTGAGAATTTGCATTAATATATAAATTAGAGAGCCAATAGCTTTGTTTGAATGTTCGATTATAAACGGGTCTAGTGCTTGAATTATGATTCTATAAATTAGAATAAATTGGACACACACCTATAGAATAAACTCATCGATATATTCTTTTGGCACTCAAGTCAGCACTATTTTTATTAGGATTGGAAATATAATGAAAAAGTAAATGTTGAAAATTAAAGAAAATATGAATGATTGTATATTTAGATGGCTATATTTCTTTTTGAGTATACTCATTTGATTGAGTGGCTTTTCTTTTTCTTTTTTTTTTCTCATTCTCTTCTTTTTGTTGTTTCAAAGAGGTTGAATTTATAGTCTTAAGTACTATTGATTGCGCCTTAAATTAATTGCATGTGCATGATGTCAGTTTCGGATCAACAGTGAAAAGTATTACTTGTAATGTGTAACGGCCGCCCCCATTTAATGAGAGGGTCACCTAGACTTTTAATTACAAAGTTATTTTGGTCACTCTCTATTTTGAATTATTAAGCGGTTTATTATGGTCCTTTAATATTTGACTATTTAGATTATGTTATTTAGTTTATATATTCAACAGCTACTACTTGTTTGGCTATGTGGCTTCTTTTGTTAGGTTGTTGGCAAGCGAGTCTGAGTATTGGGTTGGTTTGTTTTATATTGTACCCATTATTTTTTATTAAGATTTCAATAAAGAGAAGCCAGGCAAATTAGACCGGAGCGAATTCTGCATTTTCTTATTCAATATTAACTTTTTAGAAATGACTCTTACCGAAAGAAAGCATAGTGAATAAAGCCTATGTCTAATGGTACGATGGGAATCTTTAATCTGTATGGATATTGTATGGATTCTATTACTTACTATTGCCAATTTAGGGATGATTGGTCTGGCAAAGTTTCGTCGCAATGTTGATACCATTAAGCTTAAATATTCCACATTCTGCACGAATTGCCATTTGAAATGGAGGGAAAGGAAGCCAATACGAGGAAACCTAAGAATTCGCAATCCAATGGCGAGAGCTCTGTATCTGGCCTCCCACAGGACCTCTGAGCAATGAATGTCCTGAAAAAACTGAAAAACTTCTTGCCCAAATTTGAAGTATTAACAGCAGATTTCGACAGTGACTATCAACTGAGGGGGGCTGCTTCTCTTCGGGAGTTTAGTATTAAAATTTAATAGTTAAAATTTTAAAATAAAAAATAAAAAATAGATATATTTTTTTATTTTTTATTCCTTATAATACAAATATCTGTTGAACGTGTAAATTTTAATATAAAAAGTAATTTATATAATAATTATTATATCTTTTAATTTTAAACAATAGCCCTTAGATTTTTCAGCTTTAATGGTTGCAAATAAAATAGTAGACACTGCAACACCTGAGGAGGCTGCGGCCCCTCCTTGTTGTAGTGTGATTATAGGTGACACCACCTTGGTATGTTATATAAAAAATTATACCATATGTTTAACTTTTACATCTCTAAAGCTGTATGGTATCACAAACGTAATATTATTCAATTTAAATTATTGTTAATTGATGTCAAATTATATATACAATTAAATAAAATGAAATGAATAAGAATATTTTTAACATTTTCCCTGATAGAAAAACCCCTAAATTTGAAGTTTTTTTCAGGTTTATAATGTGGAAATGCCAAAAAGAATGAACCCCTTCAGGAGTGAGTTACTGGAGCCCAGAAATGGAAGCCCAGTCTCTACTGGCTACATAGAGTAGAACCCTCGACCTACTCCTTCACCGAACAGGATCGCGGAGACTACCCCCCGTTCCTATCCTCTAACGAAAAAGATGGCGGAGTCAGTAGTCTGACGTATGAGAAACGGCGAGGCAGATTCAGCGAGAGAAAACGAGGGGAATGATTGGCGCCAGAAGCAGTTGGGTTCATTCTTCAAGACGTATTCAAAATCTCCAGCAAAGAAGACCCCTTTGCAAGACCAACAACGACGCCCACAACGGCAAACAGCCCACATGTACAAACAGCAGCAACAGCAAAGGCAAGGACAACGTTTCCGACATGAGAGATTTGGAAGCGTATCGTGATCTTGATAAGCTCAACTTCATGAAGGCAGCGAAAATTCTCTTCACCACCCCTCCCAAGAAAAAGAAATTCGGGTACTTTTACTTTCACAGCTAGTGTTTTCTGCTTTTGTTCCTCCAGGTTTTGGAGCTGATTGTTGGTTGAAACTCTCTCTGGCATTTTATGAAACAATTTGCTCTCTTCCTGTCTGTGCACTTCAATTGTGGAGTTTGTGGATTCTTTGTGAAACCCTAGTTGGTGGGCATAGTTAATTCCTTTCGATCTAACGTTATAAGTCGTGCATTATGACTTGTGCTTTGTATAGTGTGAATGCCTTTTCATTAATTTTTAAGTAGCCCAGACTTCAATTGTTGTTCTAAAATATGTAATTGAACAATCCTGTCTTAGAATGGAGTGTGAGAAATTTAATTATTCGGTTAAGTTGGAAATGTCACGAACTGTTGGCAGGACAGGGTGAAAACCGTAGCATTAGGATGACGATCAACTATGATATAATGTTAAAGTGTGGCAATGTGAAAAGTGGTCAGTTTTTATTTTTTATTTTTCAACTAAAGTGGTTAGCTTTTCAAGGACAAACACACGCTGAGGGTAGTGCCAAGAAGCCATTTGTCCCTAAAGTTTAATCTGTCAAAGAAGGGCCAAGAATGGTTGCGTATTTAACAGAAAGTAAGCTGTAATCTTATCATATGTCTAATAGATAGCTCTTGCCATTTGAACAGTTGTGGTTCTTAATAGAAGTTTCTTGGGTTTTTTACACGTAACCACAAATTTTATTTTCCTTTCACCTAACCACCCATAATTATATTTTCTTTTAAATTAGCCGTTGGCGCCCTTTAGTTATGATTCTTTTGCTAAATTCCAATAATTCTTTTAGTGGTTTTCTTTCACTTAGACAGTTGCGCCCTATTTTTATGATATTTTCACTAAATTTCAATAATTCTTTTGGTGAAATGGCTGAAATGACACTAAACATCTCCATATTCATGGAATTCAGTCTCAGTTGGAAAGGTGGTTAACTGAAAGATTGCATAAAATTGGTGGTTACGGGGAAAACACTAGAAAATGTGGGCAGTTAAGTGTAACAAAACCCAAGTTTCTTCTTCACACAATGATCAGTCCCTTTTTTGGTAAACACTTTATAAATTAGACATTAATTGTCCTTTTCAATAGATATTCATTTTAAGGTGAACGTACCATTAGGAACTAGAAAGACTTTTGGAATTTCCTTAGTGACATATTTAGATATTTGTGCATTGCTATGTGTCGTACTGGCACGGTGAAGTGTGAGGAGAATATATTAGTCCAAGAATGCAATGTTGATAAGCTAATGGAAATTGTCTTTTTAGGTAATGTGATTATTCAAGTAGCGGTTCCACTGGGTGATTGGTAATATATGACAAATTAGTCTTTATGGAAATAAAATAATCCGGAGTTATTAATAAACAAAATATTACAGAATCAAAAGTAGGGTTACTTCAATCTTCATCATGGAAATTGTCTTCCTTTAAGTTTTATGAATTTGGGATAAGTTAAATGCTGCTTTCGGTAATAAATTCAAGCAAGCTGGCCATTGACACAGTGAATTCTAACTGTTGTAGATTTTTTATATTGTCATTTTCACTTATTCATTATGCACCTAACAAAAGTCAGGAGAGATGACTATGTTTAAGTTAGAGGAATGACTTATTTTTGTACACTCCCATGGTTTCTTGTGCCTCAGTTCTTATTGCTAGATGTCATGATTTGATGTAGGATAATACTTATATAAGGATTTTTCCTTTTCCCCTTTTTCTCTACAATTGTTCTAATTACACCTTCTACATGCACAAGACAGGGAAGGTTGAATGGGGGGTGGGGGACTTCATCCTCCTTTATTCTCACGTTTCTGTTGTTAGGATGGTTGGACTTGTATGATTCGCATTTGTTCATGGGATCAGATATTTTATCTTTGCTGCTAATTGAATAATGTTTTAGTTATGTGTGCTGAATCACCTAACAAATTTATTGGTTGCTAGGTCATTGGTTCACTTAATTTGATTTCTTGAATACGGTCTGAGAAAATGTGCACTCTTAACATGATTTTCTCCATTCTTATTTTGATCAGCCTTCAGACTTCATTGTAGCCAGTCGTTGGAAGTTCTCTCACTAGTTTTCCATTTATGGCCAGGATTGATTTCCATCTAGTACAACTCTTCTTTGTCTGCATGCCATCATTGGGTACGTTGATGCACTACTTTAAACAAAAACTCTGCTTCATTTTCAATTTTCTCACATGATACTAAAGAAATATTTTCCGTTGCAGCTGTGTATCTGGTGGCACAGTATGCCCGTTATGAAATGAGAAAAATGGAGGCGGTAATAACTGTCTCTGATCATGTATCTCTGTTTGGGATCTTCATGTTTTAAGTATTTTTAATATTCTTTTTCCTTGTTCTATATATTTTTTCGTTTCATTTAAGATTGTATACAGTGATTCTCATGTGAAGATAAAATGTACACCTTAGCTCTCTATAAAAGGTGCTAATGAGTTGTGATGAGATTCTGTGCCCTTTCTGAAGGTTCTATTCTGCAACAATCTATTCTCTATACATCTAATAATGCCTAGAACGCACAATGCAAGAAACCCTTGTGCACTTTGTTGTACAATAATCTATATTCAAACCAGCCTTTTATGCATTTTCCACAATATTTATTGAATTTCTTGATGCGGTCATTTTTTTAAATGTAACTTATCCATGTGAGTGGGAAACGACAACATTTTTCAATATAATGTACTTCGAATGGAGAAAGTCCAGCGTTGACTGTTATGATTTATCTCTGCATCAGCATGCATGATTAGCATAAAATTCTACTTTGTTGTACTCTGCCAAATTTGTCATTCTTTTTCTTCATCCTCTCAAGATAATTATTCTCCTTGTTCATATTTCCATTCATTATCTTCTGAAGAAAATTCTTCCATGGCACTAAGGAGCAGTATTGGAGTAAAAGACTAAAAGCTGACCTCCCCTCCTCCACCCTAGAGATAAAAAAAGAAAAAGGAATACAACGTAAGCAGTAAATTCTCTCATTTTTGAATGGTTGGATTCTCTAAATTATTATGTAAATGTGGTGATTGGTCCTTGTCCCACACTCAGTAGCTAATTTTTCTGTCATGGACATAATACGGGCATGCAGCATATGTAGGTGGCTATTTTCTTTGTTCTACCTGCCAAGCAAGAAAGAAGATTTCTTTGTATGGAGCTTTGCGCCTATGGGTAGTTTGTATTAGGTTATATAGCTATGCCTTTATATGTGCCATATCATCTGTTACAAAATAGAGGACATTAGGGCTAATTATGGTAAAAAATTAGTACTTTTGTGGAATATTTTAAATAGAAACTTAAAAACTCCCTCATTAAAGTATGATATGTCTAGTTTATGTGTGCCTTGAATTCTGGTTTGGCACCCCACAATGAGCCCGGCCCATTATATTTTCATTGGCGCAATCTTCCTTGAATTCAATAAAAAAAATTTCAATTGGCTTTTATAAAAGATATCTCCGTCATTGGACCTGAATATTCTGGCCCTTTGAGAATTCTTAAATCTTCCGGTGTATCCAAATTGGCTTGTTTAGCGAGGTATATTGTGGTAGCAGAAGGCCTAGTTGATTCGTGTTATACAGGTAATGTTGTATATAGGTTGACTTAGGGTTTTGTCCCATTATGGCATTTTTTTGAGAGGCTTTTTTTGGAGAGGGATTATTTCAAGTGTAATTTCTGGCTAGGTTTGAGAGCTTATGTTCGAGATTGTATTTGTTCTTCTGACTATGGTGGATTCTCTCCTTCATTGCGCATGGTTTTCCTCACACATTTGTTTTCCCGTAAATTCTTGCGACTTTCTTCTCCCTCTTCCCTTTGGTTTGTGGTTGAGTGTGCCTTGTAAATTGTGTTTCCTGGGTTTATCATAGCAGCAAATGCTATAAAAATATTGTTTTCTTCTTTTAAATAGTTTCCCTACTTTGTATTGGGTGATAGAAAATGGGATTGGATGGTTTTGCATATATTTTCCTTGACAAAGGGTTTCCTTGGGCTTCTAAAATGAGAATATAGAATTGAAAGAATGACGGTGACAAATTTCATTTCTAACATCTGTGTCAAAGACCTCATCTCATACCCCCTATCTCATTTGTTTACTTAATAAACTGAAGACCACATATCAGGTTTTGTCGTTATCTCAGTTTTTGCCTTATATATCTTGCAAGCTAAAACTTCAATCTCTCACTCCATTTCTTTGTATTAGTCTTATGAGTCAAATATTTCACCTCTAGATTTGTCTCTTTTCTTCCTTTTATCTAAGTACTACTATAGTCAAATATCTATCTAGTTCCAATTTTTAGCTCAATCTCCCCCGTTTTTCATTTTGTTCCTCTAGGGCTTCTGAAACAAATCTCTCCCTCTTGTCCCCTCGTGATTTTTTTTTTTGGTCTCTGTCTCCCGATTGTTAATAAAGCATACTAGTGTTTAGAAAAATGCTAGAGTTTGGGTGAAGTGTTGCTTGTGATTAGATGAATAATTAAACTAAAAAATACCGAGGTGAAAGAATTGATATGGATTGTGAATGATATTGGTGTTTTCTAATAGATGTAGTTTCCTTTCTTTTGCTTCCTGAGCATAAAAATGCAGCAATGCAATCTGCGTTTGTGATTGTCCTCAAAGTCTGACTACTTGAAGTGATCTTATGCATCACATGATTGTTTGCACGTGTGGATGCATCTTGTTTACCAAATTATTGGAGTGCACAGAAAATTTTGCCCTCCTACGTTTGCTATAAGTCATTGATTGATCATGGCATGTCTGTCTTTATCATGCCTATTCTTTACATCGAGATGATTGATTCTTTTAAGCTTTTATACCCCTCACCAAGACATCTTACATTCTGCCTGGAAAAAGTGGGGTGGGGGGAAGGCTTCACACATTCTAGCAACAGAGTCGAATTATCCTATATGTTTCAGATGTTAATGAACTAATCATATGGTATTGATGCAGTGTGCTTTCATGTCAGGAGTTAGAGCTGAAAAAGAAAGCTGAAGAGGAAGAAAAGGAGAGAGAAAAGGAAGCAAGTGCTGCAGAGAAGGAAAGGATGGGAACTGATCCAGAGCTTTTGCAGGTAAAAGAGAGACTAGAGGCACTAGAGGAGAAAGTAAAGGAGATTGCTGTTGAAGCAAAGAAGCGACCAGCTGACAACATAACTAAAATTCTGGATGGTACTCTTTATAAAAAAGATCCGACCAACGGGGCAGAGGCTATCAATACTGCTCCTACAGGCCAACCAACACCCAACCAAGCAGCTCTGGGATCAACCCAACAACGACGGATGAATGAACCAGTTGCAGCTGGCGTGCAGGATCATAAGGTTAAGACTGCATAACACAGGTCTCACCAAGATCAAGATGTGAAATGGCGACTTATTTTTATTTTTTTGTTTGGTTAATTTTCATGGTACAAAGTGAACTAAGCACAGACAGCCATATACCCAGTCTCTGTTGAAGACCATCTTACTTGCTGCATTCATGCTGAAGTTGACGCGTGAAGTGAATTAACTTCATTCTGACGAACACCACTTTGTCTATGACCATTCAAATGGCTAGAGAAGCTCGGGAAGATTTAGCATACAAGCGTCGGTTGACTGTTTCAGTGGAGGATGTTTGAGGAGGAATGCATTTTTTTAATGGCATTTCCTGAATTTTATTTTGTAAAATGGAATATTCTCCAAAAGCAATGTTTTTTGCATTCGTTGTGTGGAAGGAGATATAGAAGTGGAGCCGGGAGCCTATGCTGCACGGAATTCTTAAGCACACTATAAGCTTTCATGAGCTGAACAACGATTGCGACAAATTTTGGCCCATTTACTTCTAATAACAAGCAACAATGGGAAGGAGAAAACTATCAAGTGCGGCTTTTAATGCTGGAAATACATTTTATTTTTCATTTAAATAAATATATATATATATCCTTACCAATTAAGAAGGGTTTAATACAATTGATATGGTTTATAAATTTATGCTTTATCTAGTAAGAATCCTATAATAAGTAAAATTATAAGACAATTTTAAGACAAATCTATCACTCGAAGCAAGCTCGTTGATTGTGCTATAATTACAAAGTATTTTTTGTTTTTGCTTTATTGATCAATTAAATTTAAATCACAACCATAAATTTAGATCACAAAAATAATAGGCAAAAATCGTATCAAATCTACTACATCTCTGGATTCAAATTTTTGTATAAATTAGGGAGACAATGAATTTTTCAGTAGGTTAAGCTGAAGTAGGTCTAATTTTTACTACTCTGAATTTAAATCCTGCACATCACAACTAACAAACAAAAGGTCAGATAATGACGTGATTCGCTCCCCAATATATCCTCCGACGTTTAAATTAGAAATATTTATTAGGTAAATAGAAAAATATGATAAGTAAATAATGTGTAGATGCATGTTTTGGGGGATAGAGTGTCTACGGAGGGTTGAACTTCGATTAATGCGCTTGATTGAGGAGCGGTTTTGAATTGGAGGCCTAAACTCCGATGAATATGCTCGGTTGGGGAACGACTTTGAAATGGAAGATTAAACTTTGATGAGCGCACTCGATTAGGGAACAATTTTGAGATAGAAGATTGAATTTCGATAAGTACGTTCATTTGAAAAGCGGTTTTGAGATGGAGGAATGGACCACAATGGTACACCTAACTAGAGAACAGTTTAGAGATGAAAGATTGAGTTTCGATAAGTACACCGATTGGAGAGCATTTTTAAGATCGAGAATTGGACTCCGATGAATGTGCTCGATTGTAGAGCATCTTTGAGATAAAAGATTAGGCTCCAATAAGTGTGCTCAATTGGGGAGCAACTTAAAGATAGAGAATTGGATTCCGGTGATACACTTAGTTAGGAAACTACTTAGAGATAAAAGATTGAGATCCGATTAGTGTGTTCGGTTGGGAAGTGACTTTAAGAAGGAGGATTGGGATATGATGAGTTCGCTCAATTGGGAAGCGACTTTGAGATGGAGAATCGAGATCCGATGGCGTGCTCGGCTAGAGAATGACTTAAAGATGGAGGATTGGGCTACGGTGGTGTGCTTAGTTGAAGAGCGACTTATAAATGGAGGCCTAAGCTCCGATAAGTATGCTCGATTGAGGAGCGATTTAGAAATGGAAGACCGAGTTTGAACGGATACACCCTGGTGAGAGGATGGCTCAAAGGAAGAAATGCCTTCTTAGGAAAGTGGTTCTAGGATCAAGAGTTACATTCGTTAGTCGCCTCTTCCGCTCTGAATTTTTTGGCCTCTCCCAACCCCCTTGGAATAAGTGTCTCCATCTGTAATTAGCCTCTCCCCCCTTTTCCGCACAACAAGGGAGGTATTTGAAGGGGAAGAGCTGGATCGCGGTTGTTGGAGCATTATTGGAATCGTGGTGAGTGGCCGACAGCACGATTCTATGGTCCTGGCCTGCTAAAGATGCCAAGGCTCATGGTCCCCCAATGAGCTACACTGAGCCAAACAATCAGGGCCGTGACCACTTGAAATTGTCTATTGAGCTGGAGCTGTTGAGGTGCACACTACTAGATTGCGTCCGGTGGGTGACTCCAAAGGCCCAGATCTCGCTGGGTAAATCTGGATCGCACGGTCTGGGCCTAGAGCCTCAAGGAACTTCTCCTGAATTGCAGCTTTGGAGCACTCTTCTGCTATAGGTCTAATTCTGGGTCAATCTATAGGTTACCAAATCCATCAAGATCAAATTATATTAATAGTAATTTCCTAATAGTATGTATTAATCATATTAAATTGGTCTAAAAGAAGCCAAATTGGATTTGAGCAAACTAAATATGACGTTATTAATCCAATGCTTAGTACACATGACATGAAAAAAACAAAAAATCAAAAAACAAAACAAATGAGGGAAGAAGGTAAATACAAGCAAAAATACCAGGCCAAAGACATAAACAACTACGCAAGCAGTCAACATGCGTGCTTGCATGATGATTATCATCTCTATAAATTGATCAAAATCTCAACATAGATCAAAAGGAAAGTTAGCACCGCAGTGCAGCAGGCACAACCAACCAAAAAGCAGACTTTCCATCAGCAATATCTGCAAACAAGTTACAGTCAACCTCTACGTTGAGGCAATGAATGCACTCAGGAAAGACAGTTTAGAATAAGCCAGCTTTAATGTATGTATCACCTCAACACACAAATGCCTGGCACAGTAAGTGTAATTGAATGTTATATTTCCAGAAGGACTGCAAGTTGTTTTTCCTGGACAAAGCAATCAGCTATAAACAGAGAAATAATTGGATATTGGTACAACGCCAGAATTTTCTGATCAGAAGTGTAATAAATGGAGATGGTAAAGTAAAAAGTCTCTCAGCAGTCCGTAATTGCAAAATAAAACCTGACACACAATATTTTACTTAAAAAAATGGTCAAATTTATCCAAAATGTAAGTATTGACATTGACATAGGAAGCAAAATTAAATAACGGGGTAAATCCACACATCTCTCTGCAACACAAACCAAACCAACATAATCAACACCACATTTTGCAGAATTCTAAATTGTCTCAAGCTGTAAGAAACAAATTGTTGTTTCAAATATCTGGCAGGTCAAGTAGTCTATCAACTTCATTGTACTGCAGTAAACTATGGATTGCTACAAACAGCATAAGTATATTCATTTCTGAATCATTATTAATCAACACAAAAAAAAAAAAAAAAAAATACATGCCAAATTCTTAATCACTTGAGAAAAGGCTAATGAGAAAGAAACATGGGGTTGAGTTGGACAAGAGGCCCCCGTTACATTAATATTCTCAAAAAGAGAAGAGATAACATGATAAGGTGCATCTGTTTCCAAAACAAGTGTAGTGCAAAACTTCATTTATTTTTGGCTTTAGAATCAGGACTCTACAGCACTATACCAGGCTTCCTTCCCACTATTGCACCGAAAGGCATTGGATTTCGACAGAGTGAATACCAGAAATCCTGTTATCTCACTCATCCTTCAGAGAGCTTGTACACCTTTTCTATACCAACAAATTGTAGGCAGAGACAAGTGGATAGAGAAGAATCACTTTAAATCTTCAATGAAGAGAAAATTGACTAAAAAAATTAGAAGCAACCTGATTATAAGCAGAGGAGAAGCAATGCTGCCGAATTTCCACCAAGCATATCCAATTACACTATCCTACTTGGTCAACCAGTAAATGAAAATCAGGAAGGTGCATACAGATGCAACAAGGGAAAGTATAATAGTGTCCATAGACTTTTTCCTCTTTATTGCTGCCAGAATATGATTCACCTGCACATTTATTTCAAACATAGCAAATTTATTTAGTGACAGGATAAAGTTATTAATCTGCAGCTACAAAGTCACTGATAGCACCCATAGGGGGGTAACTTCACAATTTTGTCCAGTACTTCCAGTGGCTCATCCTGCCTCATTAAAACCAAGTCTTGTTTGCAACAACAAATTTTGGATGACTACAATTTCATGAGATATGCCTGTGGCCACTGCAAACAGAACGAAATGCTTTCATCCCTTTCAGTTTCTAACAACTAGTTCAAAGGTTATACTATCTAGAATGCAAGACAGTAGATAAATACCACAAAAAGGTTTCCATACCGTCGGCAGGTGGCTGCTAACATTGTTGAGCTTTGAATTAATACCACCAAATGTTGAACCCTGAAGGACAAGTGCCCCCAGTGTAGATTGTGCTTGAGAAATTACAGAATCCATCTGTTCCATCAACAAACAATTATATATCCGATGGGTAAAGAATGAGCCACAGTTAGAAAATCTATATTATTTGTTTTATCAACAATTTTGTTTTTGAATCTAACCCTTCCAGAGGCATGATCAATATTCTCTAGTTGAGTTTCCCATTACCTTAATTTTCAACATGTAATAATCTCAGAGAACAGTGGAATATTTTCTACAGGTAACTCCAAATATAACTTATAAGTGACTATTCTTTTTTTTTTTTGTGCCAACCGTGAGAGGGGGGGGGGAGGAGGGTTAGTGACTCACTGTAGAAGGTGTCCCCAGATCCCTGATCCTTCTGTTTGTTGCCTATTTCGGTGACAGTGAAAGAATCACAGAACACAAAATTTGATTCACAGAAGAACACAAAATCTAGGACAATTTTCTATCTATTTTCCTCTTCTGAATCAATGCAGACCTCTTTTTTTTAACCTTTAGTTGAGGCAACTATTTCAAAATCACTTCTATTCTACTGAATTTATTGATATTCCTTTGAAGGGTTCACAAATCAGCCCAGCTGCCCACCCTTAATTTTCACAGTGGTACCAATCTTATATTGAGGATTTTTTTTTTTTTTTGTTGAATGCCAATTTTTCTCCAATAGAAGTTTTAAAAACCTACACTACATAGACTGAAGATTATTAAAATTGGTTTCATTATAAAACATGCTCCACAGAGGCATAGTTTGTTAGTTGATTAATCTTGACAGAATTGGGTAGTTCCATGCTGGGTTCTGAAAGCACAGTTCACAAATGATCAGCTTTACTTTCAGAACTTGGACGAATTGGTTTCATTATGGTTTGATCAAGCTATTCCTTCCATGGACCAATGTCAATGCCATCTGTCTAACTGGCAAAAGCTGTAGTGAACCTATTACTTCATTACCAGATTTTGGCATTTTCTAGGAAAACACTACTCAAATCCTCTGCATCAAAAGAACATTTCTCAACCATCTTTTATCCAAATCACCAACTGGTCATTTCAGTGTGAGCAGCTCAACTCATATGGGACCCTTTCTCAAGTACAGTGTCAGCATTGAAGATTTCCTATACTTAGCTCATATTTATAGGGAGTTCAGTTATTATGAGAGTTCCAGACTGCAAACACTTGTAATTTCAATTGACTCTTTGCTTTCTTTGACCATGGACGTCTATGCCACTAATCTATTTTCCTTTCCGTTCTGCTGTGCTCGAGGAAATACGTACCCATTCGAAGAAACAATCCCCAAATCCAAACCTAACCTAACTAAGCCTTTTTGTCACTAAGTGGGATCAGCTATGTCTCTGCCATTAGAAGAACCAACACCTGAAAACAAAGAGGAAAGATAATTGCACATGGAACTAAAAAAATCAACATTTTTTCACGCACCTGCCCTGTGCTCCTGCTAATAGATGCATGCTCTTTCAGAAGAGCTAGCTCAACTGAATTGCCACCACCTTCCAAGTCCAGCCTACTCCTATCAAACTCCCTGAAGTCTTGGAGGAGAGAAGCATGTTCTTGGTTAGCTCGAAGGCTAGAGCGGAGTCGATAAAACTCCTGCACTCCAATCATGCCCAAAACCAAGTTAGGGTTTTGTATGTGCCCCAACAAAGAAATGAAATAAATTAACAGCATTAATGAAGAAATCTCACAGTTCCCTTAAGTGATTCTGAAAATGAAAGAAATCATGTTGATGTTAAGAAAATTGCTTTGCTAGCCCAAAAAATGAACCTTAAACCCCACAGCATCCATTAATCAACAAGAGAAAGCTGTGTTCCTATTAAAAACAATATTAATAACGACAGGGATATCTAGACTTCAGCATCAAACAGATGTCCATGATCCCAAATCCATCAAAATTAGAGTAGTCATTTCAATTGGGTTATATTCTTTCTATTTCTTTGGTCCTTTCTAAAAAAATACACTGAACTGAACTTGCTTGAGATTTTCTTGAAAGTATCTTATTTATCAAAAATTATGCCGGCTTGTTGCTGGTTGTTATTAAAATTGCACTATTTTCCTCCAACCACTGGTTTGCTAAAGACTGCTGTTTTCACAGCCTCTAAAACTGTCCCAAGCCTCCAATTTATTCTTTAATTTTTTTTCATAAGCAGGCTTGGAACACTTGGAAGTCCCATGATGGTGGATGTTCGTCTATGGAAAATCATGTGAAGAGGACGGAAATAATGTAATATAAAATTGTTGTTGAGAAAACAGGGTTTTAGTTTTCTTGTATTGTTTATTTTGATGGCTTTGTGGTTGCGATGTTGTTGCCATTATATTATGTGATCGAGCAATTTCAAGAAGTCGGTGGTCAAATAGATCAAAAGAAAAAACAAAATTCCAAAGAGAGGGAGATTGTGCCCAGGACAAGTATTCTTACACTAAAAAGTCACTCATAGAACTGAGAAACCAATGCTAGCCAAATGATCGGCTATCCATTTGCAGGGCAATAACGTAGATTAAAATCTCATCATCTCCTCCTTCCTCATCTTAAGTATTGTTGGATCCTGGTTTGCCTCGGACCGGAACCAAATGGAGCCACCGACCCAAAGAAGCCTCCTGGTCTCTGTGTTCATCCCTAATCCAATCAAGGAATAGTAGCCATGCTGAGGTGGAAAAAAAGGCCAGGTCAACAGCAATGGGACACGTCAACATCTGACTCCAAGTATTCTCCATTGGTCCCTCAAAATACCAACAAGAGGATTTGGTCCCAAACCACTTGGCATGCAGAAATGACTTCTAATAACCCTGAAAAGATGACTGGTCAAAGGATATGTGATGGGATAGGATGGCCGTGTTAGGAGAAAATCCCAACACAAATACAGCTACCTCTGGACGGCTGACACACAACCAATCATGGCCACTAGCCTATAAATATCTCACAAATCCTCATTTATAAGGATGCTACTGGCATTGAAAAGAAAATAAGCAAAAAAGATCTCTCTCTCTCTCTCTCTCTCTCTCTCTCTCTCTTCCTCATTCAACATCTGAAAATCCCAACTCTCAAGAACAGGAGCCTTCAATACACAGTGCCAGGTCTGATTGACTAGCCATAAAGACATCATTGACCCGCTCAATCAATCAAAACAGCCCCAAGAAGAAAGTGAGAATTCAACTTGTCAGGAGCCAAGATCTAGCCAAGGGCAAGCTTCAGATCCCATTGCCCATAAAGGTCAAATACTTCCCAGCACAAAGACCAAATACTTCTCAGCACAAAGACCAAATACTAGAGCACTCAGACTCTCCTGGCATAATGAACCTAAAAACAGGAGTTCAGGGGCAAAGCTCTAGAACTTGGTAATCTCTTTCCCTTCTTTACCTTTTTTGAGCATATAATGACTTTGGTGTCCGAGGGGATAACCTAGAAACAAAACCTAGGCCCCTTTAACTTTGTTGTTTGTGGTGCATAGAATCACGATCGCTACATTTGAGCTTAGATCCCACCTTGGGTGGTCCCCGTTCCAGATAAGACATTGGTTCGGGTATACATCAAGAACATACATAAAAGCCTCCCCGGGTTTGAAAAGGAAATAAAAGAAATCTTCAAAAAAAGTAAAAGAAATCTCATTACTGAAGAAATTATCATACATCACGTCATCTTCAGACATAAAAAGAGTTTGCCTAAGTCAAAGTATGCAATAGCACTTGCCAACTACAAAAGAGTGAAGAAATATAGCCATGACCACCATAGAATAGTCACGCTTTAGGTTATTCACCGGGCAAAAGAGCTGATTAAGGAGTTACAATACCTGAGTTAGATCTTGAAGGATCTCTTGGTGCCGCATTAATGTATGGGAAACCATCTCTGAGCCACCTGATGACACCCATGCTTGCATCTGAAAATTTACTTGTTGAAGCTGTTTTAAGAGAAGCTCTATTCCAGATTCAATATCCTTATCAGCAGTATCAACTTTTGCTGCAACCAATTTACGATATGAGTTCATCTGCTCATCCAACTGAGCTTCAAGCTTCCTGGCCTGAACTCAAGACAAAAGTGCATTATTAAGTATTGTAGATGGCATATTTTTTTGGGGGGTGGGTGGGTGGGGTGACCAGGTTGATCAAGGTTTTCACTTCATTATACAACACCCCCATCCCCACCACCTTAGATCCTTCTAAACCTTGTCCGCTATATTTCCACTTCACAATTCCCCTCACTTTAGTGTAGAACACCTCCAAAAATAGAAGTAATTTCAAATCCTTTTTCTATCACTTCACTTTGAGTTTTTTTAGGCCTATATTTTCCTATCTTGTTAACCCCATCCAAATCATCCCTTTTCACCCTTGCTTTCCATTGTCTATATTTTTTATAATTGAACTATCTTAAACATCATTCTCTTATCTTTTAATTTATACGTGCAACTCATAATTTGCTACTATGTTCAATTCTTCTCTTTCAAAGTTACACCTGCTTATACATCTTAACAACATTTCTGCTACAATTACTTATATATATATATATATTTTTAAATTGTCCAATTTCATAATCTATATAATACTTTTGGATGTCCATCAATCCTATAAATTGTGATTTATTCCTGTATTGGTGATATGTTGACCAACATTTAAAATATTAATTTATCAATACACCTGATATTTGCTAGTATATTGGCCAATACTTGCCTCCCATGTTCTAATTTGCAAAAATATTTGTGTCCAGAGTTACCAATATAGATATATATCACTCAATACAGCCGAGACTGACATCGATATGATATTTCATTCATAACACAAATATATCAAATTATAGTCACGTGTATATAGATCAATAATCATTTATTTTGCTATATGTTCAATTACAAAGCAAATTTGGTTAGTATTTATGGCATACCTAAAGCATTTTATTGCTTCCTATTCTTTAGGCATTGATGATTTGGGAATTACATTTGCGATTTCGGTTTCAGAAGACATATTTAGATCCCTATAAGCTCAATAGAATATATATATATATATAATATATATATATATGCCCCTAAAAAAGATGTTTGTGTCATATAAACTCAATATAAATACTATTTATTCAATCTTTTTGTCCTCGGTCGGAAAAAAAAGTTACTGTTATAGTTAAAGAGAATTACTGGTTGATGGTTGCACCTCCTAAAAATGGTGATCATGGACTTCATCCATGCTGTGATGAAGTCCACGTCACATGTTCAAGTAATTGAAACTGAGTGAAAGTGACTTATATTTGACCTTCCCGGGATCCAGAGAGCCTCCAGCACTGCACTACCATTTTTCTAAAAGGCTAAATGATTGAAGCAAGAATCAAGGGCACTCATAAAAGGTACTGAAAAAACAACACCAAACAAGATGGAAATTACACGCTGTGGACCAATCAATCGATCTGCCAATAACTTTAAACTTGTAAGAAATCCCATCACAATAATTCACCCCAAACAGTCACAAGATTCGGAACTCTCATTAGTTCCTAGAGAAACTAAACGAAGCAAACGAATCACTCACCTTCCAATACCGATAATGCGATGAAAAAATGGATCATAACTAAGAAAAATAAGGCAATTGCTAAAATCAACTTCGCCAATCTCGTGTCTGATGTTGGTTTGAGCATCTCACGATTAAATATATTAGACTCATAAATCAATTACTCAACAAGCATGGTGCGACGAGCAAAGAGGACAACAGTGTCCCCAAATCCGTATTTACAGCAATTCTTTCTAAATCGGCGGCAATTCCTGAGATCGAAGCCCGGGGGGGGGGGATAGAGAGGCAACCTGTTTTCGAAGGGCGTCCCATGAGCGGGGAGCATCCATGGCACAAAGGTCCTCGAAGATTCGATTGGTTATCTCGTCCTTGCTCTTCTCAGGGGTGGGAGACCAATGATAAAGCCGGATCAATGCGGGATATTGTTTGAACGTAAACACCAAAAAGTGGGCAAAATTTTCAAATTGTTCTCGACTAGTGGTGGAAAGTGTAAACCTACAAGGCTACAAATCCATTTGTTCTCTCGAAGGGAGGGAGAGAGAGAGAGAGAGAGGATTCGCCCCCACGCGGAGTGCGTATGACGCAACGCAGTCTCGGCCTCAGTAGGTGTTTTATTGAGTAACCCCATTACATTGTGGGAGTCGCTCTAGCTTAATTGCTGCTCAGTAATTGAACAAAAGAATGCAAAACTTACGGAAAAAAATTAAAAACCTAAATGGCATAATTTGTAAGGTTGAATAAAAATTTTATTTTTATCTGATTTTTGTTAAAAATACCAGTTTATTATTTGATTGTTTTAATTATAAGAATAATAATTTTAAAATAAAAAAATCAACTTTTCCATTTTTTTAAATTTTTGACTATTCAAAAATAACCATTATAATATATATTTTCAATCTATTTTACCTTAGACTAACTTGATCAAAATCAAATTCGAATTAGATATTGGTAGAGTCCAAATAAAAATTTGTGACCGCTTAATTAGGCTTAATATATTTATAATTTAAATCAAATCAGTTCAAATTGAGATATGAATATTTTTTATTTTTAAATATTTTTTAAAAAATTTATAAATAATGAAATATAACTAAATATATATAATATTTAAAAAATAATAATAATACGTAGATTAAAATACTACTAAAATATATATTTAAATAAAGAATTTTTTATATAAAAAATCTTAATTATATGAAATATAATTTAATAGAATAATTTTTTAAATTTAGTATTATTTAAAATATATAAATTTATTCATAAAAATTTATAATTCGGGCTAAGTCAACTTAAATTTGTCCTTATAGCCATAATCATATCCTACCAAAAAAATAATTGAGCCTGATTTTTTTACTATGACCGTCTATAATAGTAATATATATTGAAAATATCCTATAAAATTTTTGGCCAATAAGATCAAATCAATCAAGTGACTCAATTTTAATTAAGTTTGCATGAACCTTATAATATATGTCAGAATATTGTTTTTTAGGTAACGATAAAAAGGTCATTTTATATTAATTTTTTAAATAATTTTTTTACTATATTATATATCAAATATTAAAAAATAAATTTTTAATTTAATTTTATTTATTCTAGTTAACCAATCAAATAATAAATTCCTAACGGTGAAAAAAAGTATAATTAATTGATGCCATGGGGACATTTGAATACGTAAAGATCGTTTAATATTCCCCTCCCAGGCTTTTTCCGCAAAAACCCATCACCTTGAAGGTCAAAAACATCTTTCAAAAAAGAAAAAACGTTAATGGCCGCCATAATGAGACCTTGACTGAATCATAATGTTCATTAACTTTTACTAAAGAAATAAGAAGATTGCAAAATTAATTGATAATTTTCTTGAGAATGTATCCTGGGATCCATTGCGAATTTCGGCCGCATTTCTATAACACGTGAGATGGACAGCAAATTTCACTTGCACATCACAGCTTCACTTTTACCTCAAAGAAATAATGACTTAGATGGACATAACAGCAAAATCTCACTTTTACGTGAGATGGACATCACAGCATCACGTTCCCTAAACTAGAATCATAAAATAATGACTTAGTACCACGGTGTCACCGTAACGTTGGCATACATTAAAAAGACGGTCGCAACCATCTCAAAACTGTCAAGAGCGTATGCCCTTTTCACCATTTTCGGGATATTTGGCCCTGGTTGGACCAGCTTTGAGAATAGCAAATGTTCCAATCGGCTGCAGTTGCTTTCTTTAGATTCACTAGCGCATGTAATCTTGTTGAGATAAATGGCTTCAGATTGCATTATTCTCCTGTACCGCTTCAATCATGGGGTCGTAAGTGCATGCCCAAGTGTTATTAGACTACGGCAGTGAGGTTCTACGTTTAAATAACTATACACAGGCGGTATATATCTAGTCATTCACAAATTCTGTAGGACAGAGAGCATAGTGCATCAGAGCATGTTTTCTGCATCGGACTTTGGATCATTTCTTTTGGATTTCACATCCATTGACATAATTCCTAGTGGCGTGATTGGAAGAAGATGTCAAATAAGGATCGGTCGATTGGTACGATTTATTAAAAGTTCGAGCGATGTTCGTGCAAAGTCAATCGAATGTCAGTCAAGTATTAGCGAAGCGATTGAACTCACCAGAAGATAGTATAAGACTCATAAAATGATCGATCTCATTTTCAATTAATTAGAAGTATCTGCGTATTATAAGTGTAGAATAGACAACCATACACCAATCCCAATGGAAACAATGCTCGAAGGGCACGTGTTTGGATTGTCGAAATGGGTTATGCTTGATACACGCAAGGAGTGCACGTGCATTAATACTATTATAAAAGCACTCGCGTGTTCTACTCTAGTTAGCCACATATGAAATTTTTTAGTCTTTTGAGGGTCGACATAGAGAAAGAAATTAGAGGATTTGGGATTCAAATTGTATTCTGTTCTTTGCTAACCAATGATAAGTTGTTCTTGGTGTCGAAAAAAATATTTTACCCATAATTTTCTTATTGTTCGTTTTTATATTCTCTATTACCCAAATTATCATTTTAATGTATTGTAGCCTTATATTACCGAATGTTTTTATAACCGAGACTCAGCGTCTGGTAAATATTTTCAAATTTTAGACCAAAAGTTTTCCCCTCATTTTCTAATGGGGTTTTCATATAAAAAATTGTGCATAATTATTTGTACTTATTATATTGTGGTATATATTATCATACTATATACTCACGAGTTGATACAAAGGGTTTAGAAATGTGATTAGTTTTCAATACTGATCCTCGCATGTCGTCAAGAGAGATGAAAAAGGGTGCATACAAGTAAGTACACAGCTAAGGACGCTAGCAGCAATGTGATCAAGACAGTGAAAGATACCAGAAACAGCAGAAAACTAAAAAGTTCAGTTCCTTCTATGATCCTCTTCTTCTTCTAGCTACAGACAACAAAAGTCAGTTAGTTCATCTTCAATGCAACAGCCATACGTTCTAATATCATTTGGGCAGCTTAATAAGAGCTGCACCGCAGAAGCTATAATAAGATGAAAACATTTCAGCAATCCACCAGCCACGAACATAAATAGTAAGAGAAGTGGTAGACAAGGGCAAGCATCATTATAAGAAATTGCCAGTGCTGGGAATAGAAATACACAAAGAATCTAATGAGGAGTCGTCTGTCCATTTTCAACACCTAGTCCATATAAAACACCAGCATATTTCTCTACTGAGCCACTAAAGAAACTCTCTTTCAGCTTCCTGAAAGCACAAGATGTAAGCAAACTGTCTGAACCTGCCTGGTGGCAGATGCCAACTCTCTCAACCTCCAGCAACTCAGCGAGCTTGTTCAACCCACCGTGAAGGCTATTGCAAAACCTCATCAGATGCTTGATGTCATACACGGTTGGGAAGTACGTGTTTATCAGCTTAAAGAACTCTTCCTGCGTCTCGGGCAAATCACGGCAGGTCAAGAGCTTGAGCAAGTACCCAAAATCGTATCCACTGTGGAAAGTAACCCAATAGACGTTGTAGTTCAACACGACGCCGGACGACATAAGGAGCTCTGCAAATCTCCTTGCGTCAATGCCCTTTTCGCTGTTCTTCTTGAAATCGATCCCACTCTCTCGCAAGAGCTCGATGGAATCATCAGCAAAGATGTCCTCGTTAACATTAAACTCGCGAAAATTGAATTGCCAAATGCAACATTTATCAGTTCCACAGGTCGGCAGGTTCCCCTGCGCATCGGAAAAGGTTAAGCCCAGTTGGATCAATTTCAACATGTCTACGTTATCCTTAACTGTTTGGTAGTAACAATCGCAGCTATTCTTAAAACTCCCCACGGGGCGGAGAACGATGCCCGGAAATTCAGTATCCATGGCAACATAGGGGTAATCATCGACTATATCCCGGATCAATGAAATTTCTCCCTCGAGATTTTCATCCCAAACCTCTCGTATTTGAATGGAATCGCTACCAGGCAAAAATGACATTTGAGTCATAAATCATAGCGAATATAATCGTTATTAAAAATAAAATATACCAGATCCCACAAGCTCAGAGCCCTTCACGATTGGAAATCCTCTCAAACAGATCTACAAGACGTGAATAACAAACAAAGACACACACACACACACACACAGAGAAAGAGCCCAGATGAAATCAAAGATACCAAGTCAAGCAAATTTTACGTCAATCTTCAATTATCGTCACAATCAAGAAGACAAATCAAAAGGATAACTAATCTTGAAAATATCGAAGACGAGGAATACAGAGAAGGAACTGTACGAAGAGTTTTTCTGTTCTATGGTTCGGATGATCGGTCTTAAAAGGCAGCCTAATATAGAGAAGTTTTATTATTCTAATTTCGTAAAATTTGAAACAACAAAAAGTTTCCCAGATGCGAGTCCGAGCAGGGTTAGGAAAAATCAAAACAATGGGTGTTAGAGGGAGATGAGGAAAATTATGAAAAAAAAGGAAAATTTGCCTTATTCTCTTTTATTTCGAAAAACAGAGAAATCGGAAATTAAGAGAAAAAATTGCACGGGGGAGTTTGAGGTTGATATTTTTGATAAGTGGAAGCTGAGGCCACTATGTCGGTGGAGACAGAGGGAGGGGGCGACGTGGTGGGCTATGAATCAAACGAGGTGGCGCCGCCTTTAGTCAAGTTTATCGAAAACAAAAATAAACAAACGTTTAAAACTCCCATCAATTATTTGTCACCCCACTGAACATCATAAAACATGGTAAACAAATTATTTAATTAAACATATAAATTATATAAGAATATTTTAATATAAAAAATTTTATTAATTAAGAAAAAAAATTATAAAATAAATTTTAAAAAATTTATGATAATAATTAATGGTTATAAATACAATTAACTTTAAAATTTTTTTATTACAATCCGAGTGCATAATAATTAAATCTAAACTTTAACCCACATTACATTTTATAAGATAAGAATACACAAATAAATCAAATAACTAAAACAAAAATATATCTTAAAAATAAATTAGAACAAAATATTCAAGTTTCACAAATAATAAAATTTAAATTAAACCATAACCAATTATCAAAACTTTTCTCATCTCTTTTTTTTCTCTTCTCTTTTTCGTACAGTGTCATTATGTTGAAAATAATTATATTATTATATTCTAAGATTACACGGTACCTTTTATAACAAAATCAGTATTTAAATGCTAGGATGCAAAAATCGAACTGGCTCATATGCAACATCCAATCTATTTATTTGCGCATGAGCACCTACGGGTTAAGCTTGAGCATTGTCCAATTCTATTTATTATTCTAATTTTTTTCTTGAACGGATTTTATTTGAATTTTTAATAAAATTTGCCCCTCAAGTAATGCTTATGCACATTTGGTGCGATCATCATCTAACATCTCTACTCGAGCAATTCTTGTGTAAACATCACGATTTCTTCCCAATGACTCATATAATGGGCAAGAAACTTACATGTAAAAAGACCCAAAACTCAACAGGTTTATCTCAGTTTGATTTTTCTAGTTGTGAGTTAACCACGCCACTATTATTACGTAGGAGATTTATGAGTTGTCACCATTATCACCGGCATTAAATGCAGTTGATGTCAGAGGACATGACATGTTGTATTTAGAATTTTCTAAAAATAAAACAAAGTTAAAAAAAAAAAAACCTAATAAAGATACTTCCAATTAATTTTGTTCGATTGAGGTTGGGTTTAATTATGTATAATCCTGGTAAGCCCAGGCCATCAATCTTGCAAGTATCCCATTGGAAAATGGAGCATTTTACCAACCCAGTTTAACAACAAACCAAAGGTTTGGTTGAATTGTTGCCCATTTGCTTCAAAGTATTTTCTAAGTATTAGCTTGAACTCGATCAATTCAGTGCCTGTGGGAACTGAAACAACTACCACTGGAATATTAATGCCATGGCTCTTTTGGAGGAAGCTAAAGGCCGATTAGTTAAAAAACAAAGCGACCTCTATAGTTGATGTTACGGACATTGCCAAGTTACATTCAGAAACGGCATCTCCTCCTCCAACGGTTGCCACGCGGACCAATTGTCACAGCAATCGAACCACACGGCTTCCACTGGAATTCAAAAACTATGTCTAACATACTACACATGCACACTGTACATGCTGTTTCAATTCTGTTTTTCTATTTTTTTGTTCTGCGCATGAGGCTTTTGTTTCTGTTAGCTCACACGGTCACGAGCCATTATTGTATAAAGCTCATACTAATCAATGGGAAGATAGGATTTGATTGTTGTCCACTCTTCCTTCCTGATTTTTCTCCCTTCTCTCTGTTTTCCCCTATCTCTTCCCTTTTCCCTCCCTATCTCGATCTTTGTTTCTCTCTCCTACCTCGGCTTCCTCTTCCTCACCTAGTTCCTTTTACCCCACCTCACTCAATTCTTATATCTCGGCCATTTTACTTATATTGCTCCATCGTCTGAACTCCCTTCTCCGATTTGATTTCTTCCACCTAAACTTTGTATCAGATTGCGGTGAGTGTATCATGACAATGTGATAGTTTTCTTGCAGATCTCCCTCTTCTTTTTTTTTTTTTTTTTTACATAGACATTCCTAGAATTCTTTTTGTAAGTGCCTCTAGCCCAGAGATCGAGAGAGAGAGCTATGCATGTAGCTTCAATTTTTGTTCTGAATTCCTTGTGAATCTTGTTCTATTTGACATTCCTTACTCAAAATATAAGTATCAAACAGTAAGCTTACAACTAAATAGCACTTATATATAGATTAATATTACAGATCATACTAAGAAAAAAAGATGAAAATGATGAAATTAAAATTTCATATCAACCAAAAAACTGTATTAAATTCTCATTTTGAGAGGATCATTAATGCCTTAGATATCGTCCCATAGTTGTAAAAAAAATTACTGCAAGGATAGTGAAACCACTCTTATTAGTAATAATGGGTATGGCCAAGTATGGACCGATCCAATGTGTAAATGAATATGAGGCACAATGACTGATAGCCCAACAGAAGATACCATAGAGTCCATCGGCAAATGGTGCAACACGTGAGTTAAAGGATATGATCTGAATAATCGAACATTAAAGGATCATAATGGATTGTTTAAATGAGTTGTTTTAGATGACGATTGTACTAATTCAGTACCCAAAAGTTAGGTAACCCTACCATTGAATGAAGGCGGCCATTATACAAATAAATAATACTCCTCACCACTAAAGAAGCACCACACCCATACAGTGATTCAAAGCTTATTAACCAAACAATACCTCTTATTACAAATAAATCATTTTCACCAAAGAAAAAGGAGAAGGAAAAAAAGGAGAAAGAAAGTCAGACACTCAAGAAAATGAGTGTGCAAATATAAAAGACATTCCGATAATTGAGTGCACAAATTAAAAAGACATTCACTCTTACGAGTATCAAAACTACTCCACCAAACGAATACACTAAATGAAACATTGCCCTCCAAACAAATACTATTTCACATTCATTTTACATTTTCGCTCTCATTTTCTTACATCTTTCTCTTCTAAGTAGAAATATTTTTAATTTGTTTGTTGAGTGATATATTGGGGATGATCTTATATATCTCTTATATCTTGTTTATGTTATTGTGGTATGTAGATTCAAATTCTGAGTTATGAAGATCATATTCATTTTTTTGGGTGCCTGTGCGTGATAAGGCGGCTTCCTAATTTATAAAATAATTTAGATCCTTGAGATGTATCAAATAATAAAATAGTTTAAAAAAGAGAACTTTTGTCATGACTTGGATTCAAGTCATTTAATCCGACTTGAATCAACCACATGAAAAATTAAAACCATAAATATTTATTATAAATACAATATTAATAAAATATTCATAATAAATATATTTTAAAAAAATAAAAAAATATATAAACATCTATAATATCATCACTTATGGGAATATAGTCCTAACAAATATCTAAAAAACTAATACAAAAGTAAAGAAGTTTGGTCAACTCTCAATATAAAAACTTTCAATATTTGAAATTGTCTCTATTTGAAATCTCCACAATAAATGTATGATATCTTCTACTTGCTATCGACCTCAACAAATATCCCAAATATATGAGATATCATAATAATATCAATCAAATCGTATATGTCATTATAAATTAATAATACTTGTCAGCCACCAACAACTCAGTAAAACTTACAATGTACAAATGTTTGAAAGTTTGACAACCGATCAAATATATAATCTTATGATATTTTATTATTTGTAGTGTATAAATATCAAATTTAATTCAATAATTAATATTCTTGTTATCTTCTCAAATTTAATTTAACTGATCTTTAACATTTTATCTGATTTTTATTAGACTCGTTGGTGTACTAGTATCATTTTTAAGAGGTAAAAATATATCCTATTTTATTATTATCGGACAAAACTCATAAATTATTAATTTTTATCCAAGTCGTCCCAACTGATTGTAATTGGATTCAATCAAAATAATAAAATATCCTATATATAATCAAAACATTAATTGACCCAAATATAACAGATAAATAAATATTTAGAAACCACTTTCCACTTCTTCACCCATGAGTTGCTGGTGACACAAATTCAGCAAGGTGCACGAAGTGTAATTCCATTGTTTATCGTCGTATGTTCATCAATTAATTTTTAAATCTTCCAGAAATTGAAATTCCATTTTCCAGACTCACTGTTAAAATTTGCATGGAAAAGGGTAATAACGGCAAGGTTACGATCATAAAAGTTTATATTTATTATATAAATGATTGGCCTAAATTTGATTCGTTGTATCAATCTATAAAATTTTGGAACAGATTTTGTAATCGATAAGGCCAAAATTTGTCACTTGATTTCTACTATTTTGAGGAGTTGAAATCGAAATCTAATAATATATTATTAATTATGTATTTTATAATTTAAAAATAATAATAACAAAAATAAAAACATATCAATGTAATATGTAAACAAATAATGTAAATATTGTTAATCACCGCAGTCAGAAACTGAGATGACAAATTTCAATGCTTGTTGAAACAATTTTGAGTCTCAATTATCAACACCATGAAAATCAAAATTATGTTTTGTTAATAAAAAAAAAATTATATTACTTATTTTGTAGTATAAAAAGGAGAATTTTATTGATATAGATGCATTTATCTGATATATAAATGACTGATCTAAAAATAAATTAATAAATTTACGTTAGTTAATTTATGATGCTAGTCAATTAAACCATCCCGCCAGTAATAATTGCAAAAACGTAGGCCCCAGAATGCATGTCCCGTTAGCCGAAGTGGCAATTATAACAGTGTACGGCATTGCCAGAAGCCTAATGGCCTAAAAATACAACACTTGTCACATGAAATTGCTCAAAGTAACGGAGGCATTCCATTAAAATTCTATCATTACATCCGAAGGCATCTACTGGCCCAAAGTTACAACAAAAAAAGAAAAAGAAGAAGAAGAGAAAGAGATCCTGCCTACAGCCTGCCAAAACGGCCACCTCAAGGTCTTCAATGGCTTGCCCTGGACTCCTGACTATTTGCTAACGGCGCGAAGGGCTAGGGCTTATCCCTGAGCCAAGCACGCTCACGCTGAAGGTCAGCAAGTTCACGCCAGGTCCACTTAAGCTCGTCCTCAAGAAACGTTATTTGACTAAGAGTCTGAGTGTAGGCCTCCAAAAGCTTTTGTTAACTTGCCCAAATGCCCTGCCTGTCCGATGGCTCCTTGGGGGAAATCGACAAGTCAGAGGGGCCGCCTTCTTTCAATGAAACGTTTGCTGATCCTCCGGCCAGGGCCCTGTCAAAAACCCAGCCCTCGATGATGTGAAGGACATCAAGGTTCCATTCAACTAGCATCGTCAGTGGTTGGCACATCTCCGTCTCATGCGGTAGGAGACCTATGGTGTAGAAGCTGTTGGCTCAACCCTATCTGTTTGGGACCTACCAGTTAGAGTTGACCCCAGGAAGAAGAAGCAAGACTTTTAGCCCTTCACCGACCCTGCCTCACCCCACTCAGCTAGAACCGAGTGCGAAAAACAAATGAAACCCAGTCACCTTCCTATCTGATCAGGAGGAGCACCTTCAAGGCCCAAACGTCCAGGGTAAGCTACCAAATAGTATTTGGAAGCAGGCAAGCCATGCGGATCCCTAGGGACACTAGCATCTCAAGAAGTTGCCTCTGAACCAGGATTGGAAGGCCAACTCGTAGATGCTCCTTGTAAACGGTCATGAACCCGCAAAGAGGAGAGCAAGCTGCCTCACCAGCACCAGGAACCATGAACGGGATGAAGTCGAAAAAATAGCCCTTACCGATCAGAACCTCCACATCTTGGATGGACGTGGTCGATTGGATGGTAGAGATACCATGGGAAGCCATTCGGGAGTTGTTGAAGTTGACAAAAAAAAGTATAACTAGTTGAAACAATAATGCCCTCAAAGAGATGAAGAAATCATTTGGGGCCTAGTGCTTAAATAGGCAATGCCCCCATATGAAACAACATTACACGAAGGCATCGAAGCGACACTCGACTATTGCAGCAACGACATGTGGTGTCATCGGGCAATGTCGCACCTTTTTGCTAAGTGTCATCATGACTTGATGGTGCAGTGTCTACCACCACCATCAATGTGCAATAACATTTTGATAGATAATACTGTGACCCCATGATGCTTCATTTTCCAAGACAAAATGCAGACCACGCATGGCTTTGGTAGGCTTGGTGCCAATTTGCCTGGCTGGCTGCCCAACCAAGCTCTTGGGATGGCTGATCGAGAGGCTAGCCATCACAAAATTGAGCCACTGACCGCCCTGTCTATTTGAATGTCGGTCGGCAGGTCACACACAATAGTACAAAGACACTCCAATCATCGAGTCTCGCAAAAAATAAAAAGGCAAGATTCCAGACGCTCGAGGAAAAAGCAAATACTCAATGGTTCTATTCATTAAATTTTTTTTATAAAATACAAAACTTACATCAATAAAATTACATAGTAGAAGAAACAATACAAAATACACGAGGAAGAAAACTGGCAGTGCACACTTGGAAACTGGTTTGGGGAAGACAAATGTAGGGAGGGCAGTTGCGGATGAAACACTATGCGAACTTCCTCTACCTATGCATCAAACGTCTGATTGGAAACCGGGCGCTGTAGGAGATGAATGAAAAGTAAATCTCTAACAAGAGGAGATAAAACACCTCCGCCAGTATCAGGGAAGCTTCCATCCAAAAGCTTCATCTCTAGCAAACTTTGACAATGATCGTCAGAGAAGACATTGAGGGCAAGGCCACTTTTCCAAATCCGAGTGAATCCTGAGAAACTTTTGCGCTCCGAAGACTCCCTCAAAGGAGGACATCCAAATGCCGTCGGAAGGTTGAAAGTAAGAAGGACCCTACAATTGAGCTGTCGAGCGTGATGGCACAATAATAGCTAGAGTAGGGCTCGAGTGACACAAGAACAGCTTGAGTAGAGGCAACAGCATGAGCATCAAGCGCATCTTCAAATCTTCAAAAACTCCATCTAATCCCAATGCGAGGCATTGGAGGGCCTAGACAATTTCAAACTCCCATATCACTTAGATGGTGTGAGGATGAACCTTAAGACAAAGAAGCAATGAGCCCCTCCATTTATAGTCGAGGGAGAAGGTTGGCAAGCTCCCAATGAAAGGACGCATTAGCCAATGATCGATAAGAAATCGACTCCAAGTTTCGGTTCAAAATAAAATCTTTCCAGATAAGACATCAAATCCCTGCGCCATTGTATGGAAAGCTGCAAGATACCTGGGGAAGGAGCCTGGCTCTCAAAAGTCGACGACTGAGGTGTCTTGAAGAAGGACACTTGAGTAGGTGCAGCAGGCAACGCCCTATTATTTGACATGTTAGGAACTAGGGAGGCCTTAGCTCCCATGCATGGGGGGTCAGTCATGGGTCCAATTACAACACGAGCCAATCTCCAACTAGTCCATTTGCCAACGAAGCCTAATGCAAAGTAAGGTCTAATAGACCGCTCAGCTAGCCCATCTACTGTGAGTAGGCCTAAGGGAAAACAATGGATCAGGATCAGTAAACAACTTCTATAACTTAGTTAATCACGGTCTAGGTCAACCCTCCTACTTAGCAGTAATAGTTTGGTAGTGTAGAAAATATCGGCACAGTAGCCACTAGCCAATGGTGATCAAAGTCAACCATAAAGAGTCATCTCACTTGCATGCCGGCAACAATTCCAGCCAATCTACGCCGGAACAGTCTGGCCAATATTTGCCACGATCTGCAGTGGTTACATCACCATCACAATGCAACAACTAACATAGTAGCCACGACCTCTGTCAAGACAAACTGGCAAATCTTGGCTAGACACTTGTCACAAGGCTTAACGCCAAAACCTTCTCCATGAAGTATTACAAATATCTTTCGTCTTCACAGGAAAATGGATTGATCTATCTCCGATTGAATCAACCCTTAAACGAGATACAAGAGTTGAGAAATAACCAACCTCTCTTTTCCGAACATAAATCTTTCTCCTCCTTTTTAAGCCTCTTCTCATTGAGCGCACCTTAGCAAGCCACTTACCGAGTACAACACATTGGAGCCTTGCCCTCTGATTCCTTCAAAGCTGCTCCCTATCGAGCATAGTCCTCTTCTCACATCCCCTATATATGTGCAATATTATATTCCCTTACATCATTTAATCTTTTTATTTCATTGAAAAAATTTCTAACTTGAGTATTAAATGATAAATTAAAAAGTGAGTTCTATAAGTTTTCTGATCTCCTATTCGTTATTTGTAGTATATAAAATCTAGATTAATAGATATGAAAACTAAACCTATTCCAATTCGACAAATAGTAAAAAATCGAGTAGCTCTTTAATTTGTATAATAATTCAAATCTTGGGACATATTAATACCAACACAAAGATGGATTTTTCCACTAATATGAGGGCCTAACTGCCTTCTTATTGTGCTACAGTCCGTGTAATTTATAGATTTTTTTTTTTATATGTTTTGAATCTTTATGACTGATCTTTTTTTTTAAAGGATGCAGTGGCTTGTATTTTATACTCGATCTTTCTATTTATGTATGTATATTATTATCAATTACCAAGTGCTTCCGGCCCATATATCTGGGGAAAAAAACTGCCCCGAAAAACCGAAAATAAGAAGAACACAGAGAGAAAATGGCGAAAGAAATTGAAAATGATGAAACTGAAAAAGGGTAAAAATTCAAGTTCTCCACTCAAATCGAGGCATAAGAGCTGAATTAGTGTCATTTATCAAGGGCAACACTTGTTCTCACCCTGCCAACGCCAAACAATGTCTCTGAGCGCGGGCCTCACATCTTCCTCACAAAATTTCACATACTCCAGCGTATCACCGGAACACTTCGAGAATTCCACCACCGCCACCTCCGGTGCTACCTGGAACACCTCCGCCATCACTGCCAACTTTCCTTTCCTTCCCTCCGCCGTTCCCTGCATCTTCACCCTGAACTCCTTGACGCACACCTTGAAATTCAGCTTCTTCGCAGCCGATTCCAGCTTCGCCATGATCGCTGGCGCCGAGCATTTCGACGTGAACAACGATCCTGACCTCCTCTTCGTTTCGAACAAATTTGACAGGTCAAATCCAGATGACATCGACGATATGAACTCGAAAGCGTTGAAGAATCGCGGCGATTTAGGGCTGGCGACTAGGCCTAGGGCCTTCTCGACCTTTTCATTCGGTTCTTCGATTGATACCGCCACAGGCCTTGAAAATCCTTTTTGAAACCACGGCACCTTCATGATTCCAGAAATTGAGATCCGTTTCACCGGATCGACCACGAGAAGCTTCGAGATCAGGCGCTTGACGTCACTCACAAACCATGGGGGAAACTCGAATTCCCCCTTGAAAACCTTCCTGTACATCCTCATGAGATTTTCGTCCTGAAACGGTAAATATCCGGCCAGCAGAACGAAAAGTATCACTCCACATGACCAGATATCTGCCTTTGCACCGTCGTATCCTTTCTTCATCAGAACCTCCGGTGCCACGTACGCCGGAGTCCCGCACTGCGTGTGGAGCAGCCCGTCCTGCCTAAACTGCTCCGGCAGCGCCGATAGTCCGAAGTCTGACACCTTGAGGTCTTCGTTCTCGTCTAGTAAAAGGTTCTCGGGTTTTAAGTCACGGTGGTAGACGCCGCGGCTGTGGCAGAAATCGACGGCTGAAGTCAGCTGCTGGAAGTACTTTCTGGCCAGATCCTCCTTCAATTTCCCCCTGGAGACCTTGGCGAATAATTCACCGCCCTTGGCGTATTCCATAACGAAATAGATTCTGCACCGCGTGGCCATCACTTCCTTGAGCTCCACGATGTTCGGGTGGCGGACTAGTCTCATCACGGATATCTCGCGCTGGATTTGGTCCATCATGCACGCCTTCGTCACCTGCTCCTTGTCGATCACTTTGATGGCGACGCTTTCATTGGTCACGATGTTCTTTCCGTGGTAGACCTTTGCGAAGGTTCCTTGGCCTAATTGCCTTCCCATCTCATACTTTCCAAATATTGTTCTTCTTCCTCTATCGACGAGATGGACCTGATTCTCTAATTGACGATCCATGGCAAAGATCCGAAAGACACAGCAGTTGATGCCGATAGCCAGGGACTAAAATTAATCAAAAATTAGTTGAAATTGGCATGGTGGAAAGAAGTCTGTGTGAGGATAGAAATGGGATCCAGAAGAAATGATGAAGTGTGCCATCGGTGATAGTAATCTCTCGCCGGGAAATTGAAAGTGGTGGTGATCGGAGATTTGGGGTTCCGAAGATCACGGGTAGTTAGACATTGCGTGTATGGAAGGTGTTGATTGGAGAGAGAGGGGGTGACTGTGTGAGTTTGTAGTAAGAGAGAAGTAAGCGGAGGTGTCTTGCAGCCATTGGAAAACTTGGTCCACGGGGACTTTTGAGGTTCTGGAAGATACTGGTTGCGAGGCACGTAGAATGAGAGAATGACAGAAATTATTTCGTGTTAATGACCAGTAACTGTGAGACAGCTCGCTATTGGGGAATATATCTTATAACGTCGAATAATCCATACTATATTGTAGGGGATATAAGAATAATTTTTATCAGGCTGATAAGATGAGCGATAATTATGACTTTACAAGTTGGAAAATAATAATATGATATTACATATATTATATAAATTTCTTCTGCAGTTGCCAGTTGGCATTAGTGACACGTGGATGATTAGTGATTTTCTTAGATAATGTTGTTCAATAATAAGCAATTTTATTTTATTTTATTATTTTTAAGTCTAATAAAAATAAATTTGGCTGATAATTTTATCCATGATGAACAACGTCCGAAATAGATCTGTCTAAAAAAAAGTGAGAAGCCCAAATCAAGTAAAGGCCCAATCGTAATTTAGACGGTCAACGTTTTCGTTGACCGTCTAGTCCCAAGTAGGCCGGCTAAAGTTTACAACAAAAGCGACCCAAGTAAAAGATGGCCCGCACATGCCTCAACAATTTTCTACCTTGATTTTTCGTATCTCCAAGGAAAGCAACCTCCCATATAACAGTAACCTTCCGGGATCAAAGCACATTTCAGAAGGAAGGCGTATGTATCTTCCTACTTCTGTAAGGAAACCCTAATGGTAATTATACGCAAAAGGAAGGAGATCCGCCTTCTTGACCATTATAGTCATGAATGACGCTCACGCCTGCACAGGAAAGATAACAATCCCTTTAGAATGAGGGGATCCAACTTCGTTGCTAAAGGAAGGCAATTCAAAGCCATGGTTATAAAAGGCCATGGAGACTCACTTACCATGACACACTTTCAATTGCCTACAAACGCTTTCTCTTGCCCACTAAAGCCCCCACGCTCTCATAAGCTCTCTGACTCTCTCAAGCATTCTAACACACTTTCTCTATTACTAGTTCCTGGCGAACTTAATACTTAGAGAAGCTGCTCCTCACGGGCAACAATAACAAAACCACTCTCCTCACGAGTGCATCCTTACCCATATTCATAAATACACTCTCAGCATTCATTTCTACATCTTTTGCATCCACATTCTATTCTCACAAAGCCGCTTACTGACTTGAGCGTCCGAGCGCTTTCGATGGGATCAAATTTCACCGTTACGTAATCTCTTATTTGAAGTTGTGGTATGTAGGACCTAAAACTCAGAGTATAAAAATCGAAATCAAACGGACAATTTGACCAGAATTTGTTCGAAGTGTGGATTTTAGACGCATCATTGACGCTGTTTGTGGGAACGCTAACTAAAAGCCAGCCACTTTCGTCCTTAAAACCAATTTTATTAAGCAAAATGGTCGATATCAGAGCCCAAATTAGCGCTCCCGCTAGATGTGCTGTCTCTTCCGACCAAGACCACTTAACTGGTAATCTGGTCGGAGGGCAGCTAGTACTTTTTTTTCTTAACCTGGTGGAGCAGATGAATAACATGCCTAGAATACTCCAGATGCTCTGCATCTGCCAGGCCAAGAAGAAGCAAGGGGCTCCGCCCTTCTTGATTCCTGTTCCGACCTCTAGGCGAGGAGGTCAGAGGAAGAAAAAGTTAGCCAAGAAAGCTATGAGGCCGGGCAACTCTTATGCTTTGAAGGCCTCGAATATCTAGAGTCGTTCAAGGTTTGAAGGGCGCTTAGGCCGTGAACTCTGGATGAGAGCCCCAAGAGAAGAAAACCTCAATATTCTCGGGACAAGCCATGACCTTAGGCACAGGAGGGAGCCTCCCGAATCGTTCGATCCATCAACGATAGCAGCTGGCCAGCTACGTGCCGCACAACAAAAAGAACAGAGTTGAGGACATCTCTCAACTCCAAGAGATCCGAAAACGCTTATCGAGTAGAGGCAGAAGTCGAGAAGATCTGGAATCACGTGTTCAAAGACGACAACAAGCACGCCGTCGATTTGGAGAGATCTTCATTCATTGTTGAGATCTTAAACCGACCATTGCCGGCTAAGTGAAAGATGCCAGTATTGAATTTTTACGATGGGATTGCTGATCTTATGGACCAACTGGATCACATCCCCACCCATCTGAATTTCTAAGGCTTGGAGGATGCGGTAAGTGCCGATATTTTTTCCTCACCTTGAAGGGGGACGACCGAATCTGGTTTCACTGGCTCCCATCGAACTCGATTCAGAGTTTTAGGAAACTCATCGATCTCTTCTTGGTTCAGTACGCTTCCGATTGTTGAGAAGAAAAATAAATGGCATCTCCCCCACATTAAGTAGAAATAGGGAGAGAACCCAATAGAGGTTTTGGAGCGATTTGCAGCAGAAGCTAGAAGAATCCTAAAGCTCACTGAAGATATGAAATTTGGTAGCTTCATATCTACATTAGCGAACAGCGACTTCTTCAAGCACCTGTCCCACCAAAACCCGTTGACTTTTCAGGTTGCCACTAAATATGGAGGTGCAGTCTAGCGAGGCCACCGACCAAGTACCACTGAATCTGGAGGACCTGAAGAGGTATGTATAGATTGAGGGCTCATTTGCCGAATCTCTGTATGACGAGCTAATAGTGTCATTGAGATAGAATGCTGATATCTTCGTGTGGACACCCACTGACATACTTGAGATTTCGGCCGGAGTAATAGTTCACAAATTGGCATCGATTTCGATCATTAGCCCGTTAGGCAAAAACGGAGGAACCACTCCGTAGAAAAACTCGTAACTATCCGGAAAGATGTAAAGAAGTTACTAGATGTCGACTTTATCAGAGAAGTTCAGTACCCAAACTGGCTCTTCAACGTCGTCCTGGTAAAGAAAAGTAATGAAAAATGGTGGATGTGCGTCGACTTCGCTGTTATCAACAAAGCCTACCCAAAGGACATATTTTCTTTGCCCATGATTGACTTGTTGGTAGATTTGACTTCTGGATACGAGTTGTTGAGTTTCATAGATGCGTACGTGGGTTACAATCAGATCAGGATGAGCCCAGAAGATGAGAAGCACACATCGTTCATGACTGATTAAGGCATCTATTACTATAAGGTTATACCATTCGGTCTAAAAACTATATACGCGTCTTACTAAAGGCTCGTGAACAAGATGTTCGAGAAGCAGATTGGTTGCAATATGAAGGTGTATGCTGACGACATTTTCGTCATGAGTAAGACCACCAAAGATCATATTCGCATTTTGGCTAAATCATTCGAGGTATTCCGTACGCGACAGATGAAGTTAAATCCATCAAAATGTGTAACGAACCGAGCTCGAATCCTCGAACCCGACCCGGACCGTCACGATGAAAGTCTCAAATCATCCCAAATTTTAAAAATTACACATAATTAATTAACTAAATATCATCAATGACCCTCATAAATACATCATAAATTAAATATCCATAATAGCAATAATAACAACTTCAATAAACGACACCGATGTCCCAAAATATCAGTTATGATAAAGAAAATCTAACAAAAGTCAAACAATAACTAAATAAAAAATTTTAAACCCCTATTCGGAGAACCTCGAACTCTGATCTCGCATCTATTTGGTGGCTACCCAAAAGTCACATGATCTCCTTGATCATGATATCAACCGGTCTAATCTGGAGTCAATAAAATACAAGAGTGAGCCGAATGCCCAACAAGTAAACATAATCAACAATAAATGAGTACAATTAAGCATCTCGGATAATAAAATAATCAATAACAGTGGGTAATATATTAACCACTGTCCGAGACTCAATGACATGTCGTGTCCATAACCCAAAGGCCATGTGAACGGCTAAGTATCAAGGAAGCAATATGGATTCTGTCGAATCCGATGTTCAGCTCAATATGATATCACAACTGTATGAACGACAGAAATCTCCAGGGACCTTATTTTACCATAGTGGATCAAAGGCTGCGTATTTATGCCCTCGACGGCTGGGTGAGTACCATGAGGTTACCTGGTATCTATGATATCCCCACTATCCCTACAGTCCTTTCAGAGGTTGTACCCGTAGTATGCTCATACCATCTTCGATACCCATCGCCAATGATATCTCAGATATCATCATCTACGATAATCACTAGGTTATAAGCATCCTTTTTAACTAACTGTACGAGATAACAAGAATCTAAATATCAGCTCAATTCGAGGTCACCACTGTACGAGGTAATAAGAATCTCCCTGGACCTTATTCTACCATAGTGAAGCAAAGGCCGTGTATTTACGCCCCCAACGGCTGGGTAATACAACAAGGTCATCCATGGTATCCCCATTACCCCTACAGTCCTCTCAGAGGCTGTACCCATAGCATGCTCATACCATCTCCGATACCCCTCGCCAATGATATCTCAAATATCATTCTCTACGATGGTCACTAGGTTATAAGCATCCATTCTCAATATAGAGGACCTTAATCCTCCTAAATGGAATTAGTATTGAAAAAGTATAGACTACTCTACGATCCTATGAATTCCCATATGCCTAGTTACCGTATAGTCTTCATACACTCTCCTTTACTTATCCATAGAGTGCTAATGGAATGTACAAACGCCAACGAAATTTACACGGAGAATAATTTATCGAAATTCATCGATGTGATATAGGAATAATCAGTTAACAGACTAACATTATTTTGAACTCACCAGACACTTATAAATATACCAACCCACGTGTGTATAATTTCACATAAATATTTTCTACCATCCATATATATCAATATAATTATATACCATCTCATATATAATAATATATATATATCTTTCATTATTACAAATAAATAAATAAATAAATAAATATAATCATATACACCCACATTTCCCCCGTTTCTCCTGTCTAGAGCCGATGCTCTGTTTTTTTCCCAAAATCTTCGATTCGCTTCCGAATTGGGCCAATTGGCACAATCACCACATGAAAGCAATAATCAACTTCAAGGAAGGAGAAGGGGAAGATTTTCTTGCGGACGAAACGGTTGAAGCACCCTTACTGTCTCTGCGTCCTTGAACCCAATTGGAAAAAATGGAAATAGAGCACCGTGCTCTATTTCCACGACCACGACGACGACTCGAAACCAGAGGGTGAGATGTGTAAGATCGATACATTAGAACTCCATCAGGCAATTTTATCAATCCCTATTCATCCTTAAGCCCAACATGTCGGCCAATTGTTCACAGAGCCATGGCTCTGCGTTTGGCTACCCTACTTTGCAACCCTCGGTTTTCACCGATTTCACCCCCAAATCCGAACACCAAATCAGAGATAAACATGAAGGAATAATTTATTTAGCAAGGTGGAAGTTTACTTGCAAAATGGAGGATTACTTGCCTCAATTTAGTGATCGACAACGGCGGCTTCCTACAGCTTCGTGCGTTCTCATCTCTGGTTTGTCCTCTGCCGTCTCCCCCTCTTTCCCTAACCCTACAGCCATCTTAAATTAAAGGGAAGGGCCGGTTAGGGTTTATCCAATCTTTCCATTTCAGGCGTCCGCCTCCCTCCTCTTCAGATCACCCGTCCTCTCTCTCCCTCTTCCTCTTTTCTTTCTCCCTTTTTTTCTTCCTTCCTTCCTCTTTCTTTCCTTTCCCTTTTTCTTTTCTTTCCTCTCCTCACCCTTTTCTTACCTTTCCTTCGTTGTTGTTGTTATTATTATTATTATTATTATTATTATTATTATTATTATTATTATTTACTTATTATTATATATTAATATTATGTTAATATTATTTTATTAGTATCACTTACTATAATTAATAATATTTATTATTATTTATATTTATTACTGTTATTAAAGATATTAATTATCTCATCACCATTACCATAATATTTAAACTTTTAATTAATTATATATATATTTATTTTATTTTCAGTCAATAAATTTTGATACACTAAGATTATCTACTATTAATTCATTTAGGTTGGTTTGTAATTAATTTAATCTAACTCACTAACTAATCTAAATTCAAGTTAATAGTCTAAATATTTAAACCTAAAAATAATTAAAAATAATTATTAAAACTTAATCTATCAATGTTATTTTCTTAAGATAATAAAAATATTTAGAATATTATAAAATGCATTTTCGAAGTGTCCTGAGGGAAGTTCCTGGGTTTCATCGTCTCTCAACGAGGGATTGAAGTGAACTCTGAGAAGATCAAGGTCCTCATAAACATGTGTCCATCATGGAGCGTCAAGGATGTCTAGAGGCTAACCGAAAAATTGGCAGCACTATCTCACTTCTTGGAAAAGTTGGGGGGACAAATATCAGCCTTTCTTCAAGGCTCTTAGGGGGACAAAAATGAACGGTTTCTAGTGGACTGCAGAGTGTTAGGCCATCTTTGATGAGTTAAAGTAGTATCTAGTTAGTCTACTGTTGCTGACGTTACCCAGAGGCGGAAACGAATTGTACCTCTACTTGGTAGTATCAGAGGTGGCTCTTAACTCAATTCTCATACACCAGGATTTCAACACTTAGTGGTCGATCTCCTTTGTGAGTAAAATGTTGACTGGTGCAGAGACCTGTTACTCGCGTGTTGAAAAACTTACTCTGGCGCTCGTTTTCTCAGCTCGAAAACTAATATCATATTTTTAGGCTCATTGTGTGGTTATTCTTACCAACCAGCCACTGAAGAGTATCATCCAGAAACCTGATATTTTCAGACGGCTTGTAAAGTGAGCCATCGAGTTGGGAGAGTACGACATCGAATTTCGGTCTAGGCCAGCTATCAAAGGTCTAGCCTTGGTCGATTTTATAGTCGAGATCACGACCCCAATCATCGATGAGCACCCCACTAAGGACATGGATCACCACCTAGAAGAGCAAGAATGGGTCCTCAACATAGATGGTTCGTCTACTAACTCAGATAGCGGTGTCGGAGTGGTCCTAAACCCTAGACAAGTTTGAGGCGAAGTACTCCCTTAGCCTCAATTTTTGGGCCATCAATAATGTTACCGAATATGAAACCCTGTTAGCTCGATTATGACTAACCAAAGAGTGCTCAACTGAGCGGCTGACCGTCTACAGCGATTCTGAGCTAGTCGTTAACCAGATCAACGGGAGTTTAGAGGCATGCAACTATCTCTTGGCAAGATACTTGGCCAAGGCGAAAGATGCTGTCCGGAGATTTGATAAGCTGAATCTGCTCCACGTTTCCAAAATTGAGAATTAGAAGGCCGACTAACTTGCTAGAGCGACAGCGGGCAAAAACCTAGAATAGTAATTGAGGGACATGAAGGAAGTTTTGAGCAGTTTCAACATAGAGGAATAGGAAGCGATGTAAGTTTCCGACGTTGAAAATTAGATTACGCCGTATTGGAGACATCTGGCAGATGAAGCATTGCTGAATAGCGTGGGCGAAGCCAAGCAGATAAAAAAGACGACTAGTTAGTACACCATAGTCGACGAATGGCTGTATCGCCATGGATGCTCGACTCTGTACCTCTGGTGTCTTACTCTTGAGGAGGCTGACTATGCCTTGAGCGAAGTCCACCTCGGGATGTGTGAATCGCATATTGACGGGAAGAACCTTATATTCAAAGTCATGCACTAGGGATATTATTGACCATTAATGAGGAAGGATGCCCTATAGTTCATAAAGAAGTGCAAGAATTATCAACTCCACAGCAATCTTCATCACTAGCCGCCTGCGGAGTTGAGATCTCTCCTAACTCGTTGGCCTTTCGCGCAACTGGGGCTCGATATTCTCAACTCATTTCTCATTGCGACTTGGTAAAGGAAGTTCATCATTGCAGGCATAGATTACTTCACCAAATGGGTTGAAGTCACCCCGTTGGCCAAGATCACCGAGCATAATGCCCTGAAATTCACCTGCCAGAGTATTGTGAGCAGATTTGACATTTTTGAGGTCATCATGACTGACAGCGAAATCCGATTCTCGAGGAAGTGCTTTACTAAGTATCGCATCAGTTTGGGTATTAAATTGGTCCACATTTCAGTAGCTTACTCCGAGGCAAACGGTCAAGTAAAAGTCTCCAACGGTATACTATTCTACGGTCTCAAGACTAAGCTGGAGGACGTAGAGGGCTCTTAGATCAACGAGTTACCATCCATCCTATGGTTATACTGGATAACTCCTAAGTAACTAACTCACAAGACACCTTTCAGCCTCTATTATGGGACTGAGGCAGTAATACCGGTCGAGATCGGGCTTTCAAGTCTTCATGTCGAAACCTTCGACCCATTGAACAACTTTCAAAAGATCAGGGAACACCTAGATTTGCTAGAGGAAGCTCGCGATGAGGCCAGGATGCACATAGCAGCGTACTAGCGATGAATTACTCACTGCTATAATAAGAAAGTAAAAATGCAGCAATTTAAAATTGGAGACTTGGTCTGACGGAGTATAGAAGTTACCAGCAAGACAGCCAACCGGAACAAGTTTTTTCAAATTGGGAAGACACATTCCTTGCCTCTACTGTTCCGCAAAACGGAGCATACAAACTCTAAACCGAAAATGGGAAGTTGGTCTCATGAACATGGAGCATGGTCTACTTAAAGTGCTACAATCAGTGAAGACTCAGGTAGGTCATCTGTGTGATGTATGCTTGTAATATTCGTTATAATTAATAAAATAATTCTTACACATCGTCCCATGTCTCTCTTTCTTTTCCTTTTTTTTTGCCATATGAATGCTTACTTGCAAATTGTACAAAACAAACGATCTAGACTGCCCCTAAGTCGGGTAAGTTTTTACTTGCTCGTAATTAAACCCTAATCATTCAGCAGTTCGTTTAGCTGTCGAATTAAATCTTGGTCATTCAAGTAGCCCGTAAGCAGTCAAATTAAATCTTGGTCATCCAAATGGTCTATAAGTAGTCGAATTAAACCCTCATCATTCAGGTGGCCCGTATGTGGTCGAGTTAAATCCCTGGTCATTCGTGTGGCTCGTAAGTGGTTGAATAAAATTTTGGTCATCCAAGTGGCCCATTTGCAATCTAATACTAAACCTTAGGGGGTTTAAATAGCACGCGTGACGACCTCCTCCGGCAGGAGATAACATAGTCATTCTACAACGGTCGACAAATCAGGAGTAAAGTACTACGTCCAAAAGCTAGCTGGCCAGAATCATACATGGACAGCGCCACCCAAACCTCAACTCGTGCTTGAGTATAAAAGTGGCTTGGTACGACATTAGGATTCACTCTGATATATCTTCGAGGACTTAGGTCCATTTGAGTGCATAACACGCGTCTTCAAAGTTACGAGACGACTGGCCGGTTCATGCAAAGTTTGCAAAGCCGATCGGCCAGTGCAAATAGCGAACAACTAAGGAAAGCCGGATGAAACGATGGGGCACGACACGTCAATAAAATAGTTATTTTATTGATGACAAATTCACAATTAAAATAAAAAGCAAAAGTATAAAAATTACGGATAATGAGCATAGCTCCCAGGAGGACACGGGAGAGGCCCCTGGGCGGTCTAAGAAAAGTCCACCAGGTCCTTATACCTCCGAGTGGCACGGTTTGAGGGGTTAAGAAAGCCAATGGAAAAATCAGGATCTGTGACCTTGACAATGTGGCAACAAATACTAACGCCTTCCCAAAGCCTGACCCATAGTGCTAAGGTAACCTCTTGAAGATGCAGAAGAGTGGATAGCTCGTTCTCTAATGAGGCTATCCTTCCCCGGAGCTCACTCACGAGAGCCTCCACTCAGTCAGCCCTCTCTTCTTGTCTTGTAGATTACACTCTCAACTCAAACAGCTCAAATTAGAGGGCAGCCTCCACCTCCTGGTGCTTCTTGACTTGGGCGCTCAGTTGGTCCATTTCCTCCTCCATCTTGACGATCTCCTTGTCACGATCGCCGATTATGGCGTCCCTTTGGTGCAATCCCTTGCACACTGCTGGCAAAATCTTGTCCTTCTACAAAATGTCAAATAAGTTGGACAGCAATGACCTAGAAAAAAGAAAAGGAAAGTTTCAAAAAGTTACCTCAAAGACTCTTCGTTGCCTCCTTGTCCGTCTCCGTAACCTAGAACCTGCTAGAGAGGGACTTGGGGTGGGCTCCTCCTGAGACCGCTCCCCCATGGCTTCATCGGTGGCCTCCACCGACACGGTGTTGAAGAGGTTTGGAGCAACGACCTCTAGTGTGGGCTCCGCAAAGAAGTTAAATGCCTCAACAAGAGCTTTGCCGGCTGACTCTCCCAGCTCCGCAAGTGGCTCCACATCCGGCTCCTCTAGCTCGACGACTTTAAGCAACGGCTCCTTTGGCGCAGCAGGCACCACCAAGTCGCCCGACAGTGACAACTCAATGATGGTAGCTCTCATGACAACTCGCACAATGGCCCTAAACTCCTCCACAAAAGCCTCAACCCCAGAGCGCTCTTGAGTCCCAACAAGTTGCTCGCCTATCCGATAATTCGGCTCCGTGGATGACGAAGAAGTAGGCTCCACTAAAGAGCCCTCTTTTTCTTTGGACTGCTGGGAGCCTGAGTAGCCACAAGGGCAGCCACTAGAGTGCCAGCATGGTCAATAGTAATAGCGTCTGCTTTCCTCTTGCACTGCGACGACGCTGGTGAAGGTATGACTTTCTGAATGGGTGAAGGAGGACCCCAAAAGCTCTCTTGGCCTCCTGTCACGAGACTAGGTGATCCTTCTTGAACTTGGAGAGATGCTCCTTCACCAACTGCAATATGGGCTCCACCATCTTCACCTCCTCCTGTGTCGACTTCCTGGTGAGGCCATCAGGAACATTACCCCAATCTTGGGATAGAGGCAAGCTATCAGCAATATAAACGAAGAAGTGATCCTGCCAGTTCTTAAGGGAGTCATAAATAGCGCTACTGATGTGCAACTCCCGGGGGGATAAAAAAATCCAATCGCCACTCTGGGTAAATCGAACTATCACCTTGATAGCCTCCGCCGTCAGCATTCGTGAATGGTGGCAGAGAAAAATACACAACGAGTTAAGATATCACATGACATTCACGTAAAACTGTGTGATAGAAACGTTGAACACTGTGAAAATACGGAGTAGCTCCTTTGGTACAAAAAGGTGCAGCCCACTCCTTAGATGGGTCTCGTACATAGTAATGTAGCCATCAGGGGGGAGAGTAAGCTCTATCCTGCTACATGGGCATCGAGAATACAACCTTCTGTGGCATGTCAAACTCAATGTATAACTCTCTCCCTTCACCGGTAGTCATAACAGAGGCAATTTCTATAACGGAGAGAACCATGAGAACAGGAGTAAGAGGAAGGAGACAATGACTTAGAATTTTTGTAAAAGAAGGTGTGAAAAATTTGAATTGATGGACGGAGTTTATAAGGATGCAGCCATTAGAGTGAGACAGCGCATTGAAAAGGTGCGCTCATCATGATAGACACGTGTCATTTTCGGAGAGGCCGTAGTTAAATCAGATCTTCTGGTGAATTAATTACCGAGATTACAAATTTACTGCATGACGAGATGTGGCAGAGTACTGAAGCGGTTCAGCCAACTTTTCAATTACCCGTTTGGATGCATAGTGAAACAACGCGTCGATGCAATCTACTCCAGTTCTCCGGATTCTGGCATTCGATCAACGCCTTTCTCAGCATGATTCTCCAGATTCTGAGATAACGGTCAATGAATCTGGTCAATACTCTAGTGTGGTACTCCTGATCTTGATGCGGCGATCAACGAATCCAATCAATGCTCTTTCCAGCGTGGTTCTTTAGATCTTGACGTGGTGGTCAATGAATTCAGTCAACGCCCTCTCCATCGTGGTTCCTCAAATCTTGACGAAGAGGTCAACAAATCTAGTTAACTTTTCCTCTACAGCATGGTGCTCCAAATTCTAGCGCAGCCCAAATGCGTCCCATCATAAACATACCGGAGGCCAGACGCTCAGGCCACTGGTATGGGGGCTAGTGATGGGGACACCAGAAATGGGACAGCCCAAAAAGGAGTGGGAGGCCCAGATCAAGTAGAGGCCCAACCACGATTCAGAAGGTCAACGGAGACATTGACAGTCTAGCCCCAAGTAGGCTGGCTGAAGTCCACAACAAAAGTGCCCCAAGTCAAAGACGTCCCACACATGCCTCAATGGTTTCCTGCCCTGGTTTCCCGCATCTCCAAGGAAGGCAATCTCCCATATAACGATAACCTCCTAGGATCAAAGTACACCCAGGAGGAAGGCGTGGGTATCTTCCTATAATCCGTAAGAAAACCTCAACGGTTACCATATATAAAAGGAATGAGATTTGCTTCCTTTGACCGTTATGGCCATGGATGGCGCTCACGCTGCGGCAGGAAAGGTAACAATCCCTTCAGAAGGTGGGCATCCAACTTTGCTGCCAAAGGAAGGTAGTACAAGGCCATGGCTATAAAAGGTTATAGAGACTCACTCATCAAGACACGCTTTCAAGTGCCTATAAACGTTTTCTCTCGCCCACAAAAGCCCTCAAACTCTCAGAAGCTCTTTAATTCTCTTGAGCATTCTAACGTTCTTTCTCTCTGCTACTAGTTCATTATGAATTCAGTACTTAGAGAAGCTGCTCTTCACGGGCAACAACAACAAAACTACTCTCCTTACAAGTGCACCCTCACCTACACCAATAAATACACTCCCAACATTCATTTTTACATCATTTGCATCCACATTCTATTCTCAGAAGGCCGTTTACTGACTTGAGCGTCGAAATATTTTCGATGGAATCAAATTCCGCCGTCAGCTACCTCTTGTTTGAAATTATAGGTGTGCAGGACATAAAACTCAGAGAATAAAAATCAGAATTAGACGGACAACTTGACCTGAATCTGTTTGAAATTTTGATTTTGGATGTTTCAATACAAAAAAAAAAATACTTCTAAAAGTTCTCAATGACAATTTATTTAAAAAATAAACTCATAGGGCATATAAAAAGAAATAATTAAAATTAATTTTATTTGATATAAAAAATGGAACTACATTTATATGCTATGAAACTGAGGGAACGAAAAATGTGTAAAACTAACTTTTTGTTATAGAATTAGCATTTGATCGGGACATATCAGGGCTCAATCTGTCCCTCCAAGTTCAAGAAAACTGAAGAAGGCATACATTTTGTTAAGATTTCTTGTAGTCTTCATTCATGCTATTTCCAAGCTTTAGTAATACATGCTATTTTGTAAGATGTTTGGATATCGTTAAGTCGCCAAATTCTATAGTAGGAGACGATGGACTAATTAGCTACTTTAATTAGTTTCGTTATTTACACTCTTTTTTGTGGGTGCATGATTGGGACATATGTAGTATGCATGGTAATGTATCATTCTATTTCATTCAAAAGTTGATATTTTTGAAAATTGAATTTAAGAGAATGTAATTTATTTGGATGGCAAGAGCTTATTTTAGGTACTAACACAATCTAATTTATCGGAAACTAATGAATTGAAGTGATAGGTTGAGCAGAGCTATCGACAACCTAGTCTATAAAATGACTGGCTGGTGGATTCGTTGATTGTGTAGAAAATCAGTGTTTGTTTGGCAGCCAGTCGAACTGTTTGATGTCGCCGACTAACGATGATTCAGTTCATATATATATATATATATATTAAATCTGGGATATTCAACCATCCATAATATGTGCGCTTCTTCGACTACGGTATTCTTTTAAAATCTGTTCATTTTCTTCAATCTCTGTAATCTAATCGTTTTTGTTGAATAATCGTTTCGTCTGTATTCTACTACTAGAAGAAAGAAATATTGACAAGTTGATCGACGACGTGTTGAACCCACCCCACCTCTGTTATATTAATTGAGTTGACGTTTTGTATGCAGCCATCCCCATCCTTGCTTCACAAGTGGCTAGTTGCTGGTGATCTCATGCAGTGCATCACCTGGATCCTAGAGACTTGTGACACTTCTGGATCCTATTGTCAAACTCAACTATTACATACGTACATAAATATGAAGTGTACTAACCAAAATGACTCATGATACCATTAGTATTAATATTGTCAAATATATCATTTTTCTGTTATGTCAATAAATAATTATTTATAAATTTATCTGTTATTCGATTGTGCAAGTCAATCTTAATAATATTCAATATTAAGAAATCTTTCTTTATTGTTTTTTTGATAAGTCCTACTTCAACGTTATAGTTGCCATTGATATAACTAATTTAAATTTCTTTTCGGGTAAGTATTGTTTGCATAGATTATAAAAGGTTATAAGTGAAAATCTCAACAAGTGGGTAGCATTCCTACGGGCTAATATCCTCGAACAATTGACTAATCCACATAGCCTAACAAACTATCAGAAGTATAAACAAGAAGTCAAAAAGTTAAAAATAACCAAAATAACCAACAAAGCAACAAAATATGCCTTCAAAATAAAAGAAAAGGGGGGCTACAGCAAAAATGACATGACCCAAATTTAGAACCAGTCAACTCTAGCCCCACCATCACAAGAGGGCAAGGTCAATATTCCGTCTCTCAATCATATTGATGGCCAATCTCCTGCAGAAAGATTCCAAAGTCATCTCACAAAGTTCCTCCACTTTGCATGCACCATGGTTGTCGGAGACGAGCTTGTTTATGTTTGGGTGCAGTGTCTTCGTACACATTTTAAAAGATGAGAGGATAAAATTAAAGTTAAAGACAATATAATGTGTTTTTTTGGACTATAGGAAAGACAAGTTGAGATATAAACTCTACGATCAAAATGAGAAGAAGTAAAAATAGCATATTTTGAAGTAAAAATCAACTACTAATTGTCTAAATTTTTAAAATTTATTATATAATTTGTGTATAATTTGATATTTATAAGCAAAACTTATAAATAAGTAGCATTGTTATAAAAAGTCTCATATGTCTTTGATAGCATCAAATCAATCAAATAGCATGTTGATAGATGGAATAGAGGTATTAGCAATTTATATGATAATTCTATGATTAATATTGTTTTAATTTTTAATATGATCAGCAAATATTGAATTCATTTAGGAAGTATTATGTTGCGGGAGCTTGTATTATTTTGTGATAAATCACTACAATTTGCGACCTTGATAAAGGAACGCACAGAGTGAGCTTAATGATTATAGTTGAAACCATTGAAAATAACATAGGATAGGTTGAAATATGTCATTTTATAGTGGAGTCATTTTGTAGTTGGGTCGTTCAAACAGAGCTGTGAATAATGTATAGTAATGAGACTGTTTCTATATTATTGAGCTGAGAATTGAAATCAAAATGTAGCAATTTTTTATTTTGGAGCTACAAATGCAATGCTTTAGAGAGGGGCAACAGGCCCATCTTTACTCAGTCGAAACGCAGAATATTGTTATTTTGAAGCAAACAACGCAGTGTCTTAGAGAGGGGCAACAAGCTCGTCCTTAGTCAATTAAAGTCATGCACTTAGTTGCCATGACCCCCAAATGCTACATTTGGGTTTGTGGTCTTCTCCAAGAGATTTTGCTACAGTGATGGATGTGGAAACGATTAGATTTGGTCTGGGACAATGATGATGCCAATGACCTTTTGAGTCCACCGGATACGGATCTAAAATTAATGACGAATGTGAATACCGATCTAGAGTTGATGGACATGGATGAGTCGAGAAAATGGTAGAGCCGATAGGTCTAACACCGATGATGGATTTGCAGTACCAATCTGGAGTCGGTAGGCACCGATCTGGTTAGATTCAGAAAGGACAAAGTAGGGGACCCTCTGAAGCCAAATAGTTTGAATTTGGAGTGGCTGAATATAGATTTAAGAGTATTGGTTCAATTTAGTGTTTGAACACAAATCGGAGTTGACGATGATAATATTGTCAATATAGCTTCGGTGAATTAGATAAAAAAATGTGACCATAAAAATGGAAATACTATGAATGCAGGGTGATTCAGAAAAATAAACATCACTCTAATACCATGTTAGAAATATGAACAGATAAAGGATATTGATGGGTATACCAATAATGGGTTGGCCCCAAAAAGTCAACGCAAGCACAAAATGACAGTCAACACTCTAACGACCCAGTTGGAGAACAGACTCAGAAGCTGAAAGGCCCAGAACGGTCAACGCTGAAGTTGACTGTCCCGGCAGTCAACGCGCACTCAGACAGTCAACTCAAATGTTGACTGCCTGTGCACAAGCACGTTGGGCCCAGAAGAGGCTTTTATATAGTAATGGGCCTAATCCTCTCGAGCCCATGATCCATTAGACGGCCAACAACGGCTCTCCAGGTGATCTCCACGATCTTGGCAGGCTCCCAAAGCAAATATTGACCAAATCGGCGCCATTCTTGTAAGGAAGGCGCCAGATTTCATCAATAACCTGCCAATTGGGGATTCTAACGGTAAAGAACGCCAAAGGAAGGTAGGACATTTGGAAAGCTGTTGGAGAAGGAAACAATCTTGCACAGCTTGGCAACCGGCATCTACTCCAAAAGGCAAGCTCGCCAAGATTCACTGAGGGAATAACTCCTTCCAAAGAAGGAGGATCATCCTCACAATCATAAATAAGCCATTGAATTATCATTCAAGGCATGCTTTCTGTAAGGCTAAACAAACGCTCTCCTTTACCTACTTTTCCTATTACTGAAATCTCTAAGAATTACCAACGCTTCTACTACGCAAACATACACACCGGCAACCTGAAAATACCTAAGGTGAACTAGCGCGCCTCTTACGGCCGTTTACCGCCTTCCCACCTCTTAGATTCAAGAAGGCATCCTCGCCTCCCTTTCATCTGGGAAACACACTCTGTCTTTTCCTTTTTCTCAATTTACAGTTTGATTTTTTGGAAAGCTGTTTTACTGACTTGAGCGTCGGAGTATTTTCAGTGGTACAACTTCCTGCCGACACACTGACCTCCTGTTCTGTTTAGTGGTGTGCAGAATCTTATTCAGGAAACGGAGCCGGAACCACGACAAGAGGATCATCCGAATCTCTTCGAAATTCAGATCGTGGGACACATCATTGGCGCCGTCTGTGGGAAGCGCTTACAAAAACCAACCACAAATCTACACAAACGCTCTTTCTTACCTTCTGATTCTACAATGGTGAACACGAGAGCCCAAGTTAGCGATCCTGCTAGAGATGCTGCTAACCCTGACCAGGACCATGTTGCTGGTGCCATGGTCAACGGGGCTACAGACGGAGTCTCACGCTTTATTTTCAACAACTGGTGGAGCAGATGCAAGCCAACAATCGTCTGCTCCAGATTCTTTACACTTAGTAACGAGCAAAGAATCAAAACAATTCCACCAAAGCCGACCATCTCGCACTCGCCACCAAAAGGGGTGGCCGGAGGAAATGGGTGAGGCCAAAAGGCCCGTGAAAGCCAGGGACAATCCGGCTCTAGCATCTTCCTGCATTCTTGGCTAGAACAGGCCTGAAGAACGCTCCGGGAGCATGTCACCGCAAGAAAATCCGGAGAGAAGAAATCCCCGATACTCTCGGGCGAAAGATAACAATGCAGTCCAGGAGCGAGTCTCCAAGACTACCAGATCCACTCGAAGTAGCAGCCGATCGGCTGCTGAACCCTCCAGGGACAAGATAGAGTTAAGGGATTACCTCAACTCCAAAAGATCAGCAAACGTCGCTCGCACTAATCCACGAGTGGATAAAATCTTGAACCGTGTGTTCCAAGATGATGAGCGCGCCATCAACTTGGACCGATCTCCTTTGACTGCGGAGATCCTAAGTTGTCCACTGCCAACGAAGTTCAAGATGCCGTCTTTGACTTATACGATGGGTGTAGTGATCCGATTGACCACCTGGATCACTTTCGCACCCATCTGAGTTTACAAGGGCTAGAAGACTTAGCGATGTGTCACTGTTTTCCGCTCACGTTGAAGGAAGATACCCGAATTGGGTTCCATCACCTCCCTTCAGGCACCATCAGTAGTTCGTGAGCTCACGGATCTCTTCCTGGCTTAGTACACCTCAAACCAATGGGAAAAGAAGCAGTCATGGCATCTCTCCCACATAAAGCAGAAATTGGGAGAGAACCCATGACGTTTCTTGGATCGTTTTGTGGCGGAGGCCAAAAGGATTCCCAGGATCATAGAAGAGATGAAGCTGGACAGTTTCATCTCTGCGCTAACTTACAGGAATTTTTTCAAGCACCTGGCCCACGAAAATCGTCAAACCTTCTGGGAGGCGGAATCCATCACCCGGGCTATGCTGCAACAGAAGAGGCCAACGAGGCAAAACGTCCAGAACCGGCGGATCAGCCTCGGCCATTCCCTAGTGAAGGAAAATGGAAGTACAGCGGCGGAGAGCACTCCCGCCAGAAGTAGCGTCAGACGGGGCCCCCAGAACGCAGAGATTATGGGCCCACCAATTTCACACCTCTGACGGATACGTGCTCAAACATCCTCATGCAGATCTGTGGAGAAAAATTCCTGAAGTGGCCAAAATCGCTGAAGAAGGATTCTGAAAACCAGTCGAAATACTGTGACTTCCATCGCTCTGCTGGCCATTCAACTGAGGACTGTAAAACGCTGCAAATGGAGATTGAGAAGCTGATTTGCAGAGGCCACATCACCAAATTTGTCAGAGGTCCTAGATAGAGCTCTGGAGTGGTTGGCGAGGAGGGGCAGGAGCAGATTCCACCCCGGGACCAGGTTACAGTGGGGGTGATTAGCATGGTTACCACTCGACCCGCTAAAAATCTATCTGGCAGCGAGAAGCAGCAGACTGGGAGGAAGAAACAGCGCACAACGGATAACTCTATCAGTTTCAGTGACGATGACTTAGCCCATGTAGTGTCCCCCCATGCTGATCCCACGTTATATCCGCGCTTGTTTCAGACGGTAGTGTAGACTACTAGTTGAAGCCAGTATTTATTGACAATGAAAGTTATCGTGGTTTGCTTTACTTAGATGGTTTCTTCATATTAGGCCTAAAAAAGAACCAACTGAAACCGGCCGAAGGCTTATTATACGGCCTCGACAACTACCTTGTACCCGTTCAAGGAACAATCCAGTTAGAAGTCACCTTGGACATGTATCCAAAAACAGCAAGTCGCACTTTCACCTTCCTGGTGGTCAACCTGCCCTCATTAGGCCGTGCTTGACCGCGTTCGGGGCGGTCACCTCAATTCCACACCTGAAAATGAAGTTTCCAACACTTAACGGTGTCAGAGAGGTGCCGGCGACCAAATTACCGGACGAACCTGCTATATGTCGCAGATTGCCCCAAGTGGCAGCGCTAAAATGACTGGGAAACACGACCACAGAGACGAGACTACCCTTCAGCAGGTGCAGTCCAGTAAAGCGACCGATCTAATCCCATTGGACCCGGAGAATCCGGAGAAGTGCGTACAGATCGGTGGCTCACTCACCGGACCACTACGCGATGAGCTGATCGCATTCTTGCGAAGGAACACTGACCTTTTTGCTTGGACTCTAGCAGACATGCTTGGAATCCCGGCAGAAGTGATGGTTCACAGGTTGGGGCTTGATTCCAGCCGAAAACCCGTTAGGCAGAAGCGGAGGAACCACTCCGTCAAAAAACTGATCGCCATCCGAGAGGAGGTGAAGAAGTTGCTCGACGCATGCTTCATTAGAAAAGTCCAATATCCGAATTGGTTCTCTAATATCGTCTTAGTAAAGAAGAGCAATGAGAAATGACGGATGTGCGTCGATTTTACCGACGCCAACAAGGCCTGTTCAAAGGACAGCTTTCCCTTACACAGGATCGAACTACTGGTTGACTCCACAGCCGGACATGAGCTTCTAAGTTTCATGGACGTCTATTCGGGTTATAACCAGATCCGGATGAGTCGGAGGACGAGGTGCACACCTCGTTCATGATCGATCATGGCACCTACTGCTACAAGGTGATGCCTTTCGAACTCAAAAATGTTGGAGCAGCTTACCAGCGCTTTGTTACCAAGATGTTCGAAAAACAGATTGGTCGCAACATAGAGGTTTACGCCGATGACATGTTCGTTAAGAGCTGGGTCACTAGCGACCACATACGCGACCTAGAAGAGTCGTTCGAGGTGCTTCGTAAGCATCACATGAAGCTGAACCCAACTAAGTGTGTCTTCGGAGTGGCTTCCGGTAAATTCTTGGGTTTCATAGTCTCCTAACGGAGGATCGAGGCAAACTCAGAGAAGATCAAGGTGCTCGCCGACATGGTTCTGCCACAGAACGTAAAGGACATCCAGCGACTGACTGGACGGCTGTTGGCACTGTCCCACTTCCTTGCGAAGTTTGGCGACAAGTACCATCTCTTCTTTAAAGCCTTTAGAGGAACGAGATCCAACGGGTTCCAGTGGACAGCAGAATGCCAAACCGCTTTCGATGAACTGAAACGATACTTGGCCAACTCGCCATTGTTGGTGTCACCTAAGGGCAGAAAAGAATTATATCTTTACTTGGAAGTTTCGGAGGCGTCCCTGAGTTTTGTTCTTTTGCACTAGGACTCTGACGCCCAGCGGCCGGTTTACTACGTAAGCAAAACGTTGACCGGTCCAAAGACCTGTTACTCGCGTGTAGAAAAATTAGCCTTGGCGCTAATATTCTCTGCGCGAAAGTTGAGGCCTTACTTCCAGGCCCATCGGATAGTGGTCCTTACGGACTAGCCGCTGAAAAATATCCTCCAGAAACCCGACGTTTTTGGATGATTAGTAAAGTGGGTTATCGAGTCGGATGAGTTTGACATCGAATTCTAGCCCAGACCTGCTGTGAAAGCACATGCGCTGGCTGATTTCATTGTCGAGATTACAACCCCAGTTCTTGAGGAATAGCCCAAAGAAAGCGCAAAGCTGCTTGTTGGAGTCCCAGAATGGATACTCCAAGTGGACGGATCGTCTACGGATACAGGCAGTGGCACTGGAGTAGTCCTTACAACCCCCGACGGGTTTGAGGTGAAATACTCCCTCAGGCTCAATTTTCCAGCAACCAACAACGTTGCCGAGTACGAAATCTTACTAGCCGGCTTACGATTAGCCAAAGATTGTTCCGCTAGGAGACTAGCGGTTTACAGCGATTCAGAGCTAATTGTTAACCAGGTTAACGGGTGCTTCGAGGCAAACAACCCTCTCTTGGCCAAGTACTTGGCCAAGGCAAAGGAGGCCGCCCAGGGTTTCGAAAAGCTAACCCTGGTACACATTTCCAAAATTAAAAACTAAAATGCAGACCAGCTGGCTAAAGTCGCTGTAGCAGAAAACCCAGAGCAGTATTCGAGGGACATGCGAAAGATCCTAGACACTCCCAATATTGAGAAGCGAGAGGCCATGCAGATTTCCGAAGTAGAAAACTAGATGACGCGTTTCCTTAACTACCTGGTGGACGGATCATTGCCAGATGATGTGGAAAAAGCCAAACGGGTCAAGAAGACAGCCGACTGGTACATTGTTGTTGACGGACGGCTGTATTGCTGTGGTTACTCAATCCCATTCCTCCGTTGTCTAACTCCTGAGGAGGCTGACTACGCCTTAGGCGAAGTTCACATCGGGATTAGCGGGTCGCACATCGGCAGAAAAAACTTAGCCTTCATGGTCATGCGCCAATGCTACTACTGGCCCTCAATGAAAAAAGACGTGCTGGAGTTCGTGGAGAAATGTGAAAGTTGCCAACTTCATAGCAACATTCACCGCCAGCCATCCGCACATTTGAAGGCCCTTTAGGCCCCTTGGTCATTCGTGCAATGGGGGCTTGATCTCCTCAGCCCGTTTCCCATTGTCACGGGGCAAAGAAAATTCATCATAGTGGGCATCAACTACTTTACCAAGTGGGTCGAGGCTATCCCACTGGCGAAGATAACAGAACATAATGCCTTGGAATTTCTCTGCCAGAACATCGTCTGTAGATTCGGTGTCCCTGAGGTCGTTGTGACTGACAACGGGACCCAGTTCTCGGGAAAATGCTTCACCAAGTATTGTACCAACCTTGGTATCAAGTTGGTCCACACTTCGGTGGCATACCCCCAAGCCAACGGGTAGGTGGAGGTTACAAACTGTACGCTACTCCACGGGTTAAAGACTAAGCCGGAAGACGTCGGGGGCTCTTGGGCTAACGAGCTCCCATCCGTCCTCTGGTCTTATCGGACAACCTCGAAGGAGACTCCTATCCGTCTTGGCTAACGAGACTCCCTTCAGCCTCCGTTATGGGACTGAGGCGGTAATTTCGATCGAAATTGGGCTTCCAAGTCTCACGGTAGAGTCCTTCGACCCACAGACTAACTCCCAAAAAATTAGGGAGTATTTAGACTTCTTAGAAGAAGCCCGCGATGCTGCCAGAGTACGGACAACGGCCTACTAGCATCGGATTGCCCGATACTACAACGAAAAAGTTAAGGCGCAACGATTCGATATGGGGGACCTGATCCTACGAAGCGTCGAGGCCACAGGCAAGCTGGCCGGCCGCAACAAGCTCTCCCCTAATTGGGAGGGGCCTTTCCTTATCTCCCCCATCCTGCGAAATGGAGCTTACAAATTCCGGAGCTAGGACCGGAAATTGGTTTTGCGGACGTGGAATGCCATCCACCTCAAACGCTACTTCCCGTAGCGGACACAGGTATGTAACTACATTATTGTTTGCATTCGTCTGCTTGTTTTAATTTTGTAAAAAATAAGTGTTTACTTAGCATCCATCCTATATGCGTGTGCATGTGTTTCTTTTGCAGGTTACCCGACCTAGATTGTCCCTAAGTTGGGAGGGTCTTCACCCTCTCATTAAACCCTGGTCATTCAAGCGGCCAAAAGCGGTTGAACTTAAACCTCGGTCATCCGAGCGGCCCGTCGTCACGGTCGTATTTAAACCCTGGTCATTCAGGTTGTCCATATGTGGTCTACTTTAAATCCTGGTCATCCAAGTGACCCACAAGCGACCTAATACAAACAAGCGCGCTTCTTATTTAGTAGTTCGGATCATCCGAATAGTGGCCCACAAGAGGATCATCCGAATCTATTCGAAATTCGGATCCAGGGATGCATCAGACACAAATAAATGTAGATGACATGGTTTTATAATTCACCACATGTTACTAATCTTACAATGAAGGGCCTCTTATACTGCATGATTGATACAAAATATATATAATATGAGAAAATAGAAAATATTTATATAGTATTTTAATTTTATAACATTATAATTTTAAAAATATAATAGTATAAAATAGTGGTATATTTATCATATTTGACTGGGTGGAAGCACAGGTAGAAGCTATTAACAAACAAAACTTCCAAAAAATACAAATGGAATAAAACAGAGAGAGAGGGGCCGTGTGAGGCAGCCAGAGACGGGTCAAGATAGGGCTCCCAAGTCCAGTTTAGTCTAAATCTAGTCCGGTGTAGCGGTGTTGCATCCAGTTGGGCATCCGTTACCATTAGGGGATCGGTGTGCTTGACCCCGAATTTTTCTCCCTTACCTACAGCCAGCCAGCCAGCCGCCGTCGTTTTGACTCAACCGGGTTCCCCTCGTGCTTCCCTCTCTCCTCCTCCCACGCCCTTCAAATCTCTCTCTCTTCTCCCCTTCACCGTCCCGCCTTCCTCCTCGTTTCCTTCTCCACCCCTCTATATAACGCTGCTAGCCAGCTGAACGTTGTTTTTGACTAACTGTTCGTACAAGCATTCCTCAGCTCGATCGAGCACTCATCTTGGTTTGCTATTGTTGCTCCTTCTTAAGTAAGCTCTATATGGATCATTCCACTTGCTTGTCTACTTCCCTGGATCTCAATCTCAATCCTCTACTGCCCCCCATAGACGATGCTCCGGTGCTCCATTCCCCTTCCTATGCTCAAGTCCAAGTCGGCAGTCAGCTTTCACCCCAAGGGGTGCGTCATTCCCAGAATTTGAAATCGTGAACATGGGTGTAGACACCTATTCTAATCAACGCGTGCAGATCCCTGGGTTTCTAGCCTTATGGACCCCAAATTTATGGGCGCAATCTGCAAATTGATTCATGAAGTTGCTGTATCTAATTAACAGTTTTTTTTTTTTTTTCTAATTATTTTTTCAGACAGGTCCTCAGCTGGTTGAGGAAGTGAATCGGGTGAGGGCGGAGAATATAAGGCTAACAGAGATGCTGACAGTGGTGTGTGAGAATTACAATGTACTGAGGAGGCAGTTGGAGGATTACATGAGCTGCAATCGCTCTCCAACTCCTTGTAATGAAATCGCCAAGAAGAGGAAGGCTGGAGGAAGCAATGGCAGCAGCAACAACAATCTTCCACTATCTGAAAAATCAGAGAGTAGCTCTACTGAAGAAGATTTCAAGCCCAGGGAGGAGAGCATTTTCAAGGCTAAGATCTCTAGGGTTTATGCTCGAACTGACGCGTCTGACACCACCCTTGTAGGTTCATTTTTAAATGAGGAAGAAAAAAAGAATATTGAATAAGTATGTTAGATTTTATGTAATAATTAATCTATGCTTCTTGATTCTTGCTCTGCGGCTGGCTACAGATAGTGAAGGATGGATACCAATGGAGAAAATATGGCCAAAAAGTCACGAAAGACAACCCTTCTCCGAGGGCCTACTTCAAATGCTCGTTTGCTCCAAGCTGCCCTGTCAAGAAGAAGGTAATAAGGTGTAAATGCCCTTGAGTCCACCAGTGTTAGGCACTCAAAGGAGAAGGACAAGCACCTGCCTGTTTATGCTCCATAAGCTCAAGACATAACATCTAGCTTTCCTAGACCGAATGAAGCCCTGCACAGCATTTTTAAGAAACAGAAACATGAAAATCTTCCCTACTATCCCTGTCTAAGTATCTCTTTTTTGAAAGCTGGGACACTTTTTAAACTGATTTTATTTGACCTTGTTGGAATAATTTTTAGGTTCAAAGAAGTGTGGAAGATCAAACAGTAATAGTAGCAACGTATGAAGGAGAACACAACCATCCACAGCCATGTCAACAAGAGTCAACATCAGGATCTAACAGCAGGAGCAGGAACATGAACATTGGTTTAATCCCCTGTTCAGTCTACCCCAATTCCTCAGGGCCTGCCGTTCCTCTTGACTTAACAGAGCCGAAGCTCATTTCTGCTACGGTGGCAGCAAGCCAGAGGATCAACACGCCAGAATTTCAAAAATTCTTGGTAGAACAGATGGCATCTTCCCTAACAAAAGATCCTAACTTCACAGCAGCTCTTGCAGCTGCCATTTCAGGGAGATTTCTCAACCAGAATTTAAAGTGAGGGACGGAGAGAAGCAGAAGAAGAAATGTCATCTGCATTTCGTTGGTTGGCAGGGAAAATCAGTATTCCTGAAAGCTCAGCCTTCAGTCTTCAATTTCAGTCATCCTGCTAGTAAAGGGAGGCATGCCGTTCAATTTTCAGTCGAACTGATGAACATAAACCATAGGGTTAACGCATTGTTTTAGTGCAGAGTAATGAGAGGGGCTTGGAATGTTAAGCCATCCCTCATCTTATAAGTTGAGTTACTTATGGAAGTTTAAAAAGTAAGTTTATTGCTATGGTTTGTATATACAACTCAGCAAACGAGAATTGTTCGAGAAATATACACGGCTCAACATTTCTAGTTGAACGTTTCAAGATAAGGTTAGAAAGAATCGTTAACCATAGAATTTTAGATTGTACAAATAAGTCTTTTAAAACTAATAATACGTGGTTAGACTAGGATTATTTTTCAAAGAATTGGAACGAATCATAAAGGTATAATCTTACATATAGTGAATATAGATAATTTAAATTCAGCTAATTAATTCGATATTCAATTGATGGTTTAAAAAATTCTATTAATTATTAGTATTATATTTTCAGGAATGCCTTGAATGGCAATGTTTAAATTAGTAAATGCTAAAATTTTAAAATTTTTTTATCAAATCATAATAATAATAATATTAACAGAGAGAGGCATGTCGAATACACCCGAACAAACCCTTGGTCACCTTCACCCAACCCACTCCATCGTCTGCCAAACTTCAAACAAATCCTCAACTATTCTTCCAATCGATTCTCCCTTTTTACTTACCAAAAAAATCAAAAGAAAAAGATTCTCCCTCTTCATTACCATAACAGGTTCGACATCTTCCTCATGATTGCAAGCCAGCCAATTCCCCTCTTGTAACAAGATTTCCCTCTCAAATTCCTCTCCAGTTGTTCTATTTGAGCTGCCTTCCTTTGGTAGTGAATCGACTAACTTGAGTGCGGGAGAGAGGGAAAAGAACAGAGAGAGAGAGAGAGAGAGAGAGAGAGAGAGAGAGAGAGAGTAGAGACAAATGGAAGAAGGAGGTGTTGGGATATAACGTCGTCGGTTTGGATGAATTGAGAGGTTAAGATGAGTAGTGATAACAACACATAGTAAACAAATAATAATCATAAAATTAAAGAGATAAGATACAAATAATTTTACGTGGAAAATCCTTTTCTAAATAAGAAGAAAAAACCACGAGATTATGCATCCATAAATATTCATTGAGTAAAATCGGTTACATAAATTTCAAATTTAAGAACTTGACTTATTGTATCAAATAGACCAAAGTAGCAGCAGTAAATGTAAAAAAAATCTCTAGAACAAGAAAATTTTTTTCTATCTTTTCTCTCTTTTTTTCGCTTTCATTCACTAGCGGTGCTCATTAATCTCTAGTTTTACAAGTGATTTCTTTCTCTCAATTGTATTCTCTTTTATAAACCCTAAATGTGATTTCATGTATCTTTTCATTTGGGCCTTTGGAACCAACAGTCTGTCATCTTTCAGTATAAATAGTCCGATTTTTCTTCGAACCTAGCAGTCTGGTTGTCTCTCAAACTAAGAACTCTAGCCGCCATTTGGCATTGGCACTGGGTCGCCCTTTGTCATCAGCAATTCGGTTGGTTGCCGTTTGGCTAGGCAATTAGGCTGGTCGGCCTTTTGGCCACTTGCTACATGTGAACACAATAATACTCCGTTTTAGGATTATATCTATGTAATTGTTTGACCAAACTTCTAAATGGCGAGTCATCTGGATATGGGCCTACACGGGATTGGCCCGTATCCCAATACGAGGTACCGAAGTTGCTAATACTTACTGTTGCTAGTGTAGCTGGAGAAGGTGGTTATTATTAGGATATAGGTCACTCTCGTATTGACTCATATCTGATTGGTAGGACGATAGTTTGAAAAAATATGCATGGGTACAATATTGAGGAAAAGTATTGCTGTGTTCGTGCAACAGTATGGCTTAACGGCAATGATTTGACGAAGTGATAAAATATCGAAGTGAACAAACTGTCGGAGTAGTTACACTTAGCCGGAGTGATGAAATGTCAAAGTGGTAACACTTAGGCTGAAATGAAACACTTGGCCGGAGTGATGAAATGTTGGAGTGATTATAGTTAGGTCAAAGTGGCGAAATATCAGAGTGGTTACACTTAGACCGGAGTGGTGCAATGCCGGAGTGGAACACTTTGTTGGAATGGTGAAATGTTGGAGTGGTTCCATTAAGTCGGAGTGATAAGGCCAATTTGATCCATACTGATGAAAAGGCAGGCCGAGTGTTACCTGTCTGAAAAGCTGATTATCTGCAAAATTTAGTGTAGGCAGCTGATTTTGTAGAGTAGGTAATTGACTTTCAGAGTTGGTAGCCGACTTTACAGATAGATCAACTGTAAAGTTTACGCCTAGAAAGTAGTTTTGTAGGGCATGTCACAAACTTACAAAGTAGACGTCGCTCAGTGCATTTGTATATATTTTATAATTGAGATTTGAAGATATGAAGAAGTGTGAAGAAGAAATAGAAAATTAAGAAATCGTCATTTTACTCTTATAATCTGTTCTCTATTTTTTGAGAATTTATATAATTAAGAATTTTTATAACAAAATTTTATATAGTAAAATTTGGTGAACTAATTGCACGTTTAGTTATCGGAATTGAATAAGGTAAGAATAGAATAATTATTCTTAGAGAATAAAATAGGATAAAATAGAATTAAAAATTATTATTTTTATATTTAATTATTAGAATAAAATAAATTAAAAATTAGTATTTTAATATTTAATTTGTAAAATAGTATGAGAAATAAGGTAAAAAATTTATTATAATGACATTTTTACCATTATGTTATATATATGTATATATATGATGCGTACACCCATAGTGGGCTGGCCGAAGAAGAAGGAACAATCCAAATCTACGAAGGCCCATTTATTCACGCTTGGATGGTTAACGTGTGCCGTTGACCGATTGAAAGGCCAAAAAGGATTGGGATAAGGACAGACAGCTGACTTGTAGAGACGGTCAACGTTCTATTGACCAGAAGTTCCACAGTAGGCCAGCTTTAGAATAGGCCTCACGTGAGCTAAGCTGAGTTTGGCCCACACTCTCATTCACGACCAGCAAACGGTCATCCCCCTAATTTCTTACTCTCCCAAAAGGCAATCATCAGGACAACGATCATAAGTTGATTCAGCGTGCCTCACACGAGAAAAGTATCAGATTCTTTTTTCTGTCTGCAGCAAACCCTAACAGTTACAAAATATAGAGAAAAATCAATCCTCCTAAGGAGCCGTTACCGCCATTAAAGCCTCACGCCAATAAGGGAAGCATGCGCAGTAGAGCACAAGAATCAAGAATTCCTGTCAAAGGAAGGATACCCAACATCTCAACTATAAAAGCTCATGGAGTCCTCACTCCAGGGTATGCTCTCATCTTGGCTAACATATGCTCTCCTTTGTGCTAGAAATTGCTCTAAAAAAGCTCACATTCCCTCTGAGAAGAATTCTTGACAAGCTTTCACGCTTACGGGATGCTAGCCTTCTTGCACACTCTCTCTACTCTGTCACTACATTATTTAGGAATACAGTGCCAAAAGTTAGTACTCCCTTCAAGCCACGACAAGCCTCTCACGACGAGAGTAAAACCCTAACCACAAACACTCTCAGTATTTCTCATCATTTTGTTTTCCCTTAACCTTCTTGATTCTTTGATGGTTGTTTACTGATTTAAGCGTCGGAATATTTTTGATGAGATAATATCCCATCGACACCTAACCCCTTATTTATTGTAATAGTGTGTAGGATCCAAACTGGGTGAACGGTGCTAGACTCAATGGTCGACTTGATCCAAACCTGTTCGAAATTTGGATCCAGAACGCATCAATATATGTTATATATTATTCTAAATTATTATTTAGTATAATATATATTTTTATCATATAAAAATATATATTTGATAAATATTTGAAATAATATATATATATATATACATATGTGTGCGTGTATATATATATACATAATTTGTTATAATTACATATTTGATAATTTAATACTGGAACAATAATTTGGAACACAATTTTAACAACATAAAATGACATAAAATATGGAGAATAGATAATTCTACAACCAACATGCTGCAATAGATTTCAACAACATTTCAACAACAACTTGGAACCAGTATTTGATGAAATATACGTTTCAGCAACCTAAAATTTAACAAAATCTGAAATAATAGATTTCAACATAAAATATACACGTTGAAACATAATCTTAAACATAATCTGAAATATATATTTCAATAAAAGATTATTTGAACAAATTTAACAAAAAAATATCAACAACAATTAAGGTTCACACATATTTTACGGTACAAATTATTTGATGAAATCTAATATCTGTCATGGTGGAAGATCAAACAAGCTCATTATAAATGTCAGATCACGTATACATTTTATATACACTGCATTCCTTTCACTCGTAGGTAATTTATGAATTTCAAACAATATAGTATATAATTGCGCTGTCCTTTGTTCATGTGTGTTGGCTTCGAAACTTTTGCTCAACATTTCACTGACCTTGTTCATATTTATACTCAATATATTTGTTGTTTGGATAATACAATTAGATAGAGTTTTTGCATCTATACTAGCCTTCCATTTTCTCCCCTTCGACGTCCCCGACGTAACTAGAGTTGTTACATGCAGTGCACTTCGATTAAGAGAATCATTAGCTCCGATTAAGTCTTTAATCCCTATTTCTTCAGCATCATTCACGCTTAATTGTCATTACCTAGTTCATTATTCTAAAGTTTTACAGCGATGTCTTCAGCAGCCTATGCATTTACTTCTATTGTATGGTTTTTGCCATAAATGATTGATAAATTTCTAAAATATGGAAACGACTTCTTTTTTTCAAATAGTAACTCCATTGTGGTTCTATGTTAATAAAATATATATATCAATTTAAATTTAAACAGAATATCATATGAAGTATAATATACATTTAAACAGAATATCTGAATCTGCTACAATTGGGCAACCGCCTCTTTTTAGAATTAAACTGTGCAATTAAATAGTTTGGATTGGCGCTGGATTGGCGTTGGACTGGGGTCTGAATCTGCTACAACATATAATATAATTTGGGGCCTCTCTATCCAAAAAGGCTGGATTGGCGCTGGACCAATTTTCAGCCATTTGAAACTTTTGTTGCATTAAGTCACACAAATTTTAGCAAGATTTATCATAGGCAATGAAAATTGCAAATGAAAATTTCAATTTATTTTTAGTGGAGTAAAGGACAAAGATCCTGCCACCTCACATTAATATAATGTGATACAGTAAGATTTAAATTTTGTAAAGTCCATGTGTTTGAAGTTACCCGGTATCAAAATTGTTCATGCTAATATTCAAACCCAAAAGTTTTCAATTTTCCTCGTAGTATTAAACTCTAGAGAAATCCCGTATATTATTAACGAGTTTTAAATTCTATAAAATCTTTTTATTTTGTATGATTTTTAAGATATAATTACGGCCAATTAAAAGTTGTTGAAAAGAATTTATTGATAGATTTATATTACTATAATGATTTTTGTATTTTGATATAATTTATGAAGATATTTATTATTTATTATATATTATTAATTATTATTACTTATTAAGTATTTAACTCACCTTTAAATTTTATTGGCTTTAATTTCAAATTGATCATATATCACTAACAAAAAATCCTATATTTGCTACCAGACTTTCCAATAAGAAAAGTTCTTGAGACTAATTGTTTTCATTTTATTTGTTGACAAATCGGACATACATTTGGATACAAACTTGGTGGCTCCTTCCGGATTACAGCCGGTGGCTTCTAATTATTTTTATTTATATATTTGCACAATGCATTAATGGGATGATAATTTTATAATTAAACAATATTAACATTATGATAGCTATTTAATAGTTTTACGTCATGCAAATTTTTTTTTCGTATGAATGGCGTGAGCCTCGTCTAATAATTTAACAGTCTTGATTTCATTTGGTAGGACCACTCATCACAAGAAACAGCAGATGAAAAGAACGAAGAAGAGAAGAGTAAGTGGGCTGTCAGACAGGGGTAGGGCTTGGCCGTTTGGTATGGTATAAAAATAGGAATTTGGCAGTTAAAAATGAGGCCTACATTAGTACAAGAGGGTTTCCACCCTTGAGTTCACATGGATATACAAACGAGTGAATTTGACGCAGAGTTCCGTGATTCCAGTCCATCACCAGGATCGGACAGGAGGCCAATCAATGTTTAGAGTCTGGCGTATCTACGTAAGATAAGAAAACAGGTTAGGGCAGCATAGTTTTCTTTTTTTTTAGAAATATAAATTTCATTGCTCCACAGGGGACAGTCGTGCGAAGATGGGATGAACTATTATCTGAATGCCATATAAACGAGGGAGACAGCAGTGGGGCGTACTTTGTAATATATACGAAAGCAGACATCCGGGATAAATACACCACAATCAGAGACCACCTTCAACCGCAGCCCACTCCATCCATGCCCCCACAAACACACCACACGCTGCTTCTAAAATCGAGACAAGCAGGATGCATAAGAATTTCTCATTCCAAGACACAGCCTCCTGCCTCCCCCTCCCCACTCCGTTAGTGATACGTGGCTTGTGTTCTACAATTCAGCCTGTGAACAAAGATCCTGTTTTTTCCTCTACGTGTCAGAGCATATGCTCATTTCATCTAACGCTCTAGGGAGCTCTAATTTTGCCACAAATTCCGCACTCTTGTCTTCAACCTTGGCCTTGAATCCGTCCACTTTTTCTACCCCATCTGCAGCCATTATGCATTCCCGGAATCTAAAGCAACTGATGAGATGATCATTCGTCAAGCCAGCTGCCTGCATAAATGAGTAGACCACGGTGGGGCCCACACTCCTAAATCCTCTTCTCACCAAGTCTTTACTAATCACATCTGCTTTAGGAGTCTTAACTGGGACCTGACGGGCATAACGGAATCCACTAACTACAGGTTTTTGGTTAACAAAGCCCCATACGTAGTTGTCAAATGACCCAAATTCATCTATGACCTGCACAAACAGCACGAGGCAAACAGTCAGCTGGACAAAAAGGAGAGCATAATACGATGATTGTTTTGGGTCCCTTGATAAGGTTAGCTTACAATGCCTAACTCAAAATACTTTTAGCCGTGACTTCAAATCAGATTGAACATGATACACATCACTACTTTGCAGTACTTTACAATAACATCATGGTAGAAGTTAGAACACAAACATTTCGAAGTAGTACCTGCAAAATAATCAAAGCCTGAAACCATCTTAAGAATAACTGCAAAGGCTTTGGTGAAGAACTGATCCTTGGAGAAGCTAAATCACAAGGACAATGAAATAATAAACCAAACGTTGTCTGTATCCCTAGTTTCTGCTGTACGTTCGTGATACTTCTTGCACCCACAACCCCCCAGTTTTTTGGTGGCCAGGGATAAATTAAGTCTACTCAATCTTAAAGTTCATTTCAGGTTGGAAACTCAAGTAAGCATAGCTCAAGAACAAGTCAAGCTCAGGCAATTTTGTTTACAGTGCCGAAGAAGGTGAGCAGCTGTGTTCTTTCTTCTTCATCTTCTTTTTTATCATCCTTACTACCGTCGAGAATCTGTTTCATCCAAGTACATTTTCAAAATATGATGGCCTGATGAATATTTTCAGCAGCAAATTTGATGAGAATGCACTGCAAGGGCAATAATGAGTTAACTACAAGAAATAATTTCTCCAATTCCCTGATGGATAAGACATGGTTAGAAAAGAGCTAACAAATTCACAAAAAAAAAAAAAAGAAAAAAGAAAAAAAAGAATCACCACACAAGATTTTCTACACTGTTAGTCTAGGCTGGGTTAGATATATCGATCTTTACCCTACATTAGATACGTGTTTTTTTCATGGTTATGAACACTAAAAATCTCACATTACATTTCCAATCACGGTAGAGTAGCTTTACCTTGCAACGAGGCTTAACCCTAAATTTACCCAATAAAGAATGCAAAAATAAAGAAAATAAAAGATCTAATACAACTTGAGTAATACCTAAATACTTCCAGCTAAAAAGAAATTTTTTAATTTGGTATCTGATTATAGAAATTGTGATGGATGATTCTAGTAACTTCGACACATCTTAGCTCATAATTCTCAGATCCTTAACATGGTGTATCACCGGAGAGGGTTCTGAGTTGATTCAGAATGCTTGCTTACTGACACTATAATCTGGTTAAGAATTACAATATGACAATATACCTTGCATAGTCTCCGTGCATTTTCGATGATGGCTCTCAATTTTAGCTCAGAGAGTATAGAACTGCAGGGACTTCCTGGAGCAGCTATCTTCTTCTCATTTAATTTGGAGACAGCAATAGGATTGAAGTCCAAGAAGATTTCCCTGCATGGAGATGCACAACACCTTAAATCAACATCTGAAACCCAACAGACAACATATTATATCCGCTTCTGAGGCATTATTAGAAGGATCTGGTGATACCTAAATATATTCCTTTTACCGAGTATAATTGGCCATGGGAGTTCAGCCAAAGCACCAGCAAGGCTGAGCAGTTCAAACAGTTTGCTGCCCATCAAGGAAACAACATATTACGAAGGAAATGACTGGCTCAAATTAAATATTTGCAAATAAAACACGGTAGCCTAATGATTTGCATCAGGAAGGAAGCATACTTATCGTTGTGATTAGGAACTCCCCATTCTTCATCATGAAAATCAGCATAACATGGATCTTCATAACAAAAATTAATGGCATTAAACATGTCAAACTTAAAGACACATGAATCTTAATAGGAGTAGATAAACTTAACATGCAATAAAAGAAAAAAAAAAGTTGACAGCACCACACCCAGAAAAAACGTTGTTAGATGAACAATATCCATATCAATGAGCACAGCATACAATAAAACAGCTCATTTACAAATAGATTCAAGAACAAGAACAATTGACAAGCACATTAAGTGAAGAAGTTTTGGCATCCAAATTCATCCTACGAAAGTTTTACAAGCATCAGAAAAATGGTTGAATCTAAGCACAAAATCACAGACCGGCGCAGAGAGTAAAGCTCACAACCAGAAGAGAGAAACCAGCAACACTTGATACATTTGTACGTGACCCAGATCTCTACTTCAATATTGAGTAGCAGAGATACAAGATGCTGGATCTCTTGCTGTCAGTTCAACAGTAGCCCAGGATTCTATCCTGAGTAGCTATCATTCATGGTGGCCAGGATTCTTGTCATATCTGGTTGATGGTCAGGCTGCATGATATTGCATGCTTAAACATCTTAATCATTTACACACAAGTTGATGTAACGGTCAGCTTTCTATACCGTGACCAGGAGGTCAAGGTTTCAAATAATAGAATTGGCAATTATGAATAGCATTAACAAGGTAAGGCAATTCACATTTAGCCCTCACCATTTACGGTAACACAGAAGAGTCGTTGGTTCACCATTTTTGCATGTCAAAAAGGTCATATCAAGTTATTTTGTAATTCAGAAGCCACTTATCAAGTCAGTTAGGATTTAGACTGCATTCAACAAGGTTGTTGAGGTTGGTTAATGTGAATGGCTGTTGAGGTTGGATGTTTAAGTTAGAGATTTTTGGTAAAACCTATCGCTGGAACTGGAAATGTTGCTGAAGTGTAAAACAACTATAATGACATTATTTTTGCAGGAATGGAGTGTTAAGAAAAACAAAAATGTCAAACATAAGAATATAAAACAAAAAGCATCCCAAATTGACAGGTTAGTATGAGCTTGTCTATGCGGTTATGCATTCCTCAAATATGAATCCTTTTTCTGAAAGATCCTAGTTTCTGTGCTTTGGTGGGAAAGAGAAAGCAGACCCAAATATGGAGAGCCATGCAAATCTTGTGTTTATACAATGAAAGCAAGGTTGGACAACATGCTGGAGCCCAAAGCCAGCTGGGAATTCCCCCTCCCCCAAAAATGGCACCCACCCCTAGTAAACAAATTACAAACGCGACTCTAAATGTATTCCTATCATGTCAGACTGACAGTTTTCTCAGAAACGCTAGGTCACGTTAATAGATTGTTTCAAGGCATTTCCAGTGTAACTACTATAGCAAACACATTCATAGGGACACAGCAATTCCAATCACAAAAATAATGAAAGAGTCACTTACTCATCGACTATTACTACTCTGGCCTCAGAAAATTGATACCTTTGCATTAAAGTAGTAAATTTGGTGTGAACCAGAACATAAAATCGGTATTTTGTCAATAGCCCGCTCTCAAGCCACAATTCCAGATCCAATATTTTAATATTTCCGTGGATCAGTGATGAATGCCAATATTCTAAACTCAAGCCTACACTCATCAGCTCTGCGGCTATCATAGTTTTGATCTTGCAGCAGATATATCGAAGGCAATGATCAATATTTCCCATAAACAACTTTGACAAAATTGATGAAAATAAAACCAATATATATCTTTGTAAAGGGCATAGCAACATAGAATCCATAATTGCTCACACATTATTCCTAAAGCAAACATGTCATGAAGACATCAAAAAGAGACACAAGACGTGGGACAGAGAGCTTTGAAGAATTTTGAAATCCTTTGCTTCTTTGTTGGAATATTAAAATAAACTTACAAAAGCGTTGTGATGTTTGCAGCCATGGGATGCCTGTCGGTGAAATTACTTGTTAGACATGAAGTAAAGGCTTGAAAAGAACAAATCTGTCTCTATCTTTATAGAAAAACTTGAACTCATAAAAGAACACAAGAAATAGATGATGTTCAGAACAATAAGTTTCAGAATAAGACCAGGGAAATCATGGTAGCTTGGTTGCTGACTATTCACTTGCCAAGCTAATGACCTTGGTTCAATTCCTACTAACAAATGACTCACCCCTTCCCATCCAACCTATTTACAACAAAGATGAAAAGACTTCAAAGTGAGACTATATGGATGAGGATAATGCAAAACCCTCAATCAAAGCCTTTACCCTTCCTACATATGAGCAACTATCCTATTCCTTGACCTTTCTCGCTCTCATATCAAAGGTCAGTCTTTAATCGAATAGAAAACCGCCGAAATCACTCAACTGTCACCTTTTGCAAAAGGTTGCATTGTAATATCTTCATTGATGATGCGAATTTGCAAATTCCATAAATCTTGTGAAAAAGTATATGACACTCATAAAATAGGCTCAAGTTTATCAAATCTAAAATTATTATAATTCATAGCAATATGATACAGACGAATGTCTGATTATAGTTACTTTTTTTTGGCTACACTAGTAGGTTAAGCTTTTTACTATAATGCCAAACTTCAGCTAACCAATCAACTGATTCATTGCATTTTTAACCTTATTAGGTTGTGAGACAACACATATGTTTCTATTATATTGGCCAAATGGATTTAAGGAACCTCCAAATACCAATAATCATTTACTTGACTAACATTTACCCTTACAAACTAACCTTTACAGCTTTCTGCCAGCAAGCCAGCAATAATATATAATGGTACCATATGATGACAAATAAAATAAAATCAATTAACTGCTACCAAAATTTTAGCAGCATAAAAAAATTTACCAGTTTAGCCCAAATTGAGAATGTACTGCAATAAGTTCCAATAAATCTAGATTCGCTTTATCTCATAGGGATTATTAGTTTATCAGAGTTTAATGAATATACAGATATACATGTGATCATTAACTATATTAGTTTGAGCTATAGGCTTAAGCAAATTATATTTGGTTTTCTGAATAAGAATGCTATCAAGAGTTGATAACTGATCAGCAATAGCCTATTACCTATCATGCTGATTAGAAAATTTTTAAAGAACTTCAGCCATCAGGAAGATTGTAATAGCAAATGAAACAACTACAACCTCTGACCGCTTGAGCATTGGGAAAGGAAAAAACCTTCTACGTTCAAAACCATATGGAGCTTCAGAAATTAAATGGCTTAAAATGCTTTCCCAGATTGGTTGACAAATTCTCTTTCCTTTTATTTTTCTCTTCTGTTTTTTTCTTATTTAAAGAGGATGAATAAGACAAATAGAACGGGGCTTTTTTTTTTTTTTTTTTGCCGGGGTTGAGGACCTGGAAGTAAGAGCATGTTCCTATTAGTGGAACCCAAGAGAGCAAGTCAAAGCACCAAAAAATGAATTCAGAGAAATTTAATCATGTCTCGAAGTAGAAAAAAGGGATTACCAACAAATCACTATGAAATAAGAGAGAAAAGAGGTTGGAAATCTGTTACCAAAAGAATAACCGGTTTAACTATCCACTATATAAATTCATTAGTGTGCATCTCAGTTATACAATACACACCTTCATTTCCATCCAAAATAATCATACTACCTGATGCATCTGAACCAACAAATTAACCTTCTTATTATTCCAAAGGAACATTGCCAAGCCAAAAAAAATCCTGCTCAATGAACCAACAAATTTGTTGATTACCGAAAACAAAATCCAAGGGATATCCATCACAGTGCAAAAAGCAGGCTACAGCTGATTCCTGCTTTTTGCATTGGTAAGAAGTCCTACCTGTAGTTAAGATAAGTGTCCCATTTGATTTTTTAGGTCATAAAACCCACTTTGACCATTTGTTCTTCATAAATTCTGCTGATTTAAAACTTTTCATAATTGTATTTGGAAACATTTGAAAGACTATTTCGAACATATTTTGTCAGATTTTGAATCAATATTGTTCACAAAAATGAATAATCAAAGTTGGCCCTTTCAACTTGAAAAAGGTAAAACATTTATAATGAAACAAATAGAATATATATTAATTCCAAGGTGATACAAAGAGGGTGTTCCCCAAATACAAAGTTCAATAATGGTGCTATAAATAGAATGAACTATTTGGAAAACAAGTAAATAATAAAGGGAACTTGATGTGGACATCTTGGAATTCCGTATTGGGATTTGATTTGTTGGCTTATTTGATTTTATTTGTTTATATATTTTATCATATTTTAAGAACTCTTGAAATTTTATAATTTGGTGATTTTCAAGATCCCTATAGAAGACTATATCTTATTTTCATTATTTTTTTTATTTTAGGTCATAATTAGCAAAATATATCTATTTCCTGATCAACTTTGGAGCAGAATCAGAATCTATTATAACAGGACTCGATTTTCCTATTCATGAAATAATGTACTAAAGAATCTCCTAAAAATAAAAGGATTATGCTATTTTCTATTTCAATAAAATCTCGAATGCAAAAATTAAGGAATGACTGCCAAAGATCCAAATCTCCAACTCTTTCTTTTCCACACATTCATCATTACTCAGCCATACAACCTTAACGAGCCAAGCAAAACAAATCACCCATCACCATCCTACCTAGACAAAACAGTTCCCAAAACTACTCCCCAGAAAATACTACAAATATGAGCCAGCGGATTATTACAAAGAAAACAGCAGTTGACAAGCAAACAACCCTTCAACAAATATTATCCAGACTAATAATCCTTTTCTGAATTAAACTCCCAAATTTATCACCCAGAAAACAGAATCTCCATCCTTTTGAAAAACACCAAGAAACAATGTAGTGAAGCATGTGGCCTACTACTAAATTCCATTGAGATTATCTTTCACATGAAACTAGAGAACAGAAGATTCTAAAGGGTGAACAATCACCAGAAACGATTGCAATACCCACATGATTTATCATAACCAAAACTGCACACTAAATTTCTTTAACATTGACCACTTCATAGCAACAGCATTGCAGATCTTTCTTGTGAGCTGCCACAGTAAATACTGTGGGAACATAGAATGAAATATCGGTTGATATCCGATAAATTGGCCTATATATATATGTATTGGGGGTATCATACTAATATTTTCCAATACTATGGTAAAATCACGACATGTTGTATGAGGTTGCCCGATATTTCCACCCTAGCTAACAATTCGTAGAAAAATTTTTGATTCCGATATGTTTAGTATCAATGTATATTATCTAATATGTCAACTATCAATATGATTGTGACTGATACCGATATTAATATTTTTATCCATGTGGGGAATAACATTGAAAACAAAATTCAACCCAGCCAAATAAACATGCCAAAAATCTGATAGCCCAACAACTCCCTTATGTGAATGACGAAGGACCCTGAAAAACATACAAGTTTAGATATGCCTCCATGGACCCCATAAATCTTGTCTTGATAATTAAAGCTTCAGCATATACCCTAGGATGGCAACAAAGACATCTCTCGACAATCTTCCTTTCCTCCATAAGTCACCACACCCCATCATTTATCCAACAAGACTATTAAACATGAACACACTCTTTCACACTCAACCCACCTGTATTAATCGTCATAGATGCATGTTCATAATCCTCTACTCAACTAGAAGAAACTCAAAAGAACCACCAAAGCCACCCTACCAAAAAATAAAAAAAAAAGGAAGCCTACAGGACCTCAGGACACTTAGTAACTGTAGAAGAGAAAAGGAGGAGGGGTAAGGATGTACAAGGAAAGAAGGAAAACAAGAAAAAGAGTACAAGGTTATTCACCCCATCCCATCCCTACCCTCGGAAAAAGACAAAAAAGATAAAAAAAAGAAACACTAGAAAAGAGTACTATACTAGTCTGTTCTGCAAAATGAAGGATGAAACAAGGGATAATCTCTTTCAAATATATGATTACTTGAAACAAGTGGTTCAGATTGCCACACAAAAAACTCAAGTTGTGAGAGGCAAACTTGCTGGTTGGGAAACAGTACTATTTAAAAAGGCTCTGCAAGGGAGTACTCGTGTAACTATATATAAGAGTGTTGTTCACTTAGTCATGTAGAAATTGCCATCCTGGTTGAGTCAATTTCATAGGAAGTTCTTGGAAAATTCAAACCAAACCTCCCTACAAAAAACGATCCTCTTTTTCCCCCCTTTAAGAAAACTGGTCATTTTTTATTTTCTTTGCTTTTGTTGGTTGCTTTTTTTTTGGGGGGGGGGGGGAGGTGTTGTTTGGAGTTTGGAAATGGAGACAAAGGCCGAAGCTCAAAACCAACAGAATACATTGTGTAGATTATTATAAACTAACTTCATAGCAATTGGGAGGGAGTAAATAAAAAGACAATAAGGTAAAAGACCTATGTAAGTTGCCCACACAAATTCAAATATCGGAATCAATCACAATTATATTGATACCAGCGAGTCAACTAATACGTAATAGTATTAGATACCACAGATGTAAAAGACTTTTTTTCTTATGATTATGTGAAAAGTTATATATTAAATTTGACCATTTTTTATCATATATTTATTATAACATATTTGAATAGTCAATTTATCAAAATTGAGATCGATATCTTTCTTTGTCATAGAAAAATGCCCCATTGATATCTTTCTTTATCACTAAAAAAATATCCCAAAACTTTCGATTTAGACATACTTTATATCTCTACAAAATATATAGATTTAGACTTAGAATATTTGACATATTTAAGGCATTTAGATTTAGGCTTCTAACAGTGAAGAAAAGCAAAAACAAAGGCCAATACATATCAACCGATGTGTCTTAATATGTCACAGATAGGGAGATATGTAGTGATAATTTCCTAGAATAGGCACCGCCAATCTTGAGACATATTGGCCATTACTTTGATCAATGGTTGCCCATTCTTCCCTTAAAACAACAAGACTTTTTTTTTCCACTTATGAAGGAAAAGCAAATCAAAACCAGGAACAAAAGGCAAAACAATAGAAAAGACACGGGATATGTAAAAGGATAAATATAGACATCAAACTAGTTCCACTGCCATCAAAAGATAAAAAACTGCATAAAGACAAACATCAATCATTATCTACACTTCTCTCTCTGTTGGTCCTTTTCCCCTCTCTCACATATAAGTCAACATTATAGCAACACCAGAGAGTCATAAATGGGCTTCTGGACCTCCAAAAAACCAAAAAAAGAAGAACAAACTGCTAATTCCTAAAACATCAAGAGATGAAGACATATTAATCCACAAGAAAGTGTTCAAGGATGGGAGAACAGTAGAAAAGGTAAAAATGTTTGATAGTCAAACAAGATGAAGTTAGTACATGCAAATTATATGACACATTACTAGAAACAGACTCTGTGGTGTGTTCATACCATCTTTTGGAGTCTGAGTATTAGGATCTGCTTTCAGAATAAACTATTAAGGTATCTGGATCCACTAAAAAATTAAGCTGTTGGCTGTTCTAAAGGTGGAAAAGAATTAAGTTGCATTGAGGATTGTGGACATCACTTTCACACAAGTTCAGCTGCTGAAAAACTCATGATAAGAACAAATGACTTTGGTCCACAGCAACTGCAAGGAACAGCCAGATAAAGCCACTTTGAAGATGCAAAGAAAAAAGCAGCTGCATGTAGCCACTTATTCAGGAAATCATAATACGATTTAATAAAACAATTGGGGACCCCGAAATTCCACCATACTGTTTCTTAAAATGGCTCTCACATCCCTTCTCAAAGCCCATGAAGCTCAGATTGAGCTTGTCTGACGACTGATGAGGCTTCAAAGGAAAATCACTAAGGTAAAAAAATGGAGCACCGAAACTCAGACCTCAATTTAGTTAGGTCCAAATAAATTAGAAAACTCACCCAAGCTGCAGTACTGCAAAACCCTAAAATTCTCACCAACATACCTTAAAGCCGCCCTGAACCAACACATGATTATGTTCTTATGTCTTTCTCTGCACCATTATCATTTTCGGGGTGTAACAAATATACTTTATTTACAGGAGACCCCCTTTTCCTCATTCCGTCAGGAGGATTATGCAACTCGATTACTAGGCGCTAGTGACAAAGCTGCCAACTTAAGATGCCAACAAAAAAGCGCACCGTAAGGTAATTGGTTCCTCAGACAAGGAAAGAACTCAGCCAGAATAAGGGAGCATACTATATCAGAACAGGATATCATATCATCTGAAATCATAGGACCATTGCGCAACTCGATTACCAGGAGCTCGTGACAAAGAAGCCAACTAATGATGCGAACAAACGAGCATTTTTGTATGGTAATTGGTTCCTCAAACAAGGAAAGAACACAAACAGAACAAGGGAATATACCACATCAGCACATGATATCATATTATCTGAAATCATAGGACCATTGAACAAACACAATACTAACAGAACCAAACGAAAATCATACCAGTGCAAGGTGTAACCCAAGCGCATCTTTTCCGCAGCCCTAACACCGGTCCATCATCTCCAACGATCTCAACCGTACCACTATCCACCAACTTGTCTACTACTTTCATAGCTCCTTGCTTTCCCCGAATTGCAGCACTCTTCCTACTTATCCTCCCTGTTGACACCCGACTGTGAGACGAATCAGACGAAGCTTCTGACGAGCACGAAGCATTCATTGACAAATTAGATCGGAGCAACTGATGTCCGTGCTGTCTTAACATCGACGGAAGGCTAAAATTCCGCAACGAAGGCGACAATGGAGGCGACGTTTGAGCTTTCTTGTCTTCGGCGTCAACATCCGGCGATTTCTCGGGTTTGGTCTTGGACTTTACTGCTGGCTTGCGCACATCGACTACCTTCGCCTTGTTTCCCGCCGGGACAAGCACCGATCTTTGCTTGGAATCCGCCACATTCGTCGATCTAACTCTCGGTCCTCCCGACATTGATGAAATTGGCTTGAAATAAAGTTGAGAGATCGTTGAAACGTTTTCCTACTTGACAATAGTAGGGTTTCGTCGTGTAATTCTTTGAATTAGGATCAAGGACATCAATTATATTGTCAAATTAGGGTTTAGTTGTGCAAGAATTTATCAAGTTTGGGTTATTGATAAGAAGCAGCTACAGTTCTCGATTAAAAAATAAAAAAACCTAGATGATAACTGATGGGAGACTAAATTGCCGCAGCACAAAATGTGCCTCACAAAGCATAACTTTTCTGGTTGAAAATGCCGAGCTCACAGCTCGACAAACATTTCGTCGGATTTTTGAGCAGGAATGGGGATTCTTCCGAAGGCCAGCCAGGGGGAGGCGAAAGCGAAGTTAGTGGACGCGTACGGAGTCAGAAAGAGAGCGAGATGGGAGGGAGGAAAAGGAGTTCAGCCCTCAATCTCAATATATTTATATTATTAAAAAAATTATGAAATAAATTATTTTTATAAAGCATTAAAATATCAAAACATCTATATAATAAAAAATTATTCAATAAGCCGTTGGATTGTCATACAACAATGAGAGAGAGAGGGGCTATAGCCCAGTGGGGTTGAGCCCTTCAAACATGGACACCCCTCTGGAACGGTAAAGTTGAGGGGAGCAATCTTCCATGTCTTAAAATTTTTTTTAAAAAATATATAAATAAATATTAAAATTATATTAAATAAAATAATTATTAATTTTAGTTATTAGATAAATATAATTTATTTTTATTAAAAATATTATAATAATTTTTAAAGTAGAAATATATTGGGTCCCATGTCCAGGCACATGAAGAGATTCGAGGCCCATGAAAAGGATGACAACGCCCGCGCAGGATGACAAACCCAGCCCAATTGCTCAGGAAGCATACACAGTGCCACGCTGGCAGAAGGCGACGAAAATTCTACAGCGCATTAATGCGCTGCCGGAAAACCGACAGAAAGACGGGAAGACCAGCCAATGGAGAAGCGGCTGGCACAGCACCAACGACTCACGCAGCCACCTGCAGGCAGCCAGCCAATCCTCGCTCAGGAGGATACCAGGTGTGGCCGGTAGCGCCGAGGAGCCTGCCAGCTACGGCAAAAGGACAGCCGACATGACCGGCGGCAAGGAAGCCCTTACAACGGGTATTCTGGTGCCCAAGTCTAACGGGGAGGAGCCTATAAGAGCTCCCACTTCCCACAGAAAAAGGGATCCCAATTTTGAACTCTGAGCTTCCCTCCTCTAAACTCGATCACAAGAAAGAAAAGAGCTGGAATTGAGAATGCACTCACTTCTTTCTGGCACGAGCTAGCTCTCGATTACTAACCCCACGTCTTCTCAGACCACGCGAACGATAGTCACCCATTGCGGTGCACCCAGAAAGCCGGGTCTTCCATAACTTGCTCACTGCATTCTCCATGCCATCATACGCGCATCTCTCACGCTTCTACAACATTTATCTGCGCACCGCTCCTAGTGTGCGCCATTTCCGTTTATTGCGAAAAATTGCTGACTTGAGCTTCGGAGCGACCTCGGTGGGAGAAATCCTGCCGAACCCCTGATCTCTTATTTGTTGTTTGTGTTGGTAGGTCCAGGTTCAAGACTACGGAGACCAGACCCTTCGCCTGACTCCACCACGTGCTCGGGAATCTGAAGGCTCTCTAATTTGTACGGCAACCGCGGACCCAGGACGCAATATTGGCACCGTCTGTGGGAAACTGACGAGAAGCCAAGTGTTTCTTTCCCACCTTCCTCCTGAAGACAAGAAAATGGTGAATACCCGGGCACAAGTTAGTGCTCCGGCAATGGAAGTCGTTGCCCAAAATGAAGATCCTCCCATCGGGAACCAAGAGAACAACCGTCCGGCGCCCGATGTCCACTGCCTTGCTGCGGACATGGGCGATGTCAAGTTGATCCTCTGTGCCCTGTGCGAGAACACGGGAACCCCCTGGCTGGGGCCTGCTCCTCCAGCGTCTTAGGCCTCCGCCTCCAAGAGAGCAAAGCGCCGTGCAGTGGCCTGCAGGAGGCGAGCCAACCCGCTTGACAACGCTGCAGCCCAGGCGGCCCCAAGTGGAAATGATCCTAATGAGGCGGAAAGCCATCCAGCCCGCGACGATCAGGAGGACAGCCCTGAGCGGTGTAACCCCCACGACTCACGAGGCAACCGAAGGTCGACCGCGACAGGCTCCAATAGTGAGCGAGCCACTCAGGCGGAGAGTCTCCATCCCCGACGAGCTCAACTGCACCTCCAGGACCCCACGGAGCTCTACAATGTCATTAACGCCCGGAGAGGCACGACGGACCCGTCGATGGAGGAGAAAGTCAAAGTGTTGTGGGACATCCTGCACAAGGAGAAGCCCACGCCCTCCTCCGTTGATCTCCGGAGATCGTCCTTCGCCATGGACTTGCGGACCCAGCCATTGCCAAACAAGTTCAAGATGCCGGTCCTGGAGGGGTACGACAGAAGCAAGGACCCGATGGACCATCTGGACTGCTTCCGTACACACTTGTCGCTACAGGGAGCGAGTGAGGCCCTGATGTGCCAGTGCTTTCCCATCACCCTTAGGGTGGACGCGTTGCTCTGGTTCCACAGCCTCCCCCTGAACTCCATACGCTTGTTCGACGAGCTTACTGACAGCTTCCTGAGCCAGTTTGCCTCAAGCCGTAGGGAGGAGAAGCAACCATGGCACCTAATCCGCCTCCGCCAGAAGTCAGACGAAAGTCTGAAGCGGTTCCTGAATCGTTTCATCACCGAGGCCCGGCGGATCCCCTAGCTATCTGACGAGCTGAAGCTCAACGCCTTCGTCTCCACCCTGGTGGCGGGGGATTTCTTCAAGCACTTGTCGCACCAGTGCCCTCAAACCTTCCGGGAGGTTGAGGCCATCACCCGGGCGTACATCATGGCCGAAGAGGCTAATGAGGCGAAGCTCCCCGAGTGAGTGGACTGGCTCCCGGAAGCCCCCAGGACAACCAGTGGACAAAAGAGGGACAACGACGGCCAGTGCTTCCCAGAGCGCCGAAAGCAGCAGCGGCCCCCGCCGGGGCCTAGAAAAGACTACGGCAGAACATCCCTGACCCCTTTGAACGACAGCCGTACCAACATCCTGATGCAAATCCAAGATGAGAAGTTCTTCAAGTGGCCGAAAACGCCGAAGGGTCCCAGCGGTAGCGACCAGACAAAATACTGCCAGTACCACCGCTGCCTGGGACACTCAACCGAGAACTGCCGAACCCTGCAACAGGAGATAGAGGATCTGATCTGGCGCGGACATTTAAAGCGGTTCGTGAAGAGTTCGGGGCAGGGACCTGCAACCTCTGATGGTGAAGCCAGCGAGCCTTCGAGGGCCCGCACAGCCGCCGCCGTGGTCAACATGATCTCCACCACGGCCGTCGCGGATGATAGGCACAATGAGCCAGAGCCAACTTCCGGCAACAAGCAATCGAGGATAGGGGTTAAGGATGATATCTTTAGCTTTAGCAGCGATGATATGTCTCATGTAACCTCTCCCCATACTGATCCCATTGTTATATCTGCCCTCGTTTCAGGCGGTGGGGATGATTACCAATTGAAACGAGTTTTCATCGATAATAGAAGTTCACAAAATTTGTTGTATCGTTTGGGGCGGTGGGGATGACTTCTTTAAACTTGGAAGTTCACAAAATTTGTTGTAATGCCTTCTTTAAAGTGGCAAACGGACCCTTATGCGGACCCTTGTACGGCCTGGACAACGAGTCGGTCCTTGTACAAGGGATAGTTCGGCTGGAGGTCACTATGGGAACTCACCTGCGCTGTGTGACACGAGAGTTGGCATTCCTCATCGTTGAGCTACCATCCGTCTACAACGCCATATTGGGCAGACCCTTTCTAACCACCTTTGGAGCTGTTATGTCCATCCCGCACCTGAAGTTGAAGTTTCTCACCCCCGTGGGGCGTGGGAGAAGTCCTCGAAGACCAGGAGATGGGATGGACGTGCTACCTATCCCAGATCAACCCCGCGGTGCTACGCTGCCCAGATGAAGACCTTGACCTCCGCGACGAGACCTTGCTGCAACAGGCTCAGTCATGAGAAGAAACTGAGGCGATCCCTTTAAACCCTTCCGAGCCGGAAAGGTGCATCAGCATGGGCCGATCTCTCCAGCCCGGGGAAGGCGACCGGCTGATTACCTTCCTTAGGGCCAACTCCGATGTGTTTGCTTGGGTTCTCGCTGACATGCCCGGGATACCAGCCGAAGTTATCGTCCACAAGTTGGGCCTTGACTTGAGCCGAAAGCCCATTCAGCAGAAGCGAAGGAATCACTCCGTCGAGAAGTTGGTTGCCATAAGGGAAGAAATGAAGAGACTCTTGGACGTCGGATTCATCAGAGAGGTTCAATACCCGGAGTGGCTATCCAACGTTGTGCTAGTAAAGAAGAGCAGCAGTAAGTGGTGAATGTGTGTCGACTTCACTGTCGTGAATAAGGCTTGCCCTAATGACAGTTTTCCACTCCCAATGATCGACCAGCTCGTGGACTCCACGTCCTCACACGAGCTCCTGAGTTTCATCGATACGTACTACGGCTACAACCAGATCTGGATAGACCTAAGGGATGAGGAGCATACCTCCTTCATGACTGACTAGGGAACGTACTGCTACAAAATGATGCCCTTCGGACTCAAGAATGCAGGCGCAACCTATCAGCGCCTGGTGAACAAGATGTTCGAGGCCCAAATCGGACGAAATGTGGAGGTGTATGTCGACGACATGCTCGTGAAGAGTAAAGTCGCCAGCAATCACGTCAACGACCTAGACGTGACGTTTTAGGTCCTCCGGTGGCACGGGATGAAGCTCAATCCCACCAAGTGTGCCTTCGGAGTGACCTCAGGGAAATTTCTAGGCTTCATCGTGTCCCAACGCGGCATTGAGGCCAATCCAGAGAAGATCAAGGCCATCCTTGACCTGAACCCCCCTGCGAACGATAAAAGAAGTGCAGAAACTCACCGGGCGAATAGCAGCCCTTTCGCAGTTCCTCGCTAAGTCAGCAGAAAAATACTTGCCCTTCTTTAAGGTGCTAAGGGGCACCAAATCGTAGGGATTCAAGTAAAATGAGGAATGCGACGAAGCTTTCAGAGAGCTGAAGACCTACCTCGCCAGCGTGCCACTCCTAAGTTCGCCGCGCGAGGGAGAAGACCTTTACATCTACTTGGCTACGTCAACAGCGGCCCTTAGCTCCGTGTTAGTTGGGGAGCACGACGGCACGTAGCAACCAGTATACTATGTAAGCCGGGTGCTGACGGACGTGGAGGCCCGATACTCGCACGTTGAAAAGATGGCGCTTGAGCTTGTCTATGCGGCGCGAAAGCTGCGACCCTACTCCAGTCGCACCGGATTATCGTATTGACAAACCAGCCGTTGAATTCGATCTTGCAGAAGCCGGAGACGTCCGGACGATAGGTCAAATGGGCTGTCGAGTTAGGGGAGTTCAACTTGGAGTTTCGGCTCCGACCATCCGTGAAAGGATAAGCTCTGGCCGATTTTATAGTAGAAGCGGCGACCCCAGCTCAGGAAGGAGACGACAACCCAGGAGGTACGGGAGATAACGATCCACCCGCTTGGACACTGAATGTGGATGGGTCATCCACTCAAGCAGGCAGCGGAGCCGATGTCGTGCTAAAAAAGTCAGAATACGACTGGCTATCACATGCTCCGTCACGCTGGCCTTTCCGGCCACCAACAATGTGGCGGAATACGAGGCCCTCCTCGTGGGCCTGCGACTGGCTAAGGAGTCTTTCGCGCGGTCATTGGTCTACGCAGTGACTCAGAGCTTGTGGTCAACCAGGTGAAGGGGAACCTCGACGCCTCGAACCCACAACTCGTGAGGTACTTGGCGAAAGCGAGGGCCCTGATCCCTGAGTTCGATCAGTTCATGATTGAGCACATCGTAAGGTCAGATAACAAGTGCGCTGACCAACTTGCCCAGGATGTGGCTACAGGATCCTTGGTGCAGTATGCCTGAGGACCCAGGGAGGTCCTCACCGCACCAAGCATTGACACCGAAGATCAAGAGATACTATGGGTCGACGCAGGAAGCAATTGGATGACGCCGTACGTGAAGTACCTGATCGAAGGGACCCTACCCGATGATGCCAACGAGGCCAAGCGAATCAAGAAGACAGCAGGGTGGTATACGGTTCTCAGCAGAAGACTGTATAGGCGAAGATACTCTACCCCCCTCCTGAAGTGCCTCACGCCAGAGGAGGCCGACTACGCGTTGAGTGAAGTGCACTTGGGATTATGCGGCTCGCACATTGGGGGTAAAAACCTTGCGTTCAAAGTCATGCGACAAGGGTTCTACTGGCCCACCATGAAGCGAGACGCTATGGAGTTCGTCCGAAAGTATGAAAGTTGCCAGGTCCATGGCAATATGACGCATCAGCCGCACACAGAGCTGCACTGCTTCCAATCCCCGTGGCCGTTCGCACAATAGGGGCTGGACATACTTGGGCCCCTACCTTTGGCTTCTCGGCAAAGGAAATTCCTGATCGTTGGCATCGACTACTTTATCAAGTGGGTGGAAGCTGTCCCTCTCGCCAAGATCACCGAGTAGAATGCGACGGATTTCCTCCGTTAAGGCATTGTTTGCCGCTTTGGGATTCCTGAGGTCGTAGTGACCGATAACGGAACCCAGTTCACCGGCAAGCGCTTCACGAAGTACTACCGCAACCTCCACCTCAAGTTGATCCAAACGTCCGTGGCGCATCCTCGGGCCAACGGACAGGTTGAGGTCACCAACCGCACATTGCTGCACGGATTGAAGACCACACTGGAAGACGCAGGGGGCTCATGGATTGAAGAGCTACCATCCGTGCTTTGGTCGTATCGAACAATCCCACGGGAGACAACAAGGGAAATGCCCTTCAACCTCTACTTTGGGGCTGAGGCTGTGGTCTCCGTGGAAGTGGGGATGCCAAGCCTACGGATCGAGTGCTTCGACCCAGCCACCAACGAATAGAGGCTCTGGAAAAGTTTAGACCTGCTCTCAGAGGTTTGAGACGCGGAGCGACTATGGACCGAGGCCTATCAGCAACGCGTCGCACGGTATTACAATAAACGGGTAAAAGCATGCCCCCTAGAAGTTAGAGATTTGGTCCTCCGGAGCGTAGAGGCGGCGGGAAAGACCGTGAATAGGAACAAACTCTCCCCTGGGTGGGAGGGGCCATTCCTCGTCTCCGCAATCCTCTGGAGTGGAGCGTACAAGCTGCGGGCCCAGAATGACAAACTGGTCCCACGGACCTGGAATGCCGCCAACTTAATGAAGTATTACCAGTAGCGCTACGTCAACATATGTAAGACACGTGCATGCATCATGATGAGTGCTTGAACATGTGTGATGCCTTTGTTAATGAAAAATGCTTTCTCTATCATTTTGCATCTCCATTTGTGTGAATTGTTAACATGCATGGCATTCTTAAAACCAAAACGATCTAGACTGCCCCTAAGTCGGGAGGAAAAACGTCGGTCTATAAAATAAGTCCTTGGCTCTGTGTCAGGCGGTCCGAAAGCGACCGTCCTAGGACTTCGTCTCCTCGCCAAACGGCCCAAGGATGGCCCCATGCATCTTGGCTCCGTGCCAAGCCGCCCAAGCGGCCCCCTGCGCTTTGGCTCCGTGTCAGACGGCCCGAAAGCAGCCACCCGCAGGCTTAGACACCTTGACAAAAGGACCAAGGCGGTCTGCCAAGTAGGATTCACGCCAACGACCCAGGCGGTCAGAACATTAGGCCTGGGGGCTGTTGAAGTCCCCAATCTATGGCCAACAAAACCTTAGGGGGCAAGTATCGCAGGTGTGCGGCGACCTTCTTGTATAGAAGATAGCACACTCAGTCTACAATGGTCGTAGATTAGGACCTTAAATTTGATGATTATAACGCCTTGAACAGGGGCTACACACCTCCTGCAATCATACACGACCAAGGCCTAGACCCCGAGTTCCGGTTGCCGTGGCCTGATAACCCGGTTGACCCTTGTTGTGGCTCCACGGGACTTGCGACAACATCCGCCCTACCGGATCGAGCTTCCCATTAAACGCGTGAGCTGCAACGACATCCTCTAACGAAGGACGAGCACAGCGCAAGAAGGCACCTGGATAGGGCCTTGGCAACAATAGCTCAGCGAGCTAAGCATTCCGGAGCGGGGCATGACCCCATAGATCACACTAAACAAAGATTGCAAGCAGCGTGCTTTAGCAGAAGAGGACAACTATGAAAGAAGAAATAGCCACTCTTTATTCATTTACAAGGAACAAGTGAAATACAGAAGTAAGGGATGATGACAAAAGGCAGCCTAACAACCTATACAGATAGAGACTATTCGGGTAGAAAGGACCGAGCGGCCTCATCGTGAAAGTTTCTCCGGCGAGACGCATCCTAGATCCTGGCGTTCCCCGGATGAAAAACTCTCTCCGGAATGTGGGGAGCTACTAGGGAAGTGATCTTGCGGCACAGGCGGATGTCGTCCCAATACCGAGTCTCCAACGCGAGCCGCGACTCCGACGGAGAAAGCCGACCAACCATGTCTCTGACCATTCGTGCGTTATCGTCCTCCGCGGCAACGAGCAGGGCTTCCAGTTGCGCTACTCTCTGCTGCAAGTGTCCGATCTCCTCTTGGAGTGAGGCGACCCCGGACTTTGCGCGAGGGATGACCTACTGCAAGCCCCCCATGGAAGAAGGTGGTCAACTCGTCGAAGGGATCGGCATCTCCGAAAGCCTGCATAAGAAACGACGTTAGAAGAATTTCCAAAACATGCAACAGTGAGGGAAGGCCTGATTGAAGCAGTCATACCTGAGTAGGAGCAGCACTCGGAGAGTGCGCAAGATCACCCGGCAATGCCTCTTCCTGAGGCCCATCTCCTTCACTCGCTGGAGGCAAGTTGGCTAGAAGGGTGGCAGCCGTAGGAGCACTCGGAGGCTCCAACCCCAAGGACGTCCTGGCTGCCCCCTTGCTGGCTTCGACCGGATTGGCGGCAAGCGCGACTCCTTCCTCTGACGGCGAAGCTACACCATCAAGGATCCTAAACTCCGAAATGGGATCCACAAAAAGCACAGTCGACTCCACAGGCGCCCTGGCCTCCGGCGTCAGCACAGGCGCAGCCAAACATGGCCCTTCGGGGTCATCAAGATCCACAACATCATCCCTCGCTCCTAGAGCGACGTCCACGAACGTCTCAGCAATGAAACGCGCGGGGGGTCCCCCGGCGGGTTGAGACTCCGCCTCGCAGACTTCAAGAACGGCTAGTTCCGCGGCCGAAGTCCACGACGGCCTGGCTGTCTCCCCCTGGTGGCCCGCGCTCGTAGCCACCTTTGGCGCAGGACTTCGAATCACAACTGAAGAACTGGCAACCTACCTTTGAGACCTCCGGGTTGAGGTCCCTCCGGCCTCCCTCAACCTCTTTAGGGGAGCCTCTTCCTCTTCGTCATCAGATGACAACTTCAGCAATGAGCAACTCTCCTCCTCATCTCCTTCGGATGAGCGGGGGACAGTTGCACCCCCAGGTTCTCCCTTGCCGAGACCGACGATTGCCCATCCTGACGGAAGAAATAACCCTGGATGGAGAACTTAGCCTCCTCAGACTTGATGGCAGTGATCAGTTCAGCAGCTTCCACAGCATCCTCTGCCTGCGGTTTCTCTAGAAAAAACCCTGAAATCGGACCCCATGCGTGAGAAAGCTCAGAATCAGAAGGCTCTTGCAGAAAGAAGAACCGGTCCTTCCAGCCCTTCACTGAATCGGGATTGGTTCCCCGAAAACAGAAACCCATCTTGGGCGACATCGACACCTAGTCGTCCGATTCGGTGAAACGAAAAATTAGTCTAGCAGCCTTGGCATTGAAAGAGCCGCCATGGAGCTGAGCGAAGATGCACAGGGACACCAGGTAACGCACGGCGTTTAGATGAAGCCGCGCCATGGGAACGCCCAATGCATCCACCAGTGCGTACAGTGTGCACGGCGTCGGGTAATGGAGCCCCCCTTTCAGGTGGTGCTCATAGACCGTGATGTAGCCTGCCGGGGGGGCGCTGGCTCTGTCCAAGGCGCTAGGAGCACAGTAACTCCAGTCGTTGGGAATGCCGTAATCGACCATAAGGGCGGCAATAGTGCTTGCAGTCAAGACGGATTTTGTGTTATGGACACCGTGGCGACTCGTTTTGGGGGCCTGGGAAGAAGAAGAACTTTCTCTCTTTTTTGCCATGTCTCTCTCACTTGATACAAGTTTGCTACAGGAAAAATCTTAGCAGGAGAAGAAAGCGGTCCCGACTGGTTAAAATAGGCAATGGAAGGCCAACAGGCGGGAAACCTAAGCGGCGCCCCCACCAAGGGTGGCGAGGACACGTGCTAGATTTGCAGCACTTCGCAGGATCCGAAATCACCCGCAATCATGGCCAAGCGCTAGACTGACAAACGTGTCGCTTCCACCACCTGACAAAGGTCCACGCTGGCGCCGCAATATTAAATGAGAGCTCACGATAGTGAAGCCCCTAAAGGGGTGCACGGTAACGCAAAACGGAAGAAGCCAATCTAGGAACGAGAAGTTCAGAAGATGAAACGGTGTGATGAGATAATAGATTTTATTGCAGCAACAAGAACCATTACAACGGCTACATATATAAAAAAAGGGGGGGAAGAAGCACCAACGAGAATGGCTATCAGCTAACGATCCCAACGACCTGTGGAGGAGCCCGGGGTGTGATAATCCACCAACTGCTCGCGCGTTCTGGCGTGGGAGTTGCGAGGGTCTAGAACACCGACTCGGAAGTTTGAATCCTCCAGCAAGGCCAACCTTCGGCAAAGCCTGATAGCATCAAGGTAACTCCTCTCCAGAGCAGGGTTCACACCCTTCGGCCGGAGCCCTGTCCTCAGCTCTGTCCGCAGCCTGACAACCTCAACCCCATGCTGTTGTCTTAGCTGCTCGATCTCCCCTTCAAGGGCCAGGATGCAGGCCTGAGCACCCACATTGGCACCAACGAGGCGCGTGGCCCTGGCCTCCGACTTAGCCCATGCGCTCTCCAGGTGTGCCACGCGGGCCCTCAACCACTCCACCTCAGTTGCGGCCACCCCTGCGTGTGGCTCAATTCTCTCGAAACCCGGAGGCACGCTCCGATTCTGAGAAGGACCCGCGACCGTGGCTTCGGAGTGAGCCCCTCCTGAAGTGCCGGCTCCCGAAGACTGGGAAGTGTGAGAGCCAAACTCAGATTCGTCAAAGGAACGCCCCAATTCGTAAGAGGAATCCTCCATCAACTTTGCAGCAAGAAAACACGGACGGAGAGAGCAAACTACTGATAAGCACACAGATGCCAGGAAAGGCAAGGTTCCAGGAGAAAATGGCGCGTTTAAATAGACAAATTTTCTCCCAAAAAGACGACACCCCTGAAAGGGCGGAAGGCGCCAGAGCTCGACCAACGGGGACCCTCCATGTGGAAGGCCCATAAAGCCTCGCGCGTTTCCTAGGCAAGACTTCACGACGCAGCATCTCCTAACCATGCAGACATTGAATGCACCGGTCAAGCCAGGAGACGCGACTGCCAACAGTGACTCCTCTGCTCCCACAGAGTTGCTCGCAGATCTCTAGGATAAAACGCCAGGCAAATAAGAGAAGTACGCACAAAGGAGAGAAGAAAATGAAGGCAAAAAGGGCTACTTCTTTTATTAATCAATACTTTATTACAAAGTACAAAACCTACAGCTATAATGCTATGAGAAAGACGAAGGAAGATGACGGTGTGAGGTCCCGGAGGTTCCTTGCCATGCCCCCAGATGAGCTTGGCGAACGTGATCTAGATGAGATCCCCACGGCCGGGCGCCGTCGGTGGTTCGCCGAGCGGACTGGGGCGGTCACGAGGAGCACTCCCCCCGATGGAAGCCGCCGAAGCACTATCCACCGGGGTGGGATCAACATGGAGGCTGGAAAGCCCTCAGGAGAAGTAGGGGCGGCACCCCCCGACTCCCTCGCTGGGTTTTTGGCCTCGACCTCTCCACGGTCTATGCTCGAGCCCGGCGAGTTGGAAGAGCATGTGCGGGACCTTCTGCAAGTGGGAAACATCCTCGCGGAGGTTCCGCCATGGATCCGTCCCGCGTCAGGTGAGCCACAGCCCGAGGAGAGGGTGCACGACGACAGCAGAGTGGCCGAGCCACTCCCGTTAGCATGAGGAGCAAACTGCGACACGGGAATTAGAATGGTCTTCGTCAAGAACCTCGAGCATTCGGCCGATCCATCCAACTCCTTCTCGGACCCCCGTCGAGGGCGGGGCGAGCCAAAATTTTCTCATTGCTTCTCTAATGGTTGCCAAAGGATGAACTCCACTCGCTCGAGTGCCCCTCCTATTTATGGACGAAATGGGAACCATTCTCTTGCCCAACGCAGCACGGTAGCCAGCGGACGTCTTTCATGGAATAGGAAAGACCCCTAATCAGACGCGACCCAAGGCGTGTGAATCTTACCCGGTAGGGTGACGAGTCACGGTAGCATCTGAAAAGCCTGTGCAGTCTCCTGGGGAAGGCGCGAGTCCGAAAAATGACAAACGGTGGCGTGGCACAAGAAAGGGCGTAAGGCCACGGAATGAGCCCAAGGAACATGCCAGGTCCGACCACTGACCGGCCCAGGCATGGGGGGCTAGTGTTGAGTCCCATGTTCAGGCCCATGAAGAGATTCAAGGCCCATGAAAAGGACGACAAGCCCGCGCAGGATGACGAGCCCAACCCAATTGCGCAGGAAGCAAACGCAGTGCCACGCTAGCAGAAAGCGACAAAAATTCTGTAGCGCATTAATACGCTGCAGGAAAAGTGACAGGAAGGCGGGAAGGCCAGCCAATGGAGAAGCAATGGCAAAGACTAACGGGCTCACGCAGCCACTGCAGCGGCCCGGCCAATCCTCGTTCGGGGATACAGGCGTGGCCGCGGCGCCAGTGAGCTCGCTAGCCATGGCAAAAGGACGATCGACATGACTGGTCAGCAACGAGACGATGAAACAAGGAAGGAAGCCCGTAACAGGCATTCTAGCGCCTAGAGTCCAACGGGGATGAGCCTATAAGAGCTTCCATTCTCCACAGAAAAAGGGATCCCGATTTCGAACTCTGAGCTTCCCTCCTCTAAACTTGATCATAAGAAAGAAAAGAGCTGGAACTGAGAACGCACTCACTTCCTTCTGGCACGAGTTAGCTCTTGATCACTAACCCCACGTCTTCTCAGACCACGGGAAAGATAGCCACCTGTTGCGGTGCACCCGGGAAGCCAGGCCTTCCATAACCTATTCACTGCATTCTCCATACCATCATACGCGCATCTCTCATGCTTCTACAGCATTTATCAGGGCACCGCTCCTAATGTGCGCCATTTTCGTTCATTGCAGGAATTTGCTGACTTGAGTGTTGGAGCGGCATCGGTGGGACAAATCCTGTGGGATCCCTAACCTCTTGTTTGATATTTGTGTTGTGCAGGTCCAGGTTCAAGACTACGGAGACTGGACCCTTCGCCTGACTCCACTGAGTACTCGGGAATCTGAAGGCTCTCTAATTCGTACGGCAACCGCGGACTCGGGACGCAACAAAATATATTAAGAACCCTTATTTCGATCTAAATTTATTAAAAAAATAAAAAAAAAATTAAAATAAGAAATTATAATAAAAATAAAAATTTGCCATTTTATTCTTATTAGTCAATCTCAGCTTTTAAAAGAATATCAAATAATATTAACATAACAAGGATAGCATTTTTTGATAAAATAGTCCGTGACTGAAAAATATATATAGTTAATCTACTTATAAAAAAAAAACTGTAAGTAATTAAAAGGTCAAAATTATTTATCTTTTTATTTTCTATACCGTGATGTTAGCCTGTCACAATTTATGCTTCTATTCAAACTTGTAATTTTTTTATAACGCAGATTCAATGGTTTTTCTCATGGGTTTTCCTAAAAGCTAGTAAACTAAAGACATGTTGGAGGGGTTGGTTTTTCCCAATTTGTGTTCAGCATATGTCTAATATTCCAGCGTTCCACCACCACCCTCACCGTAAGGCAAAATTATGGAACAATATTTCAACGTTAAACAGACGATATACCAATGTCTTGATTCAGCTGTAAATCTTGTTAACGTAGGTGAACTGTTTGTTACGTTATTAATAATAATGAGGTATACGCAGTCAGAAAAATCATTTCCTTCTGAAATCAGAATAATGTTCTCTGCCCCTTTTGCTGAGTTATTGTTATTATTATAGTTTATATTTTGTTAAAATACAATCCTAATGACGTATTTAATTATTAAAATAAAATAAAAAAAATTATTTTAAAAAAATAAAATAAAATAAAAATAGAATTAAAAATTTCTATTTTTATATTTAAATATTAAAATAAATTAAAAATTAATATTCTAATATTAAATATGTAATAATAATATAAAAAAATAAGATAAAAATTATATTAGTGGATTTTTTTTATCCTTATTGAAAGGAAAAAAAAAATTTTAAAGGTCAAAAAGTATAAACAATGCCTACATGACCCCACAATAATATCATCAGCAACAATAATATTCTTCGTAGAAATAATAATAATAATAATAATAATAATAATAATAATAATAATAATAATAATAATAAGAGCAAAATAAGTATAAAATTTATGGGACGTGTGAATAATAATTTTTTATAAAAAATATCTAAAAATATACAATATTTATTATTTCTCAAGTCGGAGAAAATAAATATTTCTCTTATTAAAAAAACCAAATAATAAAATAAACATTATACTAAAAATAAAATAAAAATAAAATTTTTACTTTTACATACCAAACATATACTAATAGAAACCTTTGTTCTTTTTTAGGTGGATTGGGGGCGTGCAGAAAATTGGCCAGGAAAACAGGAGAGATCGGATCGCAGGGGTGATATTGCAAATCTAGCCACCGTTCAAAGCTTCAAAATCAGATAAATCACCCCATCCCATCCCATCCCAAGATCTGACGTTTCTTCTATGCTCGGAAACATCCATCTTCTCTGAATCAAATCGTAGCTCAGCAAAATTTAAAATTTTCTACTGGAGTGATTGTTCTCCCTTTTGTTCTTTTCTCCTCCAATTGCTGTAGAAACAGGGTGATCCTGTGTCATCAATAAAAGATCTAGCACTTGATAGCCATTGTTACTGCTTGAATTGCGTCCTCCAGCTCTTAACTGTAGGGGTAACATATGCAGAGACCACTGCCTTCTGTCAAATTTATTTCTTTTCTAAACATAGATGGAAGGTGGGGACTGCTCAGTTAAATGTAGCAAACAATTGCGGCAATTATAATCATCATCGGGTTTTCTCAGTACACCCAGAAAAAGACACGTGGAATTTGACTCAAGTAGAAACATTTTGGCAAACTTCAAGACAGTAAACACCTACTGCTGTTGACGGGGCGCAGAAAAAGATTTAAAGAAAAAGTTCAGATGTAATCACAACTGGGTAGTGCTAGAGCTTTTTTTTTCGTTCAAAATGAGGTTGAAAAATCATTATGGAGTGGTTGGGGGCCGCAGAAAGATACACTTGACGACCAGGTTTAGGACCCAGTAGTCCACATCAAAACTAGCAAAGTTGTGAGTCACCAGTAGAGATGCTGCAGACTGATCCTTCAGTAAGTCCCATAGTCTTCGGCTTCTGGGTGTATCTGTCTCACATCGAGGAAGCTCTAGTGAAAGCTGACAATTTGGAGCGTTCATCCTGCAGCAGAACCTTAGGATTTCCTTGTTCCACCTAGAAATCCAGAAGAAAATTAAAATAAATGAATTCTTCAGTCATCCGAAATTTTGAATGGCAACATGTGCTCTGAGAGCAATCCAAGTGTGTCGTTCAGGATCACCAGTAAAATTTATTATATCTCAAGGAAAACTTCTAATGCTGTAGGTATGCACTCTCTCATTTAACGAAGATAATGGGAAGTCAGATTAGACCTACGTCTCAAATTGACAAAAGGAGAATATGAACTCGGAAACAAAGCTCCACTATGCAAAGAGAGTTGAATGACTGCAACCAAAGAACTAAGACCAATGAGAAATGTGGACGATCATCTCGGAGATTGGATCTGAGAACTTATCAAACTTCATGGCAGTAAGGGGTGAAATAATGGCAAAACATATTTGGCTAAATTTGTAGAGGTTTACTTGGTTAAGTTACAGGATGAAATCAAATATTCAGGCAAGCTAATCAATATTGTAATAAAATTTTGAGGGTTGTTTGTCTTTTGCAATTCTAGGGTTAAAGCATTTGCAATGATTGTATCTCCAATAGGGTTCTGCCAATTGAGAAGTCGAAAGAAAGGGCTGAAATAAGAATTGAACAAAAGCAGAGTGTGAGACGGCATAAATATGAGCACGTCATATGACCAAAGAACTGAGAAACAGGGCGATTAACCTACCAGGATGCCTTGCTCAAGAACCAGAATATAATCCATGTCCAAGACTGTTGAAATCCGATGAGCAATGGTGATCACAGTCATACCTATGCACTCGCTAGATATGACATTGTGTAGTACTGAAGCTGTTTGAGTATCAATGTTGGCTGTGCATTCATCCAAGCACAGTACCTGAAATATGATAAATCAAAATAATCTACATTTCCTTCTGTGTAAATTAGTGCATGCGTCCATTAGTCAAACCATTGTGTTATCAGAAAACAAGTTAGGTTGATGATGTTCCCATCAAGTAATGGAAGGGCTGTTACTTTCAGGCTCATGGACAAAATTGAGAGTTCACAACTAAACTCTGAGGAATATATTCAACAATACATTGAGAACATGGATGTACCAAAAAGTCAAGTCATCCCTGAACAAATTCTTTTATTTGATAATACAAGTTTTGGATGTTTCTGCATCTCTTGACCAAGGAACTCTGGGAAAGATCTACTTCCTTTTCAGCTGTGTGATTTGGTGCCAATTACTGGCAATTCTCATCCCCTCATTCTTAAAATAAGTCAGGAGGTTTTTTTTTTTAAAAGGGTTAGAGAATGATGCAAGAAGCAGTAAAAGGCACAAGTCGAATTCAAGCCCTAGGAACTATTCTGGTAGTTCTAGGATTTAACTTTTTAAGAATTCACCTATCTTATTAGCTAGTTTCTAGGGATATTTTAGTAGAACTGTACGAAGAAGATCTTAGGCTTATCGCTAGGAAATTTGTTTTCATGAATATGTGGATTGCTTTAATCAGTTTCTTGGTTTCCGAGCATATAAACAGGCATATGACATATACATTTTAGGAGTGTGTTCAATAAAGTGCTTCAGTGAATGAGTTTGGGTTACTGATCGGGAAGTTTTGCAGTAAGTATTCACATTCAACATATTTTGGTACCATTATACAGTGGTCAGCCATAGTGCTTAGTAGTTTCGACATACCTTGGAAGACTTGAGCAATGCACGTGCAAGGCAGAGAAGCTGCTGCTGCCCAACAGAAAATGATTTCCCAGATTCCCTTAAATGAATGTCCAGCCCTCCTGCCCTTTCTACTTCTTCTTTGACAAAGCATTTCTCTAAAGTTTCCCAAACTTTAATGTCATCAATTGTCTTGTATGGATCTAAATTATCCCTACGAAATACACCATATAGATATGTGAACATTTCATAGCTATTCCAAGTACTGTCATGGCAGAAATTGGCATTTCAATTCAAACATCCACAACCGAGGTAAAAAAAAGCAGTCCCCATTTTTTGCCTAGAAAAATAAAAGGAAAAAGGCACTAACCAAGATACCAGTCCCAACTAATGAAATATAGGTCAATATAATCATTAATCTCTCATGGTGAGCACAAAACAGCTTCTCTGCCATGCAGGAGTAAACATATGTAGTCAAGTAAATTTACTCTCCCCTAAGCCCCACAATATGGAAGGTTCATGTGCTAGGCCATTCTTATATGAATTATGCATCTCTGAGTGAATAATAGCAGGAAGTTGGTGCAGCTGTGCAATTGTTGGGAAATCTAATGCCAAGAACATTGAAATGAGTCAGTTGATTTTGAGGATCTGAGCATCTAGAATCTCTTTCATCCGATTCTGCAACTGATGGTTATTGTAAGCAAGCCAAGTAACCAATACAATGATATACACAAGCCAGAGCAGGAAGAACAGGCATGTTTCCAATTTTCCAAGGAAATAATCATGATGCCAAAGCAATTTTTTCAGAGTTTTGGAGGACCTTTGTGCCATATTAAACCCTTTGCAATCAATTTTTATGATCTTTAGAGGATTGGATGAAAATTTGAGTTCAGTACAGAGTCTGGAACTGAAATTTGCAACATCTAAGCGATGAGGCAGATTCAAGAAAGCAGGAGATGCATCGGAGTCATTTGAGAAAGAAAGAGTATCAAAATGGAAGATGCATAAGAATGGAGATGAAAATGGCAGAGTATCAAAATGGAAGATGCATAAGAATGGAGATGCTGCCTACGGGCACTACAAGAAATCAGTGCAAGAAAGAAGCAAAGGCTCAGCTACTGTTGCTGGAATTAAATAGCCAGGCAACAATGAATCCCTTTATTCTTTCAAGCATACAGAACGATCAGTCTTCCTTTGCACAAGTGAAGGGGATTTTGTGCAGGGGCTGACAGCTTGGAAATGCTATAGTTGGCCAAAATTACAGGGTAAATGATGCAGAGAGAATAATGGTAAAGCATATGGGATTACAGTGGATGATGGCCTCAAAATCAAATCAAATGCAAACTGAGTTCTATTTTTTCAAATTGAATAACATAAGAGATAAACTATGTATTCTGAGAAACAGGACTTGGAGGCCTTGAAAACCTCATATGGTCTGAGAAAATGCAGCTTAAAACAGGGTAATGCAACAAGCTGCCAGGTTTGTAGTCCCACTTGATGTCCAAAGAAAAAGCATGCTTTCTGCCAAAATCTCTGTAGAAGTTTCTGCAACTACTTGCATTTGTACAAATAACTCAAACTTCACTTGCCAATACATCACAGTCCAAGAAACATATCTTGAGTTGATACAAAGGTAGGACCTCTAATAGCTGGAGAGACAATATTTACATGGGAAAACATAAACAAATGAGCACTTGCTCGAGACTCCAAAGATAAAGGTGTATGAACACCCATTTTGTCCTCATCAAAGTTTGGATTACAATCCAACAGATGCAAACTAATACGTGCCCTACCACTAAAATTGTTGAAATGCATGTAGCCTAATCAATGTAGAGTAGGTTCTCTAAATTAACACGGGATACCCTTTTATAACTTCCATAAGTATTTCCCATTCAATCAAATTTAGACCTTTTCCCATAACTTTACTCTCAAATTTAGAGCTTTTCCCATAACTTTACTCTCAGAAATTCCTATATAAGGAATAGTTGTGAGGGAGAATCCACTTTCTCCCTTAATATCACACTTGGACAAAACAAAAATAAATGGTGGAACTAGAAGAACCGAGGCAACAAGCTCCGTCACTGATTCTCCACATTCCACCTCAATTCTAGTAGTAATTGACATATATCACTCAAATTAAGGGATTACACAGGAAACAATGAAGAATAAAATCAAGGAGATTCTTCCTCATCTCTTAATTACACAAGAAATAACATAACTAAGGAAAGTATAAATTAGTTACTAAAAACATGAAGACAATCCCACGGTTTAGGAATCATGTTCTGAACTTCCTACTCCCAATATTCCACACTATATTTGAAGCAGGAAGTCCAATCAAATCACAAATTAGAAGCGTCCAGAAAAGTTATATTGCCATCTCAATGGGCATTCCAAATTGATGTAATGAAAGTGAAGGGCCTATGTTAATGGTGGAAAACTGTAAATACTTGCCAAGAAGAGTTTCACTAAATCTTCACTATTTTTCCTTTAATTACATCTGAAATAAGACCTAACCTTGTCCAGTCATATTGCCATTGCATTACGAGTTGGATGAAGCAAAATTGGGAGTGAACTTACAACCATGGGGTAGATGCAATCAAAATATGGGTGCTTTTGCCCTGAAATTCCTTTTTGAATGAATAGAACTTCATTTTGACCATTCCTCATACGTTGTTGTGGATTACATCGTCAAGATATCTATGGCTTCTTGTTTAGGCCAAAACAAATCATCTCAATTAAGTGAACCATAAAGGAGCAATGGGGATACAGTAGAGCAATCACTTAGTGTGAAGAGAGGCTTCAGTCATCTTAGGTGTAATTTTTTTGGATTGATGGGAATTTTCTTTGATTCTTGAAAATGATAATAAAAAAAATGATCATGGTAGAAACAAGTTCAGGGTTGTGGCAAGAACTTAAGCACAGCTTGATTCCACACTGAAAGAAGGATAGTGACAGGACATGAAAAAGTGTTTTCGGGGAAGAGGGAAGGAGGGCCATTGGGAGGAAAGCAACAAAGGCACAATAAATTAGCACTCCATATCTACAGAATGAATAGAAAATCTTGCAAGACAACTCACTATTGATTTTACTTTGGTACAATTTGACCCTATGTTGCATAAAACAATTGAAAAATTATCTTATCAATCCATAAAACCTTATCTGTGTCCCGACTTTGCAGCAATTCCTTCCATTCCAAAGTTGTCAATGGAGGAAGAAACTCTGGTAAGGGCAGCATTAGATAAGTAACACTAACAACTCTGTCTAGAGGGCCACAGGGTGACTGTTTTTCAATTTAGATATTAATAGAATTTGTGTAGTTTAAACTATTAGAAGCTAATAAGAACATTTCACCTTAGGGGAATGTTTTTCTACCAATATTCAACACGTGCTGCCTCAGAAAACTGGATTTGTGAGGCTGGAGATGGTCAAAGATCAATTGCTAAAATATGTCACCAGACAGCACACAGGACCTTGTATAAGGTAAGACTGGCTGTAAGAGGACCTTTGATAATCAAAATTTTCTACATCGTTGACTTAAATCATTACTTCTGTAACTTGAAAGGTATGCAATGACAAAGAGTAAAAGCAGTTGTACTTTCAGTTTTCCTGAAAGCCAACAGAAATTTATTGACAATAACTAGTCCATTTAAGCTAGATTTTGCACTAAAGGCAAATGAATATGTGACCATAGCAACATTGGAAATTCAAAGAATTTTCTTGAGATATATTACTTAAAAGTTTCCGCATATTTTGGTCTACCTTAGTGATCCTTGAAATAAGAATGGACTTTGAGGAACAACAGCAAGACGTGGCCGAAGATCCCGAACAGAAACATCTTCTATGTTTATTCCATCCACTAAGACACGTCCTGTGCATATCGGGGCAAGGCGGAAAAGGGCATTGAGGATGCTAGATTTTCCAGCACCGGTTCTTCCAATGACACCAACCTAACAATCATTAACCACATCGATTGTGAAGAATGGATGATCCAGGGAAAAATTCTTTTTATAGGATGCATGATGTTCAGAAAGAAATTGACAAACAGGAAACAAATCCAACCTGAGTTCCCCCAGCAATAGTGAAAGTAACACCCTGCAATGCTGCAGGCAGGGATGGTAGATATTTCAGAGTTACATTCTGATACTCAATCTTTCCCTGAAATGGCCAATCTGGATGTAAGGACTGTGACACTTGAAAGTTTTCTTGAGAAGCATCCATGTACTGAAACAAAGGAACTTAATAACTTAACTACCAACAGGAATGTGAGCTTGAAAGCATCTAATGACAATAGTATCTTACTTCCAGTAATCTTTCAACTGCTACCATTTCCTTCTCTGTCTCAGTGAAACTAGTTAAAAAGCTTCCAAGTAAGGAAACAATTGGAGCTGCGTAAGAAAGTGCCAAGCCAACCTGTTAACAGAAACATGTTAATTGCAGAACAAAACACATTCAAGAACTATTTTTCTTGAAACGATCATAAATTTATGACTGAAAAAGGTGAAAGCTTACCAGGCCTGGGGTCCCTAAACTAATTGGGAACCCACTGTGAGAGCCAACAACAGCCAGAATTCCTATGAATGAAATAATGAATGCTGCCAAGAACTAAAGAATTAAGATTCAGCCAGAGTCTATTTCACAATTGATAATGCCGAAAAGGAAATGCAGTTTCAAATTAGGTTCCCTCCCTCTCAAACCTAAGATCAAGAAAGATTTTATGAGCAATTCGGAACAAAATCAGAAGCATAACTTGTTTCCATAAATACTTATTGTTTTTGCACGTTAGAACATTAGAGACAATAGCTCCAACTTCCAATTGACAAACAAAGTTCAAAGTTTAGTGATCTACATGTCTCAAAGGTGAGCTGTACATTGAAAAGGTTGACTATGCACTTGATATTTTCTGCTAATGAACCAAACAAAGAATTCAAATTATAAGTACAAGATCAATCAAGCAGGAACTGATTTTAGAAATTATATAAAAAGAGAAAAGCAGCAGCTATTAGAACTGTCTGATTAGTCAGTTTCTATGTAATCAGGATGCGTAAAAGGAAAAGATCCTCTCTGATGCTTGATAAAGAAATTCCTCTAGAGGCACCAAAATGCGGAGGATCCAAGTGAAGCAAAAATCTGAGTCTTTCTAATAGTACATAGTAATAATTACTGGAACTCAAGAATCTTAAATGTACAATGACTTTAAACTGTAATGGTTTTGAATCACTAGAAAAACCTGAAGTCGCAAGGAAAGCCACAAGCTAGCTGTTAACTCTGTGTAAGAAGTTCTCTGATACATTGCAACATGTTTAGCAAACTTCAGAGAGAAGAAGTCCTGCATACAAAGAGTGATATCATACATGTAGTACATGGAATACCAACGACTTGAGTTATCCTCTTGAAAGTGAACAATTGCAGAAAAGTATCTACTACAAAATTTGCTAAAAATTACAAAATAAAAATATCTGGAGGAAATGAAACGGAGGTCAGCAGCATTGTATTTGAAGCAGTTTTACAGCACCATATGAAACATGACAGTAATAAACAATCAAGATATCCATCATCTGGAACAAGCATGAATTGGAGCTCCTCCATCACATTTGGTAGGCAACCCTTGATGCCAAATAGTTTCCTTAGCTTAATATGTAAGACATATTTGGAGGAAAACTACAAAGTGGTTGAAACATAAGCTTGGTGCAACTTACCATAAAGGAATAAAGAACATAATGCAAACTAAAGAGTCTACTGTGATGATTTCAGTTAATCACTGCAGTATGGCTTGCTAGTTTAAGTAAATAGGATCAAATCATGGAAAAACCAAATGTGACAAAATAGGCTGTCATGAAAAGCAATTAACTAGATAACAAAAATGTCTAGCATTAGAAGCTCTCAAAGGATGAAAATCTAAGTTTTAGAACATTAAATGTGTCAAGATACTCTGGCAGTTATATGTGGGGTATGGAAATTAATCAGGTGGTTTGCAAATCAAATGTCAAATCATCCAAATGTTTACCTCCAACTTAAATGCCCTTATCGTCGACGATCCATCCAATGTCTCCGTGAAAGACACATAAATTGGAGAACGAGAAACACTGTCAAGCCTTCTCAATTCTCGAGATGTAGGTCTGTAATAGAACTGTAACAAACTTGAGTTTAGTAGGGAATTTTAATGCTTGATAAAGGGTGTAAACAAACTTGACATATTACTAAATCACAAATCAGTAACTAAATATGAACCAATGGTTCGACCAAAATCGAACATGTAGTATGTGGAAATCAGTATTTTCACTAAAAGCATTCCACATCTAGAAGAAAACCTAGAACATCTAAATGTCCATTGGAATAATTGCTTCCAATATTTCTCTATATCAGATAATGCCATTCCACAAGCCTTAAGCCAAAAGCACCTCTGCATGTTCCACAAAATATAAAGAGGAAGCTAATGATCCTAAAACATTATTTTTGTTAGTTTTATTTTATTGGCTTATTTTTGTAACAAAATTTGGTTCTAATTGAGTTATATTTGAGTCTTTTTATTTATTAATAATATTTAATTGTGATTCAAGAAAAGATCTTCAAAGATAGAAATGACCGAATGCATAATAGACGCACATGCACATTTAGAAATGAAGCTCTGTGCATAAAGCACACATGAAGGGCATAAATGCATACTTTCCAATAATGCGCATGAAAAACTCGTGAAGGGCGCACATGTGCATTTTATAACAACTCCATGCATAAGGGACAAATGAAGGGTGTACATGTGCACCTTCCAGCAGCTCCGCACATGAGGGATGCATGAAGGCTCTCATGCGCTCTAGCGTTCAAATGCCAGTAAGAGATTTTCCGCAATTCCACATTTTAAACCCTAATTTTCAGTCACACTTATAAATATTCATTTTTTCCTTGACATAGTCATTACCTTGGTGAAAATTGAAGAAAAAGAGAGTTAGAGAAATGTCGAGAGCAAGGAAGAAACCTCTTCCATTCTATGAGATCCAAAAGCTTGGTTTCCTCATCCTAAAATCCTTTTATTATCATCAAACATTGTTCTAACCCATGAGCCTTCGAAGTTCCATTGGTGGCTTGAAAGTTGGAGTTCTAGAAGTGTTGGACGTTTTTGAGATAGTGAAGTAAAGTCCAAAAGATGAAATGCGTCTAGTTTTGTTGCTAAGGATCGAATTCGAGAGCTTTTTGGTAGAAGTCACTTGATAGGAGTAAGTTGGATAAGAATTAGTGTGTTTGTACCATCTAACTAGGGTGTCTGTATCTTTTAGTCTATAAGTTGACTTTTTTATGGTTAATTTATTGTGACTAGCTTGAAATTTTAGAGGGTTTTTGTAACACCTCAGTGTTTTAGATCGGGTTATCGAGTAAATTTAGTAATAAATAATATTATATTTTGATATTAGTAAATATTGTTAATAATAATTAATTAGTCATTAATAATAAATGGTAATATAATAATAATGTTATAAATGATAAAATGTAATAAATAAATAAATAACATTAATAATATAATAAAAAGTATAAATAATTAAATATAATAATAATAATAATAAGTAATATTAATTTCTTTCACCTTCTCGATTCTTCTTTCCACTGTCCTTTTCTCCCGTTTCGACCCTCTCTCTCTCTTCTTCCTTCGATCTTTCCCTCTTTCTCTCCTGCCTCCAAACTTCTCTCTCTCTCATTTTGGTATTCGCTCTCTCTCTCTCTCTCTCGTTCGTTCCACAACCTGGCCATTCCATATTCCATTCGAATCTCTAATGGCCAAAACCCTAACAGAGTTGCCATTCGTTCAACCGATTGATTCTGTTTGTCTCTTCATGATTTCTTTCCCATGGGTCTATATAAGCTTGGTTCCAGTGAACATAGAGGAAGAGAGTGGAGTCAAGCAGAGAGTGAGAGCGGAGAGAGGCTCTGCTTCCAAAATCCATCACATGCTGTTGTTGATTTTGCTGCTGTCGCCGTGATTTTTGCTGCCGTCGCCGTGACTGCTCGAAGCCGCTGCTGTAGTTTGTGCCGAAGGTGATGCCGCTACTAACCCTAGCCGTGTTACAGTAACTGTGTAATCAGGCAAGTGATTTCCCTCTTTGTGTCATTTCTCTTTTTGTTCTGCAAAGAAACATTCATTTATTACAAATCTGCTCCTTCTCTCCTACAATTTTCACAATGTTGTTGAAATTGGGATATATGTGGAGATTGTGTGGAAATTGTTGTAAAATCAGAAATCGGGAAAAAGAGGGCTTTGTGTTCTGTTTTTGGCCATGGCGTTGTGAGGGATTTGGGAATTTGTGGATTTTAATGAATATATATATATCTTGTTGGGTGCGTATGTATACTGTGTGTGCGTATAAATGTATATACCTGTAAATATATAAGTCTGCTGTGTGCTGCTGCGGCTGTGTGTGTGGGTGTAGTCATGTGTGTGATAGTGTGGGGGAGTGAGTGTAGTCATATGGTGTGAGAGCAGTGTGGCGTGCCCTACTGCCGTGTGTGTGTGAGTAGTGCGGGTGTGATGATGCTGTGTGTGTAGCCGTGTGGTTAGTAGTGTGAGTGTGTGTGTGTGTGTTGCAGCCATGTGTGTGTGAACAGAGTTAGTGGTGCGTGTGCACACTGCCAGGGAGGTGTGCTGGCTGCGTGTGTATGGATGTGGTGTATTTATACTTGTAAGTGTACATGTGTACAGCTGGGTATGTGTGCAGGCGTGCACTGTGTGCGGTGTGTGTGTGTGTAGGCTGCTGCGTATGTAGTTGGGGTGCAGTATGGGAGGTAAACTGCCAATAGTGTGCTGGTAGAGTGTGTGTGTGTAAGGTGTGTAACCATGTGTGTGCGTGTGTGCGGCTGTGTGTGAGTAGTTGTGTGTGCGTGTGTTAGTAGAGAGGGTGTAGATTATTATGAATGGGTTGTGCGAGGAAGAACTTCGTAACTTGACCGTGAATGTTAAATTTTGGAGGGTGGGGTTGAGAACATGATTTAATTTCATGGTTAGTATGTTAATAATAATAATAATAATAAATAAATAAATAAATAAAATAAAATATTATATATGTTTGAAATCAATTGATTTATTTTGACTCGTCTGTAAGTAATCATTAAATGTTGGCCTTTAGTAGTAGGTGTCGCACCGAAATAGAATGGAAGAATAGCTAAATGGTGAAATTAAGTAAAATAAATTATATCTCGATCTGTGCTTATCTATTCATTGTTTCGTGATAAATTCTTTATGTTAGACTTATTTGAGTGAGTACGGCCCTGATTACCACCGAACGACAGTTTCAACGTTGTAATTGCAAGCCTTTTTTGCATCATACTTAATTGTGTGAGTATTTTGATTATTGACTTTTTACGGTCAAGGTTGAGAAGAGTGTATGAAAGCATTAAGACAACTAGTTGAATAGGAGGCTACGGTACCTTAATGTGGTCTACGCTTATCCGATACTGATTTCCATATCACGGTAGTGATGAGGTGTATTGCCTAGTGTGGCGGGATACTTATAGCCATGTGACTATCGTAAAGTATGATATCGAGAATATCATGACGGGAGATCCCGGGTTTGACATATAGTGACACCTTCCATACCATGCCGAGTCGAAAAATGAGCATGTTAATGAGATCCGTACTTGGTTGAGTTTGAAGATAAGTGTGCGAGTGAGATGATCCGTACCTGGTTGAGTCGGAGGACGAACACACTAGTGAAACGTCTATACTTTATTGGGCAGAGTCTCCGTGGACTATGGATTTTGGCTGAGGTCAAACCTTGCGAGCATCGATTAGCCCATGCAAGTACCCAACTGTCAGGGGATATATGCGGCTTTTGGTTCACATTGGCGGAATAAGGTCCAGGGGTATTCTTTTGCTATTTGGTTGTCATTAATACCTCATGAGTTTGGGATTCAATGTAATCCACGCGTTGCCTTCGGTAGAATCCATGTGATGGATTTTGTGATAGTCTGAACAGTGGAATCCATATTGTTTGAGGTATAGGTTGTTCACGCTGATATTTGGACCAGGGAATCCCTATTCATATTTTGATATCGGATTCTGAGGGATTTCCACAAGTTTATTGGCACTTTTAATATCCTTGTGATACGTGGGTCAAGGGTGACTTATCTTGTTTTTGAGTTGTGCCTACGACGTGTTGTGGTTCCTCAGATATAGTAGATATAACATATAAATGTTGTGACTATTAGATTTGGATATTCGAGATATTTATTAATTATTAAGTATTTTTTATTATTATCACTTGTTGGATTTTGGCTCACATTTGTATTTTTTTTTGATTCCAAATTAAGAGATACTTTTTATCTTGGTGGGAAAACATCAGTCACTGTGGAAAATTTCAGATAGAGAAGAAGGGTCCGTGGCCAGTAGATTTATATTCTAGTAGCCAGTTAGATTTAAAATTGTCATAGGATGTGATGTATTTTCCATTTATTGTTATTTCTCTTGGGCTGCAACCCAGTTATTTTCCTTTTCTCTTTAGTTATGTTTTATGCATGTTCGATGAGCCTATCACTAGTATGTTTACATTACTCTATGCTTGGTTTTTTTTTTATTTTTCCGTGTCAGCGATTTGAGTCGCATTTGAATTGTTAAGACTTGGGTCGTCACAGTTTTATTCAACAATTGTTTGATTGTTAAGGTTTTTCATTGTCACCATATCTTGCATTAATTTATTTTTTGCACTTGATTTATGGTTGACAATGGTGATCATGAATAGAATGTATTATATTCTTAGAAGTAAATATTCTTTATGTATATTAAATATTTATATAATTAGTGTTTTTATATCGTCAAGAGTCTAAACTGTAGCAATTTAGAACTACCCTATTTTTTCAATTTTCAACCTTGAAAATTCTAGCATTCTTCTCCTACCAAATACTCCACCTAGCCTGATTGTTTTCTAGTTTTTTGCTCAATAAGTGAAATAATCATTTCATCAACTAAGGCAAATTATTTTAAACTACTTTCAACAAATATACCCTTTTTCCCTTCGTGGACTAGCCTTTTAAACTGAAGCCAAAAATCCAAACACAATTAATGCCTCCAAATCTCAATGCTTAGATGTTATAACCTTCCACCACCAAAATGACACTTGAAAATAGATCATTATTACACCTATATGCATATTTAAAATTGTGGAAATTTAACCACTTGAAAATAGCTAACAAATATGCATTAAATGTGTAGCTCTGATGTGATAGGTTTAAACTCCCAAGGTTCTTTTTCAAACTAGGACAAATAAATAGGGAGTTAGGGACTATGCCAATTATAAATAAGGCATGAAGGAGACCTGTAGTTTTCTGTAGATGTACCAAAATGGCAATAGTAGAAGCAAAAAGAGAACCTGTATACACAAATAAATCAACCAAGAAACTGAGTTTGATAACGGCAACAAGGTTTCAGGCTGAAAAAAAAAGCAATAAATCTTAGGCCAGAAATGTTTCGGAGTTACCTGCACATATGACAAAACTATTGCAATCCCCAAGATTCCAACAGAATTAGCCAGGAGAATGTTGAGAATGAATGGAAGAGAATCATCTACTGTATAAAGATCTGAAGACAACCTAAACAAGGAATTTGAGGAGTAAAGAAGCAGCTGAGAATATTTGACATTCATTCACAAGTTAGGAAGCGTGAACACATCGTCCGGGGTTACATGTCAATGTCAATATGTCTTAGACATTAAAACCCTTCGGACATGTGTGGGACACCCAACGCATATTGGGCACTTGTCAATGTGTGTGTCAGAATGTATGACTTTTTGTACTAATTTGAGCACATTGGTGATATTTTGGACATGTTAAGGACACATTTAGCTTAATTTTTGAAAAACTAAATGAAGAACCCAAGCATTTGATGAAATTAAATAAGTATTAAGCTTATCAATAATTAGCAAAAATTTTAAACATAAGACTGAGGTAAGAAAAGCAAACACAGTTTCTATTCACAATCAGTCAAAGAGAGAGGAGCACTTGACAGAGAAAAAAAGGCTTGAAATTGAGGCGAGCTCCTAGGGATGGCTGGTGATAGGCATTGGTACTTCTCAAGCTCTTTATTTGTTTTCTTAAGAAAATTTTATTCCTGTACTTGGTCTAAAGAGGACCCCAGACCTAATTTTCATTGTCATTTTCTGTTTTGTTTTGAAATTTATCGTATGCCCTAACTTTGTTGATGTTGGATCATTTCCATCATATTTATATTATTCTAACACTCTTATGAATCATTGTTTGAATAATTTCCTACATCTGTTTGTTTTGCCATAGCTACTAATATTTATGTCAATGTCACAAGTTAGGAAGCATGAACACATCCTCTGGGGTTGCATGTCAATGTCAACATGTCTTAAGACATTAAAACTCTTTGGACATGTGTGGGAAGCCCAATGCATATTGTGCACTTGTCAACATGTGTCAGAATGTATGACTTTTTGTACTAATTTGAGCACATTGGTGACATTTTAAACATGTTAAGGACACGTTTAGGTCATTTTTTGAAAAACTAAATGAAGAATCCAAGCATTTGATGAAATTACATAAGTATTAAACTTCCCAATAATTAGTAAAAATTTTAAACATAAGACTGAGGTGAGAAAAGCAAACACAGTTTCTATTCATAATCAGTCAAAGAGAGAGAAGCATTTGACAGAGAAAAAAAGGCTTAAAATTGAGGCGAGCTCCTAGGGATGGCAGAATGTATGACTTTTTATACTAATTTGAACACATTGGTGACATTTTGGACATGTTAAGGACACATTCAGGTTAATTTTTGTAAAACTAAATGAAGAACCCAAGCATTTGATGAAAAATAAGTATTAAGCTTCTCAATAATTAGCAAAAATTTTATACATAAGACTGAGGTGAGAAAAGCGAACACAGTCAGTTTCTATTCACAATCAGTCAAAGAGAGAGAAGCACTTGACAGAGAAAAAAAAGGCTTGAAATTGAAGCGAGCTCCTAGGGATGGCCGGTGATAGGTATTGGTACTTCTCAAGCTCTTTATTTGTTTTCTTAAGAAAATTTTATTCCTGTACTTGGTCTAAACAGGACCCTAGATCTACTTTTCATTGTCATTTTCTGTTTTGTTTTGAAATTTATTGTATGCGCTAACTTTGTGAATGTTGGATCATTTCCATCATATTTATATTATTCTAACACTTTTATGAATAATTGTTTAAACACTTTCCTACATCTGTTTGTTTTTCCATAGCTACTAATATTTATGTCTGGCTGGAAATTGGGCTTTAGAATTTTATCTGATGCCCTAATTCTCTCCATAGAATTATGACTGGATGTGTGATTGTTGGTTCCATCCTTTTTATTTTTTTTACTCCGTAGTGAATGGTAAAAAACACTATATTTTTTCCTAGTCTCTATCCTTTTTTTCTATTGTGAGCAATAGGAACTGCCTTTTTTTCCTAAATGCCCTTGCTACCTTTTTTCTTTGGTAAATTGTTTGTTAAGGAACTTTGACTTACAAATAAATATCTTGAGCAATTTGAAATTGCTAAGTGATGTATTGACAGCTAAATTTTTTGTATAATACCTTTGTTTGATAAATTTTATTCGCATATGTGTAATGCCCTAATTTTCAGAAAAATAACATTCTGCCATGTCAGTTCCATCTTATATCTGTGTCAATGCTTCGTAGTCCATATGCATCGTTGTCAAACCTGTTTAGTATTCTTCCATGTGGTGTCTGATCAAAGAAATGCACAGGTGCATTGACAAGCTTTTTCAGAAGCATATCATGCACCTGCACTGCAGCTCGTAAGCCCCCAAATGCAAATGAGAAAGCCCTCAATAATGTCAAAATGGAGTTTATTATGCAGAAAATGCTGAGGATAATCTGCAAGATTAATCACACAATAAATTAGGTGAAAAATGTAATCAACTTCCCCAAAAAAAGAATACAAAAATCTGATCAACAAGTTCCCTGGCCAAAAGTGTAACTAAATCATTACAACACAATTAAATCGGATGATGAATCAACTGTTAATGTAAACCCTGTTAATGGCCTGCAATGTCCCTTCTTTTATAGGGATACCACAGCTCTTTAACCTACTGGGCTAAAGCAAATTGCGTTTTGGATCCACTACATTCAATGGCAGATCAAATGTAAAAGAAAGATATACTAACTTCATCATTCTATTTACAACTGCCTAAGGGATACATTCTGGGTCTAATTCTTGTTCACATATTGGAAGTATCAGGCAACCTTGGTCCATTCATCATAAGAGTTGAAGATACACTAGGTGTAGCAAGGTTCTAGCTTTTCATTAAGTAAAAAACTATGTCCACCTACGATGGCCATATCAAGAAAGAGAATAAGGTAATTTGTCCTATTTGCTCCTGAGGTACTAACTTCTTTTTAGTTCCTTTTTTCCAGGGGCTTGCTAGCCGAGGGAAAGCCAATAATAGGGTGAAAGTTTCCAAACACCATGAACAACACTCCCTCTCTCCACTAGCAAGGTCATCTCAAACCCCTGTTCAAGACATAAACAATTAATGAAATAAGTTTCTGTGAAAACAAGAAGGCCTGCCCTTGACATTTCATTTCACGTATGGCCTACATTTCAAATCATGTTTCTTCTCACTTTTCGCCTTGATAGTTCTCAGTTCCAAACTGTTACGCATGTTTGAGTGAAGACCTTGTGTGTCTCATATATATTGGGCATTTGGGCCATATAAACTTGATCTAAAGTTTTATCAATCACAGCTGAAGACTAGGGCACATCACTTGTGGATTTGTATTTATATAAGTGGAAGACTCAGAAGGATGCCACAATATGCAACCTAACAAAGGTTGCAATCTGGAAGCAAAAGCATTAGTCATTAGAATTTATCTCCACCTTTTAGTTGATGCAAACAGAAAAAAATGAGAAAATATATGGCAATGGTCTTAAATGAAAATGCAAACATGTCCATCCTCTCACGTGTTAAATTTATATAGGATCACACAATGCATTAGATTTCTCACATTGCAGAGATGCTATTTTTATGATTTGAATTTGTCATTGACAAGTAACATTAAAACATTCTTATTGTTGTACTGAAGCTCACCCATAAAAACTCAGGTTTATATGATGTATTAAAAATAGTTCATCAATACCTTTCGTGTTTTATCTTCTAGATTTAAATTTTCTTCTGTCAAAAGCAAGGAAGCACAATGGAAAACCATAGGCAACTCATGTCACTCACTACAGTTTCAGAGGATTGACATAAAAAGCAGTTCAGCATTTCCCGATCCACATATCAACACAATAACAAATTACTAATTACCAAATAAAAGCTTAAGGAATAATCTGTTCCACTGCTTCCTCTTGCCATGTCAACCCAATATGATAGCCACAAATCGTTTCCATTTCGCGAGGCTTGCATCAGTAGTGCAGAGACCAGTACCAAAACAGCAATGAGCCAACCGGAAAATGCAGCATATTTTCTGCAGATATTTAAAGTTTTTAGGCTATCAAGACTACATATCCATCAAACTTGAGATGAAGCACTCTTCCTCCAAGGTTAATTTAGTAGACAATGGAAAAATAACATGCAATGTATGAGTTCGATATAAAAGGGATTCTCACTTGTATACTGTTGGTTCAACTTTGCCTTCCTTTCTTTGTTCAACATCAACAATCTTTTGTGCTTCCTCGGAGACACAAATACAGTCTTTCTCCTCGCACAGACTTATTTCACATTCAGAAGGATCTAAACTACTTCCTTGACTTAGTACAAGTGGGGATGGATGCCATGTTATTGGTGAGGAGAAAGCTGAATATGAAGAGACTGCTAAGTTGGCTGGGCTTCCTACAAATGTTGCATGCCCTTTATCCATTACAACCACAATATCGGCAGAAGATATTGCCTGATGCACAACAATTCTCAGAATGAAAAATCATCAAACACCATTTTACAGGACTCACATAGGTTTCCCAGAAAAAGAGCAATATCTACAGATGTTAGTACCTCATTATGAAAATGACAAATAGAATTCCCTCTTGTTTGGCACTCTTTTCTGCACTTTCTTTTATTTTTGGGGGGTTGAGGAAGAGGGGAGCTGATTGCAGAGCAGTCCAACATGGCAACATTCACATGATTGAAAATAAAATAATTTGTCAACAGCAATTAACATGAACATTCCATATCAACCCTATGATTGTGGTTATGCATAATTGAGAAAGAACTATAGTTTCCTAGTTAAGAATTTGCAGTCTTTCCAATTCATGCAAGACCCTCTCTTCCATGGGGGGATCAAGAGGTCTTCATATCCTCAAACACAAATGTTTCATCCTGAACAATTCTAATGAAAAACCAAACTAGATTACACCAGGAGCCAATGCTTCATTTACCATTGTGATTATAAACCTATGGTTACATTGCAGCTTTATTAAAAAGTGTCATAAGAAGAAGAAAGATCCAGATATTCAATGGAAGAGGAAATGCTATCGAGACATGGGAAGAACAAACCATTGTTTGTTGTCCAAAGAAAGGTCCTCCAACCATGGGTATAAATGGTAAAAAGTTACACTATCTAGGATATCAAATAGCAATGACTTGTTCTCAATCTCAATGCATCGGGGCATCCATCCGTCCATGAATAAAAATATTGGTATCAGTTGCAGTTATATCAATATTAAACATATCAAATAATACGGATCTATATCAAATATATTGAAAAAAAAAGTAATTTTTGAGAAGAATAATTTGATAGGAAAAGATTGACTGATATATCGGGATATATTGCCTACACAATGACATATACCGATATTGTCATGGTATTGAGGAACTTAATAGACATCTTGCCCAATATCTTAAATATTGACCGATGAAAATATCAATATTAACATCGGTCGCGGTCATTTAGTATTGGGCATATTAAACAATATGTATTAGTATCTAATGTATTAAAACAAATTTCCCATAATTATAAGCTGATAGAAAAATACGAACCAATATTTTGAATATTAATAGTCATACAGTGATATTAGCTGATATAATAACATGCCACAGTATTGTCACCATATCAGAAAATATCGGTGTCGGGGGCTTTGATACTAATACATATTAGCTAATATCTTAAATATTGGCAGGTATTTTTATCTAAAGCATTTTTATCAAACAAATCATTCAAGACTGATTTGCTATCTTTTAGGTAAACAGTCAGTGTCTGCCAACCTTCTAGAATGGATAGGAGCAAAAGAGGACATGCACATAAATCCCTCACTATTGTCAATTAACAGAATATTATATAAGCTAGCAAATACCAAATACCAGGTCTACCCTTGCCAATAGATATGTCACAGTCCCCCTTTACAGCATCTCAATCACAGATCTAAATCATGTGTGCTGATGACAAAGAAAAACTGCATCTGTAACGTAAAAGACCGATCATTGACAGAGAGGTAGAACTAATGTAGCAAATTAGTCCAATGATGAAGCCTAACTGACACAACAATTATCCCCACCAAAAATTAACATATGAAACCTTCCACGAAAGTTGACAAACACAACTGTTAATTATGGGTAACATAATTAAGAGAGATATTCCAAAACATTTCAAATGGCAACATGGCTGAAGTCCAAGAGATTTGGCATAATGACCTCAATATTATGGGTACAAAGAAGGCGTGCCCGCTGGTCCATAAGAGGACCAAGAATTGCATTGTGTAAAATGCAGCGTGCAACTTGGGCATCAACAGCACTGAGGGCGTCATCAAGCAAGTATATGTCAGCATCATGATAAATAGCCCTGCCGGTTGTAATAAATTAGGGAACAAAAACTAAGAATATCAATAAATTGGAATTTCATATGATCACAAAGCCATTAATAAGAGCTAACAGACAATCACCTTGCCAGAGCAAGACGAGCCCTCTGTCCACCTGATAAATTGGTCCCTTTCTCTCCAATATAAGCCATGTCTCCACCAACCATCCGTGAAATGTCAACATCAAGAGCACATGCGTGTATTACATCTGTGTATCTGAGAAACTAAAAGATTAATTCACAATTCAGAAACTAAATTAAAATTCTTATCATATTGAGAGAGCAGTGCACAGGACAAGTTTGTTAGGGATTGCTAAATAGTTGCATGTGCCAACATAAAAGTATGTCCATCTTTCGAGAGCAAGTGTAACATCTGATTACCGAAATATGCATTACGATGTCAGATTCAATTATATTACGTGAATTTTTGAAAATTATTGTGTCTGGAAGAAAAATCAAGTATTTGGGAATGGGGGGCCCATGCTTGATCTGTGCATGTGTGGTGCTCAGGCATGACTCCCAGAATAGGCAGTGCTTGTGCATGGGGAACGTACGCTTGTGTGTGGTTTGAGGGATTCTCATGTGTGTATGCGATATGTGCCCATGCTTAATGGGTGCACAACCGATGCTCATACATTAGTCTATCTATCTAGGGATTTTCATGTGTTTGGGGCATTTTTGGCTAAGAGTTCGAGAGAGGAGAGAAAGAGAAGAAAAGAAGAGAGAGATGAGAGTGAAAGTGAACGAATATGATTTTGAAAAAATTTCAGGTTAGATCTATGTAATATTTAACTAAAGGCAAGTTTATCTAAATTCATTTCTTCATTTATTGTTAAAATCTTCAATTTAAATTTTCTATATTTACATGCATGTTATTCTTTGATGTTTATTTCTACTTATTTCGGCAAGCATATTAATTTTACTCTCATTTATAAGATTTAAGGGCTTATACCTAACTTTGTATAATTTGTTAATAAATTTTGAAATCTTTCAATATTTGATCTTACATGTCATATTATGCAAGTATTTGACGAAATAATCTACTATGAATTCGTAAAGATTATTTATTTCGATTTTTGAGAAAAAAAAATTATATTTATTATTTGTTATAAAGTTTTTATTTTGATTAGATAATACCATTGTAGAGAGTTAATAAAATATTTCTGAACATATCTAAATATAGTAGTTGTAAGCAAAGATTGTTACCAAACATCCATTGGTTCAAAAAGTGATGTTTGATCCGACCTATAGGGAATATGTAGTCAGTCTGCCATGGGTCATAAATAATGGTATATGACCCAGGCTATGGAAAAATTGCATAGCTCAATATTTCATATTTGACCATTGTTGGTAAAGTTATTACTGATATTTGGTTCTTATGTTTCTTATATGCTTTTATTGACATATCTCTGTTTTCAACATTTTTGTACTTATGTTATTATTGTCATTCCTCAATATTTATCATGCATATTCACATACATATACACATGCTTTGTTGAGCATTAGGCTAATTTTTGTAAAATTTTTATAACCTTTCAAATTAGTGGGCATAGATAGCTTGCAGGGCTTTGGATTGGAGGAGAATTCGAAGGATTAGATTATTTTTATTTAAATGTGTTAATTGGATTGGAAAACATTTAGGCTATATATTTTGGGAATGTATAATTGTTACATTAGCGTGCTTGGGCCAGTGAGTTCCATTTGTAGATAGTTTTTATGTTTTGATTATGGTTTATTGATAGACGATTTTGCTTGCGTTTTGGATATGCTATGAGCATGTACATTGACGTTAGAGCCGAACAAGGAGGGTTTGGCCAATCCAAGGATTTTGTAGATTATATTAGAATTGCCTACTAGTGTTTGTTGCAGGGCCCCGTTCCGATATTTGGTTAAGTATTTGATGTCATTATTTTATTGTTTTGGAACTGGAGTCACCACACTATGTGACTAAAATAGGACAGCAGAAACAAAATTACAATTTAAGCATGTAGCTAACCACCAAAAGAGATAAGCAAACAGAGAACAAAACAGTCGCATAAAGGATATAAACCTTCTTGAGCTATATTCCATTCCAAAGAGGATGTTCTCACGTATTGTTCCAGAAAGGATCCAAGGGACCTGCTCCAAATTTCCAAATGGTTGTCATTGAGAAAACATTGCAAGCCAAACATGTGAATTTATAAAACAAATCAGTATACCTGTGGCACATAAGCTACAGTTCCATTTCTACGAACCCATCCCTGGATTACTTGCATTTCTCCAAGGATAGAATTTAACAAAGATGACTTACCTGAGCCAACCTGAATGATGTTGCAGAATATCCGAGAAAATGAAAATGAGATAGATGTAATCATTAAGGAACATGAAATGACAAAATTCCTATCATTTGAATGGAACTTATTTCAATTTCTTGCGGTGTCATCATAAGGAAAGTTCAAGACAGTACCAAGATTCTACATTTTAACAACACAAGACAGTTTAAATGGTCATCATGCCATGATAAGCACTTGCAATCAAGATAGTTTAAATGGTCATCATGCTAGTTGTCCAGACAATTCCATCAAGATATCTGTGGACATCATGCAAGTAAAAAATTTACTAGCAACACAAACAATTGAGTTTCATAGAGATGGTAATTCTGTTCAAGATTTGCCTATTTAAAGGGAAGCTATTAAGCCTTTAGGTAAACTAAGGAGTAGTGTTCTTGAAGAGCTTTTAGACCTTTAAATTAGTTCCATGGCTTCAGTACAAAAGAATAGTGCAAGGGAATTATAGAGCCTAAAAAGAAGAAAAGGCAATTAAATCGCATCATCTGCCTACCACTCTCACATTCCAACAGATGCTAGAAATAGATAGCAACTTCTTATTTAGGGGAGCAGAAGAAGATGAAGAGACAGCAAAGCGTCCGAATATGATGTGTAACACTGCACTACAAAACATCAAAAGGTCAAGCGTACAGTTTTCACTTGTCTAAGCAATAAAGCATCTAACATATCCGATTCCAACACTTTCATGCTAACTTCCTTCGACCCAAAGCAAACAAGGTTACATCATTAAGTTTCCTCATAAAACTGGATAGATATATTTGTCAACATAACACTGGTAGGGATAAGCAAGTGAAGAGGGAATCTCATACAACATGTTGATCTAAAAACACAACACTGGATTATATATACATTACTCCACTCAGTCATACAGGACAAGAACACTATATTGTTCCGGAGAGCAGACATAATATCAAGTTTAAATAGACTGAATTTACCTCTCCAACAACCACAACAAAGGATCCCTTTGGAAGGCTAAGACTAACATCATCCAACCTGAAATTTTGTTCTCCATTACAGTTGGCTGACCATGAAAAGCATGCTTGATGAACTACAACAGCTTTGTCCTCTAAGGGGAGATCAGACGGGACACTCGACCAAGATTGAGGAAGATGATCAGCCAACATCCCTAGTTTTAGTGTATGTTCAGAACAAGCTAGAAACCTGCTTAACCGCCTGGTGGATATAACAGCCTGGGACGAAGAAAAGAACAAAAATTTTTCTCAAATTCTTACAATTTGAATTAGGTTGCATCCTGAACACACATCAAGCATTTACACCCACATCAATCAATCCGTTAATGACCCAGGGAAACGAATTCAAAGGAGAAATCAAAGTATTAAACAGAGCCACACAAGTGAAGACCTGCAAAAGAGGAAAACAAAGAGATGGTTTTGATAACAGATACCACTAGTAGCAAGTTAACTTTTTTAATGGAAAACAATAATTATACCGTTGCGGCATCAAGTTGATGCCCCATTAATGTGAAGAGTCCAAATGTTAACAAAGAGAAAAGAGTAGGAGTTGTAGCCCAGAAGAATACACACCATGCATCTAGATACTTCCGTGTCTGAAGAAAGGGGTCAAAAATAGTCACATGAAAAAGGATCTTAAAAGCATCTCATGTGATATACAAATAACCTTAGAACGATTCCATACAGATAAATGTGTAACTTCTGAAGATCTTGCCTCCATCACCCAATCTGTGAAAAGCAACTCCCAGCCATACATTTTCAAAGTACGAATATAAGTCAAAAGTTCAGCAGTCCGTCTAATCCTGGAAGACCAAAATAAAAACACTCATATGTCAGCCCTAAATCTTAATGGCATAATAAATAGATTGTGTTACATATTTTCTGCTGCTTATGCGTCTATATTGGAGCACTATGACATTATCTCTGCAGTACACAGTAGGTCAATATTTAGGATGTCACATAATGTATGGTATCATGCACTGCACTGGTTTCTTTATCTTCTTCAGTGTCGGAATGGAAACAGAGAAACTAACATATGTGTGCCAAAATACAAAAGTTTTGGCTTGGCTATAATCCTGCCAATTTTCCTATAGCAGTTAACTGACAGAGAAGTCAACTCAGATATTTAGGGAAGACATGAGCATGAAGGATTTTTCCCTTAAGGCCTTAGAACCCCTGCTAAATAGTATCAAGTCTGTTTACCTTTTGTGCTATTAACACAAGAAAGATGATGCATGCAGCCAACCTAAATTAAAACTGTAACCAGGGGGGCTCGTGTATAATGGAAGATCATCTCTCTCTATGTCCCCCAACCTTTTCTCCACACTCATGAAAGATAAATTATTTCAAATTTTCTTAAAGCAGTAGACACACAGAAAGACAAAATGTCGTGCATACCTCTCATCCTTTAGCTTCATCATCTTTTCAGTAGCAATAGCAATAAACTTCGAGATCCATTTATTAACTGCATAATGAAATTTAGGAGTGGAAAAATGGGAGGAAGTGAGAAGAAAAATACAGGTGGAAATGAAAACATAATGGGATACACGACAGTATTCTACATCAACTAAAAAGTGATACAAGAAAAGATCCTTCCAATGCATATTTGGTCTAACAGTATGTGTAAATAAAAATAATCAAATACCAGATTCCAAAAATGGCATGCCATACATTCACTAAAACTTCACAAAACAGAAAGAATCACTGATATATAATGCCATGGAGTCTGACAACCATCTAGCTTTGTACTATGATATTTTGGCAGCTTTTGGCTGCCAATCGATTCAGGCTGGGTCAGTTAGATCAGAGTTTCACAAGCGAATGATATAGGAGGAAACATCATGAAGATAAGCATATTCCTATATCCCTCTAGCAATTGTGGTTTATTTGGGGAAGTTGGAATGGCTACTCTTTAGGGAGGAGACTCTGAATACTTTGAACTTCTAGTTGGGGTGGTTTACAACGTTTTCGTTTTTTGGGGGGTGGGGGGGTGGGGCGGAAAGTTTATCTTCTTCCGTTTTCAGATGTAAATCTTGCTGCTGGCCTTCAGATCTCTCTTTAGGAAGCTAGCAAGGATTGTTTCTCCTTTCACAGCTGCTGCCTTGCACCTGTAGCTAGTTTGGTTTACCTGATCATGAACAATCACTGAGACATATCCTTACAGCAAGAAATAATCATCAAAACAAAAGGAAAAGGCACTAGAAGTTAATGAATATCGATCATCATTATGATATTTGCTAAATGAATGCAGCCCACCCCATAATGTCTCGGCCAAGATTATTTTTAGCAGTCAACTGACAGTTCTGTAGTAGTCAGGCTGCTGGCATTGAAGGTTTTGTTGTAGTCAACTGATGCCACCATTGCTACTTCAAGTTCTTTTCAAATTTTCATGCATACTTTTGTTTGGTTATAAATACCCCTCTAATGGACACATTTTGATAGTAATTGTAGAGAGCTTAATTTGCAAAAAAATTGAGAAGTCACTTGAGCTTTGTTGGGCCAAACACTAGAGTTGTTAGGTTGGAGATTGTGGTGTGTGGTCTACAAATTCTAGAATAGGTTTTTTGTGTTCAATTACTCTTAATTGAGAGTAGGTTGACTGAAATTGAGTGCTAGTTAAAGGTCGAGATGTGCCATATTTAGATGCCAGGTTTGAAAGCTTATTTGAAGAATCAAAATTAATTGATCTTTGTATGGTCCTTAATGGGTTTGGTTGAAAATTTAATATAAATTTTCCTTCAAGAGTTTCAGTAATATTTGAAAATTCCCTAAACATTGTGTCTAGGAATCCGTGACATATCAATGCACTAAGAATCAGGTAGAGTGATTTCATTTTATTTGAGTAATTTGGAATAAAGGTCATGGCAAGTTCAACATCTATTGTTAAACAATAATTTTGCCTACTGGAGTTTGAATTAAACATTTTGTATTAAACTGTGCTATAATAATTCAAAATAAGTACTGTATAGGACTAAAAAGCCTCTCCTATCCTGATGTTGAGCTAATCCTAGGATATATACATTAAGCAGTAATGTGTTGAGTACAGTTGGATCACATAACTCTACAAGAAAATTTGGTGCACAACTAAAGTATATTGATCCATTGCATAAATTGGTTTAAACTACAGCTAAAATAGAATTTTTATATTTTAGTAATGTTTAATCTCTTACGGTTAATAGTACTAAAATACCTATTTCTAATTTAGTTAGTGGTTTAACAGCAATTTGAATTTAATCCAATGTGATTATATCCTTTTTTTCTAAATTTATCACTTGATGAAGAAGATAGTAGTCTAATTTCTTCAAATTTATTTTTAGTTGAAATAGTTTGTTCATGGTTTTTGATAGAAAAAACAGTTTTGAAATCAAAGTTTCTACCTCGTGAATTTCTTCTATGTTTTTTGGTGGAATAGTCCATTTTGAATAATCATTTGTGATTGGAATAAATAATGATTCTTTTGCATTAATTGTTGAATTATGTTCTCTTGAGCTAGTATTTCTGAAATGCAACATTTTATGGAATCTAGATGCCATATTGTTATCATTTCATTAGTTAAATTTTTTCAATTTTAAATATATCAAATATAGACTGAAATCGGAACCACCTAATCTCTAAGACCACCTAACAACGGCAGACCAATGGGTGAAAAGAGGCTAACCAACACTCACAATATGCACATGCAGATTTGGGATGCGTAAACCTTATCCATGCATTAATATGAACCTAATGACTCTGATACCATTCATGTGCCCAGGTATAATAAATAGAGTGAAGAACAAATAAATACAAAATAGATATGGGACTAATTTGAACAATACCAGAAAAATAATCCTGAATTTGAAGATGATGAAAGTTGAAATATTTTATTGCTAAATGAAAATGTCTACAAGAGAGGTTTAGAGAATTTTCTAGGACACTGGTGTAGAACTCTAAAAAACGCTCTAAATGGCTGATGTCTTGAATAACTGGTATGGGGGTTTATATAAGAGACTAAAATAGTTCTCCATCGTTGAATGTTCTTGAATCAGGTATATTGATGGTGGAAGAAAACTGTAGGTGTCCTATCATTTCTTCCACAGAAAGTCGAAGTTGAATTCTTCCATGATTTGGAAGATGTTGTCTCGTGAATGGAGTAGGTAGGCATCTGCCATCATGTCTATGCTTGAGTGGAGTAGGTATGCTGTCATTTCTCCCATGCTTTTTAAATAAAATGGAATAGGTATTGTGTCGGGTTCTTGATTTTTGACTAATCAGATAGATTGAAAATATTGTTGTCTTGTCAATGTCAAGTCTTGTCAGTTTTTTTCTTGCATAATCTTGATTTTAAAACAGCTGGAATAATTCATGTAAAAATGTAAAATTTGGAACTTTTTTTTTCGAGTTAGAAGCCAAACGGGTTTTAGGCAACCAGACCTCCAAACAAATCATCTGGACCAGTAGGATGCTCTTTAGGTTTTGAATTTGATACAGCTTCATCAGCACTAGAGTCATTTTGCATCTCTTGAATCATGCATTAAAACTGTTCCATAAATTCCCGTAACTTTAGTTTTTTTTGTTGCTTTCCTCGTTGATGTGTTTCAAGATGATAGAGAGGCTGATTTTCCATGCTTCCATCTAGGATCGGATGTGGAAGGCTTATCGGGAGTGGATGACTTAATTGGAGCCACTGGAGTTGAATCAACCAGAAGGAGTATCTGTCTGGATGCTGTGGTTACCAGTCACTGCTACGCCTGGAAAATGCTCAAACGAGTGATAGAGTGCAGGTGGGGCAGTCATACTTATCCCACCATTTAACTTTGAATTTGCGGACAATAGACAAAGGAATATCTGTGTACAATTCTTTGAATGCGAAGCACTATGCAATAATTCATAGTATTTCAAAGTTAATGTGGAATGCTAATAAATTGAAATAGGCAATTTTGTCGGGTTCAAATAATTTTTCATAATAAATGCAAGATTATTGAAGAGAATGCGGGTAGATGGATGGAATCACTCCGAAATAGATCCACCATCATGGAACTTGTTTTAAATTCTTTTGAGCATCATTTATTAAACTTGAAAAACCAAGAATGGCTAAATAATCAGATATAGAATGCATTGTATTGTACATCCTTGTAATCCTAGTAGTTGGATGATGTTGCAATGAAACTGACAAAGAAGGGTGTGATGGTCTATGCTGTCAAGGCAATTTCTGTTGGTTTGCACAGTTTTTAAACTTCACAGATTGAATAGGAAATAGGATTGTGTGGGCTATGACAGTGTTTGATTTCTATTGATCTTGTGTTACTAAGGATCAACCCAAAATGTGCGGTATTCATTAGGTTTATCGGTTTTAAATATGAAAGTTTCTAAAAATATTCTATCATTAACTGAAATTAATCCCTTGGTTGGGGTTATAGCAGCATACACAGTCAAGGTAATGTTATGGACTATTGATTCAAGAGTATAACTTGATTTATCTGCAATTGCTTTGGGCTGTGATCTAGTAGGTTGGTTTGATTTTTGAGATGCCAGAGTTCAAGTTGCAGCTTTGAACAACAGTGGAGGAAAATCCTGTAAGTTTGTATATTGGTTTAAGGCTGGGACTGGAAAGGAAGGATATGCAGCATGTTGCTAAAGTTGCATCTCATAGTCCTTCACTGTGTGTTTTTGAACCTGAGAATGCTGAATGGTATTTTGAATAATCTGGGATATGTCTTTCTTGGGTGGCATCTCGTCCTCAAAGAAATTCTCTTTGCTAGAAAATCTGGTAAAGAAATCAATTTTCCTTTAATGAATTCAATTTGGAAAAAAAAAAAAAAACAGATAGAATAGCTTGCCAACAAGCAAAAAATTATTTGGAAATAAGATTTTAAGCATCTTTATGTAAAATGTATTTTGTTGCTTTGCAATCAATCTTTAATAGAAATGATTTGTTATACAAATGATCCTGGAACTTTAAATTACATAAAAACAACTGATAATAACTCTTTTTTAATAAATAATTTTTTATACACCAACCAAAAGTCCAAAATGTTATCTAACTATTTGTTCAACGTTGCTAGGTGCTAGTTTTTGCTATATTATGCCCCGTGTTTTATATCTGATGCATGTCTCTGTGATCACAAATGTATGAGGATATGGAATGTCTAAACATGGCAAAGTTTTGACTCGTAGTTTTAGTTGTTTAACATGGATCACAAATTTTTCTTAGATTTGGAATAAAATCCAAAAGATAATTAAAGATCCTAAAAATCTTTGAAGTTGGTTTTTGTCTTTTAATTCATTTAGAAATTTTTCCACAAATTCAATTTCTTTTTGAGTTGGAGTAATTATACTTGTACAGATATTAAAGCCAAAAATCTGATTTTTGTTAGAAATAGTTTCATCTTTGTTGCTGAATATTGAATACAATTAATCCATTTTGTTTGACAATTCCTAAAAATTATTGTAAATATTTAAAATGTTGACATATAGATTTTGAAAGTACTAAAACAACATCTATATAGACAATAATAACTTTGGTATATTGGTTGAATATAATGTTCATATCATTTTGAAATTCGGGGGTGCATTACATTCCATTCATAATGACCAAAGGTGACCGTAAATGTAGTCTTATATTGACCTTTTTCGTTAATTTGAAATCGTCAATGGCTTCTTTTCATATCAAATTTTGAAAAGATGTTTGCATTATAAAGGCTTCCAATTAAATCATCTTATTAGGAATGGGGTACCTAATCCATTGGAGGACTTTATTTAGAGGCTTGTGACTAATAACTAACTTTGGTACTCTAGGTTCTAGTTTTGTTTGCTTTATGAAATAAAAAGCAAAACAATTCCAAGGGGATGGTGATGGTCCAACTAACTTTTTATTTAGTTTAGATTTCTTTTTATACAAATTTCCAATAATTCATGGTTCATTAGATAGGTCTTGCCTTTCTTCGGATATGCCTTTCGTTAAAATCTAATTTATATGGTAATTCCACTTGATTTTTTTCATTCATAAAATGCATTGGGAAGATCGGCACATTATTCCTTTTCAAAAATCCGTTGTAAATTTTCTATTTTAAATGGGATAGCTAGATCATGTATTTGCTGTTCAATTTTTCACTTCAGTTTTTTTACTTTAGTTTCTTCCTGTAAAATAAGCAATACGAAAATCCTTTTTACAAATTAAGTGGATTTGTTTATGAATTGTAGTGGTTTCACGGGCATGATATCATGGGCTTTAATTGGTTGTAGAAATAAGAATGAAATAGGTTGGCCAAATATAGTGGTTGATATGGTTTCATGGGTTGCTGTAAATGAGTATGTTTGAGTAAAAAATGCGTAAGGTATGAGTTTCAATAATATCAATTTTTGTTATGACCAATAAAGTTAAGATAAGTGAAGTTGAGATCAAAGAAAGAAAATTTGGTCAAAATTACTTTTAGATCAGGTCACATCGGCCTGATGTGACATTCAATTGGCGCACACATGCGCGAAGCACACAACTTTAGATCAGGGTAGAGAGGTCACGCTTGACGGATGCCTGATTAAAACCTGAGTGCGCTCTAGCAGAATGCTCGCGCTTAATGCATGCCTGAGGTGCAGATTGTCAGCGCTTCCCGTGTACCTGATATGATGCTCATGCGTTACAGTGTTTTTTTCATTGCACCCGATGCACCTGACAAGCACATGTGCACCTATCTTCTATGTAAGTCTCACCCAACTAATTTGTTAAGAACTATATTACTTCAACAAAAGAAAGCTAATATTGAAAGGTTATTACAATACATTAAAGGAACATGGAAGGAAAAATGAGTAAGTATTGTGAGTGATGGGTATAGTGACTCTCAAAGAAGGTCATTGATTAACTTTATGACCGTTATAGAAAGTGATCCTATATTTCTTAAGGCAGTTGATTGTTCGGGAGAAATTAAGGATAAATACTTTATCTTTAATTTGATAAAGGAAGTCACTAAGGAGGTAGGTCCCGAGAATATTGTTCAAGTGATAACTAACAATGCAAATAATTGTGCAGGTGTCGGGGCATTAATTTATCAACTTTATTCTCACATCTTTTGGACTCTATGTATAGTCTATACACTTAATCTCACCTTGCAAAATATTTATGCTGCAAATAATATAGAGAACAATCAAGTGGCATTTGATGAGTGTTCTTGGATCATATAAATTTTTGACAATTGTTTGTTTATCAAGAATTTTATTATGAATTATTCCATGCGATTATCTATAATCAATGATTTTGTTCATTTAAAATTGCTTTCGGTGGCAACTACTTATTTTGCCTCGATTATTGTTATGTTAAAGAGATTTAAACTCATTAAGACAGCACTTCAAACTTTAGTTATCAGTGAAGAATGGGGAACGTATAGCGAAGATAATGTGGGGAAAGCTAAACATATGAAGGAGTTACTCTTGGATAACATTTGGTGGGATAAGATTGATTATGTACTTTCATTTACCGTTCTTATATATGATATGCTTAGGGCTTGTGATATAGACAAGCCTTATCTTCACTTAGTTTATGACATGTGGGATACTATGATTGAAAAAGTGAAAATTGCAATATATAAGTATGGAAAATGCAAATGGAAAAATTATCCACATTTCATGATGTGGTGTACAATATTCTTATCTATCGATGGAGCTAAAACAACACTCCACTTCATTGCATGGCTCATTATCTAAATCCAAGGTAATTAAAATATTATGATTTATTACTTTTGTATTATCTAATTGTACATTTATTAAATAAAACTGTATTTAAATCTAACAATTTATTTTTTGTTATTAAATTTATAAGGTATTATAGCGATCAATGGCTTAGTAAATGGCCAAATAGAATTCCTCCACACAGACTTAGAAAATTCTCAATGAAGGATAAAGTGTATGAAAATGCAATTTTCTAATCCAGAATATCGAACTAAGGCAAACATGGAATTTGCTAAGTTTTCGTCAAGGACAAATTAATTTGCTGATATTGATTCTATTAGTGATCGTTATAGTATGGATCCAAAAGGTTAATGGATTGTTTATGGTCTAAGTGCGCCTTTACTTCAATCTTTATCTTTAAAGTTACTTGTGTAACCATCTTCATCATCATATTGTAAGAAAAATTTGAGTACTTACTCCCTCCTTTATCTATTCATTGAGGATGAATAAAATGACTAAAAAACGTGCCAAAGATTTGGTTTTCATTCATAGTAATCTTTGCCTACTTTCAAGGAGAAATCCACAATACTCGCAAGGGGAGAGTAAAATGTGAGACATTTGTGGAAATGCATTTGATTCACTCGATGATATTGGAGAGTTAGAAATTGCATAACTCTCATTGGATGAGCCAAAGTTAGAGTGTGTTATTTTTACCGATGATGGTGATAAAAATGAAAATAATGAAGAAAATATAGTCATGGAATCTTAAAAATAATATATTTTTTGTAATTGAGTGTTATTGATATTATATGTTTGTTCTTTTTGAAAGTTATATTAATATTATTGTTTTTATATGAATACATACTCCTTTTCTTTCTATGATTTTTTTTTATATAAGATTTAAAAAATATATATTTTTATTTCATATTTATCATAAAATAGAAGTATTCATTAATTAAAAAATAGTGTGTCGGCGCGTCGGTGTTGTGTCATGTCGTGTGGGTGTCCCGTGTCGATGTCCGTGCTTCATAGAAAAAAAGAACAAAGTAAAATCTTTGAAAGGTTAAAATATATGAATATACTAAAAAATGTGTATATATACATATATACACACACATTTTTGAATATATTAGTGAGGCAAATTTTGAGAAGGGGTTTGCCGCAAGAAGAGAGGGAGAGGAAAAGAAATAGGAAAGGAAGGAGAAAGAAGGTAAGAGAGAGAGAGAGATGAGGAGGCGTCCGGAGAGAGAGAGAAAGGGGGAAACAAAGAGAAAAACAGAAAGAATAGTGCGCAACACGAAGGACATGAGTGAAAAAAAAAAAACAAAGAGGGGGAAGTTTGGTAAATGTTTAGGGATGTTAATTTTTATTCCACAAAGTTAATATTTTATTATAGTAGGTTCTGTCTAGATCTATCATTTTGTACCTATAAATATCAGCTTAATATGAAATTTATTTTCAGATCAGCTCGACTCTATTAATTTCGTACCGTTCATCTTTTATTTTCATTAATTGGTTTAGTTTCGGATTGATATCAAAGCCTCATAATTTTATATTACGTTGTATTGCAAAAATCAACACTTTACGACTAACCATCAAAATTATCTAACATTTGACATATAATAATTTTATATTTCTATTATTTAGTTCCCGCACTTTATTTACCGTCCTTTTGTTTATTCTAACTCTTGGATGATTGAGCCACTATCGCTCTTTTAAATTTATATTACTACATTTTAATTTTCTATACTTTAATTTTAGTAACTGTTAGATGGCACAGCAGGAAAAAGCATTTTAATTTCCAATAGATTAAATCTACATCATTTAATATTTTTATATCTTTTAATTAAATTTATGGCCGCATTACACTATTACGGCTATTATGGTTATCACCAACTTAAAGTTTTAATTTTCTGTTAATATTTTTAAAATATAAAATAGTTATGAAATTAGTTTCACGTAAAGAATCAACTCCTTGTGGATATGATATCCAATTTATCGGAAAAAAGCACTATACCTATTGAGTGTTGGTCACTATGCACACATGTTATGGAAATTCATGGCTTTTGAACCGAAATTTTATTCATTGATCCTTCCAGCATAATTTAATGTAAATGTTATGTTTAACAATGGATAATTTTATGTCTTACTAAACATTCGACTTACTTTTACTTTTGTTTTTGTTAACCCTTCTAAATTAGCAGTCTTAGATACTTGCAGGTAAGGATGTTTGTTGAAGAGCTGGTTCGATGAATTAGAACTAGGGATTGGAATGAATTGGATGTATCTTGTCTCAGAACAGTAGCCTTATAATATTTACTTTTATGTTGGTTAATTGATTCTATATTAATTTAGTTATTACGATGTTCGTATAAGTAATGTAATGGGATTCCGATTTTCTCATATGGTTGTTCCGTCATTTTAATATTTGTATAGACGTATCTCCTTATGTATATATTGATGTTATATTGTAGTCGGTATGTAGAGCCACTTTCGGTGTAGCAATTTTGGGTCCTATATTTTCGCTGGTTATTATATGTTTAAGTCAATTATTATTATTGACTTGTAGTTCACATCTAAGGTCAATTTGGAATTTTAGGACTGGTGATAACTTTATTTCGAATACTAAGTTTTAGAAACAGATCAACCTAATAACGTGAGTAATTAAGATAAGATGAATTAATTCCGTTAATAGCTCGGGTTAGGTAAGGAGACGTGACAAAATGGAGCTCCTAATATTAATTCTTAATGTAGGTCTTTTACTAAAATAAAGTAGATTTGAAACAATAAAATTAATTCCTAATATTAAATTTCTTACTACTGGCACTATAATCTTTTGGCTTTTTAGATAATACTTTGTTGGAAATAATCCTTACTGTTGTGTCTAGTAGAGCAACAAGGTTATGATTATATTCATTATTGATAACAAGCTTGATTTTGCAGTACCATTTTTAGAAATTAATTTTAGTAATTAGGTGTAGATACTCTTCTTCATCGGTTTCTTCTTGTTTAGTATGAGTCAAAGTGAAAGCTTGATTAGGTTTATCACAATTCATAGATGGTGGATTAGATTCCAATAGTGTAATCTAGCATCAAGTTGAAGTTCTTTAATTTGTTGTTCTTGTATTGAGTCACGTAATTCTTTTATTTGAATATTTAGTTGACACTTTGTTGTAATTCTCTTATTATTACTTGTTTAAACAAAAATTCAGGATTTTCATATTTTTGTTTTTGCATTAAAAGTACTTCTAATCTTAAAAAATATTGTTCTCTTATTTTTAGATAGGTAATTTTGTCTATCATGTTAATTAAGAATTCTTTTTCGTATTTTGATTTAGTGATATTGATTGCTTGAAATTTACAATTGCATAAAATTTGAAGTTGTTCATCTTTGTTATTGTAATATGATGCTGCTCAATAATCAATTTCATTTTCTTGAAGTTCATATATTTGGTCATCTTTGGGATATGAGTTATAATTTTGGATAAGTTTGTTCTTTTGAATCATTTAATAAAACATTTAATAAATTATCTCTTAATTGCTCACCATTTTTAAATAATTTATAATTATTATTTTTACTTACAATGATTAGATTTATAGCTTGATCGTTTGCATTTTTAGCATAAAATTGTGGGTTTCGATCTATAGTAATTGGGTCGATAACTTGTAGTAGGATTTCAACGTTGACGAAGTCTTTCCTATGCCTTTTTGATTGTGTTGGTGGATTAAGGTGATATTGTTGAGGGTATCTCGATGGGTGTCTTTGTGAGTAGGGTGTAGATATTGGTTTGTTTCTCAATAGAGCTCGAATTTTATCAATTCTATATTATTGCCAGAAAGATCCTATTTGATGTCTAAATTGTTTATTATTGAGATGAAAGTTATTTGTTCTTTATGTCTTTGACAATTTAATCTTTCTTTCTTAATAGGAGCAAATAACTAATTGCACATCATCAATATTCATCTTCATCATTAATATAAAAAACATTTATAGATTGCATATCAGAATAGGTTGGAGATTAGGTTGCATGGTCTACAAGTTCTAGAATGGGGTTTTTGTGTTCAACCTTCTTTAATTGAGAGTAGGTTGACTGAAATTTAGTGCTAGTTGAAAGTTAAGAGGCTTCAAATTGACTGAAATTGAGTAGGCAAAGTATCCATGTTTATAACCTAGAGTTGTTTTAGATTCTGTTTGCAAGTAACTTTTGGATTCCAATTGGACCCACCTATATTCCAAGCATGTTGTTTGGATTTACAGGGTATCATAGGTGTATAGTCTACAATGTCTTGATCACAGTTTCAAAAACTGAATGTAGCAATATATTAGAGGTTCTAAGTAAAACATCAACAACCTTCATTAATTTCAACCAACCTAATAAGCACATAATGAAAGTAAGATATTTGACAGTTTACGACAAGGATAGTAGTATCAAAAGTCTATAATGGTCACCTACTCATCAGAACAAATTTAAGCATATTCTCTCTGTAAACATCAACTTCTCAACAGCCCCTGAGGGATGAGGCCTATTGACAAAGTTCACTCCCATGTGATTTAGTGGAAAGTGAGATCGAGGGTTTGAATCACTTTGGGGCAATGTCACTCTTTATTAATGATCTTGGCCACTAACTTCCTTACCACTAGACCATTGATGGGACTGGCCAAAGGCTATGGACAAACCCCTAGCAGAATAGCAAGCGGTCACAGTCTCCAGGGCATGGCCCCTAAGGTAGGGCCAAGTTGTCTGGGCGCTTTTGGACATTGGTTTCCCAACATGTGGGAAGTCCCGTGATAACAGCCAAAAAGCATCACCAATCACCACAAACCCAAAGTTCTCCGATATGCTTTCTCTGTTCAGCCAAAAATAAGACTAATTAACAAGAATTAATCAATTGTTTGATCAGCATTTCTCTGGTGCACATAAGCCTCCAGGACACAATCCATGCAACATAACTACTACATGTAATGAACATGCATATTAATACGAATGCAGAAAGTGGTAAAGTACCTGGTATAAGCAAGACGGTTATTGTGACTCCAGAAACAAAAGCAAAGTTGACTTGCATGTACAAAAGATAAAGAGCAACTCCTATTTGTAAAGGCAAGCTGCAAAAGCACTAGAATAGCTTTAAAGATCAAGAGAGACCATCCATAAAATTGTTAAAGAACTACAACTTAAACACAAATATATATAAATCAAAACAGAGACACAGGAAGAGAGAAAGAGGATCTATTGATACCCAATGTCAAACTTGTAATCTTAGCACACTCAATAACTTCTGTGGCGTTCGATTTCAACTCTTATCACTGGATTGCATAACATACAGATTACTCTCATTAAAGGTCTATGTCAATGTGTTGTGATAAACAAATATTGGAAATTTGCATTATTTGAAAAGTATATAAAACACTCAATCAATCACCAATGTTTTTAATAGAAGAAAAATCGCAACTTCGCGTGTTGGCGGTGCCTAAGAAGTCATTTTATTAGCTTTTTGAGGACAAGATTGAAAACAAATTTCACATTAGTTCTACAAGATAATGGAAGCTTTGATGTCGGAATGGCCTTTGATAGAGCAAACAGGTAAATAGGCCTCATGCAGCTGCTCAGTAGTGATTTGAGCAAGACTTTGAAATTGTCCCACGCAGATTTCTGAGGGAAAAAAAAATTACTAAGCAGCCTTGACACTAAATATTTTTTTATTTTTCCTTCTCTTTTTACTCAATTTTGTTTTGTTTTGTTTTTTTGAGTTTTTTTTTTTTTTTTTTTTTGGGGAGGGGGAGGGGTTAGAGATTCTGTTAAATGTGGAAATTCCACCTAAAGTGACATTCTAGCATCTTTCCTTCAACTAATACCACTTCCACCTTTTGACACCAATAATGGAATATACTAAAATGAACTAAAGGCCCGAGGAAGGACTTATGGTTGCTATCTCCCATGCCTCCCCAAATTGCTCAATTTTAGCTATCATTAGAGAATAACAGAATGAAATATTGACATATATTTCAGATATATGTCACTGTATTGGTTGATATTTCAATTTGAGCTTCAATTCACAAAAAAAGTTGTTTCAGATATGTCCTAAACTAATACGCATCGCCTAAAACAGTGACAATCGATACCGAAGCAAAATGATATGATGCGCAAAGTAACGAACAGATGCAGCGAATATATGAAGTGTAGATATAACAGAACTCTGCTTTGAGACCAAACAATTATACAGCCAGTCTCCATTTCCAATTAATGAATGATTCTTCATTATGGTCAACTACAGAGAGAGACTTTCATTTTACGGTTAATGAAATCACTTCATTTACCTTCACTTTCACAGATCATAGAAATTGTTGCACTTACACATGCTGACAGTTCTGTAATCATCTATCTACATAACGTAGAGGGCTAAAAGAATGTCTATGTGCATATGTGAATATATACACACATATGTGCTTATATATGTATACTTACATATATCAAACTTGTACTACTTGAAAACCGTTGAATCAACTCTAATTTTTACTCCCAAGTCCCATCATGTGGCATAGATCTTTTTTGAATGTGAAAATTCCACCTAAAGTGACATTCTTGCATAGTTTTTTCAATTGATACCACTTCCATCTTCTAATAAACACATCATTAAATATATCTACTAAAAGGAACTAAATGCCCAATGGAAGATTTGTAGTGTTCATCTTATGTGCCACCCCAAATTGCTCAACTTCAGCTTGTCATAAGAAATAATCAAATTGGTAAAGTGATGCTGCAGGCGAAAAGTTATGGAGGAATGCAGTAAAATGAAAGTGTGTAGTTATAAAAGAAAATATTTTTCTGCAGCTGGACCTACATGAGAGTTTTAATCAATGACTCATCAGTCAGATCAACTACAGAGAGAGACTTTGATCCCAGGGTAAAAGAAATTACTTCATTTACCATTACCTCCACATATCATGGAAACTGTTGCACAAGTTGACAACTCTGTCAGCATCTACAGACATGTATGTGTGAATTTCTCCTTCAGAAAAATTAGATCTCTCAGCCAGACTAACATGCAAGCACTGCAGGGGAAAAAGTATTGAAATAGTGCATAAAATGACACTCGTTATACGATCCACTGAAAATAAAATCTAATTTCTGCTTGAAGCATCTTCTACTTGGTCATCTAGAGTTTGAGATTCCTGTGGCATTGAGATTCAAAAAATAAGGATAGGAGAGGAAGACTGAAATGGAGAATATGTGCATAAACAACAACAAAAAGACTCAGCACACTGTAAACCAGAATTATTCAAAAATATGAACAGAAAACACACATTTTGAAGTGACCATACAAAAGCAACTACCTCCGTGTACAGCTAAAGCTCACTAAGATTCACCTTGTGATAAATAATAGTCATGATACTAGATCGAAGCTTTAATTTCAACTTTGACATATTATATGTATACTGTGTATCAAAGAAGGACCTGCATCATTGAAGCGGACATTGTAACCAATACTGTGAAGAACCTAAATAACAGAATAAAAAAGAAATGAAATACAAGCATAAATTACATTTGAAAAAAAAATAAAACGGATAGTCCTTAACAACTATGGTTTTAATCATTTACTATGCGGAATAATAAATTACGTAAATAGTCAATAAATGTAAAAAATATTTGCCTATAGATATTATGAATGTGAAGTAATAAATCTACTCATTCAATATCACAATATATGCAAGAAACAAAATGTAAAAATAAAATAACACATGATGTGATGACGAAGAAAAACATCAAGAATCAAAATGTTTTTAAGTAAAACCCACCGGACTTCTTAAACTCGTCAAAGAAAATCCACAATAAAAAAAGAAACAATTTACAGATCAGGTAGTATAAGCGCGCTATCATTTAGCCGACTTACTTCTGACACGTAACTCTAATCAAAGAAGTCCTCGCATTTGTTTCCTAGCAATAGAATTGGACACATTGTGATCTTCACTTAGGCTTTATTTCACTATCTCAAGAACAACACTTCTGGAACTCCGAAATCGAAGCCATCAATGGAACTCCGAAGGTTCACAGGTTTGAAATAAATATTTAATAATGGTAAAAAGATTCCGAGACAAGAAAACCTTGTCATTTAGATCACAAATCATGGAAGGGTTTTCTCCTTTTCTTCTCTTTTCAAATGGGCGACGAATAGTCAAGAAAAAAAAATCTATTTATTAGTGAGGTTAAAACCTTGGGTAGAAAAACGTGGAGTAGTGAAATTTGAACGTTGGCTCGAATGCCGTAGTGCATATGCACGATTCAATAGTGCAAATGCATGACCCATTCTGTTAATTTGCACATGTGCATGATTCAACAACACATATGCATGATCTATTCTACTATTTGTGCACGTAAGCGATCCAAGAATGCATATGCACAACCCATTCTATTATTTGCTGAGATTGCATAAGAGCACATTCGTTAGCATTCAAATGTCGGCTCGAATGTCATCACATATGTGTGCATTCAAAGTAATTTTGAGCATTTGATCCATTCCATCTTTAATAAGCATTCCTTGAGTCACAATATATCCCAACCAAAAAATAAAACAATTCAAATATAACTCGGATGAGACTAAATTTTGTCACAGAAATGAGATAATAAAATAGAACTAATAATCTCTCATTTTGACAATTTTATAACAAAACCCTTTACATGACATAAATAAAAAATAAGCTTTAATTACCACCATATCAGAACTTGTTACATGACAAACATATAGACCCTAAAGAACTGAATTTGATAGATATGTTTATCAACAAAAGAAACACTATTAGAAAAATACCCGTGATGTATCAACATATATCAATACTACAACAGTATAATATAATACATCACCACAACTAGTAGCACAACGCTCTCCCTCATAGAATATAACAATACAACCCTTGGGTACATGTTAGAATACAATCTAATCTCTAATCTCCCTCTCAAAACAGATGCAACTCCCTTTTTGACACGAAATGTCAAGGGGTGGCTACCAAAGAGTCAAGCTTATCATTGAAGTCTCCACTTCATCGTTAGGCATCACACACCGAATGTACTGAGCCCATTAGTCAACTTGGTCAGGATATCCCTGACTCAAGTTCGGAGATTTCCGACACCCGTCTAGAGATTTGCGTAAGGCAAATGCCCACTCCATCAGCCATTGTAAGGTCATTTGAAACTCCGACTATGATGAAGATATCTAATTCATTTGAAGATGCATCAACTGAAAGAATTGAGCATCAAACACCTCTTTAGTGATATTGGGACACCAGTAGAATTGAGAATCGATATGGCTCAAGTCACCTCTTTAGTGTTTGAGAACACTCCTTTAAAATGGATTTTGTAGTCATTTGTGACAAAATAGCGTAAAACACCTCAAATATGAGCCAAGCCGACCAAAATTTAGCAAAACCTAGAACCATCTATAGGAGGAAAGAAAACTAACCTGGTCAGTATTTGAATGCCATTTGAATGGTGTTCAAACATAGAGGCACGGATCAGTCCAAAAAAATCTAAGATCCGGATGAATCAACAAAAGTTAAGATGAATAGCACACTCCTAATCATGATTCTAGCAGCATATCTAAAGACAGATGCAAAAAAATTTCAAAAAATCATGGAAATATGTCAAGATTAAAAAAAAAAGCAAAAAACACACTAGATTTCCAAAATCAAAAGGATTACCTTAAAAAATGACAAGAGAATAGCTAGATCCAATAGAGCAGGATGTAAACCCATGGATTTTGAGATAGATTTGAGGAAATTTTGAGTAAGAACAGAAGGAGCCAAGGGGGAGAAGCAACATTTGAACAAGAGGGATAGATAGAGAGAGAAAGAAAGATGAGCTGATGCAAACAGTTCTAAGCGACTTGAAGAAGCTGTGGCGTTCAAACATCAGCCCTAAAATGGCATTCGAACGTCATTTTGAACGACGATAAAAAACCAATTCAACTATAATGATATAGAAGGCAAGATGAGTTGAACAATAATAAGAATAATACTAAATTTTTCAACAATAATGAGTGGCATCGGTAAAATTTATTGTTCCAATTAAAGTTTTTCATGAATACAATAATTATGAAAAAAATTCAAGCATTACCTTTTTGAACAAAATAAATGGGAATGAGGTATATATATGAGTTAAGAGACTAGCAAATCTTGAATTGTGGAGGAGTCTGGCTATAATATTGAAATTCCTAGTGTGTTTTGCAAAAACTCTAAAGAGAAAATCAAACCTAACCCCACTAGGGCCTATAACTCATTTCAAAAAATTTTCAACTCATAAATAAGAGTCCTAGTATTGAGAAACTCATTTTTCATAAATTTTTTTCCACTTTTTTGAAAGAGTTCTTATTGGAAACTCATTATGATTATTATTATTTTTTTATTTTCGGGTGTATATTTTTCAGGTTTAGATTCAATGAGTTCAAAGTCAATTTAATTTTTAGGTAGTCCAAGTACATTGAGAATTGCTAGCTCAAAACACACAAAAACAATTGAGGTCTCAATTAATACAGTATGGTGTGTGTAACAAATATACACACAGATTAAGATATAACAAACCTCTTTTATAAAGATACAACAACGAGATAAATGAACAAATTCATATATCAGCAAGTGCATGAAAACCATTCATTTTTGAATGAATTTTAAATCATTCATACATTGTTGAAAATTTTTCAAATTTTATTTTTTTTTTAAAATAGTTGTTATTGAAAACAAAATATGAATGCGTGCTCTTACTCTAAATGCACCATAATCTATATCATTATACATGAGAAAGCTACATGTCCCCTTCTCAACCTAAATCTATCTCTCAAAGAATGGGTTGCTAATTTGAATACACTTGGGGTTGAACCAAACCTAATTCCTTTAAGGTCACGTTTGTATAATCAAACTCGATACCATCTTTTCAAACATTACACCTCATGTGCAAGCTTTATCTCTCCAATGGATCTTCCTTGAGACTTTCTAAAAGAAGATAATAACAATTGAGCCAAATTTGACCATGTTGGAACCATGAATAGCATGTAGGAATGAAAAACAAAGAAGTAGGGCAAATAGAAAGTGATCTATGCATCGTCCGAGAGAAAACAGTAGGAGATTTTCTAGTTTAGTGCTTAGAATGCATGAATATTCTTCTAGGGTTCACATGAAATATCACATTCATCTGGTCACCTTCTGTAATGACCCAAATTTTTGAACATGGGAAATTTCGGTCATCAAACCCTTATAATTCGGTCAACGCCAGTTGACCGAAAAATGTAATAAGAAAGGGTAAATCGGCCTTAAGATGAAATCAAGTTAGGCCCTTACTTGATGAAAATCTAGTCCGGATTTCCTTGATGAAGAGAAGTCCGGATTTCCTTTGATGCAAAACAAGTCCGGTTTCATTTTAAGAATCAAGTCCAGCCAAGGCCGGAGTACATTATATGAGTGTAAGGCCGAAGTGACTTGAAGGCCGGAGTGGCTTTGTGTATTAGAGGCCGAAGTAGCATTGTGGTTGTTAAGGCCGAAGTGGAATTGTGAGAAGAAAGCCGAAGATGATGATCCGGCCAACAAGTGTTGACCGGAAGTCGTGTAAGAATAATTCTGTAATGGCCCAGATTCCAAAACATAGAAAATCCCCGACGTCGAGTCAAAATAATACGTTAAGGATGGTAATCTGGTCAACAAGTGTTGACCGGAATGCGTAAGGGGAGGAGTACTCCGCTCGACGTGAAATGATTGGCCAGGAAACGTAAATGGGGGAAGGACGGGAAAAAGGAAAGTAAATCGGTCAACGCCAGTTAGTTGACCGGGATGCGTAATCAAGAAACCACTATAAATAAGGAAATCGAATACGATGAAATAAAAATTAATAAGGAAACTGTGTATAAGGAAATAACTGGTAAGGCAACTTTGTAATAAGGAAACAAGTATAAGGAAATAATATATAATAAGAAAATCTTATAATTAGGAAATCCTGGGAATTTGCCAAACCCTAACGACGGCTACCAGGCCCAAGGGCCTATAAATAAGAATTAGAGAGAAGGAAAAAGGAGCACTCGATAGAGCTTGCTAGTAGGGGAAGACCACAAGTTCAAGGTGAAATAAAGAAATACAGGCAAGATACTTACCCCTGTTTTCAAGTTCATGATTATAAATGATTTTTAGTATTATTTGATATTATATAAACTTCTACGATGTTTGCTTTGTTCTTTTCATATCTGATGCTTAAAGTATGATTATTTGTCGATAATTGCATGTTTAAGGAAAAGACTTCATGATGCTTGATTTTGTTCTGCTGGAAGTATGATTATCTGTTGATTTATATGAATTTTGATAATTGTATGTTTAAAGAAAAGAACTCCGCCTTCATAAGAAAAGGACTCTGGCCTTTTGAGATAAAAGCACTCCGTCTATTTAAGAAAATGCACTCCGTCCAAAGAACTCCGGTCTTTTTAGGAACAAAGTACTCCGTCCTCTTTTGAAAAAGTACTCCGATTTTTAAGAAGAGGAACTCCGACCTTCACATTTTAAGAAGCATTCCGTCCTTTGTTTTGAAAAAGAACTCCGGCATTTGAAAGAAAAAGGACTCCGGATTTGGAGAGCTTCGGATTTTTAAAAGAAAAAGAACTCCAGATATTAAAGAAAAGTCACTCCGGTTTTAGCACTCCGGATTTTAAAGAAAAGTCACTCCGGTTTAGCACTCCGGATATTAAAGAAAAGCCACTCCGGTTTTAGCACTCCGTATTTTAAAGAAGAGTCACTCCGGTTTTAGCACTCCAGATTTTAAAGAAAAGTCACTCCGGTTTTAGAGCTCCAGATTTTAAAGAAAGAATCACTCCGGATTTTAAAGAAAGAAACACTCCCGTTTTGGAGCTCCAAATTTTAAAGAAAGAATCAGTCCGGTTTTAGAAGCTCCGCCCTTCTGAGAAAGAACTCCGCCTTTGAAGAAGAACTACGCATTTTGATCAAAGTACGCCGCCAAGAGCTCCGGTTTTCGAACTCCGTCTTTTTAAGAAAACGACTTCGGCTTTAAGACGATTAAAGAAAAAAGCACTCCGCCTATTTAAGAAAAAGTACCCCATCCCTTTAAGAAAGAACTTCGGCCTTTATGAATGAAGAACTCCGGCTTTCAAGGACTTCGGATTTCAGAAAAGAACTCCGACCTTTTAAAAGAACTTCAGCTTTTGGAACTCCGGCTTTTAATGAAAAAGAACTCCCGCTTTCAGTAAAAGAGCTCCGGACTTTTGGGAAAACGTACTCCGTCCTTTTTGAAGAACTCCGTCCTTGTAGAAGAACTTCGCCCTTATAAAGCACTCCGGTTTTAAGGAAAAGACTTCCTGCTTTGACGAATAAGATTGATGACTTTTAAGAAAGGAATCTTCGGCTTTAAGATGAAGAAAAGGTTATACGGACTTCAACTGATGAAGTTAAGAACAAAGGATTTAAAAAGAAGAAAAATGTATTAATCCGGACAGCAAGTGGAACTCTATGACTTCCGACTTCCGAGCTATGATTTACGGCCATGAAAAGATATGAACCATGAACCGAGTCTCCCTTAAACTTGCTGTTAAAGATGGATGAAGGATATTGGAGTGACACTCGAGGATTGCCTCCTGGGCCACGGGAGGGGACTTTCTAGTGGCATAAGAACTATGGACTACGGCCCCGTATGCCGGGTTAAAGGCATTACCTCCCGCCCCGGGGAGCATAATCAGGGGATACGGCTTTAGGTTGTGGGGTTACACACAACCCGTCCTCGATGTTGTCCGCTCTCATCCGGTCCCTAAAGATGATAAGAATTTTCAACGGTGTTATGAGTTTTCAGAAGACAAGGTAATAAGAAAAAGACTAAGGAACTTCCGAACTAAAAGACATGATGAGTTTTGTATGTTAAATTATATTCGCTTATATATATATATATGTTTATGTTCTCTGTTTTCTGCATGTGAGTATTTTGCTGGGCTTTGTAGCTCATTCTTGCCACTTTTCAAATGATGAAAGGCTTATGGAGGACGAAGTCGAGTAGAACCATATGATATAGCAAGCAGTAGGAGCGAGATCAATGAAGAGCTTAATTTTATTTCCTTTTGATGTTTTGAGAAGACTTGTAAAAATGATTCCGCTGTTTATGTCTCTATGGATGTTGTTAGTATGTTTCCGTGATTTTTCTTATGGTTAATGTTATTGAAAGGTTTAGTAAGCATCTCAGACTTTCAAGTCCGGTTAAATGTTGGCTGGTCTGGTGTGAAAATTATCGGAAGGCCAACTCATGAAGTTCGGCCTCTTGAATCCTGTGTAAAAGAAAAGGAAAAATTTTTAGGTCCTTATTATTTATCGTTTTAAGACATGACGGCGACTTTATTTGTGTAATTAAGTACGGGCCGTCACACCTTCATTTGCCCAGTCCTCGCATTCAAGTTATGTCTAGATTTACTAGGTCTAAATAAAGGAAAAGGACGGATGTGACCGAAGGCCACACAATGATAACAAATAGGTCTTGACCTAAGGAAGGCAAAAGGATTAAGCGCTCTACTGAACCAAGTGGTGGGTGACTCCATGTGGTCACAATATAGTTTCAGCAAATGTGCCCTCCTTTTCTACAACTAATACATGAGGGGGCAGTCTTCCCAGTGTAGAGCGCCTTTTTCATGTGAGTTTTGGATTGACTATAAGGAGGAATTTGCTTAGGCTTCTTTTCTTGATAGATCAAAGTGCCCACATCCTTTTCTATGCTATTCATGGTAACCAGTACAAAAGCAGTTTTCATAGGGTGGGTCACTTGCAAATTGGTTTCATAAAAACCAAGCCCTTTTTTTATTTTCAACTGTCTTGCCTAAACCAAACATGTGGTCAAGTTTCTTTGTACTTTTCATGAACATAATTAATTGAGCCATGGTTATTTCAAGTTCATTTTCAAAATACTTTATCTTATCCTTATGAGCAATATTTTCATCATACGAGAGTTTTAGAGCCTCTTCCTTTTTGAACAATCTTCCAAAATTTTCTCATCATATTCCAATTTTTCAATTTTTTTCTAAAAGTGTTCTGTTTGTTTATTTAGTCACTATGCTATCGTGATATAATTCGTTAAACACCTTTTAAAGGTCATTCAACCCATTTTCTGATTCAACGTCTGATTCACCAGAATTATTGGACTCCTCATCGTCATCTAAGATAGTTTCACCATCGCTTTCAACACGGGATACAAAGGTAGTATAATTGGCGTGCTTTCCAAAACTAATGCCATGTTTGGTTGCAAGAATTGATGGGGAATAGAATTGTAATTCCCGCGAAAATTGCAATTCCTCCGTTTGGTTGGCAATGAGGTGGGAATTGCAATTCCCACAATTTATATGGGAATTGTTATTCCCACACATGTGGAAATAACAATTTCCATATTTTTTTTTGTTTTATTATTATTATTATTATTATTATTATTTTGTATTATTATTATTATTATTATTATTTTGTATTATTATTATTATTATTATTATTATTATTAGATATTATTATTATTATTGTTTTTATTATTTATTATTATTATTATTATTATTATTATTATTATATTTATTATTATTATATTTATTATTATTATTATTTATTAGGTATTATTATTATTACATATTATTATTATTATTATTATATATTATTATTATTATTATTATTATTTATTAGGTATTATTATTTATTTATTTTATTTATTATTACTATTATTATTACATATTATTATTATTAGGTATTATTATTACATATTATTATTATTATTATTATTATTATTACTATTATGATTATTATTATTATTATTATTATTACTATTCCCACCTTATTCCTCATACTATTTTACAAACCAAACAATGGAATACTAATTCCTACCTTATTCTATTCCAACAACCAAACATAAGAATAACAATTCCAACTCTATTCCCATCCATTTCTATTCCCTGGAATAACTATTTTATTCCCACCTAATTCTATTCCAGCAATCAAACGTACCGTAAAAGCGTTACTTTCGCTCTTCTTCACCTCCACATCAAAAAAGGTGGCACACAAGGTTTGTCCTTGTTACATTTGAAAATAGGACATTCAGTCTTAATGTGTCCGAACCCTTGGCATTCGTGGCATCGAATGCCTTTTGATTTTCTATCCTTAAAGTTATTTTCTTCTTTCATATTTGTTTATAGTTGGATAAGTCTTTAGACTTTCCATGAAGTTTTTTTATTGTTTTTCAAAAATTTATTAAATTATTTTGCAAAGAAAGTAATTTCCTCATCGTCCATAAACTCATCCTCGAGTCATCATAGGACTTCCCTTTCACAAATCTTAGGGTGATAGATTTGTCCTTTTTCTTTTGTCGACAAGACAATTCATAAAATCGAAGAAATCTAACAACCCCTTCAATTTTTATCTTATTGAGGTCTTTACTCTCTTCAATAGTAGTGAACTTTGGTCAAAAACATTCTAGCAAGAATTCTAAGACTTCTTGGACAATTCTCTTTTTATTAATTTTCTCTTCTTGGTTAAAGGTAGAGTTAACTATGTCATTTAATGTGAAAGATCTTGTTAAATATTTTGCCATTTTTTATTTCTTCATAACTAGTGGCCACATTCTAATTTTAAGTTTTTAACCAATTATCCCATCATGTGTGATTTGCAGAATATTACAAGCTTCCTTAACAATTTCATACATGCACACCCATCTAAATTGATTGAGCAAGGTCATCATAAAAATGGCATGTATGCATTTATTATTCTAATTACCATGGCTAAGCCAATCGAAAGGCCATGGTCAGGTCATTGGGGGAGGTAACCCTATTTTTAGCCCTGGTGGGAGGCTTCCATCTTATCTCCACACATAACCAGATGCGTTCCTCTATCAATTTTAGGAAAGCTCATATGCGAACCTTCCAATGGGTATAGTTATTTCCTTCAAAGTATGCCATTTCATCAAGTTGATTTCTTTGTCAAGTCACATCAGCATTGACCAATGAAGTGTAACAGTGAACAGCAAAATAAAGGAGTATAGAGTGACAATTAAATTAAAACATTAGATTCAAGAACAAACTAGAAACTTTCTGTGATTTTTCGTAGTGTATTTCCACTGAGATCCAAAGACCCTAAGACATTAATGAGATATTTTGAAGGCAATAACTTTAATTTTACTCTCACTTTTAATTTAAGTGAATTATATTCTATGGTTACAAAATTGAGTCAATTTTAAAACACTCAAGATTTTCTTGTTAAATTAACACATTTATAGACCTGATAGGCATTGATAAATGATCATATATTCAATGACATCAAATTCAACGCTTTGATGCCCAATTATGTTAACCTTTACAATAAAAATTACAATTAATAAAATCGACTTAATTTTGTAAATACATAATAAAAATGACTCAAATTAAATGGAATAATAAAGTAGACTTGACTTGAAAATAAAGCAAATTTATGTTCACAACTTCGCTCATTTTTTTAATCAGTCATCACGTCATCCATGAGATAAAGCCAAACCTAAATTCCTGATTTAATTCACCCTTAAGATTAATCTTTCTAACTAAAAGAAGAGTACACATCCTTCTTTGCAAAGTATTTTCATCTAAGTAGCTGGCTTGCTTTTTTTTTTTTTTTTTTTTTTGAGAACCTTGAATGACTTTACAAGGAAAAGAGGATACAAACGGCCATTACAAGCACTTCATCCTAACTCAAACAATGAAGAACGGAGTGATAAAGCAAAAATTAATTTTTACCAAAATACAGGAAGGAGTCATAAGAGCTGTACAAAAAAGGAGATAATAGAATGATGTAATAGACATGCAAAAGTAAGACCTTTCACTCTATTTACCTTCATAGATCAGTGAAAAAGGAAACTTCCATATAGATCGTCATGATATGAATTCCCAATCTGACAAGAAAACTAGTGTCCCACAAGAGCTTAGATGAGTTGTGGAAGACACCATCTTTCTTATCACTCTCATTTTGACATCAAAATTTGGGCTTTATCATGAGACATGACAGTTAATAATGTAGTCTCCCAGAACCTTAATATATGGTTCTAAGTATAGCATGTCTTCACCCAATGTATGACTACCTGACTTCTTACCCTAGCTCCATAACAGTGGTTCCTGACATAGCACTACAGTATGATGTATCCAAGTAGCATTCCATACTTCTTTCCTGTTTTCATGTCTAGTAGCTTTGTTCTTGTTAATAATCACGATAATGAGTCCCTATGTAGCTTCTTCCCTTTCTTATCCCCAAAACCAAAAAGGAGAAGGCAAATGAGAATGCTTCTTAGAATGTACATGCTAATGTGGTGCTAGAATAGTACATTTGAATTATCTATTGCATCATTTTCTTCAATTCCGAAAAGAGGCTGCCAAATTAATTTCCTGCTAAAAGTTATTTGGAAACAGGTGCTCCTCCACAGGTTTCCTTCTTTGCTTGGAAAATGGCATGGGAATGTAAGTTGACTATCAACAATCTTCAGAAAAGGGGTTTTGCTTAGCCAACTGCTATTCCCATGTAAGAAAATTTCTGAACCAGTTAATGATTGTTCCTAGAGGATGAACCTTGGCACAACACAATAGTAATGTTGCTCCATTGTGGCTTGGGAGTTATAGATTCAAACAACAGAAACAACATTTTTGCAGTGCAGGGGTAATTAGTGGGTATTCAACAGCTTCAGACAGAATCTGCTAGCCAGGAGTTACCAGTTTGGGTATGATTCAGTAGCAAAAGTTTGAAGATAAGTTTCTCATATTCCATTAGCGATAAACTGGTATGTGTGTGGCAAGTCAGGAATGATATCATCTTTAAAGACTAAGTATCACATCAGTTGAGTTTAATTTAGACTGGTTCAGTTTATTTGTCTCTTGGGTTAAGCTCAACATATTTCTGCTGCCTAATTTACATACTTGTAGACTTTTTGGTGCCTCCTCGACATATTTGGATTAAAATTTTATCTTATCAATCAAACAATTGTGGTGGTGAAACTTCTTTAGAAGTAAAAGAGCTAAAATTAAAGAAAAATACACCAGACAATGATGCAATAATCAGTAACGATTACAACAATGATCAGAACAATAAGAGTATTTGAGCATGAGATAGTACGGGAAAAAAGATCCTTAGAATAAACAGCAATCTACAGAAGCATATACCTTAAGAGAGCAGTTAGACCCAAAGATATTGCAAGACCAAAGCCATCCAAACTCCTAGAACCTGAAGATATGTTGAAAGAAATTCCTTAAGAAATAATGCTGCATGAAAATTGACTTTATGACTAAATTCACAGGATCGTAACTGCATTATGCACTGCAAACACATCCCAAAAATGCAACAAAATGCATGACTTGTCTAAGAAGATTTCAATGTAATATTACAGTTCAATACAGGAGAAGAAACAACCACTGAATTATGTTAGTCTATGCTGATGAACCCACCAATAATAAAAAACCTGGAACTAAATTAATACACATTCACCTCCCCAACTTCCCCCCTCTCTCTCTCTTCAATGTGCATGGGTGTACCCACACACCTGAATGGGTTTCTCCTATCCTCCCTCTGCAGAAAAATAAACATGCAAATGCCATCATATCTTGGTAAACAGGTGATTAATCAATACAAATAATTTACGTCTCAAGAAGCAATTAAGAGATATTTTGCAATAGGAACTTTTAAAATTCACTCGGGAACAAGATAATATGATGTTTCTAGCTGTTAGATGTTTTATTCTAGAATTGCTGGAATTCTCATTTCTAAACTGGAAACTTCAGGTCTGCACTCGGTCTGCACTCCATTATTTCTGGAATATCTAAAATTTTAGCCTTCTGTTGTTAGTCAACTCCGGATTCAGACCTTGTTCTTTGTTTTCAGTAATTTTTAGTAGAAATACCTTATCATTCATCAAAATGAGTCCATCTTTCCCTGGGATATTCTACTTTACCTGTCGTCCTCTTCTTCGGTACGTATATATTCTTAGATCTCTGCCTTTCTCTCTCTTGGAAACAGATGTTTGCATATGCCTACACTAGTATTAAAAAAAGATGAGCGTGGAAAACCAATAGGATCTTGTAATTCTCTATTATGTTTGTGAATGTTGTCGCAATAATGCATAATACGGTAATACATTTTATTTAACAATATTATAAATTATAAAGGCTAATATAATCCAAGGGGTGTGAAGGAAAGCACTTCAGTGTGTATGAAAAAGGAAGGATGTTCAAATTGCAGCAATCATGATTTACTTAAGATCAGCAAGTACCACAAAAAAAAAAAATTGTAGAAACAATAGCCAAACAAATGGTTTTTAAGCTGGAAGCTGGATCTAACCAACAAGTGTTAAGACATAAATAAATGTAGTAGGAAATAAATTTTATGGAATGCAACAAAAATCAACTGCAAAGCTTAGGGAAAGAAGAGGGATAAAGATAGTTTCATTGGGATAAAGAAGACTTATGTGGGCATACTAAGCCATATTCATTGGGGGGAGGGGGGGAGTACTACAGTGCATTCAGGGGGGAACGGGATCACATTATGGATATGTAGATGTGATAAAGTTAAAAGATACATATGGAAGTGTGCAATAGGTCATGCAAAAGATATCAACCAAAGCATGTCATATGGGGCAATACAGATCAAACTTCAAGACAACCTATATGCTATTGCATGTATTAGATGGTATTGACATTATGTTAAGGTATTGTTTGTGAAATACTAATATTGTGTTACGTGATAGTTTAGAAAAAGAAGGACAAGCCTCAGCATAAAGGTAAGGTTACTCCACTGTGACCATTGATCATAGGTTTAAACCATAGCAACAATTTTGCAGTAATATAGAGTTAAGACTATATACATTTTAATCCCCCTCGGCCCACGATGCAAGAGTCTTCTTGCACTGGGCCAACCTTTTATTCAGTCCATCGAATGAAAATGTCATCAATGACTTTAGCGACACATCTTTTTTGTGATCTGAAGAATCATTGAGGCCACTTGTGACAATAATAATTGTATTAACCTTTTTACTGTGTTTAATATCAATGAGAACCTTATATTGTGGCTTTGGAATGAAACCATTACAAAGTTAAGCATTACAAGCATTTTAAGTCTTGAAGAAACATCCCCTCTACTTTTACCATGCAATGTTGAGTAACATCTGCAACAATCGGCTTCCACAAGACAGGGACCACAACGACAATTGCAACCACTACTACTATTTTGCTCCATGACAAGGATTATAGGAGACAAAGGTAAAGAACCTACTCACATATAGTGGTTCTTCCACAAAAAAATCAAAAATAAAAACATAAAAAAAAATAATAAAAAAGAGGCAAAGTCACAATCTGGTAGGAGCTGGGTTCAATCTGGTGTTTTGTTTAGTCATGACTGAATTATTGCATCTACTTATGATGTGCTCCCCAGTAGCCAATAGAAGGAAAAAACAATTTTTCATTAGGGGAAAAATTATGAGTATGCCAAATGAATTATTGCAACAACTTATGATGCACTCCTCAGTAGCCAATACAAGGAAAAAACAACTATTCATTAGGGGCAAAAATTATAAACATGCCATAAATCCTCAAAGATATGGGTCAGGCCAGGAAATAATTTGGCTACCATAAATTCTCAAGCTGAATTCACCAAGAACCAAAAATTGATTCTCAGCTCATACAAGTTTCATAGGTAGGATCAGTGAAAACCAAGTTCAAGAGTAGAAAAGAGAACCATAATCAAGTTCCTTAGCTTAAAAACTTTATTTAAGATATATCTAGATTCAATCCATGAAATTCCAAAATACATAATAACCTTGGATTCTGAATTTACAGAGATTAGTTAGGTTTAAACATAAGATTAATTTCTTCAATAGGTAGATTGAAGAAAATACTCCATCAACCACCAAATAACCTTGTTGGAGAAACTGGATCAACTTATTGAGAAGCAATGGTCCTGTAAACCCGATACAGTCATTGAACACCTGCACTACAAATACACATTAATAAAGCCAGGAAAAATTTTAAATGATATATCATTCATATGATTGACTACATTAACAATAATAAAATGCTTTTGGAAATATCTCCAGGGGAGTTTCTTTATTCTGAAAAATGATTTGGGAAAAAGCTATAATTGCAACTTCTACCAAAAGCATTGTCATGGAGGCTCTCAAAAAGTTATGAACTGAGACTTGTTAAAAGGACCTAAAGCATATTATAGAGAACCCAAATATGGAGGAATAAGAATGTTATTGAGAATCTTAAGCATATTATATCACAGAAACAACCTTCCTATAATGCAGGAGTAAGAATGTGTATGTTTCACCTTTCTCATTACCCATAGCCAACAATATGGGAAGGCCAGTTCACTGGACCACACCCTTAGGATGATGGCTTTTACTGCTCAAATTAGTACACATTGGAGCTTTCCAGAACGAAGACTAGTTTAAAAGACAAACTCAAGCACAAAAGAAATATTTGGGATTCTCCTCCCATTTTAGAAGGGTTTGGGATTGTTTCATTTGAGTAACCTGGCTATATTTTTTTCATAAATCCCCCACAAAATTATCCTTAAGTTTGTAAGAGGCGTGGATCCTTAAGGCTCAAATATTCCTGTCTGCACCAACACACCAACTGGTTGCACACAAAGAAATCCCCAATGTATCTTCTCAGTTGCCTCAGAAAGTGCTCAATTTGATTTCTCACACATTACACTCACCCACTATAGTACAGTGATCAAAATCATAAAACTCCTAAGAGATGGGACATCAAAGGGGAATATGGATGCTATCCTGATAAGTCAGCTAGCGGACAATTACAACAATGAATGGAGAATATTTTAAATTATGCAGGTTAGCCAAAAACCATGTTTCACCAAATCATTTCCAATCTAAACATGACAGTACTGGTCCATGCTTGGGTAGCACCAGCCTAGGAATAGGTCCTGATTGCAACATGAAACTCTCCAAACAAACCCAGGGCAACCAGCTTTCACAACTAAACCACAGAACTAAATTGATGAAGCACCTATAGCTGCACAAGTTGATGAACCCATCATTGCCAATTTCAGAAATAGTCAAACATTCTTCTGATGTTTGCCAATTTCTTATGTCTGCCCTATGAGGAGCCTGTACAAGGGCTAGTTCGGAGGGACAGGTCCTGCACTCAGAGGTGATTCCACTAGTGAAAGGTTTATGGAGGCACTATTTAGTGGAAGAAGCCAAATGGAAACAAGGGGACCAGATTAGCAAGAAGTATCCTCACCTTTTTATGACTTAGGTAATAATTTCAATGATGAAATTTCTTTTAAGGAGGCGGTGAATGTGATATTTTTCTTCTGAGATCAAGTTAAACATTGATTTCAATGCTTTCATAAGCATGCTTAGAAGGCTTCCCAAGAGTTCTACAAATAAGCATCATAATAGCCTTTAGAGTTTACACAGACTCTCAACCATATGAGTGCACTAGAGAATGCTTGGGTGAGTTTTTGAATGAAGGTTGGTAAGTCAATAATCTTGTCTAATTTTGTAAGGAAATTGTTACTCATACTTCCTTGATTCCAAATCTTTATCACATCTCCAATTTATGAAATATTTTGAGTATATTCTGGATATTATGATTGGAGATGAATTTGCATGTGGTTGTTAGCAAGGAAATCATGGATTAATAGTGTTCCATTTGAATTATAGAAGAAATTGATGGATTAATGGTGTTGTATAATAACTCGGTGTTGCACATGATGACTTCATGGCTACTGCAGCGATGCTGAGGCTCAAGTAGAGGAGAGCATTCTTAAATTTTTTGCTCAGGCATTAATTGGCAACTTTTTGATTATTTGCTCAAGAAAGAGAAAATTAATAGCTCAAATTTTTTCTCAAGCAAAATCCCAATAGGGGACTCACACAATTTTTTGCACGGAATTTAGGCGAGCAGACATCAATCAAGTATACTCCATAACATTCTCTTTATTTTGTAAGTATATCTACAGTATTTCTCTTTGATTTGTTGCATAAATTCATGTATTTAAGCCTTGATTTTTTTTTCTCACGAAATCCTTCCATTGGTTCTTATAACACATCAATATTTGTGCATATTTTTAGTGATTTTGTTAGAGGTACGTTGGCTTGAGATTAGAATATATCCTTGTTGACAAGTTATCGTTGTGTGAAATGGTGGATTAAACAATGGCTTGTGAAAGAAAATAAAAAGCAAATAATGGTTAGTAAGGTTGAGAAACACAAGAATAAATCATGTCTCTATGGGATGATGAATAATTAGTCCTAATATTGATGAATCCTTGTATGGAGGGTTTTGTAGAGAGAATCCTTGTATATTGATGAATAATTAGTCCTAATATTACATGAGAATTTTGACTTATTGAATGGTGTTATATAAAGGAAAAGAGAGTAATTGTGGTGAAAACCCTATACATAAGGGTTATGAGAATATATATCTAAATAGATATATTTACAAATTTTATATAGTGATGAAAATGATATTGACTAGGGTTTACTATCCTAATATTGTCTCTCAAGATAAAGCACAAATATTAATCATGTCTAACTTGTTACAAATACATTTTACCCAACTTCTACCTAGAAATTTTGTGAACATATTAACTAATTGATCTCTAATTCTCATGTGTTTGACATAAACAAAACCTTATTGTAGTTTCTTACAAATAAAGTGAGAATCCATTTTTATATACTTCTTACATTCATGGAAAACTAGATTTGATACTATATGAATTGTTGTCAGATTATTGCACCATCACTAAGGTGGTCTAAAACACTTCAATCCGAGTGATGCAAGTAACAATCTAAGCCATATCACTTCATATGTAATTTGGGTCAACACATAATATTCATATTCAACACTTAATTAAACAACTATATTCTATTTCTTACACTTCCATGATACCACATTGCCTATAATGAACAAGCAATATCCCATAGTAGACTTGCAATCATAGGGTGATCCAGCTCAATTAACATTATTAGAGGACCCTTCTACTCAAGTGTGACCATGATCATTATAAAGTAGGTAGGATTCTAGTCAACATTTAACTAAGTATATGCATGACAGTCTTCTAATGTGGAATACAATGAGAAGACAAAAACTAACTTACCATACTTATTGGGAATATAATGTATAGTCGAGTCACTACCAAATAATTCAGTTTTCCAACTAAATGATAGTATCTCTCTCACTCATCAAAGATTTTCTCATTGTTCAACAAAAGCTTCATTTTTGGATACATGGGTGCACCACACGGTTTTGCATCAATCATACTCATATCTCGAAGTAAATCAAGTGCGTACTTTTTTCATAAGAGAAATATGCCACGATAATACCTCATAAACTCAATGTCAAGAAAGTACAGTAACTACCAAGGTCCTTAATCTAGAATCGACACCAAAGAAACAATTTAATGTCTGCAATGCCCCTACAATCACAGCTAATGATCACAATATCATTCACACATATAACAAGAAAAAATTATCCAAAATTTGAATGGCGATAAAACACATAACGATCAGTTCTACAACGAGGGACCAAAGTCAAAAACTTCACTGAACCTACTGAACTAAGCTCACAAAGACTATTTCAAGCTGACTTTTTCAACTTACAAATCAAGCAAGACTGCCTTTGGGCAACAAACCCAAATGGTTGCTCAAAATAAACTTCTTGAAAATTTGTGTAAGATTAATATCTAACTACTGTAAAAGCCAGTGATAAGTTCCGCCAAAGCCACAAAAAAGCAAATTTTGCAATAAGAGAAAATATAGTATCAATGCAGTCCACACTGTAAGTTCGGTATGCCTCTTAGCTACCAAATGAGCCTTTAACCAAGCAATAAAACCATCAGAATTGACTTTTACTATGTACACCTATTTACAGGCAATGGGCTTCTTCCATGCAAGCAAGGGAACTACATCTCAAGTGTGATTCTATTCAAGTGCCGACATCTCTTCCTCCATAACTATCCGCCGGCTTCAAACATCGATCAATGTATAGAACACAAGTATAAAGTAGTCACAAAAACACATAGCAAAGATAAGACACCAACGTAACAAATAGTAGAAAATAAAGGATACTAAGTGCATTTACGATAACTCTTTCAGAGCATAATTGGAAGGTCTAAATCTATCATTGATTTGATCGCGGTGTGATCCATAGGTGAGGAGATAAATTCTACAAGGGCTGGCTCAAAGCATTTACAGGAGAGGACCTAAACACCTTGCAATGACCACGAGTATAGTTGTGAGTCACCAGATCGGGTGGTGCATGAGGTGAAGATACAACTTGATTGGCAACACGATAGACCAGGAACTCATCATGATAGGTGACAATATACGTGGGAATGGGGAGAAACTCTTAAAAAGATAAGGGATTGATTCCTAAGATGAAATATCAAGAGGACACAAAAATTAGCCAAAGTTAGATGAGAAGCATCAATACCCCTTCTGAGTACGTGGATCTCCTAATAAAATACATCTAAGTGGCTTAGCTTCAAGTTTAGTCACATGAGAAGCAAATGTCACAAACATAGCATATACAATCAAACATTTTCAAAGGAATTGAGTGTAAAGGCTTGTGAGAAAACAGGATACGACGTGGGATATCCCATTAAAGCACAGCCGAGAGTATACAAGATAACAAACGGTTGAAATTGCCTCACTCCAAATATGATGCTGATAATTTTATGCATGACACTAGAAGTTTGATTCCACGAATAGTTTTGCTGGCCATGGGAAATTATAGGAGGTCCATCATTGAAATTGTGGTGTAAATTATCATAGAACAAAGTAATATTGATGGTTTAGGTGATTGTTGTTTTTATGTTTGTGGAAACTGCTATTGTTAATTTGGTGGTAAAATTTAAATGTGTTAATCGATATTTTGGTGTACGTGTTTTATGGGATGTTGTCAGCTATGAGGTGCTTTAAGTGGTGAACCTGAAGTGTGGTTAACAATGTTGTCAATGTGGGGTTATGTTGATGATGAAGGTGTTATTAATTATGTGGTTAGATGGACGATTTGATTATGTTTCTAGGATGATGCTGTTGTTATGCGATTAGGAATATGATTGATTATGACGTTAATACTAAACTTAGGACAACAATATGTTTGTTGGATGGCTTGAGGTTAGTCTTGTGGTGTTCGTTGGATAGTTTGGTGTTAGCTATGTGGTTGATAGATTGATTTAGTAGCAGATTTGTGTCCATTTTATGTTATGGTATTGATTTAGGAGTTCTACTTGGAAGACATGTAAGTTCTAGAATGAATGTGGGATCATTTTCCTTTTTTTTTTTTGTTGGATTTCCATGCCGTTAATCATCCCTTTGGAGACATAGTTTCTTTTGGATTTTTATTCTTTAATCATCCCTTTAGACACAACATGTTGTCATTGGAATTGTTGCCATATACTTTCTTTGTCCTTTGGATGTGGAGTTGATATGGATGGGTCAAGAATAATACGTTAAGGCACTAGCACATAAGGGAACATGGAATCAAGGGTCCATAGTGCATTCCACATTGTACAAAGCCTAATTTATTCATGGTATGTTGCAAGGATTGTTATATTTTCATTCAAGTTGTGGTATATTCTTGGTATGAACCATCGTATGGAAATTGACAAACGATCATGATGAACATGAATTAAGACATGTTGTATTGTAATCATATATGAGGATGGTATATGATGTTTAGTCCCTGCTGTGGTAAGATAAATATAAATTGGCCGATGGTGGAGAAATATAGTTTCAAAACATAGATTCTCTATTTTCTGCCATACTTCTTTGGATTCTAATATTGTTTGGTGTATGGATTGAGATTCTAGTTCTATCGCATTATGTTTGAATTACATTTTATTTATATCAAATTGCGTGTCGTTATTATCCTCATCCTGTGGATCATACATACTTATTGTGTTTTTGACTCACCCTTGGATCCTCACCATTTTCATACCTTTAGTGAATAAAATATTTTATAACACTTATGAGATGTATAATATAATGGAACACGTAATGCATTGACAATCCTGTGTTTTTTGTCGCACCATTCTTTCTATCAAGCTCTTATGACAGAAGCATGCTACATGATAAATTGGTTTAGTTTTGGATCATTGGTTATTGAATCTTTTAGTTCTGTGGGATGAATAACTGATTTTAGTATTGGTTTATAATGGATAATTTGCAGCAACATAATCCTGTCCACATCAATACCTGCCAATGCAATTTCGTAGCCAAACCAGCCGATTGACAACCTGATTTTGGTCTGATGGGGAGGCTGGTTTATTTGAATTCAGTGGCAAAGGTAATCAAACTCTCTGCTAGACTAGTTCATCCACATGTCGAACATCTTCTTTTAGCATGGCATGCCCAGTGATAAGAAATTTATATGCGTTGCAACATGTCATCAAGACTATGCTAAATTGCAAACTGATAGTTGTAACCACATAAATATATCGCATAAAACAGGATTTAGGAGTTGCAAGGCAACTAATTGGAGGATGAATGACAGCTACATTCCAAATAACTTCAAATAGAGACAAGGATGTACACAAAAATAACGATGCATTCAAAAGTTTGTCTCACTAATCATTATCCAAGACTCCCCATCATAAATGAATAAGAAATCAGACTATATAAAGATGAATAAATCAGGAAAATTTCTCAATTAGAAGGAGAAGAAGAGAGATCAATAAGTATTTATTCACCGTTATTGATCATCCCCATTCGGTCTTTATTACAAAAATGGCAGATTTGATCTCCATTTAGTAGAACGGATATACCAATGCTGGAAAAAAAGAATTTGACAGATGCCTCATGCAATAAATTACCTTTAAAAGGCCAAGCCAGAAATATGGCCACCCATATGAAGCACAAATCGCCTTTAACAAGGATGGATTTGAGCAACTATTTATCTGTTGAGCTTGCCAACTCATCAACAGTGTATTGTGGCATGAAGCGGGATCCATATCAGAAGGTAGTGGAAGCAGATCTTCAAAGTCAAGCTGCTTTGTCAAACCTTGCGCCAATATGGATTTGACTGTGTTAAATGTCAAGCTATGCCAAAAGTGTTGCACACTCCCCTTTACAACCAACAGAAAAAGAGGCCAATGGAGTATGTTAATTCGCTGAGAGAAAATAATATCCCAAAAGATTGAGGCTTTTTCTACTTAGGGAAGGAGAGCTCTCAGGATGAGACAATCATTCCATTATGCATACGCAACAGGAGAATTACATAACTCAGCTAAACACTGGCATATTATGGACAAATAGTGGTAAGAAGTTGCATATGCAGCAACTATAAAAAACATTCATTGTGCTAATGTGGGATCTAGGTGAGAATTGCTTAAAACATAATATTTCCAGCATCTCACCTCCTACAGACCTGCTAGGTCTACCAACATACCATATAGCCCGCAATAATACATAGGTCCATGACAAATGCTCTGAGAGTACACTGAAACCAGCAAGAAAATGTCTACCTTCATTACTTATCCCGGATCCTCACATTCAACATTCGACCGAGCCACTAATCTTAATCAAGCCTTCAATATAAAATCACAACAATTTCTTGCTTCTCAGTGTGGTATATTGACAATCTCCAAAGCAATAATATGTTGACAATCCTATTTCTACCAAGGAAAAACTGAGAAGCAACTGATAATAATAACTTGAAATGTCGAATTATAATATATTAAGGTTAAAATAAATTAATTAAAGTTTTGAATGCACAAGGGGACTATGGTACACTCCCTATGATAATAAAGGATACTGACAGAAACAAGTATATCTAAATGCTTTATTTATTTATTTATTTATTTTTTTTTTATTTTTTATCTCCATTACAAACGCTAAAATCAAAAGCAGTTATTTCCTGTACAGGAGTGAAGGAAAAATGGGAAAGAGGAAGAGAGCCAAGTATCCAAACAGCGCACTCTGTGAGCATAAAGTTCCAACTTTGTGGAAATGTTCACTAGCTTCAAAGTAGTACAACTGGACCAGTTCTTAACTATGGGATGAGCCAGGTAAGGATCACACCAAAAGGAAGCGGAAGCCTTGTAGCATCCTCTTTTAAGCCATATAGCTGATTCCAAACTCATTTATCATGAACAAGGGATTTTGTCCGAGACTATCACTTCCATGTTGGTCCCAAACAAGCCTAGTGCAATGTTAAAGTTCCGTGAATATTTGACAAGAAAATGGGCATTGAACTTGAACATATAATCGGGAGGGTATAAGCTGATTATTGATAATTAACTAGCAACAAAAAAAAAAAAATTTTGGGGTCAGACCTGCACACAAGCTACAACTTTTGGCTTGGAGTTGTGCAAACTAATTAGATACAGATGCTAGTTGGCCACGACAATCTCAAATTACAGAAGGGCCTTTCAACATAGTCCTTGGCCTAGCTTGAACCTGGCATGTTCAATACTAAGTCACAACTAGAACCCCCTTTAACATTATGAACCTTGCAAAAGCAAACCCCAACTATTTTAGCTAAAGGAAGGATCATTATGAAGAGGATAAAAAGGAAAGCACCAGAAGCAAGGGTCACAAGTCCTCAATATTTTTTAAGCCCCACACTTTTTCACTTCATAGATTGGATATTTATAGGACCAAAGTGGTTCAAGGTAAATTGCATAAGGTTTACTGCTTGGTGTTTTATCAGAGAGAGACATTTTCAGTTTCGGGGGTTGGCTGCTCCTTTCTCATAAAGGAATGACATCCCCTTGATGTCCTTAATACAATTCTTCTAACATAACAAAGTCGGGGAAAATAATTAGGAAACAACACTGACAACACTTACTGGGTCACCAGGATGACCTTCCTCAAGGTCCAAGTCATCTGAGAGCAATGGATCCTGCTCAAGCCTACTGTTGCTGCCAGTAGAAAAAGATATAATCAATTCTTAAGTCCAATGAAAAATAGAGAGGAGTACAAAAATTATAATACACTCATCTGAACTATTTTTACACATCAAATATGATTTAGTTTCTTGGATTTTTCTCTCTCGCTCTCTTAATCACATTGATAGAGAAAAGATAGACATCCTTTCATTACTTCAATTTCCCGATACTTGCCATTTATCCATGGAGTTTGATAGCAGGGCAAGGACAGTAAATGGGCCTCGCATCTTCACCTGTAGTTACCACCACCACTATCTCTCTACCTATTGTTCTTGACAAAGCTAATATTAATTAGTCAAGGCTTTCATTTGACAAGTCAACAAAGCTAACACTAATCGTGGCATGCTAAAGCAGCCCATCTTATGATTCATTTTGGATGTCATGAAGTTTATGGTTTTTCTTTCACGATTTAGGAAGTTTGGCAGAAAGAAAGAGGCGAATTCAAATCAGACATACTGTTGCATGTTTGGATAGAGAAATTATAAAATTTTAAAGACCATAAGGAACCTTTGCACTAGCTGTGGAATAGTGTTGCATTTTTGCCATATATGTGAACCTTAGTCTTGGTATATTTGAAGGATTCCCTTTTCAGAGGTCGTTAACAGATATCAGAAGGCCTTGCCCGCTCTAATAATGTTGCTTGCTTAATCCTTATGTAAATGCTTAGGAGAATGCTTGTTCCCATCATGTGTATTCTCTTCTTTGTCAATACTTCTTTTTCTGTCTAGAGAGAAATAAACTAATTCCTCCAACAAATAAAATTAGATAGCATGGTTTCTGAAAGTGATGACAAGTGATACCTTTCAATGAAAGCAGCGCATTTTATTCGAATAACATTGACAGATATGCTGAATATGAGATCCAGTAAAAGAACAGAGCTTTCTTCAACACATTGTAAAGCCTGCAGAAGATTGGCAAAAAATTTTTGTTGGAGACCACATTTACCATCTGCGTGAAAAATGGCATCATATGCATATAATGAATTTTCCATACAGTCATTGGGTAGTAACTGCTAGTGTTTCTATGAATGTGGAAAGAGGACAACTTTCTCCTTCTTTCCTGTCTCTATTCATTTTACAGAATAATAAAATCAATACAACAAGGGATGAGGTAATAACATATCAATACACAATAAGAAAGGAGATAATCGGTATCAATCTTACCCTAATTTAAGTTAATCATATCTTTGACTAATCTACTAATTTCCTTATCACTCTCCCACAAAATGGTGAATAAATGTCGTTTAGAGCCAACTTTAAACAAATAAATTTCAGTCAATTACCACTGAGAATTTGTGAACATATCAACGATATGATCTCCGGACTTTGATGTTCTTGGCAATCAACTTTGATATTCTTGGATCTCTTACGAAATACTATAATAGATGCAAGCTGTATTGCAGCTTGATTATCACAAAACAATAGTACAATAATAGGACAAAAATTGATTTCCTAAAGAAAATGTTGCAATCATGTAAGCACACTAATAGTGTGGGCCAATCCCTGGTACTCTACTTCTACACTTAATTTGGCTACTATTGTTTACTTTTTACTTTTCCATAAAACAAAGTTATCACCAATGAACATACAGTATTCTATAGTTGATCGTCTATTGGAAGGACATCTTGCCCAATTAACATTTGTGAATCCCTTTACCTGAAAGATGTCCATTTAATCTGAATATATTCCAAGTTCTGGAGCCTTCTTTAGATAATTAATAATGCGTTTAACAGCTTCCCAACAGGGAACTCGAGAAGCATTCAGGAGCTGACTCACCATAATAAATGCATATGAAGTATCAGGTCTTTTGATGGTAAGATAATTCAATTTCTGAATAATCCACAATATTGGACTAGAGCATTAAACAATTGTCATTCATCCTTTAGGAGATTCAGGAGGTGAGGATCCATGGGAGTGCTACAGGACGGGGATCAAGAAGAATGGTCTCATTTAATAGATCAAATACATATTTTCATTTACATAGTTTTACATATTTTTAAGATTCAGCAACTTTAATCCTCAAAAAGTAATGAGACTTGCCTAAAGCTTTTATTTGACACCGTTGTTGCATAAACTATTTTACATGCACAATCTAATCTACATTGTTCCTAATAATAACAATATCGTCAACATAAACAATAACAATAGTATAGCCTGTATTTCTTCATAAATGAAAGACTGAGCGGTCTGTTATAAGCGGAACACAAGGATAACCTCTAAAAATTTCCCAAACTATACTTTAGGTATTTACTTTAGCCCTTACAACACCTTCTTTAACTTACAAACACAATTCTAGCAATACTCCAAGAGCAATAAATCCAAGAGGTTGCTCCATATAGACTTCTTCAAGCAAGTAACCATTAAAAAATGCATTCTTAACATCGAATTGAAATAAAGGCCAATCGAGGTTAGCTGCAATGAAAATAAGAACCCAAATAGATAGTATCTTGGTCACGCGTGAGAACCTATATCTCGGTGGGTCAAAAGTGCGTAGTCGTCCATTCATAGTGACAAAATGACATCCAGAGAGATTGTCATAACGTCTCATATAATAATGACCTCAATTGAATTAGGTTCAAAAGAACCCATATCTTCGTTAATATTCAAAATATGTGGAATCCCTATTGCCTTCTCAATAGTCAGGTTTGGTGTGACCCTTTGATAGTAATACTCATAATTTTCCTGAGTTGTGATGACGACATAGAGTGCAATCTCGGATAGGGATGGTGGATTACTAGATTTCTAATGTTACCCTTGTTATGTTTATATCAAGTATCGAGATTTGTTAATGATTATCATATTGTTAATTATGTATTTCTTGTGAAGCTTTTAGCTCACCCTTGTGTTTTATTAGTTCCAACCAGTCCAAGACTGTAGAGCTAGCTGTCGATTGTGTATTTGCTAAGAAGTTTGTTGATAGAGGTGATCTCAATATCTAACTGTTCATTTTACTTTAAGAGTGGAGCAGTTATCCTTTCATAAGCAATAGATGAAGTTTTTATCTTTTGGGTTGTGACCCTTGGTATTTTGAATGTATTCGGACATTCATTATATCTTGTGTTTTGAGAAAACAAATATTTGATGAATGTTTTCGTTATTATAGTTTTTATGATAATCATTTATGATTGAGGTTTCCACATGAGCAGTCCAAGCCAGGTTTGGGCATTCTTGGTCTGGTTCGCCACAAGACAACTAGGGTTCCCATTGAACATGGATGATAAAATCTAGAGTGGTCCGAAATGAATAGTGGTCATGGCCTTAAAAATAACAACGAAAAAGGATCATATGAACTGTTCAAGCTGGGTTCAAGCGTTCAGGTTCAGTTCGTCATAGGATAACTCGGGTTCCCATTGAACATGGCTGATAAAATCTAGAGTGGTCCGGAATGAAAGTGATTGTGGCCTTGAAAATCACAACAGAAAAGGACAGTCAAGCGAAGGGAATCCTATTCCCTTGGATATTGCTGTGCATCTAAAGGTAATGACAGATGATGGTGGCAGCAGATGCAATGAAATAATGATCAGCAAGGACAACAATAAAACAGAAAACCAATGCCGTTTGCAGATAGCAATCAAAGTCAACAATGCACCAAATTGCAAGAATCACCTGTTTCTTCCCAGTCAAGATTGATGCGGAGGACATTGGGAGGGGGGAGATGAGTGCTCATATAAAAAAAATTTTCAGACCTCCAAGACTCCGACTACAATCCTAAACTACGAGATAGAATGAATGTCTTCCCAATTATTGCTGCTTGCAATGCAGACTAGAAAATTTTTAGATTTCAAATCAGCTGAACAAGTAAAAAGAGTGGCCAAGAATGAGGGGTTTCTCTCATTGGAGGCCCTAGAAATGTTAGATGTATGAGCCGTATCCCTACACTGTAAATTTGCAAAGAGATCATTTATATAATTTGAACCGGTAACCTCTTGGTTATAATAAAGCAAGCTCATTATTTCTCCCAGAGTCAGCTAGCCCTCAATGATAATTGTCAAAAGTACAACCTCGAAATCAATTTGCAACTTAAATTAGAATCTGACTTGCATATTACAACAAACAGATGCAAAACAAATGCCTATCAATAGAAAACCCGGGGTTTCAATGAACAAAATCAGATATACCTATGACTTGTGAGGTCTTTCAAAAGTACAACCTTGAAATCGATTAACCAGTATAAGAAAAGATAGACTAGAAGGCAATTTCCTTATAAATAAAAAACCTAAATCTACTAGATATGCTTTTTATAGACACTCCTAGTATCCGAGAATATTACTTTCCATGTTACCTTAGATTCTACCTGAATTCTTTTAGATGTTTTCCAAATATTTTGATTAGTCTATGGCTTAATTATGGGTAGAACTTCATTTGAAATATTTTCATTATTTACTTTTGAAGCTGGAATGGAATCAAGTTGAAATAGAGTAACACTTCCTAAAGAATACGGTGGAAACAAAGTTGAGAATAATTATTCCCTTTTTTTATTAGTCACTTGGAATAGGTAAAATTGAATTATAAATTAATTTTTTAGAGTTGGATGTCTTCTCCGACTCCACCATCATCTTTTATGTAGTTAATAATTTTTTATGTAAAAATTCTTCATATATATACCTATGTAATATTTTAATCTCAATATCATAATTTTTGAAACATTTTATATTTTTAGGTATTATTTATATAAATATAAATTTATAAAGAAAAATGCTAAAAATAAAAAAAATGTTAATGTCCCAACCTAAAACAGCTTGGTTTGGATTATAGACAAGCACGGTTATAGTTTTTGGCTGGGTAATTGGGCCATGTCCAACCCGACCCAATAGCAATCACAAATTTTCAATTGAACTGTGCCCGACTCGAACTCAAGTTTGATGAGGTCTATTTTAGGTAAGGATAAATAGAAAAACTATTTTGGAATAGTTATTCTTAGATAACTATGAATAAAAAAAGCATAAAATATTGGTTTTTTTAATTCCTTATTTTGAAGGAATGACAATTCTTTTTGTAATTGTTATTCCTATCGTTAGAAACAACCAAAAAGTAGAATAATAATTCCACTGAAAATAAGATAAGAATCGAATTTAGATTTCATCCAACAAGGTGTTAACCTGATGTCGGAGCCTTTGATAGTTTGATCCACCAATCTTCTGCTGTCAGTAGATAACTAGAGTACCTGTTGGATTTCCCTTTTTTTTTTAATGTACAATCCCTAGTCCTCAACTATGTTTATCATTTCTCTTCTTTTTCCTAGCGCAATTATTCGGCTCTGATACACAATTTCTAGGGCACACATCTAATAAGCAAAAAGAGAAAGACTAATTAACACGTGGCTCTCTCAACCATACGATTTCATAGAAAGCGCATTTCTTGGACTGTTCTGCTCAGAAAATATGGGTTGCAGTGTGTTTATGGGCCTACATGCTTTGAGTATATGCGTTTTTTTTCCTCCCCCAACCCTAGCAAATTCCTGTCCCACAACCCAGCACTCTTGTGTCCCACAGCCCAATATGCCTTCGCAGCCCTGGTTTCTGATCAAGCTCATTCCTTCGCTCCAATGAGTTCTAGTCTCTATCCACATACAATATGGGGTTCTTTCTGTTTCTCTGTTTGTCCCAATATTGTGCTTAGCTTCTGATTTATTGTTTCTTGGGTGGTTAGTTTTGTGAACCCATTTTAAGTTTAAGGGGATGTTAAAGAATATTACTTTCCATGTTACCTTAAATTATTACCTAATTCTCTTTAAATCTTTCCAGATATTTCAAATATATCTAACCTAATGAATTCAAAGGTGGGTTCCTCATTTACTTTTCATAGATTATAAATGGAGACCCTGTACTAAGTTTCAATAAAGAACATTGAACAGACTCAATATTGGACCCTACTTAACACCTAGAAAACCAACAAAAATAAGGAAGTCAAATAAAATAAACTGCTATTGCTACTATTAGCTCCATAGTTTCGAATTGAAACTTCCACCATTTCCTTGCACAGTACAATAAATACTGATGATATTTCAAGGAAATAGCAAATCTAGAATGCTATAAGTAAGGGACATCACATAAGTCCCACTGAAAAACTGTTCAGTCTTCACACGGCAAGTTCCTGACTTTTTTTTTTCCCCACACTTCCTTGCCAATAGACAAGTTATTAACCTTATAAATAGCAGACACTAATGATATTTTCAACTTCAAGGACAGCATTCATCATTTCCGTGCCAAAGAAAAAATTCATTTAGCATTAGAAAGGCCCACAATGTTATTGAGATCTAGGTGTCCATTCTGGCTCGACATTGCAAGTTCATTATCACTCTCTTCAATGAAGAGACCAACCCCTTTCCATATTTTATGTACTGTCCTGCTCCTCATCTCCCTAATGATCCATCTAACCACTGCAGTAGCATACCTCTCCTGATGGCTCAAAACCCAACTACACCAGCAGCAAGCATTCCTTCTCACCAGCAATGTTGAGCTTAATCTCAAAAATTACTGTAGTCGCACAACACAGTTTGTAGCCTACCACCAAATCAACAAAATTTTCCAACAATGTATTGGTCATGTTCTATAAACTCCTTTCATAAGGAAACACAGACTTGATGCACCCATAAACAAAGACTGTTATTTACGTTTCCAGAAGGATGTTAGAAATACTCTGGGTGACAAGCTTGTGCTTTCAAGCGACTAGATGTAGAAGAAAGCAACACGGGAAAGTGAAAAATGCACCATGGATTGCATAAAACGGTCAGCCTGCCATCACAGAATGCATAAAATAAGTCAAGATAATAGCCTGCTACCATCTATTAATATCAGTGAGTGGATATGAACAGTTCGGGGAAGGAAGGAGGGCTGATCACAAAAACACAAGAGAATGTCTCATCAGACCAGTATTAACACATTGCTTATAAGCAACATGAAAAACAAATACCATAAACAAAAAAAATGTTTGGAGATATGACTACCCTTTGTGTGATATACACTAATTAAACAGACAAAATATACCACATTACAGCCTCACTGGAAGAGATAGTACTAGAAACAAGGGGAAACATAACAGTACCTCAGATAAGGACAGAGTTATCAGCAGATGCGGCACTTGCAGGAGCAGTCGCACAATCCACCAACAACACAGGATCCGATTGCAATATAGCAAGAACCAGCAATCACATAAGGACAGCAGTAGCATGAGAGCCTACAGTTTCACGAAATGCCCATATAACAGGTAGCACATTATAATTGAAGCTCGTAAAACGCATATAGAAGATATTGTACAATGATTTTAGGTGAACGATATCAACCATTTCAAAATTAAAGTATTACCCAGACTGAAAATCTAGAGCATCTGAAAATCAAGTCATGATACATGATACTTTGTCCAGTCCTCCACTTCCTCGAAATCAAAACCATGTTGAGAATCGACAAGCATACTTCAAAAGCCACAACTATTAGCATGATAAACTTCTCCGGAGAGTGCTTCTGCATAATTTCAGTATGAAAAATCTCACACTTGGTAACATTTTCTGACTTTGCAACATTCAATACATTCGTTTCATAGAATAATTGAACTTATTTGCTGAGTCGGAAGAAACGCAAAAGAAGGCAAGTTTGTATACAATATAGGCAATTTAATCAAATCTTCTCTCCTAGTTTTCTTTGCACTTAATTTCTGTTTTTCAAGCATAAGTGATATAGTCAGGGCATGAACTCAGTTTGAGCTAGTGACAAGTAACTAACTGCTCGCCATTAACAGACCCAGGACAATCAGGCATATATAAAGTACAGTACCACTAAAGACAGACCTTCAAGCTTCCTCTAGATTCCCTTCTCAAAATTCCATTTACTGCAATCATAACCAGTGTCACTAAGTTCCCTCCAAACCCCAAAACTGTAACAAATGTTAAGAAATTTAAATTTAAAACTTGTGCTTTTTTTATCTGCTTCATAAGCACATGATGTCAAATACAGAAAATAAAAGGATATATATTGTCAAAACACTCCGAGAATCCATATCCTTTCAAAACCTGAAAGCAAACAAAACAAAACATCCATAAGAATGTCAAAGTGAGAGAGGGAAATATAGACACTGAGATCCAAATCCAAGAGTCTATATATATGCCAGTAGTTCTAAAATCTTCCTTCAACAATATGTTTGGTTACCTGAAAGAACAGATTCCCAGATTTTATATCTATTGTCCCCCTGGAATAGTTATCCGACTTGAACAATTAGAGTTTAGGTCATGCAATAGAATTTGGCCCTACTGACTTAGGTTTTACAGCTATCATAGCCCAGATTATTCCCAATCCTCCATCTTGTATACAACTACAATGAACTAAAAACTGACAATCATTAATATAAATACCAACAGATAAGTACCAAGTGCAAAGCTGCGAGTTTACCTGAACTTGAAGTCTAAAAGTTGAATGTACTGGACAACACAGAAGAAAGATGCTTAATTTCACTTAATTAGTCATTAAATTCTCAAAGTTTCATACTGACATGATTCCCGATTCATTATGAAGCTCAAAATCTAAGGGGCATACATAATTCTTTTAATATGCACAAGTGCAAATCAATAGTGTTGAACCACAACAAGATCACAGAAGAGGAGGTGAATTGTTCAACCTTCAAATTTTGCCCCCAATTGCTCATGGAATATACTAAACAGAAAATTTAAAAAAAAAAAGAAAAAGAAAAACAGTTTATTTTTGCTGCTTCTTTTTTTTACTTAAAGAAAATGAAAAAAAAAACTCAGTCCAAGCTAATGAACTAATGGCAACCACAGAATTTTGATTCACAAAATCAGAACTAAGACTAATGGAAATGATGATTAGTGAGTCCAGTTATTAATAAATCAAGACAGCACATACTAGAGAAGGCAGACCATTGATGGAGTTTCGTATTAGCCAATAGGTATTGATGTCGGGCTCCTTGATACCAGTATTTTCCGATACCTCAATAATATCCCTATATATTTCCGTATCAACTAACACAACTGATCTATCAGCCAATACGGCCCTCTAAGTTCAAGTCAAACCATTTTTAAAATTTTTTTCTATCTAATATATCTAATATCGATATATAATATCCAATATGTCCAATACCGATATGAATGCGATTAATACTAATATTTTCATCCATGCGGCATACATAACAATTTTCAAAGGCTTCCCTACCTAGGGATATATATTGTCCATAGCCTCCTTTCTAGGAACTAGGACTTTCAACAGTGTTTTGCTATAAAGCCCTCAAACATTCTCGAGCAAGCTTACACACAGGAGATCTAGGGCACACATTTCAAACTACTCAAAAAACAGAGATGCAAACTGTAGCCCAGGTTGTTTATAAAACCCTACCACCATGGCATTGATTTGAAGGGGCATCAACCTTGTTTACTTTGGGTCGGAAAAATCGCATCAATACAAGCAACAGACACCCACAAAACACTCAGTAAAACCAGAAAATATTCTAATTTGACTACAGATTGATGTACTCATGTACATGATAAATAAATGAACTAGGACTAGTTCCTTGGACATGAGGAATGATCCCATGGTAGATCTACTCTATAGTTTCAAACTATTAGGTGCATGGGACTCGTCCCATCATACTTGAGACTAGTCCCTCTAAAAATTCTGCTGGTGATTTCTACAAGAACAGGGACTGGTACCTTGAGAGTCGAAACTTTTCCCCTTACAAGTATACATTCTGCCAAGGCTACTGCCTGAACAGACAGGTCCTATACCAGTTGGGACTGGTCCTCAAACACAAACACACAAGGGATAACATAGGACAAACGTAACAAACCATCATAAACAGCACAACACAAATCCAAATCTAGAAAAGGTAGCCTATAAATGTTGCTTGCTCAATTCAAAATTCTAAATTGTATGAGAACCTAAGTGCATTAAAGAAAAAACCAAGCTAAATACTCCAAGATCTTCAACCTTGTAATCCAATGAACACTGGTATGATGGTAGTGCTATCCAACAAAACACTTGCAATCAAAAGCCAAAAGAGCGAAGTACAGCCAATAGAAAAACTGCTTTCATGAACCCTAAATAGCCTCTCACCCCTCTCAACGGAAACCCCAAGTCCCTTTCTCCCTCCTCCCCAAGTGATGGAGATGCCAAGAGGCCCAAAAACTCCAGTAGAAGCTGGGAAGATGGATCCTTTACTCAAAAAACTGAAGGCAATAGATCAAAATGCAAATAACCCTGTCACCATTGATAGTTATGTTGAGTATGAACAAGCACAGCATTTGAAAATTTGAGGATTATTTGCAAAAGTTTATCCCCTTCTGTTGAGATGGTGAGCAGCAGAGGGCAAGAATAGAGAAAACATGTCCCTTACCCAATGAATACACGCAAAGATGATCTGATGGACAAGGGAAAAATTACTGTCAACTTCTCTGGTAGCTACCCCACCATCGTACTGCCTAATTACCTTAAAGGTAACTATTTGAGGTCAAGGAAACTCTGTTGTGGTTAAACTCTACGTTTGTCCACTAGGATATAAAATACTGAGGGGATTCCAACATTATAGTAGCTTAATAACAACCATTTGGTGTTGTTCGCTGACCCTGATGATTATATAAAGGTCCTGACCAGGGGTCCATGGACAATGTTCTAACATTACTTTGAAGTTAAACCTTGGAATCTTTCAGGCCTTCAGAAATGGAAGCAATGGCAGTGATCTCGATGATGTTTTAGGGCTACCCGTCCACCGTCAGAATGGATGAATTGTGGGCTGCTGGAAACTGATTGGGCAGTTGTTGAGAATTGAGATAAACACATGGCCAGCTGATAAAGGGCAGTTCACCAACATCGCAATGAACATTGATATGAGCAAACTCCTTGCACAGTTAGAATTGGAAGGGGAGATGCTCAAGGCCGAGTATAAATGGCTACCAAAGATTTGCTTTTGCTGTGGAACGGTCAGCCATATCCTTGAAGATTACACATTTGTTAGCAAGGAAAATTATGTTGTGAATGTCACTCAGAGATGGTGTTGGCAATGCTGTGCAGGAAACCCTAGCTGGAGAAAGGGATTTTGGCCCTCAGCTCTATCCACCCAAAATGGTCAAGGTACCAAATCAAGAAGGTGGATGCTAAGAAATACTCTCGCCTGAGATCTCAGAAGGAGATAAGCCAACAGGATCACATGTTTTGCTGCACTTGATAATTATAACAATAATGACGATGGTGTGAATCATGAGATTATATTCTCAAGGAGAATATGGAAGTTGAACTCATAAAGGATCTCCATACCTGTGCCAAAGTATATAATGTCAACAGCTGTAACTTACTCAAATTCCAACCCAAAATTATCACATATCCCCCAAAATAAAAAAGTTCCTCAAACAAGGGCAAAACAAAGCCAACCTTCAAATCAGCCACATCAGCTGACAAAACCATAAAAGACCCAAAGGATGGACACCAATTAGCCAACCTTCATGCCCTCCATTATTATTAATGTACAGACAAAAATCACACAAATAGCCCAAGATAAAACCATAGATATAGTAGCCAGATTACCCAAACATCTTGCCTTTACCCACCACAAGTCAGTGACCTGCCATCACTATCCCAACCTAGTCCTTTATACCAAAGAGCCAACTAATTTAACCTTCCTGTAATGCAGTAGAGGATCATGAGAGACCACAAATTACCACTTCTACTTCAAGTTCAGAAAGTAAAAGGCCAGGTCACTCTTGCAATTTAAAATGATATACACAAACAAATAATTATCTTATGAAAATTGAGATCTAACGAGATTAAATTTTGCAAATCCTGTGTTATCTATGATTTTCTAATGAGATTGAATTTTGCAAATCCTATGTTATCTAGAAATTCTTATTTATGCGATGAAGATGATGATGATGATGAGGCCATGGAAGAAGGCAAGTACTCTATTTTTATTGAATAGTTAACTTATGCGTATTGTTGAATAGTGTTAGAATAGCAAACCCAAATCAAAGGTATCTTGATCACTATAAAAAACTTATAAATTTTTCTATATATATGGTATCCTCATAACCCTTGATAAGGGTTTTTACTAAAACAATCTCTCATATAACATGGTATTAGAGACATAAGACCGCCACGGACCACACTCCCCAGCAGTCAATGCACCTCATCAAGGAGAGCAAAAGCCCCATCTTTTGTTCATACGCTAGTGAGTACTCCGCCCCCTTTCTTCCAAACCCTAGATTTGTCCATTTTCTATGTGATTCAACAAATTTGAGGAAGCTTCGCCTATCTTCTCTGATGATTGAAGGTCATCAATGCTCAATACAGCTTCATAACCACTGATTTGCACAGTTCCCAGAAAACAAGCATGAGTAATTGGAGCAAGGAACCTTCCTGTTGCCTTTTTGACATATTTCCCCAAATACAGCTTCATCGGTGCTCTACTCCAATGTTGCCTCTCCAATTTCATGGCTACATATATTGCTCAATGGATGCTATACGATTGAAGGAGGAAGGAAACTTTGTGATTCCTCTATTCACAAAGTTTTTGAAGAAAAGTCTCTAGGCTTCTCTTCTGGTTTCTTCTCTTCGGCTTCTGTTCTACACAGCTTCTCTTCTGAGTCACAATTCATTATCATCATCATCAACTTCTTCTATGGATTCTCTTCCCACAGTCTCCCAGTCACGTGACACAACGCATGATAGCGGCAAATAACAAGTATTCCTTCTTTTGTATTGTGTGGCGATCTATGTCTGGGCCTTCATAATATTGGTTTTGTTTATTGTGTGGTATGTTTTTTCACTAGATATGGGGATCAGAAGTACATATGGTGGGAATCTTCCTACTCGAACAAATGAATTAAAAATGGTTGGCTCTAAAACTGTTACAACTATGACTTCTTAAATTACAGATCAATGCTTATATGGAATGAATTATTGGAATTAGAGAAAGATTGTATTATTTATTATTCAACTACTTGATAAGAGGACCATTTTATCGATGATCCTCCCGATCCTCATATGGATCCTCATATGGATCCCCTTGAGGCCCGCCCATAGCTTCGTGAAAATGCTCACCTATACACTCAATTAATTCCATGGAACAAAGAGTAGCAATTTTGGTCACACATATAGATACTGCCAAGAAGTTGTAAAATTATCTAATGATTCTTCACTCTAGACAACGTATGTCGAGAATGTTTGATATATCTAATTCTTTGTTTCATAGGGATCAAAAGAATTGGAATGCAATTGATGATTTTGACAACTATAAGAAGCACTACGAAGAACTGAATATACAAATTCCCATCACCATCAATGTGAAACAAATGCTGGCCCAACTTGTACGATTGGCTATTCTATGATTTCTTGTTAGTCTGAAACCCGACTTTGAATATACTCGACATCGGATTTTAGCAAACTTTCATGTTGCTTCATTAACTAATATATTTTCTCAAATTCTACGAGTTGACCACAAGACTTTACCATTAGTTACTACTAATCTTGCCAATCAAGGACTTTTGTGGCCAATCTTCATTTATTGGTTAAGATGGTGGACATGAAATGGGTAGTGGTAATCGAGGTGATCAAAGAGGTGACAAAAAAATGGATATGCTTCCATCATGGTGGAGTTGATCACACCTGAAATAAATGTTAGAAGTTATAACTAAAACTTGTTATACCATTTACACAACACAATATGCTACAATCACTTCTAGAAGTAATAGTGGCACATTATTTGCTCCCCCTGACCCTTCAATGAATAACACTATTACTTTATCCATAGAGGATTACTCGCATTTACTTGCAAGCACAGCTACATTTAATCCTACCCTTGTTCAAGTAAGTAACCCCACTGCTTATCTCTCAGCATCGCCTCAAACTTGGATTATTAATTCCAATATATTTGATCACATGACGAGAACCTCAGGCATATTATCCTATTGTTGATTATGTTCAACTTTACCTGCAATAACTTCAGTTGAAGGCTCCTCTGTGATGGCTACGAGCATTAGTTCTATTTTCCTAACCCCGAACCTTCACATTTCATCAGTGTTGCACTTATAAAGCTTTCCCTTTAATTTACTACCCTAAAGCAAGCTCACAGGTGAACATAATTATTGCATTGTATTTGGTTCTACGGTTTGTGAATTTTAGGATCATACGACGATGAGGATCATTGATAGGAGCCATCAAAAGTCGGAAGGTCTCTACATACTAGATACGGGACCCACTCCTATTACTCACTCAAGCATTCTTCCTACACCTCTCCACCTCCACTATCAGTTAGGTCTCCATCAAAATCAAGTCTAGAAAAGTTGTATCCTAGTCTTGTCTATGTGATAGATTTATTTTGTGACCCTTTGTTAGTTTACTAAACACCATCAAGTGCCGCACTATCCTAGAGTTAATAAATTAGCTTTTACTCCTTTTGAAGTAGTACATTCCAATATTTGGGATCTAATATCCGCCAAAATGGGCTTTTGATATTTTATTACTTTTATTAATAATTATTCACAAATAACTTGTTTATATCTAATGAAACAGTATTTTGAACTATTTTTTATTTTTTCTGCATTTTGTGCTGAAATTCAGAATCGATTTTCTACTTTACTATGTATTATACAAAGTAATAATGCTCGTTAATATTTATCCACTCAGTTCACTTTATTTATGTCTCATCATGGGATACTTTATCAGTCCTCTTGTCCCAATACTCCACAACAAAATAGGGTAGTTGAACACAAAAATATTTTATTCCACATAAGAGTTCTAAAATATTTTTGGAGTGAGACTACTTTAACTACTTGTAATCATATCAATCAAATGCCCTCGGTCGTTCTTTAAGAGGATATCCCATATCGTATCCTGTTTCTTCACAAGCCTTTACACTTGGCTTTTCCAATAACATTTGGTTGTCTATGCTATATTTGTCACATTTACCCTCACATTACCTAATTTGATACGTCACTTAGATGTTTTTTTCTCAAATATCCTTGCACTCAGAAGGGATGGTGATGCTTTTCACCTGACTTAGGCCGATTTCTTGGGTTCTCTAATATTTCGTTTTAGGAATTAACTCTTTTCTCTTTCTACGAGTCTCCTTCCACCCTCACAAGTCACCCCCATGATGAATTATTTAATAGTGACCTGACCATACATTGCATTCCCAATGTGGTAAGTCAGTTTTTGTCCTTTTCTCATGTTCCTCATAGGGAGGCTGTCATGTATATACCGAGACACATTAAAGGTTTACCAGGATGCAGCTTACTTTATTTGATGCTAATTGAATAAGATGACCATACAACTGTAAATCTACTATGGGATATTCTGTGTTCATTGGGAGAAATGTACTATTATAGAAGAGTAGGAAATAGAATGTAGTTCATTAGTCAAATGCTAAGTCAGAATATCGTGAGTTGTCCGAAGTTACCTGTGGAGTGATGTTGCCACGGTTGTCAAAGGTGCGCCCATGCACAAAGTGCCTAACCTGGGCCATGAGGCAGATGTCTGGGCACAAGGCATGCACCTGTTGTGCCTAGGCATGCACCCAATTTTATTTTAAAAAATAAAAGTAACATTAAATTTAAAGGAAAATCTCTATCTCCTGCATCCTCACTTTCTCTCGATCACATTTAGTGGTAGGCTGCTCTCTCTCTCTCAATCCAGGTATATCTCTCTCACTCTCTCTCTCGCACACATGCACACTGCTCTCTCTCTAATGCAAACGCTGCTCTCTTTCTCTCACGACTCTTTTTCTCTTTCTCTCACGGCTCTTTTCCTTTCTCTCTCTCACTTTCAACTATTTTCTTCTCTCTCTACTTTTTGTTAATTTTTAATAATTATTCTTTTATCCTATATTTTTTATTATTTATTTTTAAAGTTTTATTACACTTAGGATTATAATATTGATTCTAACTTTCTACTTGATGCATCCCTGGTTCCCGGGTTGTGGTACTGATTAGGGAGCTACTCGATCCTCTGCTGCGGGTTAAACTTGAGTAGGTCTGATTTCCGTCACTGCTAACCAGGAACATACACACCACAAACTACAAACAAGAGGTCAAACGATTGGCGAGACTCACTCTCCGATTAATCATCCGACGTTCAAGTTAAAAATCTTTCCAACGATATAGAAAGATACAAGGAGGATAAGAAAAAACGCAGTAATGCATGTTTATGGGAATTGAGAGAGGACACTAGAGCTCCTACAAAGCGCTCAACCGGGAGCGGCTTAGAGAGAAAGGAGGACTGGGCTCCTATATAGTTACATGCGGTCGGTGTCTCACTAGGGTTGCACTTGGTGAGTGGCTCACTAAAGAACAGTCAACGGAGAGTGACTTTCTAAGGAGGAGAAAGAGTTGTGTTGAGAAAGAGAACTTGATTCTTTCTTAGCTCTTGGGTCTCGCTCTTGGATGGCTTTTCCATTGAGAGTTACTCGATCCCTTATCGCGTGAGGGGTGGAGTTTAGAGTGCTTCGCGGAGAAGGTTTTGGCACCAATGCGGACCACAAGTGTTCCACCAAGATTCGCCGACCACTAGGACGCTGACAAGAGCCACCGTGTCAGATGTCGTCTTGGGGTGGCGACGTGGTCGTGGCTGGAAGTGGTCAGCAGGGGCTAGGCCTCTTCTTGCGCGGGTTCGTTGGATTGTCGTTGGTCGGCGGGCACAACAATTTCCCATGATTAACCACCATCACCATTAGCTAAGACCTGTAGCACTAGCGTCTTCTACGCTATCAGACTGCTGTCGTTGAGGTGGAAGGTGGACTATGTCGTGATTGGCTGAGCCGTAGAGGCTACCCCTTGAGGTTGGGCCATTGATCATCCCCAAGCCTGCACATAGCAAGCAGGCCGGTTGGACGATTTATGGGCTTTGCTTTGCGTTGGACTTCGCTGGCTAATGGGCTTGCTACCAAATCATCTCTCGTCGTAATTGGATCAGCTCATGTTATCAATGGACCCATCACTAACCCCCCATATCAAGAAGCTAGGCATTTCTGGTCTCCGGCATATCAGACGATGGGACGTTGCCTGTCGTCACTGCTCACACACCTCTTCCCGAGATGCTTCAGTCGCAGGTTCCCAAGAGCCGCACTCCTTCCCTGGCACTTTGCAGCCTTCCGTACAATGGTGCAGCAATTCGATGCTCTGTTTGGTAAGATTTTGCCCTCGATTGAGGTCCAGCGTTGATTCCTTGCCGGTAATTGGTAGACTTGTCCTTCCACAGAGAGCTCACTATCCTCCTGCTATGGCTATAAATGGAGGACTTTCTTACTTTTTGATTCAAGGTTCATCTCCACACCAATTAAATGAAGTAGGAGTTCAAAGCTGCTTTTGGTTTTCCAAAACCTAACACTAGGTAGGGTGGAGTCCTGGAAGATTCGAAGACGCACTTGGTGCTTAAAGTGTCGTCGTTGTTCTGACAGTTCTCATGTAGCCCGAACCCTACTCCAGTTGTTCTCGAGCAGCCACACTTGGCAGCTCGGTGGTAGGGTCTCTTTTTTCTTTCCTACTTCGGCCGCTTTTGGACGTCCTCTTCCGAAGGGATCCCCTATGGTATGCATCCCCTGCAATCCTATCTGATCAAAGGAAGTGCCCCTCCTTGACTTCTTCTCTGGGGGTCGTTGCTAGAGCTTGCTGGAGTTCTCGGGTGGGAAGCTTCTCTGGTGTCGGTGACGGTGTTTTGTTTCTCCCACACAGAATCGCTTCCCACCGGCATCCCGTAGCGCCTGATTTCTAGTCAGGCATGTTCCATGTTTATGTAGGCACAGTCCGCATGGTGTTTGACCCGCAGCTTCCCTCCCTACACGTGTCTTCCCTAGACTTGTTTCCAGGCAATCGCCACCACTTTTTCATTCCATATATTTTCTTCTACTACGTAGTTTTATTGTTGTAAGTTTTGTACTCTATAAAACAATTCAATGAGTGGAACCACTGAGTATTTTCTTCCTTGTTGTATATCTGTAACCTTATCCTTTTATCTTTCTGCTACTGCTTAATGAGTGGAGCATCCTTGTACCGTCGTGTGTGACATGGCATCTGACAGTCAGCCGGGTCACACTTTTGACGGCTCAGTTATTCGACGACTGGCCTCTTAGTTGGCCATCCCGGAAGCTTGGCCGGGAGGCTAGCCGGGCAGAACAATGTCGAGCCGACCTAGGTCGTGCGTGATCCGCTTCCTGTCCTGAGTCATATTGCGTGACAATGGCCACATCTTTAGGCCATTGGTCTCTTGGTGAGAGCGTAAACCATGATGATGGCCATTTCAGCTAACGACATTGGCACTTCTAGAATCTGCTGTTGCATTTATTCCTAGTGGGACGGTTCAACTGACCATCGCTAATATTGGCACACAGGAATTCGAGGATTCAGGTTTACTTCGTACTAGTGTGGAACGGGGCATGTTGCGGCGCCTTGTGGTGCTGACACGCATGGCTGCCATCATGAGAGCGGCCTTTCAACTTCCATGCAACATCGTTTCCAACTCGGGGCCTCGCTTTATTTAAACTGCGTGCCCCTCGCTGTTCCCGCACTCTGCCTTCGTCTTCGATCCGTTGAGAGCTTCTCTTTCTTTCGTGCATTTCCTTCTTTTTTCCTTCCAATTACGGCCATTGAAGACATCAAAAAGATTTGGTCGATCCTCACCATTGAGGGCGTTTAATTGCTACTTTCTCAGCTTGGGGTTCCAAGGAGTACGACATTCCGACTACCTAGTGAAAACAGCAAGGCTTGCTCTCTGCCAGAAGACTTCATCATCGTCTACAAGATCCATTTGCGGGGTGGACTCCGCTTTTCAGTGCCGACAGATCAGTACGTGATCCCCACAGCCTTAGGGGTGCCAGTGACGAGGCTCATGCCCAACGCCATACGGTACCTACTGTACCTCCACATCTTCTCCCGTTGTCATGGTTGTAGATTTACGACCATGTCAATGAGGGCGATCTTCACTTTCTCGCAGAAGGCCAACTGGATTTCCTTGTCTCCCCACCCTAGTTTTAACTTCAAAGGGGAGAATCTTGATTCGGTTAAGCATTGGAAGGATCGTTTCCCTTACTTGGCGACTCCTTCCAACTGGGCTGTCTCTAACAAATGGGGGACGGTGCGGCTCAGCATGATTAGGGTCGTGGAAGTGAGTGAGAGAGCTCGGAGAAACCTCTAGTGGATCTGATCCTGGCCAATGCCGACATTTTCCGCAAGAGGGGACACTCGTTGACCTCAGATTCCTTTGCTGCAGCAACGTGGGAGCCGGCACCCGTGATGATGCCGGCCGGTCAAAGGAGGCCATTGGTAATTCAAGAGCCTTCAAGTTGTCCATTAAAGCGGCGTTACTCCCCTGATGGCATATCTTTGGAGCCTAATTCATCCGGAGTGGACAAGGCCGCACTGCAGCGGGTGCGGTGACTTGAGAGTTCATTAAGGGGGGCGTGCTCTACTTTTGCCTCCACCTCGGGTCCAGCATTTGGCCCTGGGGGAGCTATGGGCACCGTGGCCATAGTCGCTCCTGTGCAGGATCTCGAATCCGGCGCCGCTATTGCCGGAGTTAAGCCGATCCCTACGCTTGTGCTCGTGCAGTACTGTATCACTATTAATGCTGGACTTTTGCGGGATGAGCAATTGACGGAGACCCCTGCCAAGGCGGCAGCAAATGTTGCAGCTGAGACAACACTAGAGGACGCTATCGGGTCAGCATCGGAGGTTGACAACGGAGAATTTGAGCCTCCTATCCGTGCAGCAAAGGATGTCCCCTCGGCCGATGAGGCGATCAAGGTTGTGATGGTCATCGAGGACTCCGAGATTGCCGAGGAGCCTACTTCCATGGCGACCACTGGTGTTGATGTCCCTACTGAGGCGGTGGAGACTGTAGAGGAGCTTCCTTCGAGGGAGATAATTACCGTTGGCGCGCCTCCCTTTGAGGCAAGCGAGGTCATTAAGGCGCGTCCTTCAGGCCCTTCGGAGTCGAGGGCTCAAGAGTAGATGGCTGCGGCAGCCATTGCGGAAGAAACTATGGTGCTTGCCCTAGATTTTCCAGAGTTTGAAGGCATCGCGCCTGTTAGGGCCAGACAAGTTGTGGAATTGCCCGAGCTAGGCCTAAGAAGCCATCCCCCGGGGCGCCTTTCTTTCGCAGAGGTACTCATTTAGTATCCCTTTGATCTTTTTCTACTTCTACATTCGTTCTTCTAACATGCTTGCTACCGATAGGTTCAGGAGAGAACTCTCCAGCTTTCGATGGCCATTGGCTTTCTGGCTCCTGGGCACATTAGTGCATCGGGGCACAGGCTTGTGGTTGAGCGGGCCGAGGCCCTAGAGGGTGAGTTGTGCTCGTTCGGGGAGAAGATTACTTCCCCTGAGGGATCACTCCACAATTTCCAGGAACAGGACCATCTCCGCGGACATTGCCTTCGGCTTGAGGGTCAGCTAAGACCCTCTATTCCAAGAGAGGATCTTGGGAAGGCACTAGAGGGTAAGTTTTGGGATAGTATTCATCTACGCCAGCAAATCGCGCATCTAGTAGCCCCGCACTTTCCAGTCTCCTTGCTTCATCTGGCAAATGCCAGTGCCACCCGGGCCACCCGGGAGTTTAACTTGTTTTTCCCTTCCGCAGGGACGAGCAAGCCTTCGTCTTCCCAGCCGGGTGATGATCAACCGTCAAGCCAGACTCCTCCAGGCTGCTAGATCCTCTCTTTTTTCTTTTAGGTGGATGGCCCACTTGTATATTCAAAACTGATTGTAATAAAACCAGTTGGATCATTGCGAACTTTGAGGTTGATTGCTTGTGCTTCTATGTTGAGTTGCTTTCTCTTTTTTTGGCTAACTAAGCGTTATAGCAATTGTCGCCGAGTTTGTCTGGGGCATATCTGCCTGGTGGTGCTTGTTCCCTTAGGGAGGGAATGTTGCAGCACTTTCATTCTTTGGGGGGTGCTCTATCCTGTAAGTAGGATGTTGTCGCACGCCTGGGGGTGAGCCTCGCTAAGGCTAATGAGGTTTCATAGCCGTAGCAGCCGAGCCCTGGCAGAGTCGTAGGCTGTCATCCGCATATTGCCATATTGGCACTCAGTCTTGTCACAGGACGTCGTTGCGCATGCGCATTTGGTCCTAGTTTGCTGACCATAGTTGAATGAAGATGCTCTCTCCATCAAAGGGAGGCCATTGTACACCCGCTGTAAAAGCCTCCAAAAGTTTTATAGGCCGTTGGGTTGGGAGCTCCAAGATCCCCAGGCCTAGTTTTCGGCCGCCACTAGGCCACTTGGTGTGAAACTAAGGTTTAAAGTTTGATTGCTTAATAGGCCGCTTGGCTCGTGGCCAAGGTTCTTCGACCGCCAATGGGTCGCAAAGCACGCCAGGACGAATCCTACTTGACTCAGGGACAGTCTAGGTCAGTTAATTTGATAAAATGACAAACACACATGCAATCACATTAGCAGGTACGCACGAGTAAACAACAATTTTATGTATTAAAAATGTGATTCAGTTACAAACATTCGGAATGATATATGTGGTACTTACCTGGGCACAGCTGGAGCTTATTCGTAATACTTCTTGAGGTGGACAGCGTTCCATGCCCTTGGAACGAATTTGCCATCCTGGGTTTCGAAGGATTGTCGATACAAGGAACAATCCCTCCCAGTTCGAAGAGAACATGTTCCTGTAGGTTGTTTTGCCGGTTATCTCTGCACTCTGTATGACGAGCTCCCCCACCTTGAATTAGCGGACTTTTACTCTCTTATTATAGTATCACGTGATTCGTTGCCAGTATGTCGTAATCCAAAGGCGTGCTGTAATATTTCGAATCCCGATTGGATTATTTTAATGTTAATTGTGATTTTGGGTATTTCAGACGTGGTGAAAGTAAATTAAAATATTCTAAAATTTTGAGGAATGATCGGGATTTTGGAGTGGCGCCCGAGGTGCACCTGTGCTATTATTCAAAATCTGATTTTGATTTTAAAATTAAAGAAAAAAAAGAAAAAAATGAAATATAAATATATATATATAATAAAAATAATAATAATAATAAAACAGAAAGAAGAAATGAATGGGGAAAAAGAAGAAGCAGAGAGGGAGTCAAGGAGAGAGAGTGCAGGGGGCTAGGGTTCGCAAGCGGGGAAGAGGGAGAGGAGGAGAGAGGAAGGAGACGGTGGGCGACGGTGACGGGGTCGCGGGTGGGGTCGCGATGGTTGCTCGCTGAGGCGGTGCGACGGTGGCGGGCGGTGCAACGGTGGCGCGCGGTGTGGGTGTGCGGAGGAGATCGACGGCGAGAAGTCGCGCAAGAAGAGAGGCAGCCGCGTAACGGCGCCTGTGTCAACTGGGTGGTGCCGAGGAGGCCGACGACGGCCAGGCAAGCGGCGCAGTGGTGGAGTGGCGGCAGCAGAGCGGCCGGCAGCGGCTGGCAGAGGCCCCGCGCGGAGGAGAACGGAGGAGAGAGGAAGGGGCACACGGTGGCTGAGAGGAAAATCGCCCGATTGGAGTGCTTCAAAACATCCTTTTTTCAGATCTGTGGAGTATAATGTTAAGGCAAGTATCTTTTAGCCCTATTCTTGGTCTAATGCATTTTGACTACTGTGGGAGATTTTACTAACACATATATTTTTATATACCCCCAATTTATCAATTGTCTACATGTATATATATTTTATCAGTTGCGCGGTGGTTTTGTACTAGTATTTATGATTTGGAGGGATTTTGGACACTGGGACGATATATATGTATGCTTGTGTATCCATATATTGTGAAACCATGAACCAAGCCATGCATTGGTCCACACGCACGCTGCCGGGGGCGGGATCACTACGAGACCATGGCAGTCCGAGACCCTAGGGGTCGATTTGTGATCCTAGGCATTGGCTATTTGTGGCGCCTCTCCCAATGGAGAGCCTTAGTCCCGACGAGAACGTATATGATAGGCTACTTCCGTCGGAAGGAAGGTTGAGACATTTAGTAGCTGACTTGCCCCATTGTGTATTTAATTGAGAACCATCGTAAGGAATTGAAGGAAAACTAATATATTCGGACGTCCTAATATATAACTAAAACTTGAGGTTGCGCCCAAAACCGCAGGTGGTAAAACATAGTGAGCAAGTTCCTAATCTATGGGAGACAGAGTACATAAATGGCCTTGAGCTACTAGCCTAAACCGTAGCCGAACCTTGAGCTGCTGGCTTAAATCGCAGCCGATATAGCCGTGGTTACCGGACGAGGGTAACCCTTCCTCAAGTTGGTATTATTTATCTTTGGTTCTCCGATTTCGTGCATGCTTTGTATTTCTGCATATGTTGCGTGGACGACGATTTGAGATACGTGGTTTGGCCCACGGATTGGCGATAGAAATGTCTCGTACGTACTAATGTGATAAACTCAGAACGTGTTTTGATTTATGTTTTTGTTCCGGCGGTCTTCTCTTGATTTCTGCATTATGAGTTATAGATCCGGACAACGGTATGTGTCCCACACGGATGTAGTGACGGTCGCGATTACGTAATGTGACATCGGATCATATAATATGATATCGTCTACGAGATTTTACCGGATCGTGATTTATATGATTTTGTCCCAGAGGGATGAGTTAATACAGACGACAATTTACTACGAGACATCTCTCGGTTTTTAGAGATTTCATGGATATTGTATTTTGTTTTACGTAATTACTATGTGATATCCATATTTCTGATTTATATGTACCATTTTATACGATTGTTGATACTTGCTGATCTCTAGGCTCATATTTTCATGTTTTATCTCTTCAGACCAGTGGCTTAGATACGCTTGTAGAGCTTAGACGTTGTCTGATGCGGCAGATCTCTATCGGTGAGTGGAGATATTCATATTTGTTATATTTCTAATCTTGAGGATATATTATGGTTTTGTCTATGGCCGGATGAGGGCCTTGATCCATATATAAAATATGTTTGGATTTATCGCATTATGTTAATGAGTTTTTGTAATATTGAATACTTCCCTTGCGATATTTGGATAGCAGGTCGTATATTGTGTTTGTCCGGATTTATGTCCGATGAGATCTTGTGCGGGATTTATCATGTTGGGTCCTGTATGTGTTCGGATTGTCACGCCCGAGTTGGATTATTATGGTTAATATAATATATATTATTGATTTTATTTTGACCTACGAATATTTTGTTCCTAGGTCGTGACACGTGTTATGTCTCGAGCCTCCTTAAACAGGTTGAGGTGCTCTTTGAGCCACTGAGAGTTGTTGAGGGGGTTGAAGCTCTCAACGCGAAAGCTATGCAGACCGACTTCCATCGGGACAACTGTCTCCATTCCATAGCACAAGCTGAAGGGCGTTTCGCGAGTCGACTCTCTCGAGGTGGTCCTATATGACTAGAGGATGGAAGGCAACCCATTAACCCAAGAGCCGACAACATCCTCTTGCTTAGTCTTCAATCCATGCAGCAGCGTTTGGTCCATTACCTTCACCTGCCTATTGGCTTGCGGGTAGGCAATTGAGGTGTGAACAAGCTTTATTCGCAGGCTTGCGCAATACTTGGTGAATCGTTTGCCAGTAAACTAGGTTCTATTGTCGGTCACTATGACCACAGGAATCCTAAATCGGCAAACGATACTCTAGCAAACGAACTCGTTGCATTTCTGCTCGATTATCCACACTAGCAGAGACACCTCTACCTACTTGGTGAAATAGTCGATGCCTACTATAATTAACTTTCTTTATCAAGACACCATGGATAGAGGTCCGAGAATGTCAGGCCCTCATTGCGCAAATGGCCAAGGCATTTGGAGGGCTTGCAACTTCGTATGCGGCTAGTGAGATATGTTTCCATAGAGTTGGTAGCTTTCGCACTTCTTTACAAATTCCATGGCCTCACGCTTCATCAAGGGCCAGAAGAAGCCTTACCTCATTACCTTGAAGGCTAAGTTCTTACCTCCTAAGAACGAGCCGCAGACGCCAAGGTACACCTCACTCAATGAATAGTCAGCCTCTTCCGGTGTCAGGCATCTCATGTAAGGGACCAAGAATCCCCAGCAGTACAGTCTTCCATCCACAATGGTGTACCAACTTGTTGCCTTCCTCACATGTTTTGCTTCGTTCGAGTTCTCCGGCGGTACAGTCATCCAGTTATCGTCTTCGACTACTTGCAGCACCTTGCCCTTGAGGTTGTCAATGCTCGGGACGGCTAGCACTTCCTGCATTCCTTGGAGTATTGTTCCAGGTTGCCGGTTGCCACCTTTGCCAGTTGGTCGACCTTCCAATTCTCTTCCCTAGGGATGTGGAGTACTTGGACTCAAACAAACGCCCTGATCAACCCCATTACTATGGCAAGGTACTTTGCGAGTTGTGGATTAGACGCCTCAAAGCTCCCTTCGATCTAGTTGACAACAAGCTCGGAGTTGCTACAAATAATAAGCGACCTACCCTAGCATTCCTTGGCAAGTTGGAGTCCAACAATGAGTGCCTCATACTCGATGACATTATTGGTGGCCGAAAACCCAAGGGTGACGGAGTACTTGATCTCGGACCCGTCGAGAGTTCGCAGGACCATACCTACTCCGCTGCCTGTCTATGTCGATGAACCGTCCACGTTTAGGGTCCATGTAGAAAAATCCAACTTATCTGTATCTCAGCGTGGTTGGAGGCATCAGGAATCAGGGTCGTCGCCTCGACCATGAAATCCGCGAGATCCTAGCGCTTCATGGTTGTCACGGCCAGAATTCCACGTCGAACTTGCCTAGCTCTATAGCCCACTTGACCAATCGCCCAAACGTGTGTGGCTTCTGCAATATCCCCTTCAAGGGTTGGTTTGTCAGGGCGACGATCTTATGTGCCTGGAAATATGGTCGCAGCTTTAGGGTAAAGTATACTAGGGCTAGACGATCCTTTTGGCATGCGTGTAGCAACTCTCGGTGTCGATCAGGACCATGCCAACATATCTATCGGTCATTGCACACTGGACAACTGCCGAATCAAGATCAAGCTTAGCGCCATGTTAGAAACCGCCAGAGACAAATATAGCTCTTCGCATTCCTGAAGCGAAGCCAAGAGAGGAGGATAAGAAAGATATTCCGAGTTTTTGGGACGCAATGTCACATTCGGCTGTCCAATGGAACCCAGTTCCCTTGGTCCTCCGCAAGGCCTTGAAGAATGGTAAATATTTTTCCGTCGATTTAGCCAAGAATTGAGGGCAGTAAGCCTTCCGGTGAGTTTCTGAACCTCTTTCACGGTCCGAGTAGGACTCATCGAGGATGGCTCTTATCTTCTCAGGGTTTGCCTTGATACCCCGCTGAGACACTATGAAACCCAGGCTCTTCCCGAAGATCACCCCAAAGACGCACTTAGCAGGATTGAACTTCATCTAGTGCGCCCGGAGGACCTCGAAGGTCTCACTCAAGTCACAAACGTGGTTGTCGATGACTTTGTTTTTGACGAGCATGTCGTCTACATACACCTCCATATTTCGGCTGATCTGTGCTTTGAACATCTTGTTCACCGGCCGTTGATAGGTAGCCCTAGCATTCTTCAAACCAAAAGGCATTACCTTATAATAATAGGTCTCCTGGTTTGTCGTGAAGTGTGCTCCTCATCCTCCGGCCTCATCTGGATCTGGTTGTATTCCAAGTAAGCGTCCATGAAACTTAGCAGCTCGTAACTAGAGGTGGAGTCTACCAACTGGTCAATTCTTGGCAGTGGGAAGCTGTCATTCGGCTTCACGTCGGTGAAGTCCACTTACATCTGCCACCTTCTGTTGCTCTTATTCACGAGGAGAACGTTCGACAACTTGTCTACATACTGAACCTCCCTAATGAACCCCGCGTCAAGTAGCTTTTTAATTTCTTCGTGGATGGCGACCAACTTCTCGACTGAATGGTTCTTACACTTCTGCTAAATGGGCTTATGACAAGAATGATGACCAACTTGTAGGCTATTACTCCAGTCGATATCCGCAGCATGTCCGTAGGAGTCCATGCAAATGTGTCGGCGTTTTGCCTAAGGAAGGTGACGAGCTGGTTGCAGATGGGTCCTAAAAGGGAGCTACTGATGTATACGCATTTTTCTGGCTCGATGGGGTCTAAAGGAATCCTATCAGTTGATTCCCCTGATTAAACCTGCTAGAGGGTAACCTTGTCTCCAAAATTAAGGTCCCAATCAGCTGGGTTGAGGTCGCCAAAGTGACTTGGGATAGGTAACACGTCCAGCCCATCACCTAATCTCCTAAAACTTCCCCAATGCCGAACTTCATCTTTAGATACAGGATCGACGTTACTGCCCCGAAAGCAGTTAGGCAGGGCCGTCCTAAGATCGCGTTGTAAACAAACGGGAGGTCAACGACCAAGAACGTAAGCATCAGGGAGGCCGTCCGTGGGTATGCCCCCAACGTCACCTCCAGTTGACCAACTCCTTGCATGGGTACTGGTTCGTTGTTTAAGACGTACAAGGGTCCCTCGGTGGGCCTCATCTAGCTCATTTTCAATCCAAGCTTAGAGAAAGCATCCAAATACAGTAAATTGTGAGAACTTCTATTATCGACAAAAACTCGTTTCAGTTGGTAATTTATAGTGCGGTCCGAATGTGTCATGTCATCGCTAAAACTAATGGCATCAGTCCTAATCCCTACCCTTGGCTTCTTGCTGCTGGAAGTGCTCTCTGGGGAGTCCGGGGCGTTGCCCTTTGCCGGCTTTTTTGTTATCATGTTGACAACCCCGACCGCCACTCAATTCCTTGGCTGCTCTTATGCGTCTTCCTCTGCAGTAGCGGGAGCGTGTCCCGAGTTCCGCAAGAATCTCGTCAAATGCTCTCGACGGATTAAGTCTTCGATCTCCTTCTACAAGATCCAACAGTCCTCAATTTCGTGACCCAGAGACCAGTGGTAATAATAGTATTTGGTCTGCTCCCCGGCCTTTGGTTTACTTGGCACCTTTGGCCATTTTAGGAAATTATCATCTCGGGTCTACATCGGGATGTTCGTGCACATGTCAGTCAAGGGGGTCAAGTTCTATGGTCAGAACTCCTTTCGGGAACTTGGCTCCATTCATAACTGCTTGCGCGGCCCTCAAGGACGGAAGTCATCCCCATTCCTCTTCTTCACGTTTGCTGGCCTCTCCAATGGCCGGTCCGCACACTCCAAAGGTTTTACCTCATTGGCCTCCTCGACTGCAATATAAGCCTAGGTAATCGCCTCAATCTCCTAGAAAATTTGAGGATTCCGGAGGGCAAAGTGCTTAAAAAAGTCTCCAAGCTCCAGGGTGGCAATGAACGTACTGAGCTTCACTTGGCCGGTGAGCTCAGATATCCTTCGCACCTCAGTGGTGAAGTGGGCTAGAAAGCGCTTCAAGCTCTCGTCTCGTTATTGCCGAAGCCAAACCAGGTGCCGTGGTTGCTTCACATCCCTTTGGCTAGAGCCTAACTGGGATAGGAAGCAATTGGCAAGATCGCGAACGTCCAGGATAAAGTTCGACTCAAGGCCATCGAACCAAAGGCGAGCGTCCCCTTTGAGTGCCAAAGGGAAGCACTAGTACATAGCGGTCTCGCCTAGGCCCTCAAAGCTCAGCAGCATGTGAAAGTAGACCAAATAGTCCATCGGATGAATACTCCCATCATACAGCTCGAGAGCCGGCATTTGAACTTGTGGGGGAGACGTTGTGCGCAAATCTCCACCGCGAAGGGTGACCATCTCAAGTCTGTGGCCCTAACTCCGGCATTGCCCCTGAAGATGCACTGCCGTATCTTTTCCAGCTCCTCCATGCGGGAGATGGACGCGACCCTCTTGGCATTGAGGAAAGACCTCAACTTCGAGTGGTTTGGAAAGGGGTGTGTGGCCGTGTGACTTCCGACTTGTAGTGTCTGTGCGCTGTAGGAGGCCTCTTCTTGGGTCGAGAGCCTCCAATCGCTATAAAGTAACGAGGGTTCCGCCGCTTAAGGCTTTCCTCTCGCGTCCCATGGCATAGATAGCCCTCCGACAACGTCCGGGCCCTACTGCTCAAGGCCTCCTGGGCCCCAGCATCGTCAGGCCTTGGGGTCTTTTCGGCCAGTGGCTTCAGCCTTCGACTCTTCTTTTTGGAAGCCAACGTTTGTGCTATGGAGGCAAAAGCCCCAAATTGATGTACGTCCAATCGGCTGCCAATCCTCTAGAGCATTTCGAAGATGTTTCCCATCTGGGCCGCCAATGCGTGGACGTCAGGCTCAGGACGCTCACCTGCATGGCAACCCACAGAGGGGTCATCGCCTTGGGCGACAGTGTCCTTAGGTGGCACATTGGTTTGCGGTCTCGTATTGACCATGTTTGTTGCTGGGAGTGTGATGATTAGCGGTTGGACTTTTACGTCATTCCCATAGACAGAGCCAATAATGCATCCCTAGTTCTCAGGTTGTTGTACTGATTAGGGTGCCACGCAATCCTCCACTGCGGGTCAAACTAGAGCAGGTCCGGTCTTTGTCGTTGCCAACATAGAACTTGCGCACAAAAAACTACAAACAAGAAGTCAGAGAATTGGCAGGACTCACTTCCCAATTTATTCTTTGACACTCAAATTAAAAAATCTTTCCAATAGTATAGAAAGATACAAAGAGGATGAGAAAAAATGCAGTAATGCACGTTTATAGCGATTGAGAGAGGAGGCCTGAGCTCCTGTAGAGCGCTCGATGGAGAGCAACTTAGAGACAAAGGAGGACAAGACTCCTATCTAGTTATACGTGGTCGGTGGCTCACTAAGGTTGTACTCGGTGAGTGACTCATTAGGGAACACTTAATGGAGAGTGGCTTTCTAAGGAGGAGAAAGAGCTGCGTTGGGAAAGAAAACTTGGTTCCTTCTTAGCTGTTGGGTTTCGCTCGTGGGTGGCTTTTCCACTGGAAGTTGCTCGATCTCTTATCCCGCGAGGGGCGAAGGAATTTATAGTGCTTTACAGAGAAGGCTTTGGCCCCAAAGCAGGCGACAAATGTTCCACCAGGATTCGTCAGCCATTGGGATATTGGCGGGAGCCACCGTGTCCGATGTCGTCTTGTGGTGATGACGTGACATGGCGGAAGGTGGCCGACAGGGGCTAGACCTCTTCTCGCACAGCTTGGCTACACTGCCGTTAGTTGGCGGGCACAATGATTCCTCATGGTTGACCACCATCACCGTTGGCTGAGACCTGCAGCGCAGGCGTCTTCTGCGCTGCTAGACTGCTGTTGCTAAGATGGAAGGTGCACCTTGCCGTGATTGGCTGAGTCGCATAGGCTACCCCTCGAGGTTGGGCCGTTGGTCCTCCAAGAGCCTGCACGCAGCAAACGAGCTGGTTGGACGGTTTATGGGGCTTGCTTTGCGTTGAGCTTCACTAGCTAATGGGCTTGCTGCCGGATCGTCCCTCATCGTGACTGGATCAACCTATATCATGGCTAGACCTATTATTACAATAGATAGAATTGAAGGAATCCCAAAAGAATAGCTCAAATAGAAAAAATCTCACATGGAAATATGCACATTTGCTGAAACCTAATAATATAAATAATTTTGTCTATAATTTTTATGAAAAAATTACCAATTGTGGATTTAAAAGAGTAAAACAACATATTGTTGTTGGTTTTAAAAATACAACAAAATGTATTAAATGTCCAAAGTGCGTTCATAAAGAGATTAACAAATATATGAATAAAGAAATAAGGAGAAAGCCAGAAACGAATTATTGCCAAATTTTAATGAGATTGATAATTATGATGAAGGTAAAGAAGACGAATTTGGAGAAATTAATTCTAGAACTAAAAGAGGTTCAAATGGTGAAAGTAGCAACAAAACTATTTAATCCTGCAAAAGAAGCCAAAGCAAAAGAGTCCCATCGATGTCTATTTTACATCTGATGCAAGAAAAGCAATCCAAAAAATAAAGGAAAAAAAGTTTAAGCAAATAACTATCAATGAAGCATACTGATGGGTAGTCCCACGGCCGGCTAGGGCCGATAAGAAAGCGGCCCAAAATCCAGAAAGGTCCAAAGTACATTAGATGGTCAACACGTTAAGCGTTGACTGCCCGGAAAACAACAAGCGGCCAACAGCAAGCCGGTCAACGCTTCTATTGACCGGAAGTACTGTAGCAACAGGCCCAAAAAAATAGAAAATTTGGTGCGGGCCAGGCCCAATTTGACAAGTAATCTCGTACACGAAAAGCAACGATCCTTTCTATGATTACACGCTTTCCTAAAAGCTGACCTTCTCCAAAACGGCAGCAATGGATTCGGCGCCAACGTTAGAATCAAACGATCACAAGAGCATGAAAGAGATAAGATAATGTGGATATCCGCTGCACTATTCAGAAGAAAAAGGATCCATCAAATCACGCCAGTCATACCCACCAACTTAGAGAAGGCCGCCATTGTTAGGCAAAAAATCACGCCACCTTGATCAAGGAAGGTGACTCTTCTACCATCTATATAAGCTTGGAGTCTACTCTGGAGGAGACTCTGGAATACATTCTCTAACTCACCTTCAAGAGAACAAACGAGAACACACTTTCTAAAACAAAAAGAGACTTCTTGATACAATCTGAGACACAAACGCCTACAGAACTTTAGGAAAACTCTTCTTCTCCCTCTCTGTAAAGCGTTCACCTTCAACCCCACTAAACGCCCAGATCGCAAGGTCCTCTCCAGCTCTCTGAGAACCGTCCTCAACAGCTTTCACGCTTTCGGGACACTGTTTTCACTAGCTTTCTGTGAGCAGCAAACTGGAACTCACATTCTCAACGGGCCACAGGGTCATCTTTGCTTCTACGGGCCACAGGGTCATCTCTGCTTCTACGGGTCAACACTCCCGACAAACCTATTCTCTCTCTTTCTCTTTTACTTATTAGTTCACCTTCCTCAAGTTTGAAGGCTTTTACTGACTTAAGCGTCTGAGTGTTTTCGGTGGGGCAACCTCCTGCCGACACCTGACCTCTCGTTTTCTATAGTAGTGTGCAGGATTCAGACTCAATGAACGGAACCGGATCGAACCAACTAGACGAATCCAAATCTGTTCGAAATCGGATCTAGGTACCCATCACATACAATAAAAAATTAAGGGAGAAAACTTGTAGAAATATAGTTAGAAGGATGTATGATGCCAAGATCCCATTTAATACGATAAATTATGATAGTTTTGCGGTGGCCATTAAATCCATAGGACAATACGGCCCTAGTAGGAAACCACTTAGTTATTACGAGCAGAGAGTTCCTTTACTAAGAAAGTTGATCAAATTAAGAATATGATGAAAGCCCATAAGGAGTGGGCAAAATATGGATGTTCGATTCAATTAGATAGCTGGCATGATTCAATGATAAAAAAAGATATAATAAACTTTTTGCTAAATTCTCCAAAGGAGTTATTATTTAGCAAATCCATTGATACTTCTCATATCATGAAGAGTGGAGAATTATTGTTTAAAATGATTGATGGTATTGTGAAGAAAATTGGATAAGCAAATGTGGTTCAAGTAGTGACAGATTATGCTTATAATCTGTATATTGCAGCAAGTATTTTCAGAAAAAATTGTTATATGCTAATATAATATGCATATAATAGTATTATATACTAACATAATACTTTTATTTTTAATAGAAAAAGTTATTGGAAGCAAAGAGCCGGCATTTGTATTGGACACCATGCACTACCCATTGCATTGATTTGATATTAAAGGATACTTAAAAGATGCCTAAAATCTAATCAACATTGAGAAAGACAATACTCTTGAACAATTTTATCTATAATAGTACAAAGGTAGTTAGTATGATGAGGCAGTTCACAATGCAAAAAGAATTGATTAGGCCAGCTATTATAAGATTCGTAACTGCCTTTATCACTCTTCGATCAATATACTGCAACAAAATAATTAAAGAAAAAGATATTCAATTCAAAAGGATAGACAATTAACAAATGGGTAAAAGAGCACGCAAAAATGAGGGTAAACAACATTGTCTAGATGCCTTCCTTTTAGAAAAATATTGTCTACACCTTGAAATTAACTGGCCCTCTTGTTAATATTCTTTGATTGATTGATGGTGAGAAAAAATCTACTATGTAATACATATATTAAGTTAGAAAGTACGAACACTCTTACAAGCACAAAGTGTCGGTATCCGACATGTGTCAAACACCAACATGCCCTGAATATGTTGAGACACGTGTCGGACACGCTCTGACACATGTTAATTTATTTTTTGCCTAACACGTTTCAAATATGTCCCGACATATTTTGGACGCGTTTTGAGTAATTTTATAATTTTTTTAAAAATTATGGATCATTTTGTTAGTTTCAAAAAATTTAGACTATTTTATAATTTTAAAAACTTGAAGTAATACCTTTCTTTTTTATTTCTATCAATAACCTCCACTCCCTAGAAATATTAGTCCAGAGATACTTCTTCTTTTGTAGTAGACGATACTTTTTTTACCAAATTTTCATAAGATATAAAGTTAAGACTCAAAAAAGATGAGACGAAAACAAATGTGAAACAAATGAAAACAATAACACAGCTGATCTTTAATGGAGTAAGGATTTAATTTTTTCATCACAAATGAATGTGATAACCCACAAATTAAGTACAAAATAATAGTATTTATCAATTAAAAAAATTATAAATCATAATCTTAATTTACGTGTTCCCAACATATCACATCCTTAATTTTTATAAAATAGCATGTTGGTGTGTCGGTGTCATATAGTGTCTGTGTCCCGTGTCAGTGCCATGCTTCATAGATACGAAGCTATGGATAAGAATAAAGAAGACATTACTAAGTCCATCAATGAGAGAGTAGAAAAATATGCAGAGGCCTTTAAAACAATTAATAAAATATGGGACTATCAACTACATTGCCCTTTGCATGCAACTGGCCATATTTTAAACTCAAGAATTTTTTTATTCAAATCCAAACATTGAGCAAGATGATGAGATCATGACAGGTTTATAAATTTATACAAAGGCTTGTTTCAATTGCAGAAATACAAAATCATGACAAGTTGATAATTTATAAGAAAGTTCAATGTCTCTTTGGATGAATATAGCTATATAAGACAACGGAAGACAAAAGCACTAAGTAAATTAGTTATTTTAATATAATTTGTTCACTTCAATTGTCTTTTTTTCTCAAAATTAAAGACATTAATTAATTTTTTAATGAACAATTTAGTGGTAGAGTTCATATAGATTTTCAAGCCCAAACTAGCAAAAATTTGACATAAAAGGTCTTAATTTCACATGTAGTGCCATCGATTGTAAGAGAAATTGTAGTGTATTTCAACAAGTAATTACTTATTAGTTATTTGAATTTGACATCCAATCAAAACAATTAAGTATAAAATAATTCACATATTTTCTTATTAATTTACTTTTTGCAGCTTCATAGCAAAAGGAGAAATAAATTGACGTAATGACGTTTAAATGATTCAGTATTTGTGAAATACAATCGAGTATTGAGGTGTTGGTACAATAGGCTTAATAGCATTGACCCCATTCTTTTAAGTGATATTGATAAAAGTAATGAGTGGCTAATTTGAGAAATGGATGAAAACTCTAATGAAGATAATAAATTTATATTTGAAGATGATTCTTTGATATAGAGTTTTATTGCTACTGCTATAAATGATTCTACAAATTGCACTAGATCAAGAATTAATATAGATGTCTCATTAAGAGGGAAAATTTCATCATCTTCAACAAGTGTCTCCAAAAGAACTCTATTGAAATTTATTGATGAAGAAGACTAAGAAAAAACAAATGATGAGGGAAAAGACATTGGATGCCATAAGTCTAATGAAAAGGAAGAACACCAACTTTTGTATGAGGATGATGATGAGTATTAGATGAATGCTATAAGTTATGACTAACTTGTGAATTATGTTAAATTTATTAATTAATTATACTTTTGTCTGCATACAATGAGATATAATTATTAATTATTAAATATTTATATTACTAAGTTATGCAAAACTAGGAGTCTATAATTATTAAGTAGTATATGTTTAAGTGCTTAGCTACTTATTCTATTATTAATTTGAACAATTAAAATTATATCACAAAAAAATCTTATATTCATGTTTTATAGATATGTGTCTCGATTCCATCAGGCTCACACCAACGCCTTGCACGTTGCGCCTAGGCTCTTGGAGCCCTTTGCGCCTCGATGTACCTCATGCCTTTAACAACATTGGATGCGACTAAGGCAGTCACTTGAATCACTTGACTACAAGAGTTTTGGATCATCTCAATTATGGTGCGATAATCAGACAATAATTCATGTAGAGTCAAATCCAGATTTTCATGAACATACAAGATATAGACAGATTGTCATCTTATTCATAAGAAACTACAATAAGGCCTCATTCATATAAGACGCATGAAAACTAGAGACCAATTAGATGATATGTTCTTCAAATCTCTAATTAGAAGTTGAGTAGAGTATATTTGTAATAAGTTGAGCATGATTAATATCCATACTCCAATTTGAGAAGTGTTAGAATAGTGTTAGAATAGCAAACCCTAGTTAAGGGTATTTTAGGCACTATACAGAACTTGTAAATTTATCTACATATATGGTATCCTCATAACCCTTGATAATCTCTCTTATAACATGTATCATTTCTTGGAACTACTAAGGAATGGCTAGAAATGGTTTGAGCTGTGAGCTCAGAGAAGTCCATACTCATAAACCACAATGATTGCCACTTCAGAACCTTGTATTAGTGGCTTCAAGGCTGAAAAAGTAGTAGGATATTAGGCTATGATGGTTTAACAACAAGCAATGCCTAACAATTTCATCGAGGTTTTTGGCTTACATGGCACAGAGACTGCTTAATATTGAAGTATAGCAATATATGAACAAGTTATCCATGTGCTTCTAAAGGAAGACCTTGACAAACCTGATTGGGGTTTTACTGTTGCCTACACCAATCCTAACTTCCATCTTATGCAAACAATGGGAAGATTTTGTAGAATTAGCACACAGGTAATTTCCTTTACTAGGACTATAATTGGGGATTTTAACAATATCTTTGCCGCAAATCAAAAGCAAGGAAGAATGCCAACCTCGGTAAATGTTTTCAGTTCCAGAGCTGGACAAGCTATTGTAACCCATCTGATTTCAAACGTCCAAAATTCACATGGTGGAACATGCGTGCCCTTCATTCATTTAAGTAAGTGCCTAGGCCATGCTATTACCACTAAGGATTGGAAGCCTAAGTTCAAACATTCATTGTGATGAAAACCTAAAATTACACTTTTACCCCACTTAGTCACTATTATTTTTTAGTAATTTTATTTTGTTTACCCCACTTTTATTTTGTACAGAAATTTTGATAAAATGGGTAAAGTTTGCAAACGTGCAAAAGAAAAACTCAATGGAAAGTCAGCCACCGTGATCTTCTACAACCACATAATACAAGACAACAGATACTTTCCCTCTAGTCATTCAAACTATCAAAAAGAGAGAACAATGAAAGCAAGCAACGAAGGCAAGAAAATATAATTCAACAGAACTTCATATGGAACACAACAATTTAATGGCATCTTTCAGCAACAAACAAGAGGGGAAAGAATCCTGCACTAAAGAAGGAAGTCACCAGACAAGGGGAGGCAACTCAACAAAGTAAAAGAAATCGGCATAATATTTTAGGGGAGTTTTAGGGTATTTTAGGATTGTTTAAGGAGGGCTTTCATATGGCAGCTTTGGGCATTAAAAAGCAAGAGCTTTTGGGGAAAAAGGAGTGTTGTTTAGGCATAGAGTAAGGCAGAGAGAGAGGGAGAGAGAAATAATGTTTTGTGTTCTAAATTTTTATTTCAATGGTTAGTTATCAAAGCTCTTATTCTTATTAGTGTAATCACACCATTTTTTTTTAACTTTACCCTAAAGAAAAGATCACACCATTTTTAATTTACCTCGAAGAGTTTAATTGTTGATTCAAATTCCATTAGGTCATTTGTTCATTAAGCTTTGTCATTCCTGCAATTTGTTTATTTACCAGCATTTCAAAGTGGTATTTTTTTATTACTTCACCCATTATGTTTATCTTTACAAATTCTTATTCTTTGTTTGACTCAGCTATCCACTTAGAAAAATCATCTCTTTTGCATTCAATTATTATTTCCCACAATTTATTTTTGATAGCACACACTGTTTCCTTATTTTTTTAACTAAAAATTTTTACTTCTTAAAAATCTAATTTAATTTAATTTTTGTAATTTATTTGGATTTTAAAGTTGCAATTTTATGAGTTCTGCCATGTTTTGATTTCACAGGTTCTTTTATTTTTATATTTTCTTGCATTAATTTACTTAGTATTTTTCACCATCTACAGTGCTAGCCAAAAGTTGGTTACCACGATGGTCCATTAATTTTATTTAACTGTTGCTTGCTATTTACTTTATTAGCTGAAATGTAATATGTTTTGAGTAATATCTCTTTACTTCTTTTTTTGTTTTTTGTTTTTGCTTTAATTATCATTATTACCTATTGTTTTATTTTCACATAAAAACACACTAATATCCAATCTTTTGATTTTTATTTTTTGAAAGTTTGTAGAAGCAAAATTTTAAATTTTTCAAGTTATCCAAAAAATTTCTAGCATTAAAAACAATTCTCTATAGATATGATTACGACTTACTGGGTAAAGTTATACCATACTCTCATGCATTCGAGAGAATAAACATTTATCATTTCGGGTCAGTCACATCATATTAACCTCAACTGGATCATATCTGATCATAGTTCCATTTATTTGGACACCAATTGATTCAATAATCCACCAAGGTGATTAAAACATCTTTGCTTCAAGGCTATGCAGTGCATCACATCACCCTGATTACAGCAAGATAATTGGTATTCCATGAAAAGATGACACTAAATGGAGGCATTAAATAAATCCAAGAAATTCTAGTTAGAGAAGATGTCTTTTGGTTCAAGCCAAGATCAAATCGGTTCACATATGGGAGGAGGGAAAATTCTTCTTCAAGGCACTATCTACAGGAGGCAACATAATTGGGGCATATTATTAAGAATGAAGTGACCGGTGCAAGTGAAATGATGTGTGAAAGGGTTGTTGTGAGTTATTTTGAAGGAACCTTTAGTGGATCCTCACCCTCTTGCTTTGAGGACTTGCCATCTGTTTGGCCTAATTATAATGATTTCAATCAGGAGGAGTTACAAAACACTACCTCACTTGATGAGGTAAAAAGTAGGGTTTTGCTTATGAAACCACCAAAAGCACTGAGCATGATGGATTTCCATGCCTTGTTTTTTCCAAAACTCCTAGGATGTTTTGAAGGAAGATTTGCACAAGCTCATTGTTGTGTTTTTTCAAAGCATCTCGTCCCAACTGCACAAACAATGCAATGAACTTGCTTAAAACAAAAGTAGATTCATAATCAACCAATATTGGACTATTTTCTCAATGTCATTGTTTGCCCTAGGCAAGATTTTTGTTGAGTAGGATGACAGATAAAATTGTTGTTACTCAAAAGAATGATCCACACTAAGAAAAGCTAAGGATAGAAGAGCAGGAATGACCACGAAAATTGACTTAGCAAAAGCTTATCATAAAACTCATAGGAAGTTTGTTTGGACATGTTACAATCATGAATTTCCCTGACAACCTCGTTATACTCATACTGTGCATATCAACTACCACCATAGCAGTAATACAGAATGGTGAGCTCACTGAATCCATTTCCCCCTCTTGCAATCTGCAGTAAGGAGATTTACTATCACCATACCTTTTAGTGCTTTGTATTAAAAAATTGCCTTATTTGATCACCTTAGAAATTTTTCTAAGGGAAACTGAAAGCAGATTACTGTTTTTACAAGTGGAGTCCGCTCATAAACAAGACAGCAGCCACCAATTACGTCAGGTCACCAACTTCTCAAAAAGCTCAATCACCTTTACAACCCACTTCTTCAGGGAAGATGTAGACAATAAAATTACAGGCAAGGTAAAGCATGCTCCATTGCAAGAGCAATGCCGACTGACATCCACAGCCTCTAACCCTATACAGGGAGATCATCCAAGACACAACTTCTAGCTGGAGATGTGAATATCACCTGCACCTCTACATCACCAACTGCAACTGAACCTAAAGTCATGAGCCTTCAGCACCAAGACACCGCCTACAGCTAGACAGATGACTTCCTACGCCAAGACGGCATCCATCACCAAAACAGCACAAAGTGACCAATCAAAAGCAAGAAGCCACCTGTCTTCCTCCCTCCTAAATACTGCAACAGGTAAATATCGAAAGGCATGCCTTCATCCCAAAAAAATTTCCTGCATTCGTAACACCCCCCGCCCAAAAAAAAAAAAAAAGTCTCTCATCTTGCTAAGTTCAAATTCGACCGAATTGGAATAATTTCTAATAATTTTTTCCACATCCTTGAATTTTTCAATGAACTATGGAGAATTAAGACAAAATATTAGGGTTGTAGAAAAACTAGATACCCAATATAAAAGTTTGAAAAATCTAATGTATAATCCTAAAAATCCTCATAGATGCCCAATATCCTTCATAAGGGGGAACATGGTGTTCAAGATCTCCACTACCCTTGAGGATGCTATAGTGTGTTGAGAAGCTAAACATCACCTAATGAGCTTCCATGGGATGGGAGATGAGCTCTCAAGATGTCAAAAGGATGATAGAAGTCTCCATAAGACTAGATATCGAGTGGACATTATCCACAATAGGTCGAAGGGCTCAATAGTGCATATATGCTCTAGATGGAAGTTTAAACCCTAGGCTACATCAAGACAGGTTTCTAGATATAAACTCAAGATGGAGGTTTCAAGACATCCCAACCACCACAAAGGTGGGCCTGACTAACAATATGGGCCTGACGCGCTAACCAAAGCACTAGATCACTGTAGCACAATAGGTCGGTCCATTTGCATTCTCAGAACATATCACCACTTGAAAGTGGAGGACGTGTCCATATGTTGTCAATCAGGCAACGTACAGTGGTGGCAGCTAGCTGACCTAGCTAAGGAACCTCCCTAACCAAAGCAAGGATCTAACAAGTGACCAAGAGCTAGCCTGGCCCTGGCCAATAGGACCGTCCGTCGTCCTCACCTCATCCAATGACAGGTCTCCACACTGGATGACATGGACAGACCAATAGAAAGACCAGCAGCAGCATTACCCATCTAATCCCAGGTGCACCCGTCACCCGTCTAGTAAGAGAGAATGCTTCATCCTTAAGATCTCCCAGGCTCTCCTCTATAAAATGAGAGCCTGGGAAAGACAAAGGGGAGGCTGAGGGAGCTCCTAGGATACCTGAGAAAGGGGGACAAGGAAGGACCTCCATAAGAGAGAAAGAAGAATATGATGGATCTAGAGAGAGAAAGGTAGTATTTCCTTCAATCTCACCATGTACCATCCTAGCCCCTACAATTTACTGCCAGTATCATCCTCACCAAGATTTCTTCATAGGCAAATTGTTCAAGGAATACCAAAATTGGTCCAGAGTACTGTCTGACTAGAGAGTCCACTGGAAGAACAGTGGACCAGTGGATCCACCGGTACTATACCCACCTGCTACTATACCGATCCTAAATCCAAGACCTGTATAAGCACAGAGGATCACAAGGCACTAAGTCAGACGACCAAGTAAGGCCCTCAAATCACCCACAAAAAGACTACAAGGCCTAGATAGGCCTCCGCACCTCCACTAAACGTGTTATGTCCAATAAATTTCCTTTCCTTATAATTTAGCTATATCGAAGCATTTTGGGATATTTTGGAGACTTGAGCTTGAGAGGAGTCCCCAAAAGATAATTCTGGTTACCTCTCACCTCTTGTTTCCGTTTGTGGTGAGCGAGAAACCTGTTCAAGGTTTCGAATCACGTTCGAATACAAGCTATCAAAGGTCCGGGTGGAATGGTTTTTTCTGCGTCACCATCAAACCTCTGACCTGAGCCTACCGAAACACGGATTCTAGACGCAACAGAATCTCAACAAGCATTCCCTCAACGGAAGCATATATTGGTGAAAAAATTCGTTGCTAGACGAAGCCAAAAAAAATATTGAAAACCACAAGAATGTGATCAGCGTCAAATGAAATTGAGAGGGAGTTACAGGAGGGGAAACACAAAGATTGAGAAAAATGGTTAATATGCGTACTAGTGCATTAGGGCAAATGAGGCTCCGCAAGTCCATTTCTGCTCCGAGTCTGCACGCCAAAGGTGAAAAAACAGCGGGGATTACGAAGAAGAAAATGCTAATGGAATGACGCAGACAAACGCAAGCGGCGATTTAGAAGTTCAGCTGACGCACTTCTGATAGTGCTCTGCCCATGAAACCTGCCGTGTGCGTTCATATACTCATCATAACTCTTACGTGTGCCATCCCCTTCAAAATAACCCTCATCAATCTCTCTCGTGTACCACCACCGGGTGTACAGGTGTAAAGTCATCTCATCTCCGATAAGAGGATTGGGGTTTTGCAGCATTTTTGTCAAAGTAATACTTTTACTACAAAAATAAGTCACTAATGATTTTCTGAATATTTTCAATCTATTTATAATACTTTTTATGTCCATATGATTCTAGTATAATTCAAAGTTACAACTCTCAAAAATTATCTTCAAATGGGCATTCCTAAAATTATAATATGTTATAAATAAATTATTCTTGAGATCATTATTAATGCGTCCCTGATTTTCGAATTATCATATAGATTAAGGAGCTCTTCCACTCTTTCGTTGTGGATCAAACTAAAACGGGTTCGATCTCCGTTACTATTAAATTAGAATCTGTACACCACAAACTACAAATAAAAGGTCAGAGGACGGCAGAAATTGCTCCCACCATATATTATCCGACGCTCAAGTTAGAAATCCTTTCAATGAAAAGAAAGATACTAAGAGGATGCGATAAATGCATATGTGCATATAATAGTTGAGCATTTAGATGCGCCAACTGATTGGCGGCTTAGAGACGCGCTCGCGGAGGATGGCTTAGAGATGCGTCTGCGGAAAGTGGTTTAAAGGAGCCCCCGGTAGATGAACAGCTTAGAGGTGCACCTCATAGATGAGTGGCTTAGAGGTGCACCCGACAGATGAACGGCTTAAAAGTGCGCTCACAGAGGACGGTTTAGAGGTGCGCCCAACAGAGGGGTGGCTTAGTAGTGCGCCCAATAGAAGAGCGGCTTAATGGAGCGCCAGGCAGAGAGGCAGCTTAGAGAAAAAGGACTAAATTGCACTAATGGGTCAACATTCTGATTATTTGAGCGAAAGTTTGACTTTTGGACAAAAAGCTCCTAACTCCATGACGAAAAGCTCGTGGCTCCAAGACAGATGGCTCATACCTCTGAAATGGAGTGCTCTTTGCTCCAGTTGGAGGACTCCTAGCTCTGAGACGGAGGGCTCCTATCTCCAGGATTGAGGTCTTGTAGCTCGGAAGGGAGGGCCCTTGGCTTAGGGACAAGGGACTCCTGGCTCCAGGGATGGAGGACTCTTGGCTCCAAGACAAAGGGCTTATAGGATGGAAGGCTCTTGGATCCGGGGTGAAGTCCTCCGACCTCAAGGATGGAGGGCTTCTTGCTCTGGGACGAAGTGCTCCTAGATCCGGGACGAAAGGCTCATGGGACGGAGTGCTCTTAGGATAGAGGGCTCCTGACTCCGGGACGAAGGGTTCCAAAGGACGAAGTGCTCCTAGAACAGAGAGCTCCTAGTTTCAATATGAAATGCTTCTAGGACGGAGAGCTCCTAGCTCTCGGGTGAAAGCCAACTCCTCAATGGAAGGTAGACCTCCTAGAAGGAGGGCAACTTCTGACTTCGGGATGGAGGGCAACTACGCAACAGAGGATAGGTCCCCTTCCTGGGAATGCTGAGCCCTTTGGAACTTTGTGGAACACCTTGAAGCTTTCAAAGCTTGTTCTTCCAAGCTTGAGGGTGCCTGAATTTATAGCGTGGCTTATAGATGTACTTTTCTTGCTGGAGTAATGTGGGACTCTTCATTTTGAAAAAACTATATTGGATTGTAGGCCTGCTGTGGGGCCTGGCCATTTAGGCCCATGGTTGTTAGGCCCATCACTAGCCCACCATGCAAGTGGATCGAATTTTTAGCCTCTGCCATGTTCATGATCGGACGAGACTAGTCATGTTATCCCTTCAAATCTGACCTGGATTCATTGACCAGAAAACTTGACTCTAGAGAGAGGATGGAATCGGATTGATGGTTGACTAGCTTGGTTGACTGCATCGCTTGATCTAGAGAACAGATATGGTTGACCGATTTTGTTGACCAATGCGCTCGAATTCGCATAGTCGAAAAAGTTGGTTGATCAGATCCGTTGACCAAAGCGCTCGGATCCGAAGAGCAGTGTGGAGCCAATAATCTTTACTGACTAGCTCTATTGACAGAAGCGCTCAAATCCAGAGAGCAGAGCGGAGACGAAAATGTTGGTTGACCGGATCTATTAACCAAAGCTCTCGACTCCAAAGAGCAATGCAAAGCTGAAAATCTTTATAAACTGGTTCCGCTAACCAAAGCACTTGAATCTGGAGAGTAGAGCGGAAACGAAAATGATGGTTAACCGAATCCGTTAACCAGCAAAGTGAGCATTTTCGACGCGTTATTTTATTCTTCCGCCTGCTAGGTACTTGATGAGTCACTGAGTGTCCCGTCAATTATTGCCACGTGTCACCTCAAGGGGTGACCGTAATACCAGCAATAAATATGACGAGCGATTTGATTTGGCTCCTCCTTCTAGAGAAAGTATGCTCTCGGAGGGTAGATATTAGGCTCGGGATCGGTTCACCTTTGTGATGGAACGGATCCTAATCCATTAAGCACCTTCGTTAAATACATACTAAACAAAGTTCATAAATTTAAAATATTAAATTTTGTAGAAATTCCGATAGAGTCTCTTCTAAAACTAGACAAAAATAAAAAATACAACCTGTACAAAGCATAATCAATAATCAAATCTCAACTTATGACCACAACACAAACACAGGACTACAAATGTCATCCACGACTTTAATTCAATAATTCTATCTACTATATTAGAATCTATATGAAAGATGCCTACTAAGACCTATACAAAATCTGAAGGACAGAATAACAAAAGTATCTTTATCCACAAAATAAATCTGTGAAAGTATAAATAAGGTTCCAGCAGAATACAAAGCAAGTCACAGCTAATAATACATAATTTCCTTCACACATTAGGTATTTACATGTAAAACCATCAGATTTCCCAAAATCTTCAAGATGACTTCTAAATTTCAAACCTTCCTTGCCAAGCTCTAACTACTCTTGTTCATCTGGAATCATCTCTATAACTTTATATGGAAGGGAGAAAATAAAATAATGAGTCAAAACCTAACAAGGTACCAAAACATGCAAGTAATATGCTTTTATGCAGAATATAATTGTAGAAGGTCATAGAAATTGTCAAGAACAGAAACATATACAAAACCATAAGGAAAGCATAATTCGGTATGAGCAAGTACTGAAAATCATAGTTCATGCTTTCATGCAAAACACAAGATGCAATAGAACGAAACCATGGTAACATTAGAAGAACAGGAGCATCCACGGAAAACAGAAAGAAAATATAATTCTATTTAAACAAGTATCAGAATTTATAAAACAGTTCCAAACCTCATTTGTTCTTCAAAAATTGATTTTATTATTCAAAATTCTAGTTCGTTATCTTAGGGACCCAACTAGTGTAATCGAGCATAGATTATATTCAGTCAATACAATCAAAGGCCGATAGTTCGATAATATTTATTTTCATCTCATTTCACGATTCTATAGTTCGATGGTTCGATAGTTCAAAGGTTTGATAACTTATCATCGATTTCCACCATAATGTTCTAAGGCATACTGGATAACCTCACTTGACCATGCAACAGTTCTAGGTCCATTTTTCTTACTGATTAATTTAATTTAATTTAATGCCTTTGCTCAAAATTATATAATTAAATTCATCATATTTCAAAATCAAATCCAAATCTCATTTAATTACTGTTTCAAACAATTTCAGAATGTTTCCTTAGTTCAATAATCTAGTTCCATGCAGAGTTTTTAGATACAAATTATTTAATAAACTTTACGAGATAATACTTAACACTTAAATCATCAAAATTCCAAGTTTCCAACACAATTTCCAAATTTTTGTGCTAGGGTTATGGGTAGCATTTTTCTGGCGTAATTTGAGCATAAAATTTGGGCCAATTTACAAAATCAAAGCCATAGTTCATAAAATGTGCATGTAACAAAGAATTAAACTCAAATTTACACCTAAATTTCGAGCTAGGGTTTACATTACGCTGTCCGGACACGAAACAAAGGCAAAACGTGAGCCAAATTGTAAAATCGAAGCCACAACGCATACTAATCATGCATAAATATCTATTTTAGCAGTATATTTATCAGAAACATATAATAATTGCGATAAACCATGAGGGGTGAGGGTTTAGAGCATAAAGAATAAAAATGGAAATATTTCAAATGGTAAAAACAGAAATCAAAGTCAGAGGTACACTTGCCTTAATTTGATTTACCGTTATTTTTACCCTAAATGGATTGAAAGTGGTGGAGAAACCCTTTCCCCTCTTGTCTACTCTCTTCTCCCTTCACGCTCTCTATTGTCATGGCTTCTTCTTTCTCCTCCTTCACCATTTCTAAACTTTGCTCCCAAAATCCCAGACTTGTTATTTATAACTCAATTCCCCACTTTATGGAGGATTCTTGATCCTTCTAGAGTTTACCCATACTGATCCAACAACCTTTTTGACATTTTTGCCCATTTTTATTCCAGTATTTTGGCTACAAGGCATACCGGTCACTTTTCTTATTCATGTCGGGCTATTTGTATCATTTCGACATTTTGCATATACAATCATACTGGTAATTTGCCTTATATTGACAATTTGCTTCTATACCAGCAAAATGCTCAAATCGGCAATATCTATCCCGTCATTTTTTGCCATACTGGCAAAATGCCCATGCCGGCAATTTTCTTTACATGTATACTGGTCAAGCATACTGGCATTTTTCCTTATAAATTTACTTGTCATATACCTTACAACTATACCGACCACTTTCCTCGAAACTCATACTAGTATTTTACCTATTGTCATTCCGTAATTTCATGCCGTCCCTGCATCCCTATCAATTTACTAACTCAAACGGTAAAACCATACCGGTCATTTTCATACCGGTAAATTGCTCTATATCTGCAATTTTAGCCATACCGGGCAAATCAAGCATATTGGGAAAATTGTGCATACTGAGCAAATTGTGCATCCCGACCAAATCGTGGCATACCGGGCAAATTGTGCACCTGAGGCAAATCGTGTCATACCTGGCAAATAGTGCATCCCGGGCAAATTTCAAGTATACTGATCGTTCCTCTTACAAGCATTCCAGTCGCTTCTCCTTATAAACATACTGGTCATTTTCGTCCATTCCAGGCAAATTCTGCAAACCAGGCAAAAATCCAATCAGCCGGTCAACGAAGCCATTTTCGATCAACATTATATCACCAATTTATTTCTGAATTTCCGGTCAACCTTCTTCAAAATTTTGGTCAACTAATACTACCAAAATTTACCTCTAAATTTTCAAGTCAACTTTTTCCCCCAATCGCCAGTCAACAATTATGTTGACCGGACTCTCTTTCTATCTTTTCAAGACACCCAAATCCACTTATTCCCATTTTATTGTATTAACTTAATTAACAAAACTTATATTATTTTGGAAACTGGTACCTTACAACCTTGCTGACCTTGGATCTTCTTATCGGTGCCTCTAAAATGGGTTGCTCAGGATTGGCATAGATATAACTTGGTCAATTTTTCGAAGATAGAAGGGAAAACTTTGCCTGTTCTGACCGTGAGCCGTCCGAGTCTTAGGTGAGATCCAGGAGCGTGCAGAGGGAAGATCTTAAACTCAAGATCAAATCTCCTCACTATAAGGACGCGCTTCGAAAGGTCAAGAGGCGACTTGCCTTAAGATAGCTGATCTTTTGAGCTGTGGCAATAGGATGCGCCTTGCATTCCCTAGAAGGGTTCTTCTCGTCATGCATTGTTGTTGGTGAGTTAGCCAATGGGATTGGAATCCTTTGGCTCTTGGGTTGTGTAAATGGGTCAATACCACTTTGGCTCTTCGAGGATGCCGCTTTCCGTTCTAGTGGAGTGTTAGGGCTGCTGGGGATGACTTGCGTTGGATTTTGATTGTTCCCGTGAAGGGAAGTCGTGGCCCTAAAAGGAGATGCGGTTGTCGTCTAAGCCTCCTGGCTTTGTTGAACGAGTTTGATTGGTCGCACTCGCCCCTGCCAAGAGGAGGTTGTGGCACTGAAAAGATGTGGTTGTTGGTTAAGATTTGAGGTTATCATTACTGGGCTTTTGATAGCCTAGGCCGTCGCCCGCATGCACCATCAATGCTCAGTCCTATTTGAGGACGTCGTAGGTGTCATACATCTGGTCCTAGTTCGTCGACCGTCGTTGACTGATGTTGTTCTTTCCTTCGGGAGGAGGTCACCCACGCACACTAAAAAGCCCCCTAAGGTTTTGAGTTCGACCACACATGGGCTATTCTGTGATGGGATTGAGGTTTTTTCGACTGCTTTTGGGCCACCTAGATGATTAGGGTTTAGTTCGACCGCCTACGGGTTGCCTAGATGACCAGTGTCTAATTTCACCGCTTACGGGCTACCTGGATGGCCGGGGTTTTATTCGATTGCTTACGGATCGCCTGGATGACCAGGATTTAATTCGACCGCTTGGATGATCAGGGTTTAATTACAAATAGGTAAAAACCTGCCCAACCTAGGGGCAGTCTAGGTCATTGTTTTGTGTATCCTACAAGCAAGCATTCACAAAAAAAAAGAAAAAACAGGACACAATGCAAAAAAAAACAAACTTTCTTTTATTAATTACAATGAGTGTTATAAGCATGTTTCATGTTATATAGATAACCTACCTGGTCCTTCACTGGAAGTAACGTTTTAGGTGGATTGCGTTCCAAGTTCGTGAGACCAACTTACTGTTCTGGGTTCAGAGCTTCTATGCTCCATTCCGCAGAACAGATGAGACTAGAAACAGGCCTACTAAATTCGAGAAAAGTTTATTCCAATTGATTGTCTTGCCTGTAGCCTTAATACTTCGCAAGATCAGGTCTCTAATTTTAAATTATCGCGCTTTCACTTTGTCGTTGTAATAGCGGGTAACTAATTAATGGTAGGCCGATGTCCGCATTCTGGCTGCATCATGGGCCTCCTCTAGTAGATCTAGGTATTCCTTGATCTTTTGGGAGTTGTTGAGTAGATCGAATGCTTCGACCCTGAGGTTTGGGAGCTCAATCTCAACCAGTATTTCCACCTCAGTTCTGTAGCAGGGATTGAATGGTGTCTCACGAGTTAGTTCCTTTGAAGTCCTCTGGTATGACCATAGAACGAAGGGCAGCTCATCGACCAATGAACCCTCTACGTCATCCAACTTTGTCTTCAGACCATAGAGTAGCGTACAATTGGTGACTTTAACCTATTCGTTCGCTTGGAGATAGGCTACTGAAGTGTGGACTAGTCTGATACCTAGACTGGTGCTATACTTGGTAAAGCACTTTCCCAAAAATTGGGTTCTATTGTAGTTACAATGACCTATGGAACTCCAAATCTGCTCACGATGCTCTGACGGATGAATTCTAGAGCGTTATGCTCGGTGATCTTTGCCAGCGAGGCAACTTCAACCCATTTGGTAAAATAGTCTATATCCACGATAATGAACTTCCTTTACCCTAGTTGTGATGGGAAATAGGACGAGAATGTCAAGCTCCTATTGCACAAAAGGCTAAGGAGCTTGGAGAGATCTCAGCTCTGCAGGCAACTGGTGGTGATGATTGCCGTGGAGTTGACGATTCTCGTATTTCTTCACGAATTATATGGCATCCTTCCTCATTGTTGGCCAGTAATATTCCTGGCATATGACTTTGAAGGCAATTTTCTTACAGCTAATATGTGATTCACATATCTCAAGGTGGACTTTACTCAAGGCGTAGTCAGACTCCTCAGGAGTAAGACATCGAAGGTACGGAGTCAAGTATCAATGACGATATAGCCGTCCGTCGACTATAGTGTATCAATCGGCTATCTTCTTGATCCGCTTGGCTTCGTTTGCGTTATTTGGCAGTGCTCCATCCATTAGATAACTTCAGTAAGGCGTCGTCCAATTTTTAGAGTCGAAAACTTGCATTGCTTCTTGTTCATCTACACTATGAGCACTCAAGACTTCCCTCATTTCCCTTGAGTACTATTTTGGATTTTTGGCTGCTACAGCTCTAACAAGTTGGTCGACCTTCCAACTCTCAATTCTGGGGATATGGACCAGGCTCAGCTTGTCAAACCTACGGATGGCATCCTTTGCCATAGCCAGCCATTGGCTAAGAGAAGGTTGCACGCCTTAAAGCTCCCATTGATTTGGTTGATAACAAACTCTGAGTCGTTGTAGATAGTTTATCGCCTAGGTGAGAACTCTTTGGCTAGTCGTAATCTGGCCAACAAAGTTTCGTACTCGGCAACGATGGTGGCTGAAAATCGAGTTTAAGGGAATACTTCACTTCAAACCAGTCTGGGGTCCTTAGAACCATTCCTGCACCACTGTCTAAGCTGGTAGATGATCCGTCCATGTTGAGAAGCCATTTTGGCTCTTCTAGGTGATGATCTGCGTCTCAGTGGGTGCTCAGCGACTGTCAAGGTCATGGTCTCGATGATAACCCAAGATGGCTTCGATCGGAATTCGATGTCGAACTCTCCTAACTCAATGGTCCACTTAACCAACCGATTGGATACATCAAACTTCTAAAGGATACCATTCAGCAGCTGGTCGGTCAAAACAATCACGCAATGAGCCTAAAAGTTAGGTTTCAATTTCCAGGCTGAGAAGACAAGTGCCAAAACAAACTTCTCAGCGCCCGGGTAGTGTCTCTACTCAGTTAATGTCTTACTCACATAATAGACCGACTGCTGAGTGTTAGAGTCCTAGCATATAAGAACAGAATATAAGAGCCACCTCGATATTCCTAAATAGAGGTACATCTCTTCTCGTCTCTGGGTGACGTCAGCAACGGTAGACCGGTCAAGTATTGCTTCAACTCATCGAATGCTCCCAAGCACTCTACAGTCCACTGGAAACCATTTACTTAAGTCCCCCTTAGAGCCTTGAAGAAAGGCTTATACTTATCTCTCGACTTTACCAAGAAGCGGGACAGTGCTGCCAATTGTCTAGTTAGCCTCTGGATATTCTTGACACTTCGTGGCGGAGACATTTCTGTGAGGACTTTGATCTTTTTTGGGTTTATTTTGATCCCTCGTTGAGAGACGATGAAACCCAGGAACTCCCTCGAAGACACTCTGAAGATACATTTTGAAGGATTCAATTTTATCTAGTGAGTGCAGAGTACCTCGAAGAACTCAGCCAGATTGTGAATATGGTCGCTGATGGTCTTACTCTTGACGAGCATGTTGTCAATATACACCTCCATATTGTGGCCGATCTACTTCTCGAACATTTTGCTCACGTGCCTTTGATAAGTGGCACCTGCATTCTTTAGACCGAAATGTATGACCTTATAACAGTAGATACCTCAATCGGTCATGAATGAGGTGTGCTTCTCGTCATTTGGGCTCATCCGGATCTGATTATAGCCTGAGTACGTATCCATGAAACTCAGCAGCTCATGTCCAGAAGTCGAGTCCACAAATAAGTCGATCATGGGCAAAGGGAAGCTATCCTTTGGGCAGGCTTTGTTGACGTCGGTTAAGTCGATACACATCCGTCATTTTCTGTTCCTTTTCTTTATCAGGATGACGTTGGAGAGCCAATTCGAGTACTGTATCTTTCGAATGAAGCCGATGTCCAGTAGCTTCTTCACTTTCTCTCGAATGGCTACGAGCTTCTCCACAGAGTGGTTCCTCCGCTTTTACCTGACTGGCTTATGGCCTGGATCGAAGCCCAATTTGCAGACTATTACTCCGATCAGGACCCCAGGCATATCAGCGGGTGTACATACGAAGATATCAGCGTTCTGTCTTAAGAACACTATCAGCTCGTCACGTAGGGTTCTGGTGAGTGAGCCCTGATTTACACACACCTCTTCAGGTCCTCCGAATTCTATGATCTTAGGTTGGTTGCCTCGTTGGGCTGCACTTGTTGCACGGTTGTGTCATCTTGATGGTCCAGTTCTCCTGTAGACTGTCCGCTACTACTTGGTGCAATTTGGGACATATAACATGTCTACCCAATTATTTGGTCATCCAACATTTCACCAATACTACATGCTATTGGAAACTTTATTTTTAAATGCGGTATTGAGGTTACGGCTCCGAACACTGCTACGCACAGGCGGCCTAGGATAGCATTGTATACGGAAGACAGGTTAACGACCAGGAATGTGGGTGCATAACTCGCCATTCTGGGGTATATGCCCAGGATGATCTCAAACTATATTGTTCCTTGGACAACCATAAGTTCATTGTCTAGGCCATACAGCGGCCCTTCGGCATGTTTTAATTAATTCTTTTTAAATCCGAGTTTAAAGAAGGTATTGAGATAAAGCAAATCCTTAGATATTCCATTATCAATGAAAACTCGTTTCAATTGGTAATCCACGGTACCGTCTGAAATGAGTATAGATACAACAAGAAGATTAACATGTGGGGAAGTTACATAATTCATGCCACTATCACTAAAGCTAATAACATTCTCTTCCACTTTCTGCTTCTTTAGTCCAACTTGCTGCTCCTTATGCTCTGCTAGGGTCTTGGCTAGTTGGGTCGTGATCATATTTACCACTCCAATCGTAACCCAATTTCATGGTTGGGATGGATCTGGTCCTTCCCCTCCTGAGGTGCTGGAACTCTATCCAGGGTTCCTCACGAACCTGGTGATGTGGCCCCTCCGGATGAGCTCCTCAATCTCCTGCTGGAATGCCTTGCAATCCTCTGTGGTGTGTCCCAGAAATCGATGTAAATCACATTTAATGTAATTAGTCTACGACGATCAACAAAGTAGAAGCAAAGTACTCTATGCAAAAGTTGGCCGCCCAGAGTACTGGGTAGCGCCATGCATTATGGAGCACAAATCCCTAAGGCAAACTCGTAAATAAAAGCGATTCCTTAAGAGCCAAGGACCCATCTTCTAGCAACAAGACCTTGACGGTCAACGCTCCGGGTTGACCGGCCTAGAGGCCACTCAATAAGTTGACCAGTCGACATACACATCAAGTAGTAAATTAAGGAAAGGAATAGTAAGACAAAGAGACTAAACTGTTGCAAGAATACCTTTTCTCATTAATATACTAAAATATATAAGAAGAGATCGAAACCAAAAATACAAGTGTACAACTAAGGAGTAGAGCTCCCAGGAGGGTACGGGAGAGGTCTTCGTCGACCCATGCAAAATCAATAAGATCCTCATGTAGCTATGCATCACGGTTAGTAAGGTTAAGGACATCGGTTGGAAAATTAGGATCCATGATCTTAGCAATGTGGCGACTAATCCGGATGCCTTCCGAGAGCCTGGCCCACAGCACCTGAGTGACCTCATGAGGGTGCAGACGGATGGCGAGCTCATTCTCTAATTTAACAACTTTCACTCTAAGTTCTGCCCGAGAAGCTCTCTCCTTCGCCTGAGAAGCTCTCTCCTCCACCTGAGAAGCTCTCTCCTGATGATCTGCTGATTGCGCCCTACGCTCCAACAGCTCACACTTGAGTGCAGCTTTTTCTTCCTGGTGCTGCTGAACCTGGGTGTCCAACTGGTCCATCTCCCCCTCTATCTCGGCAATCTCCCCTTCGCGGTTGCCGATTACGGTGTTTCTATGGCATAGGCCTTTACGCACCGCGAGCAAAATCTTTTCCTCCTGCAAAAGGCCAAAGAAGTTAGGCAGCTATAACTCAAGAGAAAGAAAAAGAGAGCTTTGAAAGGTTACCACAAAGACTTTTCGTTCCCTTCTTGGCCGTCTCTGTAACCTCCATGAAGAACCTGCTGAAGAGGGACCTGGGGTGGGCTCCTCCTGAGCCTGTCCCGCAGAAGCCTCACCAGCAATCTCCTCCACTTTCTCAGCACTAATATCTGCCGCCTTAAAAAGCTCTCCGGTGGTAGGCTCATCTAGCGTCATAGACGGCTCCGTGGTGGGCTCCTCCGTCCAGCTGGCGGCTCATTAGACAACTCCATTCTGGCGGTTCTAGGCAGCGACTCCATCGGCGCAGCTTGCACCACCAAATCCTCCGGCTGAAATAGCGTAGCGACAGCACTACTCGCAGTGGCTCGCAGCATGGCCTCATACTCCACTGCAGCCTCAATACCGGAGCGCTCGTTGGCTCCAGCGAGTCGTCTAGGCTTTTATGTGGTTCGACTCTGTGGAGGATTACAAAGAAGGCTCTATCATCGCAACTCTCATTTGTCTTGGACTGTGCGGAGCATCCCCAGTGGAAGATGTGCCGGCCGCATCAATGGCAAGAGCACCAGCTTTCCTCTTGTGCTGTGAGGCTACCGGCGGTAGGGATCTGATCCTTTGGTTTAGAGAAGGAGGCCCCTAACGAGCCTTCCTGGCTTCCTCATGAGACACCAAGTGGTCCTTCCTAAACTCATTAGGGTATTTCCTCACTAGTTCGAGCAAAGGGGCCACGGCAGCCATCTCCTCCTTAGAAGGTTGCCCAGAGAAGAACTGGGGAACTTTACCCCTCTCTGGACAATGGGCAATCATCTAATACCTTAAAAAAAAAAGAACTTGTCATTCTAATTCTTTAGCGAATCGTAAATAGCACTACTAATGCTCAGCTCCCAAGGAGAGAGAGAAATCCATCCTTTGCTCTGGGTGAACCTAAAAATCACTCTGATGGCCTCCGCTGAAAGCATCCACAAATGAAGGCGAAAAAATATGCACAAGGAACAAAGGTAATGAATGGTATTTGCGTGAAATCATGCGATGTGAACCTGAAAGGCCGTGAAAATATGAAATAGCTACTCAGGAATCGGGATGCGCAACCCACTCGACGGGTGAGCCTCATAAACAATGATGAAGTCGGAAGGAGGAGAGTAGGCCCTATTGTTCCTGCCAAATTGGTGAAAACGACGGATCGTAGGATGTTATATTGAATGTGCAACGTCTTGACATCGTCTTGGTAAGCACAGAGGTAATCTTGCTAACTGAGGGTGCCATGAAAACGGGAGTAAGAAGAGCAGCAAAGACTTAGAACTTTCAGAGAAGGAAAGCGTGAAAAATTTGAATGGACGACTATATTTTATAAAGGCACACAGCCGTTGGAGTAAGGCAGCGCTTCGAGAAGATACGCCCATCATTATGAACATGTGTCGCTTTATCTTCTGATGAATCAATTATCAGGATCGTAAATTCACTGCATGTTGACATGTGGCAAACTTTTCAACTGACAGTCCGGTGGCATGATGGCACGTCGATTCAATCTCCACAAGTTTACCCGAATCTTATCAGGATGGTCAACGAATTCGGTCAACACTCATCTTCCTGCCCAGTTCTCCTGATTCTTGCTAGGACAGTCAACGAATCCGATCAACGCTCCTCTTCTTACCTAGTTTTCTTGATTTTTGCCAGGACGGTCTACGAATCCGATCAATACTCATCTTCCTACCGAATTCTCCGATTTCTTGCCAGGACGGTCAATGAATCCCGTCAACGTGAACATACTGGAGGCCAGAATCCCAGACCATCAGCACGTGGGGCTAATGATGGGGACCCCAGTAACGGGCTGGCCTATAAAAGAGGAAATGGTTCAAAACCTCAGCGGCCTATTTCTGTCTAAACAGTCAACATTGTCGTTAACCAGCTGAAGATCAAGTGGGCCGGCAAAGGCCCAAAATCAAGATGGCCAATCAGAGCCTAGGATGGCCAACGCTTCCATTAATCGGAGAAGTGGCCAGTAAACCGGCTAAGACCCAGGTGCATGTGGCCCATGTCCAGATTGCATGTGGCCCATGTCCAGATCGGCCCACGAGTCCATCTTTAAGCCACAATGAACGTTTGTCTAAATTTCTCGCATATCCAAAGAAGGCAATATTTACTGTAACGGTCACTTCCAAAATCAAAGCACATCCTGGAGGAAGGCACCATAATTTATGTTCGGTCTGCTAGAAACCTTAATAGTTACAAAACGCAAAAGGAAGGAAATCAGCTTCTTTGACCGTTACAGCCAGAAAGGCGTTTACACCTACGCTGGAAATGTAACAATCTCCAACAGAGCACGGATATCAAACCCCTCTGCATAAGGAATATATCCCGTGGCCAGGGTTATAAAAGGCCATGGAAGCTGACAATTTTGATCATGCATTCTCTTGTCCATAAAAAGCTCTCAAACAATTACAAAGCTCATAGAAGTCCTTAGATTTTTGAGCATCCCAACGCTCTCTCTTTCTCTGCTACTGGTTCCTAGTAAACTCATTACTTAAAGAAGTTGCTCCCCACGAGCAGCTACAAAGCCACTCTTTCCACAAGTATACTCCCACTTATGTGACGGCCCAGATTTTAAAATATAGAAAGTCAAAGTCATTAAGTTAATATAATCAAGAAGTAAAGAAAATTAAAGATTTATCCGGTCAATGCCAATTGACCGGTAAAGATGAAGGAATGAAGGAAAATTGAAGGTTATCGGTCAACGCAAGTTGATTGAAAAATATAATAAGAAAATTAATCCGGTCAATGCCTGTTAACCGAAAAACGTGAAGGAAAACACAAACCAATCAACGCTAGTTGGCCGGAAATGTGAAGGAGAACTTCTTCAGTCAATACCAGTTGACCGAAAGGGAAAAAGTAGACCGGCCTTGAAAAATGACATATAAGCTCTTTTGATTTGAAACCGGCCTTAAAGAATAATCGAAATCAACTTTGTATTGTAATTTGAAACCGGCCTTAAAGAATAATCGAAATCGGCTTTGCATTGTAATCTGAAACCGGCCTTAAAGAATAATTGAAATCGGCTTTGCATTGTAATCTGAAATCGGCCTTAAAGAATAATTGAAATTGGTTTTGTATTGTAATTTGAAACCAGCATTTGTACTATGATTTCGAAACCGACCTTGTATTGTAATTTGAAACCGGCATTTGCCCTTTGATTTTGAAATTAGCCTTGATTTGAAACCGCCTGATTGATTGGTGATGATTAATTAAGGTCTGGATGACCATGCCTAAGTAGGTAATCTACTTCCAACCACCTCGCTAATCTTCTAGAAAGGTAAGGGGAGCAAGCAAAGAAGTACAAGCAGTTGAGCTGTCCTACCCACTACCACCAACCCCAACGTCTATAAGTAATGGCCCTTGGAATTAAGATAGGAAGCTGGGCAATTGACCGGGTGAAGGTGCTAAGAACTTCAAGCTAGAACCAAGTAAGGGGTTCATAGATCCGATCCAGGCAAGTGTACTCACCATTTTAAGTTCATGTTTTTAACGCAAGAGTACTCACATTTTTAAGTTCATATTTTTAAGAATATTGCAAGTGTACTCCTTGTTTTTAAAGCTCATGTTTGAAATGCAAGTATTGTAGGGTCCCACATTGGATGGGGAGGTGAACGAAGCGTGCCTTATAAAGGGCGTGGATACCTCTTCCATTGTGGAAGCGTTTTGGGGGCGGCTGGGCCGTCTGCTAGGAACAAAACCGTGCGGGCTGTGTGTTGGCTTGGGACGCCGTAAGTTCCCCAAGCCCAAAGCGGACAATATCCACAGTGCGGATGCGCCGGGAATGTTACAGATGGTATCAGAGTCGGGATCCGGTCCGGTGTGCCAGCGGGGACGCTGGGTCCCCAAGGGGGGTGGACTGTAGGGTCCCACATCGGATGGGGAGGTGAACGAAGCGCGCCTTATAAAGGGCGTGGATACCTCTTCCATTGTGGACGTGTTTTGGGGGCGGCTGGGCCGTCTGCCAGGAACAAAACCGTGCGGGTTGTGTGTTGGCCTGGGACGCCGTAAGTTCCCCCATCCCAAAGCAGACAATATCCACAGTGCGGATGCGCCGGGGACGTTACAAGTATACCTGACCTTGATGAATTTATGTTAAAAGAAATATTATCAGTTTTTACGTGAAGCATGTTATGGTAATTTGCTTTGATCATTTGTTATTTGGATATTTTACTTAAATACATGAAGTTTGGCCATGATCATGTTTTAAAGTGTTCGGTTATTGCATGTGTAAAATGATCTCTGGCTTTTGATTTAAAAAGACCTCCGGCAGTTTGATAAAATGACCCCCGGTTTTTAAGACATTGAAAGAAAGACCTTTTGGTGTCCGGTTAATTGCATATTTTTGGATTTTCGGAAAAGCATGATTTGCGGAACTAAGTGTTTGATGGTCGAGAGCTGCAGACCTTAAATGTTGCCATTTGATTGGTCATGATTATGGACCTTAAATGTAGCATTTTGGAGGGTCTTGACTACGGACCTTAGATGTAACATTTTGGAGGGTCTTGACTACGGACCTTAAATATAGCATTTTGATTGGTCATGACTACGGACCTTGATTGTAGTGTTTTGGATGGTCTTGACTATGGACCTTAAATGTAGTGTTTATGAGAAATGATGGTCGAGAGCTGCAGACCTTAAATGTAGCCGGTTTTTGATGGAAATGAATTTGGAAACAGAAGCATGTTTTTGGAAATCAAATTGCATAAAAATGACTTTGGAACCTGTTTGCATCGACTCCGGCCATGTTTTACGGAAACTGCATGTATATACGCCTTTGTTGCATTCTGTTTATTTGCCTCACTGTTCATGACTATGCATGATTTATGCATGAGTATCTTGTTGGGCTCTCTAGCTCACCCATTCTATTTTTTAGATGATGATGATGACGATGACGAGCTTATGCTGGACGAAAAAGGATGAGATCCGATGGACTAGATAGGCAGGATAGCTGGCCGAAATTTTAAGCAGCGAAGTAAAAATGATGTTTTCGCTTTTGATGTTTTGGGACAGATTTGTAAATAGCCTTTGTTGCTAAAAGTTAATGAATATTAGTATGCTTCCGTACGCCCTTATGGTTTGAGTGATTTGTGATTTTCTAGTGGCATCGCAGTTTGTGTTCGGGACCTTCATGTCCGACAGACCTCGTCTTGGTCGGTCAAGAGAGAACCCACGACCCTTGGCCGCCAACTCACGAAGTTGGGCCTTACGCGATCCTGTGCATGCGATGTAATATATATATATAAGAAAAGAAAAATTGAGTCCACCTTTTTAACCAGAATTTATGACCTGTTTCGATCGACGAGCGGCCGCATGCGATGGAATGTGGCCGGTCCGTCACAACTTACAAACACACTCCTTATATCATTTGTGCATCCTTTGTATCCTCCTTCTAATTTTAGAAGACCGATTATTGATTTGAGTATCAGAGTATTTACAGCAAGACAAAATACCGCCGTCACCTGACTTATTGTTTGAAGTTGCGGTATGCAGGACCTAAAGCTCAGCGAATGAAGATCGGAATTTGATGAATTGTTCAACCAGAATCTATTCAAACTTGGATCCGTGACGCATCATATTACGGGCCTTATCACTCCGGGCCCAATAGCACAGCCGGTGGAGGATGAGTCCACTAATCCAGAAGCCACCACCGCAAATTCACCTCGCTCAGCCGGACCTCATCGCAGCTCCCTCCAAATTTAGAAATTTTTATTAATTTTACACTGCTATTGTTAATACATATACAAATGCAGAATTCTATTTTTTGTTGTTTTGGTTAGTCTATTTTTGCTTTCCACGTGATTCGGTTATTTACGTGTTCTATTATTTACTTTGTTTTTCTTCCTGCTGAATCCGGTTCTGAGTCCCTTAAAAGGGCATAGTTGTAGTGCAGAAAGGGTAAGGAAGAATTTCTACTCTCTCCTGTCTTAATTCTCTGTTCTCTGCAAATGACCGAAGTGTCACTTCCAGCACCTCGATCCATTAAACCTCGGGCCATTACACCTCGGCGCTTCCTGTAGCAACACACCGTGGTTACTGTCAGAGCTCGGCATGCATCATTTCGGTGCTTTCATTGAGACATGGATGAGGGAGTCACCACCCGATTGAAGGCCTGGAAAGACACAGTCATGCTGATGGCAAAAGATTTGAAGGAGGTTATGGCCATCGTGCAACAGCATACCGAACGAATGGAGCAAATTTAGCAAACCCTAGCGAAACTTCTCCAGTGGATGGACCGCTTGAACCAATCTTCCCAAAATCCACCACTACTACCTACACCATCCACAAATTCATCACCATCCGTCCCTTCCCCGCATATGCCTTATCCACTCCTTCCTCCACTGTTACCGACGCCTACAGAGGCTTTGAACCATAACCAACTCTGTTTACCCAAGCTCGGAATTCCCTTCTTCACGGGAGAGAATGTGATGGGTTAGTTGTTCCAGATTGACAGGTTTTTCCTCCACCACAACATCCCAAACGAACAAAAGCTCACCATTGCCTCCTTTTATATGTCCAGCGCTGCCTTGAAATGGTATCAATGGATGCACGCTACACATCAATTGGCGACGTGGGAAGACTTCTCTTGCCATTTGGAGCTCAGGTTTGGGCCTTCATCCTATGTGAATCACGAGGTTTCCTTGTACAAATTGCGACAATCATCTACTCTGGTCGCATATATGAATGACTTTGAAACTCTTTCAACTAGAACATCTGGACTCACCCCAATCAACTTGTTTAATTGTTTCATCTTAGGCTTGCGCGACGATATATGATGGGAATCGTTTCTACTGAAACTGGACACTCTGGCCGAAGCAATCGGCATGGCTAAATTGGTGGAGGAAAAACTCGATTCAAGCAAATACAGTTTTCCCAAGCCACCGCTCCACAAACCTTCCCTTCCCTCCTCCAGTACCCTTCCTAGACTTCCTCCACCACCCACACTTCCTCCTACATTACTTATAAAGAGGTTAACCCCCGTGGAAATAGCATCCTGAAGAGAACGAAGGCTTTGTTAGAACTGTGATGAACGCGTCGTGCCTGGACACCGTTGTAAGCCCCCTCAATTTCTATGTATGTTGGTTGATGAAGAGGGTGTTCTTGTGTATGACAACCTACCTTCTAAGGATACCGCACCTGTTCATGAAGCTCAATGTGACCAACCAGAAGGCATCCAGCATAATCCGCCTGCTCAGGATTCCATCCCAACTATTTCCTTCCATGTGTTAGAGGGCCATGTGGCACCCACAGCTCTAAGGCCACAGGGAACTCTTTGTGGGCATTTTTTGGTAATCTTTATGGATAGTGGCTCCATCCACAATTTCTTACAAACCCGCTTAGCTCGGTATTTGGGTCTTGCAATCGAGCCCTCGCACCATCTCTGTGTCATTGTGGGCAATGGAGACTCGCTGTAGTGCGAAGGTTTGAGTACCAATGTGGCCCTCACCATGGGGGACCACAAGTTTCCAGTGGATTTTTATTTGTTGCCCATATATGGAGCTGATGTGGTGTTGGGCGTTCAATGGCTTGCTTCCATTAGTCCCGAAATGTTTGACTATAAGGCCTTGTGGATGAGTTTCGATCATAAGGGCACACAGCTGCCCTTACATGGCATGCCAAGGGTCGAGATCGCTACCATGTCCCTCAACCAATTGTGGCGTAGTGACTTTACCAACTCCACGGTTACTTATTTCTAGCTGATAGTGGTTTCAGTTCCAAATAACGCAGCAAAGAAAGCAGGAATGCACTCTGGTCTCCCAACCAATTTCCACAACTTACTGATTCGGCATTGGCAGATGCACTTGGCCGTCTTCTTCAATCCTTTGCTTATGTATTTACCATTCCCCATGGACTACCCCCTCAACGAGCAATGGACCACCGCATTCTCCTAAAACTTAATGCACTACCGGTGAATGTTAAACCTTACAAGTATTCTCATTTTCAAAAAAAGGAAATGGATAGACTGATCAAAGAAATACTAGCGGAGGGCATGATTTGACCCAAACATAGCCCTTTCTCATCTCCGGTCCTCTTAGTCAAGAAAAAAGATGGTAGCTGGAGATTTTATATAGACTACCGCGCTCTAAATACAATCACGGTTAGGGACCAATTTCCCATTCCTACTTGTAGATGAGTGCTTGATGAACTATATGGCCCTAAGGTATTCTCCAAATTGGATCTGCGGGCAGGCTACCATCAGCTGAGGTTCCAAGAGGCGGATGTGCATAAAACGGCCTTCCGGACTCACGACGGGCACTATGAATTTTTGGCTATGCCCTTCGGGTTAACCAATGCACCCTCCTCCTTCCAAGCCAAGATGAATACCATTTTCGAATCTATCCTCCGAAAATTCATGCTCGTTTTCTTTGACGATATCTTAGTGTATAGTTCTTCTTGGGAGCATCACCTCCAACACCTTACCAGTGTGTTACAACTTCTCCAAGACAACTCCTTTTATGCTAAGCAGTCCAAATGCGAATTTGGTCGATTCTCCATTGGCTATCTAGGTCATATAGTATCTGCACAAGGGTTCTCTATGGATCCAGACAAAATCGAAGCTGTCCAGTCTTGGCAAACACCCATGAATGTGAAGCAGCTTTGAGGATTCCTAGGGCTAGCGGGATACTATAGACGGTTTGTGGCCCATTATGCTCGAATTATGGCGCCACTCACTCAACTATTGCGTAAGAATGCATTCATCTAGAACCCAGAGGTTGCCACAGCCTTTACTGCTCTCAAACACGCCCTCACTACCACCCCGGTTTTAGCCTTGCCTGATTTCACCAAACCCTTTATGGTCAATACGGATGCTTCGGGAAATGGCGTGGGCGTCGTGCTGGTGCAAGACGGCCAACCAGTAGCTTACTTCAGTCGATAAATCAGTCCAAAATTGTAGACATCCTCCACTTCTATCCGAGAATTGTATGCAAATACGGAGGCTGTAAAGAAGTGGCGCCAATACCTTCTTGGCGTAAAATTTGTGATACATACCGACCACCAACCACTCAAAACTCTTATGACTCAATCGGTCCACACCCCCGAACAATAACGTTGGATCACCAAATTAATTGGTTATGATTTTGAGATTGTATATCGTCCAGGGCGAGAAAACGGCCTAGCTGATGCCTTGTCCAGGATACCCAAGGGCTCTTGTTATTCTATCTACTCTGTTTCTAGGCCGGTGGTGGCCCTATTGAGCGCTCTGCGACAGTATTACACGCGACACCCAGCTTCAGCAGAATTTGTCGCTGCCCCAAAGGACCGTCCTACAGATTTTGAACACTATGCCTTACGGGATGGGTTGGTACTCTATAAGGATCGTATATTCGTTCCTACAGACTCAGCTCTACAGGAGCTGATACTCCAAGAGTATCACAACTCACAATTGGGAACACACTCTGGATTTCACATAACTCTAGCATGGGTAGCTACAAATTTTTATTGGCTGCACATGCGGGAGGACATCTGCCAGTTTGTCGCACAGTGTGCGGTTTGTCAATAGGTCAAGCCTTCCAATATGGCACCACAAGGCCTACTGCAACCCTTACCAATCCCAGGGAAGATTTGGGAATCCATCTCTGTGAATTTCATCACACATCTTCCTCCCTCTGCCGGAAAGACTACCATCTTGGTTGTGGTTGATCGGCTATCCAAATATGCACATTTTTCTTCCTTGGCCAATAAATTCACAGCAGTGAAATTGGCCACCATTTTTATTAAGGACCTTTGTCGCCTCCATGGGTTCCCTGTCAATATTATCTCAAACTGGGACCCTATATTCATGAGTAACTTTTGGCGAGAATTGTTTAGGGCCTAGGGAACAGTCCTCTCTACCAGCAGCGCCTACCACCCACAAACGGACGGTCAAACCCAAGTCGTTAATCGTTGTCTGGAGGATTATTTGCACTGTTTTGTTGTTGATCAACCTGCTACTTGGGAGAAATTCTTACCGTGGGCTGAGTGGTATTATAATACCTCCTAGCACTCTACCATCAAGATGACAACATTCGAAACAGTTTATGGCTGAACACCCCCTGCAATACTCGACTACATGCCCGGCAGTTCCACAATAGCAACCATGGATGAATTGTTGTTTGATCGTTCTACCATTCTAGAAAACCTCCGAACTAACCTACAGCGGGCTCAACTGCGCATGAAGCATCAAGTGGACGCGCACTGCACGGACTGAGAATTTCAAGTAAATGATTGGGTCTACGTCAAATTACAACCATATCGTTAACTCACTGTTGCTAATCGCTGCTCCCATAAGCTAGCTAAACGATATTACGGGCCCTTCCGCGTTAGTGAGCGTATTGGTCCTGTGGCTTACCGCCTACAATTACCTGAATACTTAAAAATCCATAACATTTTCCACATTTCCTTGCTCAAGCAGTGCCACGTGACCCAAATGCCCACTGCATGGCCCTACCTTCGGACAGTTTAGGCTCCAAACCATTGATCACTCCAGCAAAACTGCTCGGTTTCTGGCAAGGTCTCGCCTTGGCAAACCGGTTCCACAACTTCTTGTTCAATGGACGGCCCAGTCTCCGGAGGAGGCGACCTGGGAATCAATTGTCGAACTTAGTCAAGAATTTTCGGCTTTTAACCTTGAGGATAAGGTTATTTTTTATGGGGATGGTAATGTTACAGGTCTTATCACTCCGAGCCCAATAGCACATCCTATGGAGGATGAGTCCACTGATCCAAAAGCCACTACCGCAGATTCACCTCGCTCTACCGGACCTTGTCGCAGCTCTCGCCAAATTCGACTTCCCTCCAAATTTAGGGATTTTTATTGATTTTGCATTGCTACTATTAATACACACACATGCAGAATTCTATTTTTTGTTATTTTGGTTAGTCTGTTCCTACTTTCCACGTGATTCGGTTATTCACTATTCTGTTATTTACTTTGTTTTTCTTCCTACTGATTCCGGTTCTGGGTCCCTTAAAAGGGCATAGTTGTAGTGCAGAAAGGGTAAGGAAGAATTTCTACTCTTTCCTGTCTTAATCCTCTTCCCTCTCGGTCAGATTTCCTTCTCCTTGCTCCCTCGCTCGAACTCCTTCTCCCTTTCGCAAATTCTCTGTTCGCTGCAAACAACCGAAGTGTCGCTTCTAACACCTCGGTCCATTAAATCTCGGGCCATTATACCTCGGCGCTTCCTATAGCAGCACACCGCGGTTACTGTCAGCGCTCAGCACGCATCACATCAATTATAATAAACTACTTTAGAAACTTTAATACCTTTATACTAATCTTGAAATATACATCTCAAAATTAATAATATAATTTTTACCTATCTATTCAACTCTTCCTCTCTTATGATGTGTGAAGCTTATCTTTTTTAAATAATACATTTAATTTTTTAAAAAATATTATTTTCCATTTTTTTTATGTAAATATATTTTAACCAATAATAAGCAAAAATAGTAGCATCTTCTTGTATTGTCATCCTATCATGCATGATAGCAATAAGTTTTGCTCGAGACTAATTTCGATATTATCAGTCTGGAAGTGGACTCGCGTTTTGCAAGTCATTCTTCATCCTATTTTTATATCATGAGATGCTCAAATGGTTCGGCCAAAATTGGCATAGAAATCATGAAAGCTGACATTTTATATGAATGCTTTTTGATGTCTCTAACAAATGGAAAAAACTGGAATGTAAAATATCAAACTATTAAGGATTTAAATGTATCCAAATCGCTTGGCAGTACAATTGTCAAGTAGTTGGATTATCAAGTGATCTGCTTATCAAGAGGCCAAATTATCAAATAAATAAGCCACAAAGTTGTCGATCTGCTAAACATAAAACTATTGGGATATCAAAGTGCTTGCCTGAGTAGAGTCCTCTAAACATAAGAACTTAAACTAACTTTCCTATCAGAGTATTATTTTATCAAATCTGACTAAAGTAACAAAACAACCAAATACGTTAGATAGAATTAAAGAGATTGGCACTAATAAAGGCACCACATCATCCACAATCTTCCAACTAATTATCCAAAACAATCTACTAAATTCACATTTATAAATGTGACAGATTCTAAAAATAAGAAAATGTGATTCAACATTAGGGCTCCAATCAACAAAACTATGTAAAACCACCAAGATAAATTAGGGAATTATTTATGTACCATTGAACTCATATTTTACTTGTAATATTAGAGGAACTAAGTGCTATAATTCTATAATCAATTTGTGGCCCTTCATATTACCGAAATTAAGGAGTATTAAATTTATTAGGTTAGAATAATTAATGGTAGTTAATTTTAGCATTATGAATAAAAGTTGTAACTCATATTTCTTGACGGGAGGAATATGAAAAGACTTTAATAAGAAAATGAAAAATATTCATAACTTAGTTTATATATATGGGACTATTATATCTATCAATACAGTTACAAAAAGTGAAACTAAGAATACATTAAAAGATCATTATCTATTATTAATATATTTTCAATTTTAATCACTAATAACATTTGATCAAATATGATTATAAGTATGTTTGATTTATTTTTTGTTAAATATAATGTGCACACTTACCCAAAAAAAAATGTACACATATTTGTTTATATGTATAATATATGTCTAACATTTGAGATTAAAAACTTCTTCATGCCTTGTTAGTTTAAGTTTTCAGATATGTTATGGATAAATTTATTTTCTTATTAAGTATAAAATTTCACATTTATTATAATATATGTATATCATTTTTTTATATAAAAGTTATAATATATAGTAATGCTATAATGTTTAGATTTTCTGAGTAAACTAAAGCATAAGAATAGTTTTTACAACTATAAAATTTTGAATATCATGTGTGTTCAAACACAAATATATTATTGTGTCATGAAATTTGCATTTTTTGGTGAATATGAATTAAGCTCATATTTGTATCCTTTCAAATAATTTAATTAGTTTTTGTTTGTAATTTCATACATATAAAATAAATAATCCATATTTAAGGGATTTATTATATGCATCGTATTACATTCGGAATTAGAAGGTTTTGTTTATAAATACCTAAAGGTTGGCTAGGCTATTTATTATATTATCTACCCGAAATTATATATAATGAATGATAGGTTTTGTTTATAAATACTTAAAAGGTCAGCTAGATTTTTTAGATATCTGAATATTTATTATGTTATCCATCCAAAATTATGTATAATTATTGATATGTCGTTTAATTATAAATAAAATTCCTAAAAGTCATTGAACGTGAAGCTCAATAGCTAAAGCTATGGCCCAAACTCCACTTAATAGTGTGAACTTAACCCAATTCGAGTTGCATATCGGTGGAAGGATAAAGGTGACCAGGCGCATATTTACACACACCATACAGGAGAGTGGACGTGCGTATTGCACGAGCCATAGCTATGAGTTTTGAACTCGCACCTTATAGATTATAAGGCCTCTGCCAATATGTCGAATCAATTTTCTTTGTTGTTTTTCATGCAAGTGATATTTAATATACATTCCGTTGAATATATTCTGAAAAATATATTTAAGATCCTATGAAATTATTGTTATCATATTTTAGTAAAAGTAACCACAATATCAAAATTATTGTAGATAATTATATGCAGAAATAAATTTTAATAAAGTTATTAGTATATAATTATGAGTAAATCATTAAAGTTATTTTTATGGACTAATTAGAATAAAATAGCAACTTTTACATGAGAAATATTATTTCCTATACCCACAGGTTTAAAAACTATTATTTATTAATGTATAAATTTACAACGTTATCATAAAATTACAATAAATTTATATATGTTCATAACCCTTACCCACAGAATGTAAATAATTTATCATCTTACATTAACATTAGTTAATATAAAGTAAAATTTGTATTTTATAGAACTAAAAATTATTTTCCTCAATTATTGCAGCTTTTGTGGGCTTCAGCCCAATTATCAATGAGCAGATTTTGAGCCAACAGAAGGTTTCGTTCTCTTCGTCTTCATTGATGGATTTTGTAACCTTCAAGCGTTTATCTCAATTAATTGCTGAAGTATTTGTGATCCATTAAGTGGCGATAACTCTCCCATTAAGTCAATTTATCAATTTTGGCCGGTTTGAGTTCCAAACGCTCGGTTGAGGCGGGTGATGGTTTCGCCTATAAATTGAGCATTCTGGCTTTGTCCCTGGCACCCAACTCAAGGAATACACCATCTAAATGAGTGAAGGAGTGTCCAGAAGCACGGAGCCGGTGCGAATCGAACGTCCGAAAACAGAGCACCAAATGGTAGGAGGTATATTATTCGATTTTAAATTCCGCTTTTGTGGTTGTTTTAGCCACATAAATATCTAACATTTGGTATCAGAGAAAGGCTTCAACTCTGCCTTTGTTGTTCTGTTATTTTTCGATTTTTCCCGAATTCGTAAAAACCTAAAGTCTTCGTTTTTTTGACGATTCGGTTCAAACGAGCATTGCAAATCGATGGGAAATTAAATTTTCGAAATTTCCATATATTTTTCATCATTTATGGTGTTCGTATCGTGCTGTTTGAATCGGGTCTGGAATTCGGGTCGAATCGTTCGTTGTCGGGTTCGGGGAAACAAGCCGAAGGTAGACGACGACTTGAACGGGCGTCGTTTTACGCTTCGGCGATTATAAACGCGTCGTTTTTTGCTCATTTTGTGCTTGAGCGACGCGTCGTTTCGTTGGAACGAATTCGGTTATTAAAACGACGTCGTTTTGCTACAGTTTTTATAAAAAAAAATTATATATCGGTTTTTGGGCCGATTTTGTTCTCAGCCCAATACTGTTTCGAACGCGGCCCATGAGATCCTGGCCCGTCACTGTAGCAGAACGGAAAAAGAAACTCGGACACGGCTGACGGGTTTCGAACCCGGGACGCAGAGGAGGAAGAAGCGGCATTTGCCGTTTGCGCTGCTGAGCGCCTTGCGCTATTTTCCGCATTTCAATTCTATTTATAATTTTATACAGAGTATATATATTATATATACGTATATATTTATATATATATATATATATAATTATATTATTATATATAAAGTATAAAATATAATATCTAGAATATAATTATATATATATATAAATAATGTCTTGTGATTAAAATAATTTAATTAATTGAGGATTAGCCACAGCACCCTTAATTAATAAAATTATTATTATTTTATCACATGTGGTATAAAGATATAAATTGTGGTAATTATTTTGATATAATAAAATTTATCCCACAGGAAATTTTATTATATTAAATTAATTAATCAGGATAAAATATCAAATTATTATTTTCTTAATTTGCCCACAGGGATTAAGAAAGGAATATAATTTGATAGTTTTATCACCTTTTGGACATGAATCTACTTGAATTAAGAATTTGGCCCACAGATAATTTTTATGTCAATTGATTCATGATGTATGCTTTACATTGGTAAAACATAATTTTGTAATTTGTTAGCCTCAATTTTAGATGTTAAGCATGTATTTATTTTTATGCAACTATTCAATCTGTAAATCTTTCAGATATTAGATGTAAAATTTTTGAACTAAAAGGTGACAACTATAAAGTGTGGAAGGAGAGAATTCTTCTTCACTTAGGGTGGCTGGATATCGATTATGCTATCCGAAAAGACGAACCACCGGCTCTTACCCTTACCAGTACTCCGGATGAGCTAACTCTTTATAAACGTTGGGAGCGATCTAATCGCCTCAGTTTAATGTTCATAAAGACAAAAATTTCTGCTGGTATTCGTGGTTCTGTCGACCAGCATACTAAAGTGCGGGATTTACTGAATGCCATAGATGAGCAATTTGTGACTTCGGATAAGGCACTTGCAAGCACCCTAATAATGAAGTTTTCATCTATTAGGCTCACCAGTGTTAAAGGTGTGCGTGAGCACATAATGCAAATGAGGGATATTGCAGCTCAACTGAAAAATCTAGAGGTGAAAATGTCTGAACCTTTCATTGTGCATTACATTTTAAATTTGCTTCAACCGCAATATGAGCCTTTTAAAATCTCTTATAATACACATAAGGATAAATGGTTAATCAATGAACTCATGACCATGTGTGTTCAAGAGGAAAGAAGGCTCATGATGGAGCAAAGTGAGAGCGTCTTCATGCAAAAAGAAGGAATGTTCAAGACGCAGGCCAAATCAAAGGGGAAAGGTAAAGTACCTCCCCAATCTGATATCAAAAAAGAGTCCAAGTGCTTCTTCTGTAAAAAGAAGGGACACGTAAAGAAGGACTGTTTCAAGTATCAAAATTGGCTTGAAAAGAAAGGTAATCCATTCTCTTTTGTATGTTATGAATCTAATATGGTTAATGTTGCACATAACATATGGTGGATTGACTCTGATTCTACAATCCATATTTCTAATTCCTTACAGGGCTTGCAAAACCTAAGGAAACCAGTGGGCAGTGAACAATGCATCTTCTCCGGAAACAAGATGCGTTCACATGTGGAGGCCATTGGAACATGCAATTTAATTTTGAGTAGTGATTTTGTTTTGTCTCTTGAAAAGACCTTTTATATTCCAAATTTCTCTAGAAATTTAATTTCTATTTCTAGAATTGTACCATTTGGATATTCCTTTACATTTTCAGACTTATTATTCAGTTTATCTTATAAGTCTGATATTATTGGAAATGGTACACCGTCTGATGGTCTTTATTGTTTAAATTTACAAAATAATACCAATTTCAATACTGTGCATGTTAATAATGGAATTAAAAAATGTGTTATGAATGAATGTTCATCGATGTTGTGGCATAGGAGATTGGGACATATCTCCATTGATAGACTCAAAAGATTGGTAAATGATGGAGTACTTAGTACTCTAGATTTTACTGACTTTGAAACTTATGTGGACTGTATTAAAGGAAAGCAGACCAACAAGACTAAGAAAAATGCCAAGAGGAGTTTGGACATATTAGAAATCATACATACTGACATTTGTAGTCCTGATATAGACTCATATGGCCCAAAATATTTCATCACCTTTATTGATAATTTCTCACAATATATGTATCTTTACTTGCTTCATAATAAATATGAAGCCTTGGATGCTTTTAAATTGTTTAAAGTAGAGGTAGAGAAACAAACTGAAAAAAATATCAAAATTGTGAGATCAGATAGAGGTGGAGAGTATTATGGTAGATATATTGAAGATGGACAAATGCCTGGTCCATTTGCAAAGTTTCTTCAAGAACATAGGATTGTTGCCCAGTATACTATGCCTGGTTCTCCGGACCAAAATGGTGTAGTAGAAAGAAGAAATCGAACATTATTGGACATGGTGAGGAGTATGCTTAGTAACTCTGAACTTCCAAAATCTTTGTGGAGTGAAGCTCTTAAAACGGCGGTATACATATTAAACCGGGTCCCAACAAAAGCTGTTCCAAAAACTCCTTTTGAGTTATGGAAAGGTTGGAAACCGAGTTTGCAGCATGTACGCGTATGGGGATGCCCATCCGAAGTAAGAGTTTATAACCCACATGAGAAGAAATTGGACCCAAGGACTATAAGTGGGTATTTCATTGGATATGCTGAACGGTCTAAGGGATACAGATTTTACTGTCCATCACATACCACTAGGATTGTGGAATCAAGAAATGTAAAATTTCTTGAGAATGACTTAATGAGTGGGAGGAAACGATCAAGAACTGATCATTTGAATTCACAACCCTTCACTTCAAATGATAGGTTGATTGATGTACATAACACCCCTCAAGATCAATCTGGTGTTGAACAACCAATCAATGTCATTCCACAAAATATTGATCCTATTCCAGTTGACCATAAAATTCAGGATTTATCTGAAATAGTTGTACAATATGCTCCTGTTGAGGATGATGATACAACATTAAGAAGGTCTTCTAGAATGAGAAAGTCAGCAATCCCTAGTGATTATGTTGTATATCTGGAAGAGTCTGACTACAATGTGGGAGCTGAAAATGATCCTGAAATATTTTCACAAGCCATGAGTTGTAATGAATCACAATTATGGCACAATGCTATGAAAGAAGAGATGAGTTCCATGAGTAGCAATAGAGTCTGGGATCTTGTTGAATTGCCTAAAGGGACAAAAGTCATAGGGTGTAAATGGGTCTTTAAAACAAAGAAAGACTCATTAGGCAATATTGAAAGATATAAGGCAAGACTCGTTGCTAAAGGTTATACTCAAAAAGAAGGAATTGATTACAAGGAGACTTTTTCTCCTGTATCTAAAAAGGACTCTCTTCATATAATTTTGGCATTGGTTGCTCATTTTGATATGGAATTGCAACAAATGGATGTGAAAACAGCATTTTTAAATGGTGATCTAGAGGAAGAGGTTTATATGAAATAACCAGAAGGATTCTCCTCTAGTGATGGTGAGCAATTGGTGTGCAAATTAAAGAAGTCCATATACGGATTGAAACAATCATCCCGTCAATGGTATTTAAAATTTGATGAAATTATCTCTTCATTCGGTTTTGAAGAGAATATTTTGGATCAATGAATATACCAGAAGGTCAGTGGGAGTAAGACTTGTTTTCTTGTCTTATATGTGGATGATATTTTACTTGCATCCAATGATAAAGGGTTGTTGTATGAGGTGAAATAATTTCTCTCTAAAAATTTTGAAATGAAAGATATGGGTGATGCATCATATGTCATTGGCATAAAGATACATCGAGACAGACCGCGTTGTGTTCTGGGTTTGTCTCAAGAGACCTATATCAATAAGGTTTTAGAGAGATTTCGGATGAAAGATTATTCACCAAGTATAGCACCCATTGTGAAGGGTGGTAAGCTCAATTTGAGCCAATATCCGAAAAACGATTTGGAACGGAATGATCAAGAACATTCCGTATGCTTCCGTTGTTGGAAGTTTGATGTATGCTCGGTATGTACAAGACCGACATAGCATTTTGATTGGAATGTTCAAAAAGCCAAGAAAGTCATGAGGTATCTTCAAGGTACCAAAGATTTCATGCTTACATATGAACGGACCGACAATCTGGAAGTTTTGGGGTACTCTGATTCAGACTTCGTTGGGTGTGTTGATTCACGTAAATCAACATCCGGTTACATTTTTTTGTTTGCCGGTGGAGCTGTATCTTGGTGGAGTGCAAAGTAAACTTTGATTGCTACTTCCACTATGGAGGCTGAGTTCGTTGTTTGTTTCGAGGCTACAAAGCATGGTGTATGGATGAGAAATTTCATGTCTAGGCTTAGAGTGGTTGATTCCATCTCAAGGCCATTAAAGATATTTTGCGATAATTCAGCTGCTGTTTTCCTGGCTAAAAATAACAAAAGTAGCAGTCGAAGTAAATATATCGACATTCAGTTTTTAGCCATAAAGGAGCGCATTAAAGGAAAGGAAATTGCTATTGAGCATATCAGCACTGAATTGATGATCGCTGATCCTTTGACTAAAGGCATGCCACAATTACGGTTCAAGGATCTTGTATCTAAAATGGGATTGAGTTCCATTTTGTAATTTTTATTGGATGGACAATGATGTTGTAAATTCCTAATTTGTTGTTGTGATATTTCTCAAAATTGTGTGCACATTAATTAATTAATTTGAGAATATCATTAAGTTGGACAAAGAATAAACATAGGGTTTATTCATAAAGTAAAGTTACCGGATGACTTGAGAAATTAATATATTGTAAAACATGGAAGATATTACTCATTATTAGAGGACTTATCGCCATGATTCATATATTTATTTCTTAAAGTTTGAAAAATTGATAATTTTAGTTATCACATCAAGTTAAACATGGACTAAGTGGGAGAATGTGGGCTTCAGCCCAATTATCAATGAGCAGATTTTGAGACAACAGAAGGTTTCGTTCTCTTCGTCTTCCTTGATGGATTTTGTAACCTTCAAGCGTTTATCTCAGTTAATTGCTGAAGCATTTGTGGTCCATTAAGTGGTGATAACTCTCCCATTAAGTCAATTCATTAATTTTGGCCGGTTTGAGTTCCAAACGCTCGGTTGAGGCGGGTGATGGTTTCGCCTATAAATTGAGCATTCTGGCTTTGTCCCTGACACCCAACTCAAGCAATACACCATCTAAACGAGTGAAGGAGTGTCTAGAAGCACGGAGCCAGTCCGAATCGAACGTCCGAAAACAAAGCACCAAATGGCCGGAGGTATATTATTCGATTTTAAATTCCGCTTTTGTGGTTATTTTAGCCACATAAATTTCTAACAGCTTTTCCTATTGCATGATTGATAATTTTTATCATATTTTAATATTTTATGGTGATAATTTTTTAACCGAAAAGATAGTGCCTTTTTCACTTTTAAGAGCGTAAAGATATTGACTTGACAATTCGTAAAGATGAACTATTAGCTATCACAAATTTAAATGCACAGAAGGTCATCAAGCACGAACGATGGAAGCAGTCTAATTATCTAAACTTAATATTGATACAGTTTTATATTAATAAAAGCATCAGGACTTTAATCCACGGATGCACTCAGAGAAAATAATTTATTGAGGCTGTTGTAGAATAATTTGTGAATTATGATAAAACTTTTAGCTCGCACCCTAAAAAATAATAGGGATGAGGGACATAGAGACTCAGCTGAAATATTTAGGTGTTGAGATATCCTGAGTAATATTTGAACAAATTCATATTAGAATCTATTTTTTAAGAATATGGTTTATTTAAAATATCTTATAACATGCTTAAGAATAAATAATTAGTCATTAAATTACCGATAATGTGTGTTCAATAAGAAGAGGGGCTAAATCATGAGAGACCGGAGTATCCTTATGTGGTTGCTTGTATCGATAAAAACACCAAAAAAGTAAGCTTGCTTATTGGTCAAAGAAGAAAGTTACAATACCAATAAAGTTTAATAGTGATAAATATAAATGTTTAGAAAAAGGGACATACAAATTATGGTAAATTAATTCTATCAAAATTCCTAAAAATTTTTGGTAAATTAATTTAGATTCTATAATTCATATTTTAATTGGCATTCCCCAGGACCACGGCAGGCAGATGGTTCCTGTGTTCGCAACCCTCTCCAACCTTGGTGAATCCGTCTGTTTTCAGCCTATTTGCCTTGCATTACGCTTTAGCATTTGTAGCATACACTCGATCAGATATTGTTGGCGCAAAATACGGAAAGCACTCGGACAGGAGTACGGTGACCGAGCGGACAAGAGTTCTTGAGTTCACATTCTCGGACGGCAAGGAAAGTAAGAATAGAGAACAAAAAGAGAACACACAAATTTTAACGTGGAAAACCCTTCTCAAACCAAGGGAAAAACCACGAAGGAATGTACTATAAGAGATTTGTTTACAAGTGTTGGTTACTCAAGCATAACGAAAGAAAACAATCTCAAGTGTACAACTTTCCTCTCACAAAGTGTATCTCACTCTATCTTTACAACAAAGCTTGCCTACAGCTCTCTCAAGGCTCAAGGAACTCAAACAATGTCCTAGCTCTAGCACACTCAGGCACTACTCTAGCCGCTCTATAACAGCAAGGGCAACAAGCTTCTATATATATACACAAGAGGGTGGCGTGACCGCCCACCCTACTGGGCGTAGGTCTCCAGACCTACGCCCTAGGCCTGCCATGACAGGCGCATGCTTACCGTGTCAGACGGTAGGCCTCTCCTTGGGAAGTTGCAGCCGCTGCAATATCCAATCAGAGTGGGTGATCAACCCACCTGCAAAAACAGCTACATGCAGGCCTACGCTGATAGAGTCAGCGCCTACGATTCTAGACTCTTCGTCCTCGTCCTCAGCAATTGCTTGGACATGACGCCAGAAGAAGTCCTCGTCCACAAGTCCTTTCGGACATGACGCTTCAACACAAATCCTCGTCCAATCTTCTAATGGAGTCCGCGGACATCATGCCACTCGGGAGTGACCCCAACAAACTTTCCGTCATGACCGAGTGAAGTTAGTTAGACCGGCAATGTCACAACAAGCTTCTAGCTTCCCATTTGGCAAGATCTTGGTCAACATGTCAGAGACATTCTCTTCTGACCGAATTTTCCCAATTGATAGCTGCCCATTATCAAAAACATCTCTCACCCAATGATATCGCACGTCAATATGTTTTGACCGAGAATGGAATGAGGAGTTTTTACACAAGTGAATGGCACTCTGACTATCACAAAGGACCTCGTACGTCTCATGCCTTAGACCCAACTCTTGGACAAACCTCTTCATCCAAAGCATCTCTTTGCCCTCGGGCAATGAACTCGTCTCCGTCGTGGAGAGAGCGACGCACTTATCAGAATTTGATCGTGAGACCGCCCCCCGTAAATTTTACCAAGTATCCGGACGTTGATTTCCGAGAATCAACGTCCCCTGCCATATCTGCGTCCGTGTACGCAATCAGCGGAGGATTTTCACTTCCAAATTGCAAACCCGTCTTGGATGTCCCGCGTAGATATGAAAATCCACTTCACCGCAGATCAATGCAGGTTTGAGAGGAATCACAAGGCCAACCGCATGAGCAATGTTAACAAATGGCCGCAGACATAAGGTCGCTAACGCCAAGGAGTAAGGAACCTTACTCATGAGCGCCTTTTCAGGTGTTCGAGGACGGACATCGCCGCTACTCATTCCGTGAAATGGTTGGCCAATGGAGTAATCGACAGATTGGACCCTTCCATGTCGAATCTCAAGCACCTTTTCAATATATCCTTCCCCGGGATTAAAGCTTCTTGCCTTCGGCCGCGAAAAATTCCGTTACGGTCCGAGGTCTTTCATGGCGAAAGACATCAAGGTTCCGAGCACTATTTCTGTCCGACCACCAAGATGTCATCCACATAAAGGAGAAGGATGGTTTTTCCGAGAACTTCGCACAAAGACACAGCTTGTCCGAAGAAGTCTTATGGTATCCTTGTCTCACCATAATGAGACTCAAACTTCCGATACCACTTGTTTGAAGCTTTAACATACAAGCTTTTCTTCAAGCGCAGACAAGTCCCTCCTTTCCTTTAACTTCAAAACCATCTGGTTGCTCCATGTAGATCTCTTCCTCTAGATCTCCATGGAGAAAGGCCGTCCGGACATCCAGTTGCTCAATCTCCAGGTCCAACGCTGCTGACAGTCCGAGCACTACAAGGACCGAGGACATCTTCACAACGGGCGTAAAAATTTCATCAAAGTCAACACCCTTTCGTTGATGAAATCCCTTGACCACAAGTCGTGCCTTGTGTCTTGGGGCGCTCGGGTCCTCGGTCGCCTTCAGCCTGAAGACCTATTTGTTCTTCAGGGCCTTCTTCCCTTTGGGCAGCTTGGCTAGCTTAAAGGTATGGTTCTCATGAAGTGAGGCCATTTCCTCTTTCATGGCCCCAAACTATTTATCCTTCTGGGAGCTCCTCATAGCCTCGCCAAAATCCTCTGGTTCTCCAGCATCAGTGAGGAGGACATACTCACTTGCTGGGAGGCGAACGGACGGACGTCTCGGCCTGGACGACCGTCTCACAAGTTCCTCCTCATCCACTGGAGGCACCAAATCCTTTCGGAATCACCTGATCCTGGTTGGCAACAACTCTTGGTCTGCTGGCCTCGGCGAAGATTGACGGGACACTTTGTCACTCACTGTCCGACTGGGAAGTGTTGGGTAGAGACTTCAACTCTTTCCCAAAGTCCTCTATGGTCTCGTCCTCAACGAAGACCACGTCTCGGGACCGCACCAGCTTCTTCTCCTTTGGGTCATACAATCTGAACCCAAACTCATCCTCACCATAGCCCAGAAAGACACATTGCATGGTCTTTGGCTCAAGCTTGGATCTCTCATCTCTTAGAACATGAACAAAGGCATTACAGCCAAAAGTCCTGAGATGGTTATAGGCTGGTTCCCTTCCGGTCCAAATCCGCTCTGGAACTTTCCCATCCAGAGGCTTACAAGGCGACCGGTTGATCACGTGGGCGGCCGTCTTCAAGGCCTTGGCCCAAAAAGATCCCGGAATCCTGGCCTCGAACAACATGCACCTGACCCTTTCTATCAGGGTGCGATCCAGCCACGCCATTCAACCGTGGCATCTTGGGTGGAATTTGTTTGTTTGAAGCGTTTTGCAATAGGCATCAAACGTTCCAATGAACTCTCCGCCGTTGTCATCACGGCCTTCAACCTCTTCCGGTCTCTCGCTCAACGAATGGAATGCTCAAAGGTTCCCACAACTGGTCCTTGGTCTTCAACGGAACACCCAGTGCCTTCCTTATCGTCAATGAAGGTCACAAAGTATTGTGCACCTCCAAATGATTTCTCGGTAGAGGCCCACACATATTAATAGTTCCAAGAGCGGAATCGAGAAGGAGACCCTTGCTTCCCCGTCATGCGGTGAGGGCAAGTCCTCGGCATTTCTCCATCCATCTCGGGAATGAGACCCTTTTTCGCCCGGATGACTCATGCCACGCACACTCATGTGTCCGAGTCTTTAAGGACTCCACGCTCCCTGTAGCATTCACCTCTCGCTACATATCTGGGCGTTTTGTGTAAAGGCCCGACGCCTTTACTCCTCGGGCAACCACCATTGAGTCCTTCTTGACTTGAAATCGCCGTCACAAAAGACGCCTGCAGTAGCCTATATTTAAAAGGATATTCATGCGAATATCCGGGGACGTGTCGGACGCTCCCCTCAAAACCAGGTGGGCACCGGTGTTGGTTAACAAGGAGATGTCTCCTCGTCCAACAATCTTGGACGTCTCTAAGTTGCCCATCTTCAATACTCGGGGCGCAAGGAGTATAAGTGGAGAACTCTCTCACCGGGAGTGACGTGGATAGATGCGCCGAGAATCCACCCCCCCGGAGGCTTGCTCGGCCCACGCTCACCGATTTGCAAGCCAAGAGGAGGTTCAGACCGAGGACTCTTCCGCCGCGTCTCTTTATGCCCCTATCTCCTCCAGCGTTCTCACGCTTCCATTTATAACAAAATTTCTTGATGTGGCCCTTCTTGCCACAATGATGGCACTCCATATCCTGATACCGAGAACGTGACTTATTCCGCCCTTTGTCTTCAGACCTTTGGCCACGTCCTCGTCCTCTTCACCTTGATTCAGTGACAAGGATATCCGTTCCTCGAGAACGCCGCCGCACCTCCTCGATTAGCACAGCTCCTTTGACCATCTCTAAACTCACCACGTTGTTTGGAGCTGTATTGGCAATGGTGACCCTGATGGTCTCCCATGAGTCCGGGAGGGTGGCAAGGAGCCAGAGTTCGAGCACCTCGTCCTCGAACTTAATAATTATAACGAAATTCATTCCAGGTGGTCTCGCAACAGATGATCCGTCCTTGTAACGGATATACACCAGCCTCATCAAGTGATAAATTTTGTTGTTCCCGGACTTAGAGGCGAAAAGCTTGAGCTTTTCCCAAAGCGTCTTGGCATTCGTTTTGCGAACGTGGTTGTACACGTTGTCATCGTATAAGACCGCACAAATGCCTCGTCCGTTTTCCGCCGGCTTTTCTGTGGCAAAACCGGATTGTGCATGGACTTCACATATAGCAAGTCGACATCTTGGTTTGCCAACTATCATAGTTGGACCCATTCAAGCAAGACATTTTGCTTCCGTACTCCAAGCCAGCAACAAGACAAAGAACCAAAATCTCGATACCACTTGTTGGCGCAAAAAACACTGAAAAGCACTCGGACAGAGATACCGAGTTCGGACAAGAGTTCTCGACTGACATACAGAGAAGAGCTCTCGGACGGCAAGGAAAGTAAGAATAGAGAACAAAAAGAGAACACACAAATTTTAACGTGGAAAACCCTTCTCAAACCAAGGACGAAGGAATGTACTATAAGAGATTTGTTTACAAGTGTTGGCTACTCAAACTCTAACGAAAAAACAATCTCAAGTGTACAACTTTCCTCTCAAAGTGTATCTCTCTATCTTTACAACAAAAATGCCTCTTTCAAGGCTCAAGGAACTCAAACAATGTCCCAACTCTAGCACAGATTCTATAACAAGCAAGGGCAATAATTCTATATATATTTTGACCGCCACCCCTCGGGCGTAGGGACCTACATTCCCCAGGACCACGCATGCTTGCCAGGCAGATGGTTCCTGCAACATCCAATCAGTGGGTGACCAACCCACCGCAAAAACGGCCTCACGCCGTAGAGTTGGCCTCACGAGATCCTCATCTGCAATTTTGGACATGACCTAGAAGTTCGGCCCACAAGTCCTCTCGGACATGACGCTTCAACACAAATCCTCGTCCATTCTTCTAATGGAGTCCGCGGACATCATGCCACTCGGGAGTGACCCCAACAGATATTACACGTAGACCAAAGAAAATTTATCGAGGGTCTTGGGGATGCAGGAGAAACAGGGAAGTTCCCTGGAATTCCGTAGGCTTCTCCTTTGCCAAAAGAATAGTTTCTTATATTTTGAATGCTGTGAGCGTATTATTGCATGATGACAGATTAAGTTACTCCTGAATTTCAATACCACAGTAGCACTCATCTTGGTGCGGTAGAATCCCTGGCGATGGCATTTCACTACCATTAAAAGGTCCATGTAAAAAACAAATTCACGCTGCTCATGCGGCTACTCCTGTCAGGGAGTTGCAAATTAACACCTCCATAAAATTTAGACCGCTGACCTGTGGATATCATCAATTTAGAGGACTTAATATACGGATCAAGTCATTTGAAACTAATAATTTATAGTTGAGTCTAAACTTATCTTATGAAGAGTTTGGATGCATTAGATTCACAAAAACATTATAAAGACATTTTGAAAATTTTTCTAGTAGTAACTAGAAAAGTTGATTTTGAAATTATAAATTATTAATTAGAAAATTTTGTGATTATTGATGCATGTTGGATTCGAGTCTTGGATGGATTGAGTTCAATTGATCCTTGGGCTCGTGCCAAAGTCGGGTTCGGATTTTTGTCTTGCGCGGCTTGGATTCTACATACCATAACAAAAGAGAAGAAGTTAGAGAAAAATGGCAGGACTCGTTCCCTAATTTATCTTCCGACGCTCAAATTAATAATCTTCCTTCCCAAGAGGAAGAAGGTAAAAACAGAGTATGTAAAAGTTGAAGTTGGGAAAGGGGATTTGTGAGTCTAGTTTGGAGGTATACTCGGTGTAGAGTGACTTTGGGTCATAGTGCGCTCGTAGAGAGTAGCTTTTCAGGCTACTGAATTCGTTGAGAATGAGTAATGAGAACGAGAATAGTGACTTGTTGTTTTGAAGAAAAGATTGCTTGTGCTAATTTAAATACTGGAGATAGCATGTTTTTGGAGTGAATCCCCAGGATTTTTTATAGCCGTCAAACCTCACTACCTTTCTTAAGTAGCATGGCGGGTTGTCAGCCGTCTGAGGGGATCTTTTCTATCCGTTGAGAGGATGCAGGCGCCATTTAGGGCTGCATCGATTGGGAGGGAGGATCTCTTCCTCCGCAAAAATGTCGCATGCTGTGAATACTAAAACTTTTATTGTGAGTCGTGTGCTAATTTGAGGACTTCCCTCTTAGAATGTGTACTGATTTGGGGGCATTCATTTCAGAGGAGGTTGTCATTTGAGGAGATCTTCAACATCGCGGCCAATTAGAGCGATTATTGTTGCGTTCAAAAAAGGGGTTGTGGGCCGCTTCTGGCTTGGGTCGCATCTGGTTTGGGCCACGCCTAGCTGTTTGAAGACTTTCTCCGATCAATTGGGGCATTGACTATCTTTGGGTCAATGGGCTGCGATTCCTCTAGGTTGGTCGTCTCCTTGGGCTGGCCCACTCCAACCATCCCCATCACTAGCCCCCATGTTGGTGGTTTGAATCTTCACCTTCCACCATGTTCATGATAGGAAGTGACGGCTCATATTGTCTTCTCAAGTCTAACCCAGATTATCTTTTTTAGTATTTTGGGCATGACTTCTTTGTTTTCCTATTTTCTGGTAGATTCACAGGCTAGCGGTCAGCGTTTCTTTGCATCATCCTCGTTGATCGGTGAAATGGTGCTAGAGCTAGACATTACTGTGAGGCTTGCGGCTCCAGTCGCCGATTTTGAGCACTTCTGAGCTTAGGCCGTTCGCATTCTTCGCTGTCTCAAGTTGTAGTGTTTGGTCTGCCTTAGGAGCTCCTTTTCGTACATGTGGCCGCTTTGATCACCCCTTTTCATCCTGTCGACAAGATTTGAATCCCGCATTTGAATCTCAACAACTTCACTCAAGAGTTCGCTCAAATGGAGAATGGCCTTCAGACCGGGCCTCTTTCTTATGTATTTCTCACTTCTCCCTTTTTAGTTACTGTTGTTTCATTGTACATTGAAAGTTAATGAGAAAACTTGCAACTGTTTATGTGAACAATTCCTCCATTGCCTCTCTGTCTTTTATTGTTATGCATACTTTGTTATTACTGCCGTTATTATTGTCATTATTTTTGTGCTCAAGAATGGTCGAGAAGTTGTGGGTCCCGATTGGGCGGCTTAAGAGACAGAATAGCCTTAATCCTGGAGTGGAGATGGTCTAGTCAAAGGAAGCAAGAGAATGGTTGACCGGCTTTGTGGACCAAATCATTGGAATCCGGAGAGCGGAGCGAAGCCAGAATGGCAGTTGACTGACCTTGTTGACCAACTGTTGGAATTCAGAGAACGGAGCGGAGCTTGAATGTCAGTTGTCCGGCTTCATTGACCAACCATTGGAATTCGGAGAATGAGGCGGAGCCGGATTGGTTGTTGACTGGCTTTGTTGACCAAACAGCTGAAATCCGGAGAGTATTGCGGAGCCAGATTGGCTGTTGACCGACTTTGTTCACCAACCCATCTTGGAAGTCGTGCATCGTGGCATAGGAGCTCATGCATTTCAGTCATTAGCTACCACTTTTTGCCACATGTCGTTTACTGGAAGCTGCAATATTTTTGCAATAAACGAGACAAGCGATGCAACTTGACCCCGTGATCTCTGGTGTTGACACGTGGCATGCCATGATTGTAGCGCCTTTCTAAGGTACTGCTTCGTTTTGGTAGCGGCTCTTTTATAAAAACTGGCAGCTATCTTCGAACTTTACTTTTGTTTTCTCTTCTGCGTTCCTTCGACTTTCGTCACCGTTTTTTTTTTTTTTTCTTATTTGCTTCCATGGCTCCCTCTATCGATACAATCCCTTTTATTCTCAACTCCAACAATGTCAAGGCTTTGTACGTTCTGTACAACATCCCACTGTTGATCTTATTCGCTGAATAGGGGAAGCAAGACAGGGATTGCTCCCCATCGAAAAGATAGATCATCAATTACGAGACTCACCTACGGAGTAATCTTTGCGTTCCCATTCCTGAGGAGCAACTTGACATCCTCCAAGTTTTTCGAATTCTTGTTGCGAGGGTCTATGCCAATGCTGTGCACTACCTTTACTCCTTGTGCATATTCCTCCGCCACCACTCGAGGGTGCTGTCTATGGTGGCGGTGAGGGTCATTTTTAGGTTCACACAAAGCGAGGATTGGATCTCACTCTCCCTCAGGGAATTGTGCATTAGCCGCATTATTTGCGAATTTATGAAGAATTGGAAGGATCGGTTCTTCTTTGTTAGGGTCTCTGATGATTGGCCCTTATCCAAGGATTGAGGTAGCATGCCTGAGTTCCTCACTTCGAGACCTTCACGAGAGGAGGTGGAGGCTGTTGAGCCACTAGTAGCATTGGTCCAGGCACATCCGGACGAGTTTAGGAGGGAACACCTTATGTCCCATGCGGAGATCAAGTGAGCTCGCTAAATCCCGTGCTTGCCAATCCAAAAGGCAAAGGCTCCTCCTCCTGCGCCATCCATGCCTAAGAGGAAAGCTGGGGCTCTTGTTATTGGGGATCCTTTTGGCAACCCTTCTTAGAGGCGGGTTGCATTGGCTCCACCTTCTTCCTCATCCTCTATTGCCACCGTGTTCGCATGGCCGGGTGCTTAGAGGGTGTTGGTGAGTAGTCTTGGGATGAGACTCCCATCAATCTTTTAGATTTGGGTGCCATGGGGGGCCTATCATCGAGCCACCATCGTCAGGTGCACCTACGACACCGGCCATGCTAGTGGAGAGACAACTGACCGTGCCAATAGACAGAGGGCTGGTGGAGCCGTTCATAGAGTAGCTGGTAGAATTGGTTTTTGAGGGGTCAGCGGAGTCAATGACAACACCGTTGGCGGGGTCGGTGGATGCCGGCGAGATCAGTTTTTCTATTGCCTTACTCCCTGCGGTGACGGGCCTTTTGGATGCCGCCTCTATGGAGATACCTATGGAGGGAACTTGTGTCCCTGAGGAAACGACGGCTACGACAGAGTTGGTCCTAGAGGTTGCTACGCTTAGCCTTCCAGCTGGCTAGTAGGAGGACCTCCCACATCAAAGCCCTGAGGCACCTGATCCAATGGGGAAGAAGAAGCGCAAGTTCATCACGGTACTTTTTTGAAGGAGACTTCCTCTTTCTTTTCTATCCCGCCAGCGTGGTTTGGCCTATCTTCTCTTTCCGTTTATTGGAATTATAGGACCAAAAGATTGTAGGCGCCGTGATAAAGGGCCTACGCCAGCGGGCCAAAATGATTGATCAACGGGAGGAGAAGAATCTCTGGCTAGAGGGGCTCTTAAGCCTATCAAGTGCTGTTGCCACTCAAGCCGAGCAAGATCGCGAGGAGGCTGCCATGTCTTTTCTTTTTTGTTATAATATTGGGCAATTAGCTGTTGGTAGGCGGCCATGCACGTCTTGGCTGCATCCCGCGCTTCTCCCAACAGGTCTAAGTGCTCCTTGAGCGGTTGAGAGTTGCTGGTGGGTTGAAGGCCTTGACCCAGAGACTCGGGAGCTTGATCTCAATTGGGATTACAGACACAGTTTCATAGCAAAGATTGAAAGGCATTTCGCACATCGGCTCTTTAGGCGTTGTTTGGTAAGACCACAACATGGAGGGCAACTTATCCACCCAAGAGCTCCCTGTGCCTTCCAACTTGGTCTTCATCCCACAGCAGTGTTCGGTTGGTGACCTCCCTTATCCGTTTGCCTGTGGATATGCTACTGAAATATAGACCAATCTAATGCCCAAATTGGTGCAATACTTGGTGAAGTGCTTGCTTGTGAATTGGGTTCCATTGTTGGTCACGATGACTTCGAAAATCCAAAATTTGCAGACTATGTTTTGCCAGACGAATTTTGTGGCATTCTGTTGTATTATTCGAGCCTACGGGGCAGCCTCAACCTACTTCGTGAAGCATTCGATACCCACAACGATGAACTTCCTTTGTCCAGACACAATGAAAAATGGGCTTAAAATGTCGAGCCCCCACTATGCGAATGGCTAAGGTGCCTGGATGGCTCTCAACTCCTTGGGCGGTTGATGGTGAAGGTTGTCATGGATTTCGCAATTCTTGCATCTCTTTACAAACATTACAGCTTCCTTTTTCAAGGTCAACTAATTGTATCCTTGGTGCATCACCTTGAAGACCAGGTTCTTGCCGTCGATATGTGACCTACAGATTTCAAGGTGGACCTCGCTCATTGTGTAGTTGGCCTCCTTCAGCGTAAGATACTGAAGGTAAGGGGTCAAATACCCCTGGCGGTATAACTTTCCATCCAAGATGGTATACCAGTTGGCTGCCTTCATTATGTGCTTAGCCTCATCTCGAGTTTTCGGGCATGGATCCGTTCGTGAGGAACCTCTAATAGGGCGACATCCAGTTTTTACCATCGGAAACCTGCATCGCTTCTTGCTCATCTATGTTGGGAGTGTTCAATACCTCTCGTATGTCCCTTGAGTATTGTTCTAGATTCTCAGTTGTAGCCGCCATTGCAAGTTGGTTGACCTTTCAATTTTTAGCCCTTAGGATGTGCACTACGTTGAGTTTATCGAACATTTGGATCGCACTTTTTGCCTTAGTCAGGTGTTTAGCCAGTAGAGGGTTGGACGTCTCAAAATTTCCACGAATCTAGTTGTTGACCAACTCTGAATCGTTGTAGACAGTCAAGTGTCTAACTGAGCATTCCTTAATAAGCCGCAAACCTGCGAGTAGGGCTTTGTATTCAGCCATGTTTTTGGTGGTCGAGAAACCAAGCTTCAAGGAGTACTTCACTTTGAACCTGTCAGGGGTCATTAGGATCACTCTAGCCCCTCTGCTTAAGTTTCTTGACAAGCCTTCTACGTATAGAACCCAATCTAGTGCTTTGGTTTGATGGTCAATGCTGCCGTTGTAGTCCATATAGAGGATTGGGATCGTGGTCTCAACGATGAAATCGGCCAACGCCTACCCCTTGATGGCCAGCCTTGGCCTGAATTCAATATCAAACCCCCCAATTCGATAGCCCACTTAACTAGTCACTCTAAATTATTAGGCTTTTGCAGGATGCCCTTTAACGGTTGGTCGGTCATGACAATTATTTAGTGTGACTGAAAGTAGGGCCGTAGTTTTCTGGTCGAGAAGACAAGTGCCAACACAATCTTCTTGACATGGGTATAATGAGTTTCGGTGCTAGTCAACATTTTGCTAATATAGTAAACTGGCCATTGTACATCAGAATCCTGGCGTATCAAGAAGGAGCACAGTGCCACCTCTAAAACAGCTTAGTATAGGTACAGTTCTTCATCCTCTCTTAGCAACGTTGGAAGTGGTGGGCTGGTCGGGAACTCTTTCAGTTCATCGAAAGCGGCCTAACATTCTGCCATCCATTGGAATCCATTTGCCTTCATCCCCCTTAAGGCTTTGAAGAAAGGAAAGTATTTGTCTACAAACTTGGTTAGGAAACTGGATAGGGCCGCCAGTCTCTCGGTCAGCCTCTGGATATCCTTCACATTCCGTGGCAAGGTCATATCCATGAGGGCTTTTATCTTCTTTGGATTTGCCTTGATTTACCGTTGAGAAATGATGAAACTCAAGAATTTCCCGAAGGATACCCCGAAGACGCACTTAAAGGGGTTTAGCTTCATCTGGTGTGCTTGAAGTACTTTGAAGGTTTCGACAAGATTGCGAATATAATCGTCAATATTCTTACTTTTGATGAGCAGGTCATTTATGTATACCTCCATATTTCAACCGATCTACTTCTCGAACACTTTGTTGACGTGCTTTTGATTAGTGGCACTGCGTTTTCGAAAATCAGAGGGTATGACATTATAGTAGTAGATCCCCTGGTCGGTTATGAAAGAAGTGTGCTCCTCGTGTTCTAGACTTATTTGGATATGATTGTAGCCCGAGTAGGCATCCATGAAACTTAGTAGTTCATGCTAAAAAATGGAGTCCACTAGTAGGTTGATTCTCGGCAACAAGAAATTGTCTTTCAAGTAAGCTTTATTGACGTTGGTGAAGTTGACACATATTCGCCACTTCCCATTACTCTTCTTGACGAGAATCACAATGGAAAGCCAATTTGGGTATTAGACTTCTCTTTTAAATCCGGCGTCTAGCAACTTTTTTACTTCCTCATAGATGGCTATTAGTTTCTCGATAGAATGGTTCCTTTACTTCTACCTAATGGGCTTATGGCCAGGATCGAGACCTAATTTGTAGACCGTTACTTTAGCCAAGATTTCAGGTGTGTCAATAGGCGTCCACGTAAAGACATCTGCACTATACCTTAAAAAACTAATTAGCTGGTTGCGTAGGAGTCTAGTGAGTGAGCTGCCTATCTGTATGCATTTATTAGAGTTGTCCAGATTTAGTGGTACAAGGTCGATGGCCTCACCAATTGCGCCTACTGCAAAGCTCTTTCATCTTGATGGTCCAGGTCATCTGTTGACCGGTCGATGCCATTTGGTGTGACTTGGGATTGGTAACACGTTCGTCCAACTACTTGATTGCTAGCACTTCACTGATACTGCATGTCATCAAGAATTTTATTTTTAGTTGGAGTACCGATGTTACGGCCTTGAATGCCATCAGGCATGGTTGGCCGAGTATGGCGTTTTATATGAAAGGCAAGTTGACAACCAGGAAGGTCAGCATGCGGCTTGCTATCTTGGGGTATGTGCCTAAGGTGACTTCTAGCTGGATGTACCATTGGACGACCGCTGGTTCATTATCTAATCTATACAGTGACCTTTCGGTCGGTTTCAATTGACTCTTTTTTGATTTCAATTTGAAATAAGTATTGAGGTAAAACAAATCACGAAAACTTTCATTATTGATAAAGATTCATTTCAACTGGTAGTCTTCAGTACTATTTGAGACAATGACAAATACAACCAGGGGGTCAGTATGGGGGAGATTACATGTGCTATATCGTCGTTATTAAAACTAATGACATCATCTCCTATCCTTTGCTTGTTGTGCCCAGACGTCTTTTCTTGGTGATTTGCATTGTGAGCCTTGGGCGTCCTGGTGGTCACCATGTTGACCACTCCGGTCGCAACCCAATTCCTTAATTGTTGCTACTTAGGCCTGTCCTCACCCGAGGTGCCAAGATTCTGATCCGGATTCCTCAGGAAATTGGTGAGGTGGCCTCAGTGGATCAACTTCTCGATCTCTCTCTGCAGAATCAAGCAGTCTTTCGTGCTATGACTCGGAGAACAATGGAAGTCGCAGTACTTCGACGGATCTCCTCCCTCCAGGTTCTTCATCGGCTTTGGCCACTTCACGAACTTCTCCTCTTCAAGCTGCATGAGAATGTTCGCCCGAGAGTCATTAAGCGGAGTCTGGTATATAGGCCTGAAGTCCCTCTGTACAAGTGGCTCAGTTCTGAGTTACTTCCTTCGGTTGTTGTCACGGTCCCCATTCTTCCTCTCTCCGTCCACCGACAAGGAGCGAGGATGGTTAACCCATTCTGGGTGCTTTGCCTCGTTGGTTTCCTCTATTGTTATATAGGTTGGAGTGATGGGCTCAGCCTCCCAAAAATTTTGTAGGTCCTCGTGGGCCAGTTGTTTAAAAAAGTCGCTCGTACCCAGAGTAAAAATGTAGCTGCTAAGCTTTACTTCGTTGGTGAGCCTGGGTATCTTTTGAGTTTTAGCGATAAATTGCCCTGGGAACTTCCTCAGGCTCTCGCCCGATTTTTGTTTGATGTGGGTGAGGTGCCATGGCTACTTCTTCTTGTGTCGGCTGAAGGCGTACTAAGCTAGAAAGCTATCAACAAGGTTCTAAAAACTCCAAATTGAATTCACTGGGAGCCGATAGAACCAGATTCGGGTGTCCCCGTTCAAAGTGTGGGGGAAGAACTAGCACATAAAAGCCTCCTCTAGGTCCTAGAAGTTCAGTAAAGTCCAGAAGTGATTGAGATGATCCATAGGATCAGTGTTCTGGTTGTAGGGTTCCAGGGCGAGCGTTTTAAATTTTGGGGGAAGCGGTTGGGTCTAGATCTCCATGGTGAAAGGAGATCTCGTCATATCGGCCAAATGTTCGCCAGCTTCTCCTTTGAACACATGGTTCCATATCTTTTGAACATTTTCCTTCACCCGTGAGGAGGTTGCGAACCTTTTCGCGTTGAGGTAGCTCATCAACTCTGAGTGTTCGGTCCAGTGATGTGACGCAGTTGGCCTGCTACTGCTTGTTGGTCTAGTGTTGCAAGAGGCTCCTTCTTAATCCGATGGCCTCTGCTTGTCCTGGGAGTAATGGGGGTTCCTCTGTTCTGGACTTTCATTCGGGATTCCGCAACTTAGTTGCCCCTCTAGTCAGAAACAGCTCCTGGTGTTTGAGGCCGCTGAGGTGTTGGAACTATCCAGTCGTGTGACCTTCTTGGTTAGCTTCTTCTTTCAATAGCCTCATTGCCTGGAGGCCGAAGTGTGGGTTGAAGAGGAGGAAGCCCCCAGCCTTTGTTTTTCCTGGCATGTACAGAGTACCTGGAGTATTTGGGACATCTTATTCATTTGTTCTGCCATTGCTAGAATGATCAAAGTTGGTCACTCTCCTGCCCGGCTACTAGTGGAGTGGTCGTTGCTAGGGGAGGAGACCTCATTTATTGTAACATTAGCATGCTCTCTCGTGTTCATCATATTTGTTGATGAGATTGATGTTGACAAAATAGTGGTTAGGCCATTTGTTTGACTTCCTACAGACGGTGCCAATGATGAGTCCTGGATCCGAATCTTGGACGGATTCGAGTCTAGCTGCTCCTTGGGCTCGTGCCGAAATTGGGTTTGGTTTCCATTCTATGTGGTTTGGGTCCTTCACACCACAACAAAAGAAGAAACATTAGAGAAAAATAGCAGGATTAGCTCCCCAATTTATCCTCTAAAACTCAAATCAATAACTTTCTTTCTAAGATGAATAAGGTAAAAACAGAGTATGCAAGAGTTGAAGTAGAGAATGGGATTTGTGAGTCTAGTTTGGAGATGCACTCGGCGTGGAGTGACTTTGGGTCGTAGTGCACTCATAGAGAGTGGCTTTTTAGACCACTAGAATTGCTAAAAACGAGCAGTGGGAAAGTGAATAGCGACTGATTATTTTGAAGAAGAGATTACTTGCACTAGTTTGAATACTAGAGAGAGCATATTTTTGGAGTGTATCCTTAGAGCTTTTAATAGACGTTAGATATCACCACTTTCCTTAGGTGGCACAGTGGACTGCTAGCCGTTTGAGAAGATCATTTCTATTCATTGAGAGGATGTAGGTGCCATTCAGGATTGCAACGGTCGAGAGGGAGGATCTCTTTCTCCTCAGAGATGTCACATGCCATGAATACTGAAACTTTCATTGTGAGTCATGTACTGATTTGAGGGCTTCCATCTCAGGATATGAACTAATTTGGGGGCTTCCGTTTTAGAGAAGGTTACCATTTGGGGGAATTTTCAGTATCGCGACCAATTAGAGTAGATGACTGTTGCACGGGGGAAAGGACTTGTGGGCTGATTTTGGTTTGGGCCGCTTTTGGTTTAGGTTGCACCTGGTTGCCTAAAGACCTTCTCCGATCAACTAGGGCCTTGACTATCTTTGGGTTAGTGGGCTGCGATTCCTTTGAGCTAGTCCCATCCTTTGGCCAGCCCCACTCTGGCCATTCCCATTAATTATGTTTTTGTATTTTTGGAAAATTAAAATTAGAAAAATTAATCGTAGGAGAAATTGAACTGCGCTGGACCCTCTAAACTCAAAAATCCTACTTAGAAACCCGACTCTTGTAACCTCACCTTCTTAACTCAGACATCCCCATACTCGAATTTTCTTCATCAGCTGCGCCCCTACAATTGCATCTTGGGCTCAGTTGTAATGAGGTCGGTGTTGAGGGCAGTCAGAAGAAATGGATCACCACCTTTTCCCCTCTTTAACCTAATGATATTCTACTCATAGAGCCATTAGCCGCCCCTCCTATCATTCCATTCAGTTGTTTCTGCTGAGACGTAGTGGGTGAGAGAGATAGTGCTGCAACTGAATTAGTTGCACAGAGAGAGAGAGACAGAGAGAGAGAGGAGAAGAAGAAGAAAGAAAGAAAGAAAGAAGAGAGAAGCTCCTAATTCATGCGTATGCCTTGAGAAACTTGAAGATCGACTTTAAAGTTCTTGATTGTACCATTATTGAATGGAAATAATTGAAGAGTCGTGCACTGGTGAGGTGTAGGAGCTGCTGTGGTGATGATTTCTTTTTGTTAAGAAAATTAAGACAACTAAAACTCCTAAATTCTCATGAATTCAACCTTGTAGGATATTTCCACCTTCTGGTACATGTGCTACTCGTTTTAGGTGATCTCTCCTGAAATCCAAGCTTGATTCTCTTCTTGTCAATTTAATTTTCAATCAGAAAAACAGAGCATTGTTTTTCCTTTTGTGAAACCAAATTAAAGACGCCATTAATTTTGTTTATTTCTTGAATATAGTCGAAATCAGTGCTTTGCATCTAAATAGCCTTTGTTGGATGAGATGTGAGGCACTGCAATTTCGTGGACAGTAACTGAAATTCAAAAAAGATGATGAACAATACCTCGAAGAGTGAAAAATCAAGTTTTGAGCCATTTCCGGGCCAACTGTTTGTACATTTAACTGATTCATTATTTAATATTATATTGATGAATTTCAGCTTTATTTCCTTAAAGTTATAAAAATTAAGTGATGAGTGTGGTTGAGAAACATTGAGGTTTGTCTATTTTACAATTGGCTAAGGTATCGATCCATTTTTGGCCAATTGTTCGTACATGTTGCGTTCTTGGGTTCGGATTCTCTGGCAGATTAGGGAGCCATTGGATCCCACACTTGGATCGAATCTCGAATGGGTTCGATCTCCGTTCTCCTTAACCTGGGTCCTATACAATACAAATTACAAATAAGAGGTTAGAGGTCGGCGGGATATTCTTTCACTAAAAATACTCCCACGCTCAAGTCACTGTTTACTATGGGCATCTGAACTCAACCGCTCCCCCAAAAATTCAAGATGCTGACGCTACATGGGTATGACAGAAGTGCGGACCCAATGGACCACCTAGACTATTTTTGTACCCACCTATCCCTCCACGGGGCAAGCAAGGCTGTCATGTGCTAGTGTTTCCTCCTTACTATTAAAGGGGATGCCTTGCTCTGATTCTATGGCCTCCAGCCCAACTTCATCTAATCCTTTGACGAGCCCGCCGATTGCTTCTTGAGTCAGTTTGTCTCCGGTTAGAGGAAGGAGAGGCAATCCTGGCACCATGTCCACCTTTGCCAAAGGCCAAAGGAGAGTCTGAAGCAGTTCTTAACCCGCTTCATCACCGAAGCCTGACGGATCCCCCAGCTCTCCAATGAGATGAAACTTAGCATTTTCATTGCCACGTCGGCGGTAGGGGAATTCTTCAAGCACCTGGTGCACTAACGCCTCCAGGCCTTCCGAGAAGTTGAGGCTATTACTTGGGCCTATATCTCGGTTGAGGAGGCCAGTGAAGCAAAGGGTTCCGAATGCGCGGACCGGCCGTCGAAGGGGCTGGTCATTGAGAGAAAGAGAAACGGAGGTATCGGCCGCTTCCAGGAGCGTTGTAAACAACCACGGCCTGAACCTAGCGCTAGGAAGGAACACAAGCCAGTGACCCAAACTCCCATGAATGACACCCGCTCAAATATCCTGATACAGATTAGGGTTGAAAAGTTCTTAAAATGGCCCAAAATGCCAAAGAACCCAAAGGCTGGTGACCAAACGAAGTACTGCCATTTTCACCGGTCTCTTGAGCACACTATGGAAGACTGTCGGACCTTATAGAAGAAGATAGAAAACCTACTTCACTGCGGGCACCTCACACTGTTCCTGAAGGGCTTGGGGAAGGCCCCTGGGGCTTTTGAAGGCGAAGCTAGCGAGCTGCCAAGGAATTACGCTGCCGTCGGTGTGATCAGCATGATTTCAAGCGGGCCTGCTAAGAATAGTGGGCAGGGATAACTTGAGCGCACTTCCAGCAGCAAGAGAGCGAGAGTAGAGGCTAGGAATGATGTCATTAGTTTTAGTAGCGACGATATGACGCATGTAACCTTCCATCATTCCGACCCTCTTGTTGTATCAGTAATCGTTTCAGATAGTATGGTTGACTACCAATTGAAACGAGTTTTTGTTGATAATGAAAACTCTAAAAATTTTCTGTATCTCAATGCATTTTTTAAGTTTGAGTTGAAAAAGAACTAGATGAGAATAGCCGAAGGGCCCCTATACGCCCTGGATAACGAACCCATACCCATGTAGGGAGAGGTCCAGTTGGAGGTCACGATGGGAACTTACCCGCGTATTGCTACGTGAGAATCAACATTCCTCATTGTTGACTTACCATCCGTCTACAACATCATCCTAGGCAGACTATTCCTCACTACCTTCAAGGTCGTAATGTCGATCCCTTATGTTAAGAAAAAGTTCCCAACCCCGTACGAAGTGAGGGAAGTGCTCGGCGATCAGGTGGTAGGATGGACATGCTATCTGTCTCAAGTTGCCCCTATAGTGCCAGACTGATTGGCCGAGGACTTAGATTTTCGTGATGAAGCTACGCTGCAGCAGGCCCAATCGGGTGAAACGACCGAGCTAGTCCTTGTAAATCCTGCTGAACCTGAGAAATGCATGCACATCGACAGCTCCCTGACCACAGCAGTCCGCGACCGACTCGCAGACTTCATTAGGAAGAACTCCGACATCTTCGTATGGGTTCCCTCCAACATGCCTGGGATATCAGGTGGAGTAATGGTTCATAAGTTGAGTCTCAATCCTGACCACAAGCCTATCAGGTAAAAGCATCGGAATCACTCTGTCGAGAAGCTAATAGCTGTAAGAGAGGAAGTGAAGAGGCTACTGGATGTGGAGTTCATAAGGGAGGTCCAGTATTCGAATTAGCTATCGAATGTCATGTTCGTAAAATCGAGCAATGACAAGTGGTAGATGTACGTCGACTTCATCGACGAGAATAAGGCCTGCCCAAAGGACAGCTCCCACTCTCTCGGATCGATTAGCTGGTGGATCGATCAGTTATCAAATGTTGTTCGGGTACAAACCCCTAAGTTTCATGGACGCCTACTTAAGCAACAACCATATCAGGATGGACCCGGATGACGAGGAATATACCTCCTTCATGACCGACTAGGGAATATATTGCTATAAGGTCATGCCCTTCGGCCTCAAGAATGCTGGGAAAACTTATCAGCGGATAGTGAACAAAATGTTTGAAACCCAAATAAGAGAGAACATGGAGGTGTACGTAGGTGACATGCTCGTCAAAAGCAAAGTAACCAGTGATCACGTTCACGATTTGGAGGAGACCTTTGAGGTGCTTTAGGCTTATAAGATGAGGCTCAACCCGGCCAAGTGTGCATTTGGGGTAACTTTCGAAAAATTCCTGGGCTTCATTGTGTCCTAGTGTGGTATAAGAGCGAACTTAGAGAAAATAAGAGATATCCTCGACATGAGCCCATCGTGGATTGTGAAGAAAGTCCAGAAGCTCACGGGGTGGCTCACTTCCCTATCACAGTTCCTGGCTAGGTTCGCAAAGAAGTCCCTGCCGTTCTTTAAGGCACTCCAAGGAACAAAATGTTTTGGATTCCGATGGACGGACGAGTGTGGCAACGTTCTAAGAACTGAAAATGTACCACGTCATTCCACCCCTTCTAAGCTCACCTTCGGAGGGTGAGGATCTGTATTTTTACCTGGCTGTGTCGGACACAGCTCTAAGCTCAGTGCTCATCAGGAAGCACGAAGGCGCGCAGCGACCCCTGTACTACGTGAGAAAGTATTGACGAACGTGGAGTCTCGCTACCCGCACACTAAGAGGATTGCCTTGGCCCTCATCTATTCTATGTGAAAGTTAAGGCCCTACTTTAAGGCGCACCGGATCGTCGTGTTGACCGATCCGCCCTTGAAGGCGATCCTCCAGAAAGCTGAGATGTCCGGATCACTGGTCAAGTGGACTATAGAGTTGGATGCGTTTGGTATGGAGTTTCGACCGCGGCTGGCACTCAAAGGCCAGGCCCTAGCAGACTTTATCATCAAGGCAACGACCCTAGCTCTAAATGCCCAGGATCATCCCAAAAGCTTGGGTGTATCGGACACTCCTGCGTTGATCCTCAATGTTAATGGATCATCTACACAGACATGTAGTGGGGCTAGAGTTGTCCTCAGAACTCCAGACGGATCAGAGATCAAATACTCTGTCACACTCGCCTTGCTGGCCACCAACAACATGGCGGAATATGAAGCCCTTCTCGCATGGTTTTGGCTGGCTAAAGAATGCTCTGCAAAGATGCTAGTTGTGTAACGTCCCCGGCGCATCCGCATGACGATATTGTCCGCTCTGAGTTGGGGGAACTTACGGCGTCCCAAGCCAACACGCAGCCCGCCCGATTTTATTCCTGGCAGACGGAATCCACCGCCCCCAAAACGCGTCGTCAAGGAGAAGGTATCCACGCCCTTATTATAAGGCACGCTTCGTTCATCTCCCCATCCGATGTGGGACTCTACAGGTTGTGCGTAGTGACTCAGAGTTGGGGGTCAATCAAATCCAAAGAGCTTTCGAAGCGTCGAACCCGCAGCTCGGTAAATACCTGACAAAGGCAAAAGCCCAGATCCATACATTTGAGAGTTTTGAAATCGAACACGTTCCAAGGGCCGAGAACTGGAAAGCCAACCAGTTGGCCAGGGATGCGGCAACGGGATCCCTGGAGTAATACACCAAGAGCATGCGGGAAATCCTGGCTGCCTTAAGTGTAGACGGCTCAGATCAAGAAGTGCTGTGGGTAAGCAAGGGTGACAATTGGATGACCCCATACTACAAATACTTGATGGGCGGAACATTGCCGACGAATGCTGAAGAGGCCAAATGGATAAGGAAGACGGTAGGCTGGTATACGATTATTGATGGTAGGTTATACCAGAGAGGGTATTCAACTCCCTTCCTAAAATGCCTAACTTCGGAAGAAGCCGAGTATGCGCTGAGCGAGGTCCACCTCGGTATATGCGGCTTACACATCAGAGGAAAAAACCTCATATTCAAGATCATGCGATAAGGTCTATTCTGGCCCACGATGAAGCGAGACGCCATGGAATTTATTAAAAAGTGCAAAAGCTCCCAGATTCATGGGACCTTAACCCATTGGCCGCAAATGGAGCTGCACAGCCTACAATCCCCATTACTGTTCTCATAGTGGGGCTTGACATCCTTGGGCCAATGCCCTTGGCCTCCGAATAGAGGAAATTCCTTATCGTCAATATCGACTACTTTATCAAGTGGGTCGAAGCGACTCCCCTAGCACGGATAATCGAGTAGAACGCAATGGAATTCGTCCGACAAAGTATTGTTTGCCGGTTTGGGATTTTCAAGTTCATAGTGACTGACAACGGAACTCAATTCACCAGCAAGCGATTCACCAAGTACTATACGAGCTTGTGCATCAGGTAAGTTCACACGTTCGTGGCAAACCCTCAAGTATTGGCTAAGTCAAAGTCACAAACTAGACGCTGCTACACAGACTAAGGACCAAGCTTGAAGATGCAGGGGCTCCTAGGCAGATGAGTTGTCCTCTGTGCTCTGGTCATACCGAACGACCCCGCGGGAACCCATGAGGGAAACGCCCTTCAGCCTATGCTATGGGGCCAAAATGGTCATCCTCGTCAATGCGGGACTCCCTAGCCTACGAGTTGAATGTTTTGACCCCGCCACCAACTTCGGAAGGCTAAAGGAATGCCTAGACCTACTTCCAGAGGTTCGTAATGTAGCCCGCTTGAGGATGGTGGCCTACCAGTAGCACGTCACCTGGTGCTACAATAAGTGGGTGAAGACTCTCTTGCTCAAGGTTGGGAATTTGGTCCTCCGGAGAGTAGAGGCGGCTGGGAAGACCGCCAACAGAAACAAATTCTCTCCAGGTTGGGACCGTCCTTTCCTTGTCTTAGCAATCCTCCGGAACGGAGCGTACAAACTATGCACCTAGGACAGAAAGCTAGTCCCTCGAACCTGGAACGCGACCCACCTCAAGAAATACTACTAGTGATCCAGCCCCAAGGTCAAGTAAGGTGTGCATACACGATGAGGAGTGCTTTTACAATTGTCGCATTTTCATTAATAAAATTGTTGCTTTTCTATCTTTGTGTGAATGATCATATGAATGAGTGCATGCTTGTTGTTCTAACAATAAAATGACCAAAACTGCTCCTAATTCAAGAGAACCTTCATCCGCTTGTAAACCAAAACCCTTGCTCCGTTCTAGGAGACCCCCAAACGGTCGTATTCGAACTTCGGCTCTAAGCCGAAATACCCCAAGTAGCCCTAAAACCTTGGCTTCGTGCCAGGTGACCCCCAAGTGATCGTACTCAAACTTCGGTTCCGCACCGAAAAGCCCTAAGCAGCCCTAAAACCTTGGCTCTGTGCCAAGCGACCCCCAAGCGGTCGCACTCAAACTTCGGCTTCGCGCCAAAGGACCCTAAAACCTAGGCTCCACACCAGGTGATCCCAAAGTGATCACACCTAAACTTCAGCTCTGCGTCGAATGGCCCATGTATAGCCGAGCGAATAAGCTTGGGGGCTCCAGAAGTCTCCAACAACACGGCCATCAAAACGTTAGGGGGCCTAAATGGTAGGCGTGTGACGACCTTCTTAGGAGAAGAAAGCACCCTCCGTCAACGACGGTCGTGGACAAGGACTATGTGCATAGGAGCGATGACGGCTTGAGCGGGATCGAGTGCCAATAACAGTGTTATGCAATGGCCACAGATTTAGAATCCTACTGTTGTGGCCTGAAAACCTAGCAGGCCCTTGTGTGGCTCTATCGGGCATGCGACGATGTCTAATTCACCGAACTGAGCATCCCACTCCGCACAAGATGTGACGATATCCTGAGCCGAAGGACGAGTACAACACAAGAAGGCTCTGAATTCAAACCTTGGCGACAATAGCTAAAAAGTTTAGCCATTACAAGATAGATTGCAAAGCCAAAGAAGATAACATATGAATGAAAATGCCAAAAGTCGAAGAAAAAATTGCATTTCATTAATTATACATGCCAAGGGCTACAAGACCACGATTGAATGACAAAGAAAAAACTGTACAATGGCCCCAACTACCCCAGGGGTCTGGAAGTCTGACCTCTTTGGAAAAGTCAGTTAGACGGGAGCCCTTTGAAGCCTCGTCATTTCTCGGGTCGAGGATCCCCATAGGAGCACCCGGGTATGCGACGGACACGATGTGATGACACAAGCAAATGTTGTCCCAAAATCTAGCCTCGAACACCCAGGACATCTTGTCCGGGGAAAGCCGAACCCTGAGGTCTGCCAAGGCGCGGGAGCTCAGACCCTCCAAGTTGGAGATTCGGCCCTTCATGACCTGAAGCTTGCCCATTGGCTGCTCGACTTCCTTCCCTAGCTCTCCGGTCTCGCCCTTCAGTCGCTCGACCTCCTGCCTTAGCGTCGCGATCTCGACCTCCACACGTTGGGCCGCCTCCCATTCAGTTTCCTCCTTGATCCGGCTGATGAGTTCGTCCAGCTGGAAGAACGCCACGTGTAGGGAGTGCATTGCTTCTGAAACTTGCAAGGGAAGGATGAAGGAAAATGATTGACCAAAAAACCTCAACAGACTCGGCAACAGAAGGGCGTAACGCTCACAGAAATCATACCGGAACGAAGGACTCGCCCGTGTTGCTGCAAGTAACTCTGAGTGTAGGCATGCTTGGGGGCTTGGATCACCCAGTTGCCTCCTCCTTGCCCAGGGGCTCTGACCGCCTGGTAGCCTCCTCCGTGGGGTTGGACAAATCTGGCATCGCCAAGGGTGGAGGGACACTAGCGGGCTCTGGCTACTACGCCACCTCCGCCCAGCTTCCCCTCCTGAAACATCTCGGTGGTAGGAACGTCGACAACTTGCTTGGATGCGCCGACCTCCTCAAGGGCGACAAGGCCCTGGGTGAGTTGCTCAGGCGACACTCTAGCCAATGCATCTGCAACCTTTGGAATCTCTATGGGCTCCGACGCTGTCTCCAGGTCATCCACCTCAACGATCCCTGTGAGCTCTAGAGCATCGGTCGCCATTTCCTCAACGCACAAAATGGACGCTCCCTGCGACTCATGATAAAAAAAGGAACTTGATGGTGACTTACCACTGGAGGCTAGCTCGACCAAGGGAACTCTATACTCTGCCAATGCAATAGTAGGTATTGGGGAACGCTTAGTTGCCCCCTCTGCCGACAGTGGCTTCGACTCTTACTCAAAGATGGCAATTCGAGGGGGCGCAGCCAGCTCGGCGACCAACCTCAGCGACCTCTGTGTGGAGATGCCTCCAGCGACTCTCATCCTCTTCAAGGCAGCCTCGTCCTCGTCATCTGAGGAGGAACCCAGCAACTGTGGCGAGCCGCTCTCCCCAGGGGACCCCTTCTAGGGTTCCCGAATGACGATGGCTCCGGCTTTCCTTTCCTCAATAGTGGTTGCAGCCTCACTGCACACAGGCCCCCACTTGGCAGTGGCAAAAGTATCGAAAGATAGGTAAAACCCCAACTTTGTGAACATTGCCATATTAGCCCGAATACAGTCAAGCACTATCTTCTCCTTCTCCTCCTTGTCCACGCTCACTTCTCCTCAAAAGAAATCACTCACTGAACCCCACTTGTTGGGGATCTCCCAATCTGATGGTTCCCTCAAGAAGAAGAAGCGATTCTTCTAGTTTTTCACCGAATCGGGGTTTGTTTCCTGAAAGTGAAAACCAGTGCAGGGTGACATTGAGACCCAATCTTTAGACTAATCAAGCGAAAGCACCTTCACCAAACTCGACTCGAATAGTAGATCATGAAGGCACGCAAAGACGCACATTGTGACCAAGGATTGATGGGCATTGGGGTGAAGCCGAGCAACGGGAACTCCCAGCGTATCCATAATCCCATATAGGTCGACTGGCATAGGAAAGTGGAACCCACCTCTCAGATGGTGCTCGTAAATGGTGATGAAACCCTTCAAGGGCACGTTGGCTTTTCCAGTCTGGCCAGGGAAAAAATAGGCCCATTCGCTTGGAATGCCGTAATCTATCATCAAAGTTGCAGCAGCACTCGTCGTCAAGACAGACTAGATATCACCAACTCCTTGGCGAATCACACAAGAAGAAGAGGGAGAGTCTTTCTTCTTAGCCATAGCTTCCTCAAACGTAAGAAAATGCAAAGTGTGGTAAGCTTGATGAAGCGTTGCTTAAATAGGCAACAATTGGAAGACGAAGTGGCATCGCGTGGGAAAACGCCATGGATACCCAAAATGATGGTTGTGACATGTGCCCATTCAACGAAGCACGACAAGTCCTTCGTAGCAGCCCATCATAGCGCCTGATAGATTGCCACCCCACTAATGCTGCAACCATTTGCTAGAATCCTGACAATCACACCTGTATTTAATGTGATGATTCAGGCCATCTGAAACGGCAGTAGTTGTCCTTCCAGGCCCAGAGCCGGAAGGAGAAATGAATCATTCACATGTAACAAATGGAAATAAACCCTTTGATCAATTAAGCACTGAAATTTTATTAAGTATTTTCACTAATAAAGTTTCTTTATAGAGAGGGGCGAGTAGCAGCTGCCAGGTACAACTATTCATCCCCTTCAGACCATGAAGGATTGGGAGTCTTGAACTTCGTCAGTTTTGAGTACATCCTGGCGCCAGAGTTCCAGGAGTCGAAAAGGCTAACATGGAAGCCTGGTACCGCCAACGAAGCTATCCTCTTGCTAAGTTTAATACCTTTTTGGAATCTTCCTTCCAACAAGGGAGCCAGCTCCTCAGGCCTAATTCTCGACCTCAGCTCCGCCTCTTGCCGCACACGGACGGCATGTACCTACTTAAGCTGAGCTTAGTGTCACTTGAGCTCTACCTGAAGAGCAACAATCCGGTTTTGAGCCCCCAAGTTGGCACCTACCAATTGAGACACTCTTGCCTCAGACTCCGACCATGCTTGCTCGAAGTGTGTTGCACGAGCTCGAGTCTACTCGATCTCTCTGATAGCAACTTGTACCTTGGCTTCTATATCCGCCACCACCCTGAGGACATGACTAAGCGACGGGCGGGCACCGCTAGGCCTTTAGTGTCGCAAGGAGAAGGATGCCTCGTCTAATTTGAAACCCAGTGGTGCCCTCAGGAATCTCATCGGCCCAATGACGGAAGGATCCGAATGACAACCCTCTACTACCACCGTAAGGGATGCAGCCTCTTCGTGAACCTTCGAGGCTTGCATATCCCTTCCAGATTCCTCAAAGGATGATTTAGACTCCGAGGAAGAAAATGATCTCTCCATTAGTGTCACCGCAACAAGGGAAGAGGACAATTGAAGAACAAAATTTCGTGCCTTTAAGTGAAAAAGGGATGCAAAATCTAGAGAAATTCTTGGCGTTTAAATAACTAGAATCCTCTAGGGAAACGGCATCATCTAAATGATGGAACGCGTTCATCTGACCAATGATGTCCCCCCATGTGGCGGCACCCTGAAGCATCATACCTTTTCAAGGAGAGCCATTATGATGCAATGACTCCAGGGTCTCTAGTGCAATAAATGTGCTAATACCTTTGATTGCTGTGACAACCGTCAGTGCCGTTCAACCTCCCAAGGCAGAACGTGCTGGCGACCAGTCCCCCTTTGGCCTACTCTCGATGGTCAACTTTCAGACTCAAGGGACGAATGTTAACCAAGGCGACTGGAAGTCACCTAGTGTTCGGAACGAGCTAGTGCTCGGGTACAGATGGCAACGAGAGGGCCCTACAACCCTTGAGTCATATCACGAGAAAAGGAAAGAAATACTCAATAATGTGGAGAATGAAGACAAAAGCTACTGATTTTATTCATTGAGGTTCTCTACAAAGTACAAGATTCGTGCCAACAAAGGTACCAAAAAGAAAAAATACGGCAATGAGCAAAAAGCTCAGGATGGTGACGTCACCAGAGGGGTTCGGCTTGGGGAAAGTGATCACATTAGATCATTCTGGTAGCATCACCCCAACTCCGATCCCACTTTTGGACCGGCATCATCAATGCTGATCCACCACTGAAGGTGCGTCTAGATCACTGTAACTCGCTCATGTGCACCCCAAAGGGAATCCAGGTTCCACCTCCTCTCCCAGGTAGCATATATGGACTACCAGCGATGGTAAGAGTCAGCGGAGACACGATATTGAGGGAACAGAACCACCCAAGAAAGTGCAAGCTCCCCCTACCGACTGGAGTCATTACTGGCTGTGAAGGAGGTGCATGGCAATAGAAGTGTGGCTGAGTCACCCTCGTTATAATGAGAAATCACTCACAAAAAGGGCGTGACGACAGGCTTCGATAGCAACACTAGATCTCCCGCAAGTCCAACTGATCCCTTCACGGATCCCCGCAGGGAGCGGGACAAGCCAAGGACTTCACATCACTTCTCCGAAGAATGGGTAAGCATGGATCTCCTCAATTGGGGAACTCCTCTATCTATGGCCACGCCAGCACCCGACAAGCTCTGAGAGGGGCACGTAACCCGGTGGTCGTCTATCATCAAATAGGAAAGACATAAATGCGAAGCTAGACTGCAGAATGCGAATCCTTCCTAATAGAGCTCTGAATCCCTACGACATCTGAAAAGGCTGCAAATTCACATGGGGGAAGGAGCGAAGTCATGAAGGGACAAAAATCAGTGTATCTTGATGAAGGCCACGTGGGTGGCCAGCTAGACCTATAATGGACATGCCAGGCCATGACATTGGGTTGTCCCCTAGCATGGGGGGCCAATGTTGGGTCCAACTCGGAGGCGGGCCAAGGACAGTGAGGTCCAGTCAAAGGAATGCCAGTCCAGTTGGGCAGTAAGGTCCAAAGCGCACAGCCCACGTGGCATCTCAAAGAAACGACCAATCAGCACGCTACTGTCACTTGTTGAGGCAACTGCAGGCGGCAGGAGCCTACCGAGATGATGTTGGCCAATGAGGAGAAGGTCAATGCTATAAGCCGTGGCCTCGTCGTCCTCCCAAGTTGCTCAGCTGTTAGGTTCGGGTTAAGATTATAATAATTAGAAGGTAATTAAGTTAACATAGATGTATTGTGGTCAAAAGGTGTGGGAGGAATTAGATTAAAAAGCTCAAAGAGCCAGAATCGGTAAATCGGGAACGAAAACTGTAAACCGTGAAATATTACTTTGTAAATAAGATTTTGGATTTTAAATTATGATAATCATGACTTATTAAGGTTATATAATCAAAAATAAGGTCCAAGGATGTGAAAGATTGGGTTAGAATGATCAAAACTGGTCTCGATCGGCGAAAATGCGACGTAGGCTTGCTGCAGGCTTGCCGCAGGCCAGACTCGCGCCCTCCATGCGCTCGAGCCCACCTATCGAGCCCAAAAACCAGAATTGCCTGCGCTTGCCTAGCGCTGGACCCACGCTCGAGCCGACCATGGCCGAATGCTTGCGCTCGCCGTGCGCTCGAGGGCAAGTCAGTTTTAAAGCCGCGTCGTGCTTCTTTTTTTTTCATTTTCCCACAATCCCCAAAGCTTCTAAAGAGAGAGAGAGAGTGCCGATTCTAGTGAGAGAAGGGAGGAGATCGAGGCGTGGAGTCCAAATACGTCCGAGAGCTAGTTATAAAGGTAAAAGTACGCGTCGAGACAAGTGTTCTCGTACTCACTTCTCGTTCTCTTTCGATGTTTTGCTTGATTTCGTTGGGTATTTTATGTCGATACCCACCGTGATCGTTAGAATCATGAAACCCATGCCTTGAGGTCCAAGAATATGTAGTTGTTTGTCCGAATCGTGTCCGATTCGTCCGGTTTGGTTTCACCGAAACCCTAACCCAAGAAAATTGGAGATTTTCCGTTCTCCACCCGTGTGTCATGAAATTGACCTCAACATGTGAATCCCCACGTCCCAATGATATATATAGGTCGGCCGCTGGTTCGATTTCGCACGTTTTGACCCGTTCGCGGCGTCCGAGCCCTCTAAATGGACGCTGTTACTGTTCACTCGAGTCCGGAGGTGGGAATTTCATGTTGTCACATTCGTTGAATGTTGAAATGACCCTAGAATATGAATCCCCGTGTCCCAATTGTATGTATATATCGACCGGATGCCGGATCCCGCAAGATTTGACCCGTTCATGGCATTCGGGAGCCTTAAAAGTTCTCCGTTACTGTTCATCCAAAAATGAATGGGAATTTGCATGTTTCCATCATCGTGTTAAGTTAAATCGAGCCCAAATGTGAAGCTCGTGTATCAATTGTGCGTACGTGTCCACCGGACGTCCGATCTCTCAAGTATCGAACTGTTTACGGCATCCGGATGTTCAAAAAGAAATCTTATATTGTTCACCCGAAATGAAATGAGAAACGTATATGTTGTTCCCTCGTTAATTGTTATTGAAGTAACGTTTAATTGTTTAAACGCAAATGTAAGCTCCGAAATGTGTATCCATGTGCCGGAAGCAAGGGAATGAGTCCCGGAGGTTTCAAAGTGATATGTGATCATCGGAGGTAAGGAATCTAATCTCTCTCGTAAACTTGGAATATTTTCTTGTGGATAAGGGAATTGACTCCCACAGAAGGTTGTGAACCGAACAAGTAAATGGAAGGGAATCCATATTGTGCTTGTGATGAAATGATCTCCCGGTTGGAAATGTTTGTGACGGAATGGGAATTTCCCAAGTTGTGAACGTGTGTGGCAAATGTGGATTTCCCTCTCCAAGCGTTGAAACCAATCTTGAAACTAGGACCATGTTTCGTAGGGGTAGTATTCTTTAGCATACCATGTCCATTGCGGTGTGAACCCGATGAATACCTGGCCACGTATTCTGGCCGATCGTGGGAGCGAGTGATGTTTGTGGTACGCTTTAGGAAACTACTATGAAAAAACGAGGATTGCCCTGGTCCTCGGGGGTGTGGAGCGTGTCGGTTGAACACTACATAGTGAGATGTAGTTGTTTGTTGATTGTTGCATGGATGCAACCAGGGGTTGAGTGCTGCCGACCTAAAATGCAGCCGTGGCTTTAGAATGTGTAGCGAACACATTTTTGTCCTCGTTTTCTCGCATCGTTGGTTAGTACGGTCTACTAGCCCGGATCCGCAAATATGATGTAATAATGAAAATAAATAATATCCAACCAATGTAACCGTGAGAACCGTGAGAATCAAGTGATTCCGAATAATGACCAATCAATGTAATCATGAGAACCGTGGAAATCAAGTGATTCCGAAAGTTTCCTGTTCTCTCTCCTGCTTCATGGTTATAGAGAGTGCTTGTATCCCCCCGTTCCAGTTCTTGCATGTACCTTCGAGAATTGTGTATGATTATATTTGCTGAGCTGTTAGCTCACTCTTGCTATTATTATTTTTCCTTCCATATGAGAACACTTAGTTGGCGCCAGATAGTTAGAGCAAGGAGAGGCTTGCTTGAAGAGGTTGGCTGGACGTCGAGTGCGTAAAAGATTTGGCCATAGTGTTGTATCGGATTGTAAACAGCCACTCAGGGTTGGATATGGCTTATTGTTATTATTTTTATGGTTTTGTATGCTTCCGCAGATTATGATGATATAGTATGCTTCCGCGTCTGTATTGATATTTTGAGTTTTGTTTCATATTAGATGGCATCTTTCTAAATCTAATACGGTAGAGTAGGAGTACTATAGTGGAGCAATGGATGATACGGCAGATGTTGTGATCCTGTGTGGTGTGTTGTAGGTTTTGTGTTAAGCCTCTTGTTGGTTGTGTGCTTGTACATGATCTATTTAACAGGTTGTACCTTTGGTTTTTCTTCTAATTGTAGAGAAAACTCTGTGGATTTTCTGTAGAGTCCATAGGTTAATTTATGGGCTTTAGTGTGTATTGCCATTGACGGAGATTATTTATTGAAAAAATAATCTGGTCCGTCACATTAGCCAACCCGCACGTGAGCACCAAACCAAGCATGGTTAACACTCGACAACGGTTTCCGCGCTCCCGCAAGGCGACATTTGACACCACTGGTTATCACCAGCGGCCAGCGAATCCCCGCTTGCCACATGTCGGAGGTTCCTGTGCCCAAGGTTCTCCACCAGGGAACCTATAAATATCCTTTTCTTCAACAAGAAAAGGATTTGGTTCCTGATCACAGAGAGAATCAAAAGTCACCGACTCCAAAAACCTCTATCGAGTAACTTAAGTGAGCCACTCCCTGCAATACAATCCGCGGAGCCTAGCCTTCCGCAACCGCTCAACGAGCCTTTCACTCTTGCATCATCACACTCCCCACCGCATTTTTACATTCACTCCTACATATTTCTATTTATTACGGAAGATAACTGACTGGAGTGTCGGAGTGTTATCGGTTGGAGAACATCACGCCAACCTCTGACCTCTTGTTTGTCATTTGTATTGCACAAGGCTCAAGTTAAAGAGAGCGGAGATCAAACCCGTTCAAGATTCGACCCAAGTGTGAGATCCAAAAGCTTCCTAATCCACCAGAGAACTCAGACCCAAGAATACAATAATACAGTAAATATATATGCTCATGATAGTAGCCTTATTGTTATTACTACATGAAGTATATAATTTAATATTGCATTACTAAAAGATGAATTCAACTACTTGACAAGGTAGAAGTTGAGGGACAAATACGTGATTACGATTACAAAACCTATCTTAGCTTATTCCTTACTAAAATAGCTGTGATTTTGGATTAATCTTTTATATATTAAACCCATGCATTCTTGTCCATATAACTATCATTCTTATACTAGGATATGCGCAAATTAATATTTCATTGAAGAAATAAGGTTTTGAATAGCCACATATGTAGCAATGGAGTGATGAAGGAATGATGATGATCGCCGAATCTACCCTCACCCCTGCTATTGTTAATGGCGGATTTTATTATTGTGCCAAAAAAATATGTTGTAGAAATTTTAAGTTCAGGTCCTTAAAATTTATGTTGATGCATACTCTATTGTTGTGGATATATAGTTGATCGATTGAGTGAATGATTAATGCTTATGTAACTAGACCGACACTTGAATATTAGGTCGAGTTTGGATGGCAATAATATTTTATGATATTGTTTGATGGTGATAAAATAGAATGTATTTTACATACTTGTGGCCTTAGAGGTAGCATCAATGAATTAGTAAGTCCAGTATTAATTTGTTAAGTCTAATGAGTCGACGTGCAAGGTAGTGTATGAGTGAGTGCTCAAATGCTAAAAAACCTAAATGAATTTCAGTTCAATTTTTAATTTGGTATTTAGGTCTCATCGTATTATAAGTAGTTTGTCTTAGTGGGCTGTGATGGACCCGGGAGGATGATCAAGGTTGGATAATTAATATTTCCATGAGTCTTTCTTATATTTCTAGGTAATGACCTTTGTTTTGATTGTATGGGTATGTTATTGGTATATTATGATTAAAGTAAAGGAGATTATATAAAAATATTACAATTTTAAAGAATATAAGATTATAGTATTTTAATGTGATCAACAATTGTCTGATACTGATTTCTGTATCTTGACAGTGATGAAATATATTATTTAGTGTGGAGGAATATTTATAATTATGTAATTATTATGTGATGTAATATCGAGAGACATCACGATAAAGGATGTTGGATTTAATATGTTGTAGTGATTCTTGTACCTTTGGTGGGCAAGAAAATTTGAGTAGTTATATTCTCGTACCCTTAGTACGCAAAGGAAATTTGATTAGTGCTATTTTTGTACCTTTGGTGGGTAGAGGAAATGCATGTATTGAGGGAATGTTTGCACACCTACCGTGGCAATTCCTCGGGAGATCACTAAGTCTCATATTAAATATATGAGTATCGGTTACCTTGAGTAGTTACTAGCCATCAAAGGTATGAATATGCAAGTCACATCCCAAATTTCGATTCCAATATTGACACTGAACCAACATCAATTAACCAAATAACCGTTTAATAACCTTCAGACGTAAACTTCATGTCGATATTTTGATTGACTATTATATAAATAAAAATATACACAAGATTCAAATATATGCCACGTCATTATGTTGCTCCAACTAACCCAAACCATGATGTTAAATTTTACATAAGGAGTGAGGTCTGTCTTAATACATAATCAAGTATACAAATTTGCAAAAATAAATCATAAACTAATTCTCCTAACCAACTATCAAACAACCCAAAATAATCATAAAAATCATGGTAATATTTTATTCGAAACATAACCTACTATTCGAAATCTAAAACCTGCTAAATAAAACATTCATCAAGTTCTAAAGTTGTCTGAACTTAACTAACACATTAAACATTGTCCGAAAGCTACAGTACAACCATTAGTCACATTAATTCTTGCCCAAATACCATAATACATTATTCTAAATTATGTACAATTGCCTGGAAGTCAAATTATGTCAATCAACACGTTATAAAACTATCAAAACTTAGACTCATACATACCTATTACTAAACACCATAACACAACATTTTAGAGCATGTTAAAGCTGACTAAAAACTAAAATGCAGCTACTAAACCCATTAACTATAGTGCAGAAACATACAATAATATTAAACAATAATAAAGCTCTAAGTTAAACTATTTGAACACCATCGATCTTCATTCCTGTTTACCTAGTAAGGATCCATGCATCTCATCTGAAGAGTTTAGTAAAAATAATAGGAGAGTGAGTTAAAAGTTCAGCAAGACACTATATGAACATAAACATATACATATTTTACATTAAAAATATAATAGAAGAATTAATGATGAAAATTTAATATGCCATGAAATTTCATATAAATATATGTCCAACTTAATGTAGATATTCTAACTTATTCTTTTCATGTTTTTTCTTAACTTTAGCCATTAAAACTTGTTTAATTCTTCTTTTTCTTTAGGAACTAAGTCTGTAAGTTTTATTAACTAAATGAGCGGATAATCAAAACTCGAATTATATATGTTCTCATATAACTAAAGGTCATACACTTCTATTTAAAATCAGAAAGTGGACTGTCTATATACTACCCTATAGATATGGCTAAATACTGCTTCTCACCCATGGATTATAGGTTTAAACCTCAATATACTATTATAATATATTAAGGCATACTATAATATACTAATTGCTGAATTGTAATTTATAATCCAATATTTATGTTAAGAAAACTTATACTTTTTTTCTTAATTCTTTGCTTTTACCATTTTAAAAAATGATTTATCATTTCTTGACATAATTATAAAGTTTCCTTTTATAATTCTAAAATTTCATAATTGACATTTTGTCGAACTTGACTCTGATGATTTTTAAAGTATGAAATGTTAAATTACCCAATTAATGTATAAAATTTAGTTAGTATGAACAATTTAGCATATGTGCAGAATTTTATATAAAATTTAGATCAAATATATATGTTATACAATTCATATAGGCCATCTATTTGATAATTTAGAGTATATATATACTCATGTACAAATTTAAGATATGCAAAGCTCGAAATTCAACAAGAAAATTAGAAAAATTAGCATGAGTATAGAATTTCAACATTAGTGTACAAAATCAACAAATATATTAAATTCAGACTATATATGTTAAATTATATGCACTTTTCAGCTTATATATGACATGTATTTGATGATTTAAAGTATGCATAAATTACTGTACGAATTTAAGGTATGGAACTCAACAAATTTGAGTAACAATCAGAAAAAAAAATTAGTAATATGGACAACTTTTTGTAATATCAGTTTATACACTTTACAGGTAGGACTTAATTCATCAAATTTCTAAACATGCAAGCTTATAATGTAAGTTTAGAACCTACTATAACATGAGGTACAAAATTCATTACATATAAGGTCATTAAATCATGAATTTAAAGTATGCATGCAATTATAGAGAAATGTGCTGAACATATATACATTTTATATACACTTAGGCACAAAATCTTATAAATTTTTATTACAAAATGATGAGAAATTGACATGCATACTAAACATAATCATATACTTTAAATTTAAAGATATGCATTAGTATTTGGATAAGAAAATATTTTAAGATATCAATAAAAATCAACAATAAAATAAAGAGGCTTTGAGGTGTATTTGCCTTAGCTTGATTAACCCGAATTCTAGCCTTGGTTTCCTTCAATTGGAAATTTCAAAGCTTTCTCTCTCTTCTCCTCGGCTCTCTATCTCTCTTCTCTGAAATTTCATCGTAAAAATGACTGAAAATCAAGCCATAGGTCGCTTGTATACTACATGGCGTTCGAGCGTGAGTTGAGCGCGTGTTGGATGTAAGGCTAATGGTTCATTGCACTCGAACGCGACTTGAGTGAACTTTGAACACATGCAATTTGCCAATCGACCAACTCGAGCGTGGCTCGAGTATGCCTCAACATAGGTAATATGTTTTGTACGTTCAAGTACACATCAGGCCTCTATTAGGCATGAGCCATTCGGTTTAAATCTTGACTCTTTTGACTTATTTTTTTTAAATTATTTTTTAAATATAATTTTAATTATATTAACCTAATTAATTATGATTATCATAATTTAAAGCCTAGAGCCTTACAATGTGGCCTTTGGTTCACAATAGTATAATTAGATCATTGAGATTTTGTGATATCTCATTATTATTTATATCTCTTGAGTTTAAAATTTAGTAAAATTCATAAGTTGTATTTTATATAATCCATGAGTTAGATTTAATGAGATTCTGATTATATAAAATCCATCATGTTATATTGTTAGTAGGATTTAGAGTTTCTAAGTCATTTGTACTGATATTCAGATCCAAGGAACCCCCATATTTATTTGTGATGTTTGAATTCAAGGAGTCTTTACTTATTATTGATAAAATATAAATTTTATAAAATCCTTTTATCTTTGTGGTATACATATTCAATATGACCTATTTTTGTTATTACTTTTAAATCATAGTTATAATAAATTGTAAAATCTCAAATAAAATTTATTATTGAGTTTTATATTGTTATTATTGATTAATATTATTTATCCGAGATAATTATTTATTATTATATATTATTAATTATTATTACTTACTGAGTATTTGATTCACATTTACTTTCATTAGCTCAAGATTAGAGTAGATTTCAAGTCGCTAGGGGAGGATCTTTTAGTTGCAATTTAGTAGCTATTTTTTTAGTATTAGAGATATTTTTTTTATAAACTATATGGACATTATTTTTGAGATGGTAACTCCAGAAAGTTGCTTAATATATTTGGGCTTAATATTTTTCTCTATGTATTCAAAGTATTAATTTTTTATGATTGATTATATTTTTGAGATATACTTTTCTATGCATAATGATTATTAGAGGATTTATATGATTTAAAACTTTTTGTATGAGTGGTTCAAGTCCAGACAGATTATTCGGATTTGGATAGACATACGCAAGCTGAACGCTTCCGCTACTATTTGTAACTGTATGTCAGCGTACAACAGTCAAGCCCGGCTGCAAGTAGGGAGCCCATTTGTATGTCGTGTCTGGGTCCAGTATTGAGTGCCAGTTCACTTGAATTAAGAAAAATTAAACACGCTTTTTAGTCTCCCTCAATTGTATATGGGAGATGTGGTATAAAAGAACTTAAATTTCAAAGAACGTAGCTAAGTACGCTTTCTCATCGCTGCATCGTCGGAGCCTTGCTTTATTGCATCTTCTCTTGGTGTTGTTGCCTGACCAGGTCGTAACTCACCTTTCATAACCCGATTGGCGTCCTGATTTTGTGTCAAAAAACGTGGACGCCCTTGGCGTCAAATCTATCCATAGTCAATTGAAACCATGGTAGGGTGACCCAGTAGTGCTTCCAGAAGTGAGGAGAACAGAACTGCTCTGCTGGAGTATTGTTATCTGTTATCTAAGAACGAGAATGAGAATGGTGGGTCCATCCATGGCTGCAGAATAAAAGCTAAAACTCCTAATATTGTGTTTTAGGTAAAGGGTTTTTGATAAGTTCCGAAATTCCTTTGGTGGCTGCGTCTGCAGCTCAGAAAAGGAATTCCTTCCCACCCACCCAGAATTTGGTATTACAGTTTTGTGGTTTGATACTTGCTGATACACTAATGGTAACGAGACAACGATTTCTTCAGTCTCATTGCTGATATTTGAGGTTTCTAAGTTTCTGAGGGAGTCCCTGCAGCAGCCTAAATCAAATGAACTCAAACACTTACTAAAACAGATCAATGGAATGGGACTCCGATTCATACTTATCACTATATATATCAACTGTACTAGACAAGAAGCAGAGGAGATTGTATGTAATTTCACTTCGTGGGTTAGATGATTCATATGCATTTACAATTGCGCTGGCATATCATGAATATTAATTGTTAGCTTCGCCTTATCTACTTGCAGGGTGAAAGTAGTTATCTCAATCAATGTTTGTGAAGTCAGGTTCTGGAGGCTTTTGCAGGGCAACAAAGCCCCCAGAACCTGCCGTACTCCTCAGCCTATGAACCCCACGAAGGGCATTGGTTGCAAACCTTGAAGCATAGATGGCTGCAGCGAGCCTTGAAGCACCATCCTCAAGATTCTCATTACGCCGAATTAACCTCATTTCTTCCCCATCGCCATAGTTTTGTAACCCTTCCTCCTCTTCTTCTTTCGACCGAAGCTCCACTATCTTCCTCCGCATAAACCGACGCCACGCCGCTTGAATAAAGCAAGCAGCCCATGTTCTCCACTGCTGTGAGTAGAAGCGGAAGGTGTGCTGCACCTGCCTACTATGGAGCCGCCTAAATTGGCTAGCAACGAATTTCAACTCTTCGGCTCTTAGAGCAAAAGCCTCCACCTCTGTTAGAGCTTTGACGGTGCGAGTTGACGATGGCAAGTTACCTCCGGCTTTAGGGTCCAATGCCCATGTTAAGAGCTCCTCTCCACAGAAGTCTCCCTCCTTGAGCAAGCCTCGGTTGTAAAATCCACTTCTCCCGCCATCCGTTGTTTCGCTCTCCAGGTGGCCGCGAATGACAAAGAGCATGTCTTCAACTGGGTCACCTTCACGGACTATGTAAGTATTCTCAGTGTACAAACTTGGTTTTAGTCGTTCGCAAATGGCATCAAGCAAGCGCTCATCCATGTTAGCAAATAGGGGAACCTGAAAATACATGAAAACCCCGGAGATAAAGAGGTGAGAGCACTAACAGGACGGTAAGGGCTGAGAATTTAATAGAGTCGGACACGAGAAAAATTCAGAATTGCAGAAACCTCGACTTATGCCGTCTCATACTTGCCTTAACCGATGACTCGTTTTCTTGTTAACTTGGTGGCAAATTGGAGGAACCAGAAGTTAAGACATCTCTTTACCTTACAGCAGTAGTAGCACATCCGTTGTTGTTGTATACCTAAGGCAGGGGCGGCATTCGTTTTTGTACCTAGGCATATGGCTTTGTCTCCATATCTTTATTTTTGACAGATTGCCAAGAACAAATATGCTTGACGGCTGTGATAGTGTATTTTATGCACAGATCACAGCCCAAGGCCGTAGGAACATGAACTTTTATTATTTAATATTATTATCTTTTGGTTGATGTGCACCAATCCCAATTTTATGCAAACATTAAAACTTATAATAATTGAGGCACTTACCCTCCTGACCAAATTTAGACAGAGATGCCGCTTGATGTCTCTCCTCAGGTCCTTTGGTAAACTCTGAACCAAGTTTTCCTCATCTACCCCTCGTGTTTCCAACCACTTGTACTGATTATAGCGTCTAACTCTTTCCCTAAGATCTTGTGGGAGTAAACGATGATGCATCCACTGCTCTGAATCACGCCTTTTAATCCTCATCTCCTCGAGCCGAACAGTGAGAGACTGAAGATAGGTCTGTTACAGATCAAAGGATTTAATTTCGTTACTGATCATTGAATGCCTCCCCCTATAATTAATACGCACAAGAACATTGTTATCTGAACAGTCATATGCCTTGTATTCTGCTTCATATGTCCTAGTACTCTCTAGCGTAGTTTGGTTGGAAGAATGTAACATACAGCCTTAAATAAAGTAATAACTTAGGTTACATTAGAAAATGGGTGATATTTAGTTGCTATTTTAGGTAGTATACACCGGTTTGCACCTTGCCGGATTGGATTGCGGACTGAGTATCTCTGTGGGTCGTTGATGTGGGGCATTGTTTGTGTAGCCTGGTTTTGTTCTGAGTCTCTTAACTGGTTGGATCAAGGGCTAGTGGCCGGTTTGGATGATGGCATTTTGGCGATTTTTTCTCTTGTATGTTTTATTTCGATATCTTGAAATATTTCATTGTGGTGCTCGCAATATGCCATTGTGTTTATATTTCATCTCTAAGTTGACAAAATATTTAAAATTATAATATAATTTTTTTATATGTTTTTTAAATTTAATTTTAATTATTTATTAAAAAAATATATATTTTAGGTACTAAGTTGATAAAACTTGGTACTTAAAAAGACGGTACTTTTCAGAATAAATTTGTACTTACCTGCATGTTTCCAATCAGAAGTGCAAAGAGAATGAGGCCGGATATAGCTATGAATATGCAAAAGAGTATCTCCCCGGGATACGTGCTGGTTTGAAGTCCTTGACCAAGTGTGCTGAAGAATGTATAGTTAATATCAGGAAAATGAGACCAAAAAAGCTTACAACCTAAAGAAATTTGATTTGCTTGGACATTAAGGAAGGGAGAAATCTCCACCAATTAAACCTAGCAGCACGCTGGAAGGGATTTGCCTGAAAAATCTACTGTATTGGCACTATGCCATCATTACTGTACGTTATGCATCCTGCACATCGTACTGTATTTTAATTCATTTGCTTAAGTCAAGAGTATGCACTACCAGTCTAAGTAAATGGGATTTGAGTTCAGATATAGGGCATATATCATAGCCATGCGTTAAGGAAGATGCTAACAATAGATTAACAATCTCATAATTGAAAAGTTTTGCGTAGATAATTTTATTTTTCTCATACTCTTAACTAATGCCATTAAGCATTAGTATGTAAAAAATTTATTATCTTTTTGGCTATTTTTATTAATTATATTAAATTAAATGATAACATGTGTATTAATTTTGGGAAGAATATTATTTAAATAAAATCCTACAGATTTTTTGAATCCTAAAGTACATAATTTTAAATTTTCTATTCCTCCCTCTATGTGTTAAGGGTACCTCATAAATTAATATCAAATATAAAACAGATGCTTTTCAAACACACACAATATTAATATAGGTGACCAGATTTCATGTTGTAGCCAATGCAATCAACCTTGGACAAAATACCTAATGATGTTTCTTATGCAAGCCAGCAGGGCAAGCAAGCAGGAAATGCTAACCTTAAATTTTGAAGGCCCCACCATAAGCAGTAACAAAATTTAGAGACAAAAGTTTGAGATTCAACAATTTGTGAAGACATTGCCTGTGTGTAGATTCCAAAATTAAACATCGAATTTGGGTCATTTACAGAGCAAATCTTCCCAAGAACATCCTGACTCATATTTCGCCAGAAGTAGTAGCTTTGCAAATGGCGATTGCCACCATCACAGTACAAAAAATCTCTCGTGCATTTGTCACCTTCGCTGGAACAAGCTCGTCGCCAACATGTTTCAATGCGTTCCACCGCAAATAAATACCAAAGGGCCCCAGCAATCTATACCATTGACAGACTAACAAGCTTCAATCCAAAGAGGAAGACTGTTGCGCCTGATTCAGCAATGGCACGGGAAACTATGAAAAGTTGACTTGGGAAACAGTTACTTACATGACTTGAAAGCATGTACCATAACAGATAGTATGCAGCACCAGCCCAAGCAGTTTCAGCAAAGACACCTGTTGTCTTTTTCAAATTTGAAGTTAGCGGATAAAATCTGGCAAATCTGGGTATATATTGAAGAAAGACAACAGTCCTCAGTGCCCGTTTTGTCGCCAATATTTCTGAGCCTTTAGTTTCCGTGATAAACTTCCAAACCACAACCTGCAAGCATTGCCAAAGGTATTGGTATAAGATTTAGGGAGTGCATTAATCAAATGCCGCTTCCACATTTAGGAGCGTGTACATTCTGAGTGCACTTTAATAGAGTGCGTTGAGTAAAATCATTTCGTTCTAATTACATAGGACCAGGGGATAAAAAATAACTCAGTGGTGTGTCAATAGAATAATCAAATGAGTTGTTCATTAATTTATTAGTAGCCTAGATCATAACAGAGGGCTATCCTTTCCTATTGGTCATACTGAAATTTTAGTTGGGGGGGGGGGGTGCGAGATAATGACATAAAAAGCATGCTGCCCTATAATGACCCTAATTCAAGTATTGCTAATTGGTAATTGGACATATTCAAGATGGAATGCTAAAACATCTCCATGTTGTATTAAAGAGCTAAAGAATGTTCAAAAATTAGGGATGGGGCTGCATATGATTGTGAGATGCTATGCCTTGACAAGTGAGTGACTAGGGACATCATAGAGGTTGAGCCCTACTTACAAAGCAATGGAATATGATTCAAATTCCTTCTAATCATATGGTGCGTATAAATAAGGACAGAAAATAAAAAAATAGGATAATTTAGCTGAAGATCATAACACTATCTATTCTTAAGCTTATAGTACTTCATAAAACCGTAATTGGTATATAATTTGAGTTCTTTCTAATTATTTTAGCACATAAAATAAGGATAGAAAAATAATCAAATGATAATTTAGCTAAATGCTATAACACTGCATTATTCTCACACCTGTGGCAAAGGTAGCACTGCTGGAAAATCAATTATGAAATGACGTTGCAGATATCGCTTGGCTATTTGAGCAGGATCTATTACAAGCTCACCTCGCCCAAAAACTCGAGATGACGGGGCGATATATGCTGTTCGGAACTTGAAAAACATGTGAATGAGATAAAATGTATCAACCAAGGTTCTCAAAGTAGTTGTAGTGGCCGCTAACTTGAGATCCATGCCGAGGCATTCTGATTTTTGATCAATGATGGGAAGATAAAAGAATAGAGGATCAATTGAAACTGCAAGGATACAAGATATGACAAATAGTTTATTCCAAAAGAGAAGAGATCTATCTTGTGGATCAAATATTTTTCTGTCAGATACTTTGAGATCTTCTGGGAACATCACTTGAGTAACTTTAGATTTAAGCGATCTACTAAAAGTCTTTAGACTTTCAGATCCTTTAATCCCTCCAACCCAGGGTTTTGACGAATTCTTGTTCCCATGAACAATACCTTTGAGTCTCTCTATGTTGAATATTGCACTGGTAGTTAAAGAGAGAGAGTCCAAATTATTCAACCTGTAATATAAAATGAAGGATGTTTCACTTTAAAACTCGATGCTGCGTTGAAAAAGGAAATCAAGAAATAAAATTTTAAAAAACTACTGATAATAATAAAATCTATATTTAAGCAGAACTATTATAGTCGCTCACTAACTTGTAAAGTTTTCTTACCTAAAATAACTTATAGTATCAAGACCAATACCTGACAAATTTCTCTCTTTGGCCTCCAATTGCTTGGGTCTTGTAACTTGAATCAAACATCTGGATACACTCGTTCAATACGTGCTCAACTTAGGATGATTTCGCTGCTAGAGTTAAAGGTATGTCTCTGAATTCTGTTATTGTTTTCAATATCAATGGTTAAATTTTAGATATTTACAACAAAAAAGATCCAAAAACTGCAAAACACTAAAAAAAAACATGTTAGAGCTACCAATTCTATTAGGCGAAATAAGTTTAACCAAGATAATTTCAAACTATACTAGAATAGAGAAAACAGAAGAAATAACAAAGGAAAAAAAAAAGAAAGAAAATTTCATATTCTACTATTTTATAAAGCTATTAAAAACTATGAATTTGCATGCTATCACAATTTAAATAAAAAAATATCCCAAAAAATATTCTACATAAGATTAAACCAAATATTATTTATAATTATCTAAAAATTATCTAAACAAAATTGGGAAATAAGTAAACTAATATTCTAACACCCCTTCAAATTCTTAATGAATTGTTGACACCAATTTGAGTTTCAAAATTAATTCATGAAACCAACAAACAAGGTCACACAATAAAAAGACCTAATGAGCCAGGATCCGGCATGATGCTGCATCAATTGAAAAAGGCTCAGCATAATAATAGGATCCCGTGCGGGAAAAATCCAATTATAATCCAACAAAAAAGAGGATTGTGTGTGATTTTTCCATCATAATTAGGCAAAGGAAGAGGATCCCATTGGGCTTTGAGTCACTTAAGAGTCCTATACCCATTTAGTATATCATTAATTGGTATGCTTAATGCTAAAAGAGTCTTGGTATGATCAGAGAAAATTATCAAGTGGCGTTTAACAAGCACCAAAACCAAGCATATATATTGTTTATCTAGAATAGATGCGCCTGATGTATGCCTAAGAGATAAACATTCATATTTTATCCACAAAAATCAACAATTGATATGTGTTTGAGGGGCTTTCTTGCGCCATTCTTGATAAGAAATCATCGTTCCTGAGGGATGCTCATGCGCCATCTATACATTGGTTTGTGCCTAATGGGCGAGATGTCCCATTTTTGATATAAAATCGTATTGATGCGATAGAGTATTCATTATGGTTTCTTTGAATTGTTGAGTGCCAGTACTATGAGAAAAAGAAGTAAAAGAGAAAGAAAAAAAAGAAGAAAAAAATTTACTCATCCGTTTGAATATCAAATTGTGTTTTATTTTTCACCGACTTTGAGTACGTTATTTTTCTTATTGTGATGGATATTTTGCCAGTCAATTTTCTTTTCTTTTGTCTTGCATTATCTATTGTTTGGGTTTATCACGACACGGTATTATATCCTTATATTTATTAAAAGTTTTCATAATTAGAACTCACTGTAAAGTTTATATTATTTAAACTTCTAATCTTGTGGATTTTTCTTTCATTTCTAAAGAGGCTTTCTACATAAAATCTTTATCTCATTATTTGTAATTGTTATTATTTATTGTATATTATCATCTCATCTCCTCACAAAATCAAACAAGAAGTTTGAAAACAATCTTTGAAGAGATTATATCTCAATTTTGTGAGCAAAACTTTGACGTTCAAAACCCAACATATCCATCATAAGAGAAATCTAATCTTGATCAGGTTCTGGTGTGAGATTTTCTAATTATGTTAGATTGGGCTTTAATAAGGAGACATAAGTGCTAGTTGACATAGAAACAAAAATGGTCCTAATGCAGTTTTCATTGTTGGGTTATGGATCACTGTCATGTGGGCTCATACCCACTTGTCGTGACGGATGGAGGCAAATAGCCTCACTACATGAGGAAGGCTCGAGTTGCGTTTGTTTGGCGCTCGAGGCACGTTTTCTAGTAGCGGCCGTTCGGTTCACGCCCTCATTGCGCTTGAGCCCAATTTCCAGAACCGGGCACTCGATCAGCGCAGAGTTTGCGCTCGCACAGTGCCGTTTGTATAAAACGTGCACCGTGCGTTTTAGGGTTAATCAGAACATTTTGAGTGCCATTTAACAGAGAGAAAGGAAGAGAAAGAGAGAGAAGAAAGAGAAGAGGAAGATTTGAGCCTCCGATTGGGTTTTGAATCAAGTTTCAGTTTTCGCCAATCACATGTACGAAGTTCTAGCTGTTGAGAAGAACATCTACCGGGTTTTATCTTTAGTATTTCACTTTGTATTTTTTATACGGGCAGTTTGAAACAAAGGGTTGTGACCCTTGAGATTTGTGGTTTGTGTAACCAATAAACTGTCGCTATTAAAAAATTTCGGACTCTCTATCCCGTGATTTTTTTTCCTCGTTTAATATGAAGTTTTTCATATAAAAATCGTCTATTTATTACTTGTGATTGATCGTTGTGTGTTTAGTATCGTTTATTTTATATTTCCTTGCGGTTCAAATACGTAGACAATTCCTCACATTCATAACCAAACTGGGCCATATGATGTTAGATTGTTATTCAATTGGTGCGAAACTCAATTAGGCTTCCATGTTCTCATCTATCGATTTGTTCGATTCAATTTTAGTCTGCGGAATGAAGCCCAAAAAGATAAACCTTCCCGGCTGTTAGACTGCTATTCAATTGGTGCGAAACTCAATCGGCTTCTAAAGTTCTAATCTATCGATTCGTTCGATTGTATTTTACGGAAGCCCAAAATGATAAACCTACCCTGATCCCAGACATCAAAAAGGTGAAAAATTGATATAAAAAAAGAAATGGTGAAAACTTACGCTCTTCTCTTGGCTACAATGGCGGCTGAAGCAAATGGCGGATGTGCGAAAGCAGATACAATGAAAATTGTGTGAGGGAAAAGCAACACCAGCCCCTTGTTGCAGCACATAAGAGATTTTGCAGTATGACGATTTGTCGAAGATCTCAGAAAATAGAACCGGAGGAAGGATATTGACATTCTGTGCAATTGAACAGGTTAATGAGATCTCTCAACTCGAATATAACCAGAAAATAATCTAAATCAACACAAAATAAAATATCATTAAGATTATGATAGTTTTTTATGCAACTAAGGATCAGAATTATCATACGGTTTAGGAAGCCGTTTGATATCGCTCGGTGAATTCGATTTTCATTGTTTTGAATTTGGATTCTGTTCACTATAATTAACAAATGAGAAGTCAAAGGATGGAGGATTCATTTCACTAAGATGTCATCTAATACCCAAATCAGAAATTTTTATTAGATGAATGGAAAGATTGAGGTATGTGTAGACAATCGTAAATGCATATATGAGGGGATTGAGTACTCGCTAGAGGGTAATACTCTGATGATGCGCTCAGCGAGTGAGTGGCTTAAAAGAAGTGCTCTTGATTGGGAGCAGTTTAGAAAGGGATGTACACTCAACAGGAAGCAGCTCAGAGGAAGTGCGCTCCACTAAGAGTAACTTAGAGAGAGGGGTGCGCTCTACGGAGAGTGGCTTGGAAGAAGTGTGCTCAACTAAAAATGGCTTAGAGAAATGGATGTGTCCAATTGAGAAGCGGCTGAGGGAAAGATGCGCTCAAGGAGGAATGGCTTAGAGGAAGTGTGTTTGATTGGGAGCGGTTTAGAGAGAGAGGTGCACTCGACGGGGAACGATTAAGAGAGAGGAGTGCGCTCGATTGATGGGCAACTTAGAGACGAAAATTAATGCTTCGTTGGGTGCGCTCATGGAGAGTGACTTAAAGGTGGAAGGCAATGCTCCATAGAGTGCGCTCGCGGGGAGCGATTTTAAGTTACACTCCTAGGAGAGTAACTAGTGGTTGTTCGACTGCTAGGTAGAGAATCCGATCACTGCTTATAGTGTTGAGAGTGTTTAGGCCTATGATTAGGCTGCTGATCTCCCAATTTGAAGAAGCTCCCTTCTCTGTGGTGGAAGGCATGTATATGTAGAGTGAGTAACAGTTTAACTATTCTTGGGCTTTGTGGTTGGTGATAGTTGTTCATGTAGATCCGTTGAACTATTTTAGCGATCATGGGGTGGTTATGGTAACCGTTGCCGCCTAAAAATATTCTCTCCATTGTATCGGCGATCATGGAGGAGCTATATGATAACTGCCGTCTAAGAATATTTGTTAAACCACAACTGATATCTCAAGATGATACGCAATTATGGGATGATATTTTGGGTATATTTATTGAATTGTCAGAGTAATCACAAGACAGTAGCATTGTAAGTATTGCCTGCTTGCTGGTGCTGAGTTGTGAAGGTTGTCAGTTGTTGAATTGGAGGGATAATCATTGGGTCGACATATTACGTTATTTTAATTGCTTGTTTTCTATTAGATAGTTTCGAGTTGACCCACTTGGGCCAACTGTGGCATGCTTTGAATTCTGAGTTCTAGGCTAACCCGTATATTATCGAACCCATTAGCTTTGAAAAGAAACTATTAAGTCAAATTTACACAAATTATTTTTAAATGCATCTTCACTTCCATGATAAAGAATAGATTAACGATAGTACCTATAATGCCCTACAATCAGTCATATTTGTTGAGTTTAGAACAAATTTTGATATAGATAATTTTTTGAACTCTTTTTTTTTTTTTTGAATATATGAGAAAATGATAGAATAATATATAGTGTAAAAATAATAATTAAAAATAATAAGATACAATATTTTTACATGAAAAATCATTTTAGAAATGAAATAAATCAAAAAATTATAAATTTAAAAAATATCCACTATACAATAAGTCTCAGTTATAAAAACTTCCAACAAACATAACAATACAATATATTGTAATGATAACAATACTACTAAAATTTTCTTCTCAACACAAAAAATATACCCAGGATTGATAAATAATGAAATATGATTCAAATCCAAACGGATGAGTAAATCTTTTCATCATTTCTTTCTTTCTTTCTTTTCTTTCTTTATGTTAGCGCTCAAAAAACTCAAAAATTATGTATATATTAATCCTAACAAGATGTGCAGGGGCTTTTACATTAGATGTAGATCCACATGTGCCTCTCACGTGTATCATATATAACTCTTTATGTACAATTCACACATGTACCCTCTAGTTGGTATTTCCACTCGAATTGACGCATGATCGTCTATTCTACGTTTATCATATGCAAATATTTTCAATTTGTTGAAAATGACTTTCGTCCGACCAACTTTTGCATGAACCTTGAGTGATTCTTCAATGCATCCCATTGCTTGTTGACTGTCGACCAACACTAGGCCAAATTTTGCTTGGCATTTTTACTCGAATATGCTATCAGATGATATATTAATGAGCTCGAGACTCATAAGATAATAGCTCAAATTCCAATTATATGATATCCACAAAATGCAGCATATAATTCTCAGAAGTAGTGGTCTCAATTGATGCCATCATATTAAAGAAAATGCCGCCACATCCACGGTGAAATCTAACGGAATTTGAGAATATTGTAAAAGCAGCATTTTTTTCTATTTACTCCAATTTTCTTTATAGACATCCTGCTACGGAATATATTTATAAATTTTTTATTAAGTGGATTTATGAATATTGTATTTCATATTAGTAATGTGTATATCAAAGCCTTGGATTTGGCAATAAAAACCTAGAAATAAAATGGAATAATTGAAGGAATCAACGAAATTATTGAATCAGAATCCTTATTCCGTATGAATTCATTTGGGGGGGTGGGGGGGGGAGAGAGAGAGAGAGAGAGACCTTGTTCGTGACGTGAGGAAAGCGCCGGGATGCAACTGCCTTGTTTAGGGACAATCTTAATTAACAGAATTTTGATGAGAGGTTGAGAGCAAGGGTCTCTTCCGCACGGTAATAAGAACGGCATCTCTCGCTGGAAACTGGGGAGGGAGGGGGGATCGCACAAGTTTTTAAAATTCTTTTCTTTCTTTTTTTAATTTACGTTATTTTTAATTTTAATATCAGTTTTATTAAACAACAACGTAAAAAAAATCAAATTATTACTAAAATAAAAAAATTGAATATAAAAATATAAAACATTAACAATAAAACTTAGCAAGCCCAACAAAAACACAGATGGTTCAGATCCATACCCGAAAAATATAAGGATGAATTGTCAGATATTCAAAATATTAGATGATGTACTAAATGTTTGAGCACCGAGAGCGTCACTGAACTCCAACTTACTAAACTGAACCTAAAGGCTCATATTCTCCTATTTGTACAACGAGTCAGGTCATTGATTTTTGCTAATTTGAGTGATTGATTTTTCCTATTTGGGTCTGCCTAATTTACCAAGACTCATCAAATATTATTACAGAAAGAAAAAGTTAGTTTTTTTTCCTACAAATGGACAATACAGCATAGTTCATTACTCTAGCATAACAATTAATTTTGCATAGGTATAAAATAAACTCAAACTTACTTTTTAGATATTCAACACTTACTTAAACGAGTTCTAAGCTAAAAATAACAGATCAAGTTGTAATTGGCTTTGTTCAACAATTATATATTTTTACTAAAAATTAGGAATTATTTACTGCTCTAAATAATTGAACAGTGGGTTTGAAAAATATATACTTTCTACATGCATATAATTGAGAATTTGCAAAATAATCTCTACAAATACTTATTTTTATGTATCTTGCTTTTCAAATTTTTATCCTGCCATTTAATCCACAAAACAATAAGGTATTAATCCAAATAAATTAATGTGATACAAATGGCTTGACTTATGATGCCGAACTTACCCAGATATCAAAGGAAGATTGGGGTTATTCAGTAACAAATCAATATTTAATCCTAAAGTCAATAGACTATAAACAGGGACAATAAAAATATCCAATTATGTTAACAATTTGAGATAATCAATTGGTCTTTTATCAAAACTGTTGGGTCCATAGGGACTGCGGATAAAAATAAATGATTAAGATGGGATAGAGCCTATACACCAAGGGAATTGACCCTTTAAGATGCTCAGTTTAAAAAATTTTATTGGCTAGCTAATATTTTTACCGCAACTAACTATAGGCCGATCAATTAAAATGTCTTAAATATATTAATATAAACCCACGATAAAATAATTTTCAGAGCATGAGAAGTTCATACCATTTAGAGTGACATGTCAACACCATTCGATAGGTAAGGATCATTGGTTGTTAGTCTGACCGACAAAATTTGTGCCTACCACATTGACAAATGATACTCAGTAATGTGAAAAAAGTGATTACCGGGCAGCAGCTGATTGAATAAGCCCGTGGCACCCGACAGAGAACATACATGGGGGCGGGGTTCTTGCCTCTTGAAGCAGGAGTTTTGCCCTCCTAAATGAAATTTTTTTTTATATTTTAAATTTATAAAATAATTTTTTTTACTAAAAAGGGGTGAAATCCTACTTCTCGAAACAAGATCACTAGTTCCGAACATACATAGCTATACTTCACCGCTGCACCCTAGATACCTAGCCTCTCAGCTGCCGCTTACTTGGCCCTACGGCTTCCATTTCTCTACCAATAATTTGGCAAAGACTGACGCCAAAACCCACATTGACCAACTCTCCAGAGCCCCCTCTTTACCTTTGTAGAAGGCCACTCGGTTTAGCATTTTGTCAAAATTTGAAACCAATCCCTCCTCTTTCCTTGCTAGCTCTCTGCCTTCCTAGGCTTCGAAAATAAATGAACCATAAGATACTACTCCAAGGTAAAATGTAAAGGCTTCACAAGCATCGTCCTATAGACCATGGCTAACGATCAAGTTGCTTTGAAGAGAAGGCCGAGGAAGAGTGTAAGGGGGGATAATTCTACCACGGAGATGAAGTCGAAGAGGAGTGGAACTATTTTAGATTTGGTGCGCGGGAAAGAGTATCATTCAGACTTGTGGAGGCCGGCGTCGGGAGAAGGTTGAGAATGAGTGCAAGGGAGAATAATTTGACCAGAGAGAAGAAGCTGAAGGGGAGAAGGATTACTCTAGGTTCGGTGGAGTGGAAGAATGTATCATTCAGATTTGTAGAGGCCGACGCCAAAATCCCAATTGAGAGGAAGCTGCCAAAAGGCAAGTGATAACGATCGTCGATTAAAGATGAAGGGTCCCCCTATAAGGTCATGTGTAACATCTCTTGGTACCCGCATATAGATATTGTTCTCTTTGGGTCTAACCCGTACGGTTTTATTCTTAGTAGACCCACGGCCCCCAAAACGCGTCCACAAGGGAGAGGTATCCATACTCTTATAAGGCATGCTTCGTTCCCCTCCCATCCGATGTGGGATATCAAACCCCCCGAGAGCCCAAGGTCGCATTGGCACATCGAATCCCTGATATCATTTGTAATATCCCCAGGCACCCACTTGTAGATATCGTCCGCTTTGGGCTTAACCCGCACGGTTTTGTTCCTGGCAAGCCTACGGCCCCCAAAATACGTTTATAAGGGAAAGGTCTCCATGACTTATAAAGTACGCTTCGTTCTTCTCTCCATCCGATGTGGGACTCCACAGCCACCCCCTCAAAGAGGCCCAGCGTCCTCGTTGGCACACCGAATTGGGCCCTATTTCTGATACCATTTGTAACATCCTCGGGTACCTGCTTGTAAATATTGTCTATTTTGCCACACAGGAGCACGGTTTTGTTCCTGGTAGACGGCCTCCACTGTCCCCAAACCTCGTCCACAAGGGAGAGGTATCCACGGCCTTATAAGGTACGGTTCGTTCCCCTCCCCATCCAATGTGGGACATCACAGTCCACCCCCTTAGGAGTCCAGCATTCGCGCTGACACACTGAATCAGGCCCCGTCTCTGATATCATTTGTAACGTTCTTAGGCACCCACATGTGGATATTGTTCGCTTTGGGTCTAACTTGCACGGTTTTATTCTTAACAGGCCCACGGTCCCCAAAACGCGTCCATAAGGGAGAGGTATCCACGCCTTTATAATGCATGCTTTGTTCCCCTCCCCATCTGATGTGGAACATCACATTATGAGGAAAAGTTTGTTGAATTTTTAATTCCTCATTTGTAGGTAGCTCAACAAATAAAAAGTCATTGGAGGTTCACATGAGACTTGCGTGAGGATTGAAGTGTTTGCGCACGTTTCACGCTTATGGCGAAGGGCGGGGAGGTAAGATCAAGTTGGGTGCTTGAGGGGCACTCAAGCGGAGTTTAAGCACTGATTCCAAGTTAATAGAGGATTGTTGGTGCTTGCCTCATATTCAAGTGGTGCAAAAGCGCAGATTCCAGACTTGGTGCTCTTACTACGCGCTCGCCTGGTGCTTGAGCATGAAATCTAGAATTGGTGTGGTTGATTCGCATTGGCCTGGTATTGGAGTATTGGTACGCGGTATAAAACATGGCTCACATATTTTAGGGTTATGATTTCAAAATCTTTCTCCACAAGGGGCTCCACACATAGAGAGAGGAGAGAAGAAGAGAGAAGAGGAAGAGGTTTGGCATTCGATCGAGGTACGATTTGAGTTCCATTCTATAAGGTCAGAATCTGCATTTTGATTATTTTAATTTTAATTATAATTTTAAGTTAATTGAGAGTATTTTAAAAATATTATATATTATAAAAGAAAGAGAGAGAGAGAGAGAGAGAATCGTGGGTCAAAACCCACAGTTGGTTTTAGGAAAGGGGGGAAATTAAAAGGAGAGTGGACGTTTGATGGTGGCAGCAGAAGCAGGAAATAAAAGAAGAGAAAAGAAAGAGATTGGGAGAGAGAGAGAAAAGAAAAGAGAAAGAGAGAGGAGAAGAGAGAGAGAGAGAGGAAAGTCGTGCGTGAGGGAGAAGGAGAAAAAGAAGAGAGAAGGAGAGCGGAGAGGAGGAATAGAAAAGGCAATGTGGCGTGGGTGATGGTGGCAACATGAGGGTTAGCTGTGGCAGCTGTGGTGCTCGATAGAATTGCAAGAAGCGTGGGTGGAGTTTGCGGCTGAAGGAGAGAGAGAGGAGGTTAGCAGCAGTGCTCGGTGAAGAAATCGACGTCGAAGGAGTCGACGGCAGCTGTTCGTGGCGGCAGTGGTGGTAACGATGATGGCATAGGAGGTCGAACCGTACACAGGAGTGAGCCGCGAAGGAGAGAGAGAAACCACGCCGGAGAAGGGGCGCGACAAATGAGAGAGGAGCACCGTTCAGGTACTTTGAAGCATCATTTTTTTCGATTTGTGGAGTATAAGGTTGAGGTAAGCATTTGTAAGCCAATCTTTTGTCTAATTTACATGCCCGATAATATTTATGTATGCTTCAGAGATTTTATTTACATGCATATAATTTTTATATACCCTTTCTGTCTATTATTTATATGCATGTAAATTTTACTGATTGTTTGGTGGATTTTTCACGGGTATTTATGATTTTAGAGGATTTTCAGACACCCAAACAGTGTATATGTATATTTATGTATCCGTATGTTATAGAATCATGAACCAAGCTGTGTATTAGTCTACATACATGCTATCGGGGGTGGGGTCACTACGGGACCATGGCGGTCCCAAACCCGAGGGGTCATTATATCTGATCTGATACATAAGATATTTGGTACCTCTCTCGACGGAGAAGCTTAGTCCCGACGGGGATGTATATGATATGTGATCACCCTTCCGTCAGCATGAAGGTGAGTTTTGTTGTAGTTGATTGCCCTATTGTGTATTTAAATAAGAATCATCGTAAAAAATTAATAGAATAATATATTCGGACGTCTTAATATATAACTAAATTTGAGGTTGTATTTAAAGCTGTGGGTGGTAAAATAGAGTGAGTAAGTTCCTAATCTATGGGAGATAAAGTACATGGATGGTCTTGAGCAAATAGCCTAAATCGTAGTTGGGCCTTGAGCTGCTGGCTTAAATCGTAGCCAATATAGCTGTAGTTATCAGACGATGGTAACCCTTTATAAAGTTGGTATTATGAATATTTGGTTCTCTGATTTCGTACATACTTTATATTTTTACATGTCTTTAGGTGGATGATGATTTAAGATATGTTGATTAACCCACGAATGGGTGATAGAAATGTCTCGTACGATGAAATATCTGATAAACGCGGAATGTGTTTTGATTTTATATTTTAGTTCAAGCGGTCTTCTCGTGATTTTTGTATTATAAGATTTGGATCCGGACGATAGTACGTGTCCTACACGGATGTGGTGACGGTTGGGGTTTATGTGACCTCGAATCATATGATATATTATTATCTATGAAATTTTATTGGATCGTGATTTATATGATTGTGTCCCGGAGGGATGATTTAATTCGGACAATGATTTAGTACGAGACTATTCCTAGATTTTTAAAAATTTTACGAACTTTGTATTTATTTCTACACAATTGATATGTGTTATTTCTTCATTCTGACTTATATGTACTATTTTACATATATATATATATATATATAATACTTGCTGGGCTCGAAGCTCATGTTTTCATATTTCGTTCCTTCAAACTAGTTATTTGACTATGATTGCAGGAGTTTGGGTAAGATCTGAAGCGGCATAATCTATTTTGTGAGTATAGATATTTATGCTAGACAGGTTTTTGATTTTCACAGGTTGTATTTAGATTGTATGTTTAGCCGTTCTTTGGGCCGTTGGTTCTTATAGTAAGGGTTATAGTTTTGTTGTCTTATAGAGATGAGTTGTTGTTTTATTTGTTATTCTCTTATTGATGTAATAATAGCAGGTCATGTTTTATGTCTTCCGGGTCTTAACCGATAAGGTCCTGTGAGGGCTATTTATTATTTGGGTCTGTTTATATATGGATTGTTACGCCTGGGTTGGGCTTGGCCATAATTACTGATTTATTAAATTTTTATTATTTGACCTGCATATTATATGCTTGGGACATGACATGTTCTTCGTCAAGATTGGCTATGTCGTTCTAGATATTATTCTAGAAATATATATTTTTTATCTTATTGCTATTTTATCTCGTTATATTTCTTTTGTGGGTTGATGGGTGTGTTGAAAGGGGATTATATTTAACTATTTTTTACTCGGGTTCATATTAAGGAATTTTGGAGGGAGTTCTTGTAATCGGCACTATTTATAATAAATTTATTCAAATTTATCTCATAATTTTTTCTTAACTGAAAAGAGTTTTCTATATTAAAAATCGTTGTGCATTGTTTGTTTCTTTCACTCACAAACTTGGTGTCTAACGGTTGCAGTAAATTCGAGTTTGTTTTGCTATGCTAGATTGGGCATATTCGGGTGTCAAATTCCCTACATGCTTAACCCACCACCATTACAACTTGTTTCCTTTATAGGTTCTTCCAAATGATTGCACGATTGATGGTTGTAGTGGCCCATCCTTATATCATCTGAGTCCTCCAACCAAGCTGTGTGTGATGCTAAGAGAGATCAACCTCTCTTTCCCCAGGGACGGCTTTGACTCATCGTCTTCGGCAAGATCGGCCTTGAGCTCTCTTCTCATAATTGTTAGACTAAATCAGATTTTCCATATTAAATATCTATTATATAAAGACTAAATATAAAAATAAATTAAGAATAAAAAATTAACATATTATCATTAAAGTTAACTACAATTACTCAAATTTATGCAAATTACCCACTTGTTTTGAATATTCAAATTCTTAATATTCTTTCAGTGATAGTGTATATTTTAAGTATTAGACTTAGGGACCTAAGACTAAATACTACACATATCTAAACATTTAATATTAAAATATCTCTTGGGTAGTTACCATCTAAGAGGAAGTAGGTGAAAGTAATTAACTCAGAAATAGAAAAATATTAGCCATTTTTGTTGATTTAATTTAATTTAGGTTAATTATTTTTTATTAAAAAATTCATATTCTCCCACTTAGTCTATATTTACTTAATATGATAATTAAAACTCATCCTTTCATATTCTTAAAAAATAAATATATGAATCATGATAATAGGTCGTCTATAAATAAGTAGTATCTTTTATGCATTATAATATATTATATTTTTTAAGATATCAACCAAATGTGGTAATACTACTTAATAAATAAATATTATATTTATTCTAAGTCTAGTTGTTGATAATTTTTTAAAATAAATAATTAATATATATATAAAATTTATAAAAAAATATCACAAATAAATAAATATTTTATTAGAAATATCATTTTTCATACAATGAAGATCATATAATGAAACTTATTCCATTCTGGTTACATGATCTTTAAACCTCAATGGTGGTATATTTTTCATTAAAGGATTTATAATCGTTAACTCAAAATTAATATACTCAATGACCACTTTCTTTTCTTTAATACGTTCATTTATGGTTAAAAACTTATTATCGATGTATTTATTTTGGTTATTACTTTCATTATTTTTATCTAAAAAATAGCAGTTAAATTGTCCAATATATATTCAATGGCTTCAAGATGGAATCAACCACTCTCAGCCAAAAAATAAAATTTATCATCTATACACCATACTTTGTAACTTCAAAATTAAAAACAAACTCAACTTCCATAGTGAAAGTAGTAACTAGGGTTTGTTTTGCACTCCTCTAAGATATAGCTTTACTAGGAAATATAAATACATATTTAGATGCTGATTTATGTGAATAAACACATCTAACGAAGTTTAAATCGAAATAACCAAATACTTCCAGATGTTAGTCCATTTATACATAAGTATATAGTTTTTGGTGTCATTAAGATATCTCTTCACTTTCTTAGTAGTTCTCCAATAATCTAGATTTAGATTATTCTAATATCATTTTAATATTTTCATCGCAAAAGTGATGTCAAGTCTCATATATATCTAAGCATATATTAGGCTTTTAATAGCGGAAGCATATAAAATATTTTTTATTTACTCTATTTTAAAATTTATTTTTTTGGTATTGGTTCAAATTGAACCTATCATCCTTCACAATGAGTACTATACTTGATGAATAATCTTTCATCCAAAATCTTTATAAAATTTTATTAATATAGGTCTCCTAAGATAAAATCAAAATACTTCGCAATCTATCTCAATGAATCTTAATCTCAAATCTAAAATATTTTCTTTAAAACTAAATGAAGAGATAATATCATTAAATTTTAAATACCATTAATGGAAGGCTTATTTTAATCTATATATGAATTTCTTAAACTTGTAAATAAATTGTTTACCATTATTAGAAGAGAATTCTTCTAATTATTTCATATAAACTTTCTTCTCTAAGTCACAATTTAGAAAAACTATTGTTATATCTATTTCTTACAATTTCATATCAAAATGGACAACAAATGTTAATATTATTTGAGGAGAATCTTTCTTAGATATAGAAAAAAAAGTCTTCATGTAATTAATTTCTTTTATTTTGGTAAATTCTTTAATAACAAGTCTTATTATATATCTTTTAATATTACTTAATGAGTCTTTCTTTATTTTAAAGATTTATTTATACTTTATAACTTTCGTCTCTTCAAATAACTCAATAAGATCCCAAATTTTATTGTATATAATGAAATTCATCTCTTCCTTTAGGGTATTGTACTATAAATTTAATTAATTACAACTTATAACTCATAAAAATATTTCAGGGTCATTTTTACCTCAAATATTATAGTCAAATTGTTATAAATATACTATATAGTCACCAGGAACTACTTATTTTATTATTTTAATGGATCTTTTTGATATTGTATTAATATTTTTAACAGGAGTATGTTATGTAACTATTTCATACAAATCTTGAACATTATGATTTACTGAAATAATATCAATAACTTGTAGAATAATATCTTATGCGTCCTTAGATCCGAATTTCGAACAGATTTGGGCTAATTTGCTTGTTCTGATTCCGTCTCCGTTCATTGAGTTCGGATCCTGCACACCACTAAAACGAATAGGAGGTTAGTGTGTCGACGAAAAGTTATCCAACCGAAAACACTCTAACGCTCAAGTTAGTAAACAGCCTTCAAAATCTAGGAAGGTAATTCGAATTGAAAATTGAAAGAGAGAGTGCGAGAGTGTGTGGATCTCCAGAGAAAGAGAGGCAAAGTCGCATTATTGAATCTGGATGGTGGGAAGACAGTAAATGGCTGTAAGAAGCACGTTTGTATGCCTTGAGTTTTCTGAGTGTCAGTAAAGAGTAGAGAGTTGTATGTTTGTGTCTTAGTTGTCGTTGTGGGCGTTGTGTCAGTAGAGGTTTGCATGTACCGAATGAGGATTCTTGGGCTTACTTTAATGGCGGCAAGATGATCTTTCCTAGTTGGAAAATGTGATCCCCTGTGCCATTTTGGACGGCCTTCCTTCTGCAGGAAGGCGTAGGTTGCTTAACTTATTGAGATTGCTTCCTTTCTTGGCGGTTAGGGGCTTTTCAAATTTTTTACCTTCCTTTCATGCACTCTATCATTGGAGAGCCCCAATTGACATAAAATTGAAAAAATCTAGCGCCTTCCTTATGGAAAGGGTACTGATTTTGTCAATATCCTTTTTAAGTGTTGACTGAGTTTATGGAAGGTGCTGGTCAATGAAAGAGCTGTTGCTGGCCATCTGTTGGGTCATGGGCCCAAGTGGGCCAAGCTCGTGAAAAACCCTTTTTATTTTTGGCTTGTTGCCACAGTAATTCCAGTCAACGCACGGGTTGATCGTCCTGGGAGGTAGTTGGCCGCCCGCCTATGCCTTAGTTGGTCAACGCTGGCATTGGCCTCGGGCGCGTTTGGCCTTCGTGATTTGGGAACTAGGTTTTCTTTGGCTATTGGGCCAACATCGTATATCCATCACTAATATCGCCTCCAAAGATGTTCATTGAGATACCCCTCACCGCCCTTCATTGCTTGAAAATCCGGGAGGACTTACGAAAGAGTGAGGTGTTGATTTGTGAGTGGCTAAATTGGAAGCGGATTTTTGATGTTGGTCGATCGGAGAAAAAAGGCCGTTGATCGTTATTCGTCGATTCAAGAAGAAAGTTAACCGAATCATTTACCCGTTTTTTAGTTGAAAAACTTTCTATGAGCCCTGAGTACGCGTGGCCATTAGCCGATTTGTCAGGTTAAAAGTGGACACGTGTCTCCTCACGGTTGGACCGCTATCCAGGCCATTAATGTGTCAGAAGATTTGCTTCAAAAGAGGCCCATTTGGGATGCAACACGTGGCAAGAATGATGACGTGTCTTCTCGAGGAGGTTTAAGGCATTTCACACCTTACCGTTTAAGTTTTTCTCCTTACACTTAGTGTTTTCTTATGCCTTCTGCTCTGCCTTCTTTGTCTTCAACCCCCTTTCATTCCAAAGAAAACCCTAACTCTTCTGTAAATATGGCTTCGATCTCTGTTGTCGACATCTCTTCTGTTCTTCAAGAGAATGACGTAAAGGCGTGTGCGTTGAATTTAGCATCCCAGAGGATATTGCATGGAAGGTTCTAGACATGAATGACAGGGCCTTCTCTCTGCCGGCGGGACACGTGACAGTATATGAGGCCTACCTGAGGGGTGGTCTCCGTCTTCTTCTTCCGGATGACTTTCAATCGATCCTCCAAGCTAGCAAGTTCCCATCGCCCAACTCCATGCCAATGCTATACGGTATATTTGCACCTTTTGTATCTTCCTTCGTAAGCATTCTAGGCGGTTAACAATATCCATTGTTAAGGGGCTATTCAAGATAAACCAGGGAGGTAGTGGATCTCCTTGGTTCCCCGTAGTGGCCTGAAGGTAAATACGACCATCTACGACTCACTGAAAAACTGAAAAAATCGGTTCTTCTTTGTGAGGGTGACTGAGACTTGGTCCTTGGCAAAAGATTGGGGTCAGGTGCCGAAGGTTTATACCGGGACACCATCGGTGGCGGAGACGGCGTCCTTAGAGTGGCTCACCAAACTGGTCAAGGCCCACATTTATGATTTCAGGAGAGATTTCTTGGTCTCTAGGGTAGAAATCAAGAATGTGAACTGGAGACCGCCTTCCCTTGTTCAGAAGTTCAAGGCACCGCCGCCGGCAGTGATGTTGCATCCGGAGGAGTCCAGGGGCCTGCTCATCCTCCCCCGTCCAACAGATGACGACTTCATTGGCCCACGGCCTAAAAGGATGGCAGTGGAGACGCCCTCCTCATCGTCTTCTGGGCCTGGCTATATCACTGTCGGGATTTATAGTGGTCCCCCCAGTGCCACTGGTATGGAGAAGTCATTTAAGGACTTGCCGGAAACTAGGGGCGAATGCGTTATTCTGGCGCAGCCCACGTTACTGGTGGTTCTTCGAGCGGCGCAGATGGAGATTTTTTTGGAGCCAGCCTGTGTGCCACCGGCGGAGGTGCAGGAGCCGTTTGTCGGCTCACCAACCATGCATATGCCGGCTGAGCAGCCAGTGGTTGATTTTGATCATCCAACGGCCGCAGTGGAGGCCGTCGTTGAGGAGCTTCCTGCCGCCGTGGATGACGTTGACGAGGGGCTCCTGGTGGAGATCTTGGAGGAGGCCACTGCCAGCTCTACTCGCGAGGGCATTTCTTCCAGCCCGCCGCCGTTGGAGCCAGACTTGGATGCCAGACTTAATAGGCTCGCACGGAGAGTCTGGGAGGTATAATCTTCGTGATACATCGCATAACTTCTCCTTTTAGAATTTCATTGTTCGTTTTTTGGGCTAATAGAAGTAGCTGCCATTGCAAAGGTAATTGACTAACGGACCGCATGATCTTGAAGATCGCGATAAGCGGTTTTAGGGGCGGAATAGGTTGGATGCCGCCTTGCAATGCTCGACCCGGAGGCCGAGAATGCTAGTCCGAAAGAGGAGAATGTCGCCACGGAGAGAACGAGTGGATCACGGGTGTCTTAGCCTGACTCGGAGAGCCGGAGGGAGTCCGAATACGCCCCCACGAGATTGAGAAGTTGATGTGGTTGCGGATGTGGAAAGGGGTCCATATGTGTCGGTATATCGCGCGGCTTATTGACCCTAATAGGTGACCACCCAAACAAACCGCCTGCATGACAAAAGTCTCGTGAGGGATCCGCAAGATGGTCAGGTGTTGCCTCCGCCGCCTTTTGTCGATTTTTGGTCTTCCCTTTGTATTATGTACACTGTAATACATTTGAAAGCAATAAAATAAAAATTTTGTACTTTGTGTCTATTTCTTTTTACTGCTTTGTGTTGCATGTTTACTGTACTGGACGACCAACTTAGCTGGCTGGCGGGCATTGCATTGCTGCCAAAGGAGTGAAATCCTTAGGCTTTTTTTGTAGGCGGATATGTGTGTTAGCTAGCCTAGTAGTTGTAGCTTGTGAGTGAAGCCTGGTGGCGTTGCCCAAGTGCTGACTTGGGCGGCCAGCCTTGGAGAAGAATTTTTCTCCATTCGACTATCGTTGATTGATCACGCTATCTTCTCGTGGAGGAGGTTGTTGCACGTGCTGCGCTAGCCCCCTAAGATTTTGACCACTAATGAGCTACTTGGAAGACCAAGGTTTAGATTCGACCACCAATGGGCCGCCTGGATGGCCAGTGTTTAATACGACCGCTAATGGGCCACTTGGATGATCGAGGTTCATACTAGACCACTTATGAGCCACCTGAATGACCAGGGTTGAAATACGACCGCTAATAGGCCGCTCGGATGATCGAGATTCATGTTTGACCACTTATAGGTCACCTGAATGACCAGGGTTTAGTAACGAGAGGGTGAAGACCCTCCCGACTTAGGGGCAGTCTAGGTCGGGTAACCTGCAAAGCAAACACATATATATATGCACACAGGATGGGGAAGGCAGTATGCTAAGGAAATGTTCATTTTGATGAATTGAAACAAGCAGGCGAATGTGTACACACAATAATGCAAGTACATACCTGGGTCCCTTATTGGAAGTAGCGTTTGACGTAGATCGCGTTCCACGTTCGTGGGACCAACTTTCCATCCTGGTTTCAGAGTTTGTACACTCTGTTTCGTAGGACGGCGAAGACTAGGAAAGGCCCTTCCCAGTTAGGGAAGAGCTTATTGTGGCCTGCCAGCTTGCCTGTGGCCTCGACGCCTCGTAGGACTAGGTCTCTAACATCGAATTATCGTGCATTTACCTTTTTGTTGTAGTATTAGGCAATTTGATGTTGGTAGGCCACTGTCCGCATTCTAGCGGCGTCGTGGGCTTCCTCTAACAAGTCTAGATGTTCTATGATTTTTTAGAGTTACCCTGTGGGTCAAACGATTCCACCCTAAGACTTGGAAGCTCGATTTCGATTGGAATTACCGCATTGGTCTTGTAACAGAGACTGAAGGGCGTCTCGTGCTTTTGTTCTTTTGGGGTTGTCCGGTAAGACCAGAGAACTGAGGGGAGCTCGTCTACCTAGGAGCCTCCTGCGTCTTCCAGCTTGGTCTTTAACCCGTGGAGTAGCGTTCGGTTCGTGACCTCTACCTATCTATTCGCTTGGGGGTATGCCACCGAAGTGTGAACTAGTTTGATGCCAAGGTTGGCACAATACTTGGTGAATTGTTTCCCCGAGAATTGCGTCCCGTTGTCGATCACGACTACCTTGGGGATGCCAAATTTGCAAATAATGTTCTGGCGAATGAATTCAAGAGCGTTGTGCTCTGTAACTTTTGCCAGTGGGATGGCTTCGTCCCACTTGGTGAAGTAGTCGATGCCTATGATGATGAACTTCTTTTGCCCCGTGGCAAAGGAAAATGGGTCGAGAATATCGAGTACCCATTGCGCAAAGGGCCAAGGGGCCTGAAGTGTCTTCAGGTCAGCGGACGGCTGGTGGTGAAAGTTACTGTGAAGTTGGCAGCTTTCACACTTCTTCATAAATTTGAGTGCGTTCTTTTTCATCGAGGGCTAATAGTAGCCCTGCCGCATGATCTTGAAGGCTAAGTTTTTTCTGCCAATATGTGCTCCGCAAATCCCAAGATGCATTTCGCCTAAGGCGTAGTCAGCCTCTTTGGGAGTTAGGTATCGAAAGTATGGGTTGAGAAACCACGACGATATAGCCGCCCGTCAACCACAGTATACCAATTGGCTGTCTTTTTGATTCGCTTAGCCTTCTTTGCATCTTCTGGCAATGATCCGTCAGCCAGATAGCTAAGGTAGGGCATCATCCAGTTTTTCATTTCGGAAATCTGCATTGCCTCCTTCTCTATGTTGGGAGCGTTCAGAATCTCCCTCATATCCCTTGAGTACTATTCTGATTTTTGGTTGCAGCTGCTCTAGCCAGCTGGTCTGCCTTCCAGTTTTCAGTTATGGGAACATGAACCAGGGTTAGTTTGTCGAAACCCTGGGCGGTCTCCCTCGCCTTTGCCAAGTATTTGGCCAGGTGAGGGTTGCTTACCTCAAAATCTCCGTTAACCTGGTTAACGATTAGTTCGGAATCGCTATAGACCATCAACCTCTTGGCAGAGCATTCCTTTGCTAATCGTAATCCGGCTAACAAGGCTTCGTATTTGGCAACGTTGTTGGTTGCCAGAAAATCGAGTATGAGGGAATACTTCACCTCAAACCCGTTTGGGGTCATGAAGACCACTCCAACGCCACTGCCAGCGTCCGTAGACGATCCGTCTATGTGGAGTACCCATTCTGAAACTCCGTCAAGCTGTACTGTGCTTTCTGCCGGCTGCTCTTCGAGAATTAGGGTCATGGTCTCAATAATAAAGTCGGCCAGAGCGTACGATTTTACAGCAGGTTTGAGCCAAAATTCGATGTCAAACTCGCCCAACTCGATAGCCCATTTTACCCGCCGTCTAGAAATGTCGGGTTTCTGGAGTATATTTTTCAGAGGTTGGTCTGTGAGGATCACTACACGGTGCGTTTGAAAGTATGGCTTTAACTTTCGCGTAGAGAATATAAGTGCCAAGGCTAATTTTTTTTGCGCGTGAGTAGCGGGTCTCTAGGTCGATCAACGTTTTACTTACATAGTAGACCGGCCATTGAGTGTCGGAGTCCTAGCGTACGAGGACGGAACTAAGGGATACTTTTGACAATGCCAGGTAAAGATACAGCTCTTCTCCGCCTCTGAGCGACACTAGCAATGACGGGCTGGTCAGGTACCACTTCAATTCATCAAAAGTTGTCTGGTAGTATGCCATTTGGCAGTATGCCGTCCATTGAAACTCGTTGAATTTTGTCCATCTTTGGGCTTTAAAGAAAGGCTAGTACTTGTCGCCAGATTTCGTGAGGAAGCAGGACAACGCTGCTAGTCGTCCAGTCAATTGCTCGACGTCCTTTATGCTCAGCGGGGGAGCTATGTCTGCGAGGGCATTAATCTTCTCTGGGTTTGCCTCAATTTTCCGTTGGGAGACAATGAAACCCAAGAATTTACCGGAGGTTACCCCGAAGACACACTTAGTTGGATTGAGCTTCATGTGATGCTTGCGGAGGACCTCAAATGACTCTGCCAGGTCGCGAATGTGGTTGCCGGTGACCCTGGTCTTGACGAGCATGTCGTCGATGTAGATTTCCATGTTGCGACCGATCTGTTTTTCAAACATTTTGTTGACCAGTCGTTGATAGGTTGCTCCAATGTTTTTTAATCCAAAGGGCATCACTTTGTAGTAGTGGGTACCATGATCCGTCATGAACGAGATGTGCTCATCATCCTCTGGACTCATCCAGATCTGGTTATAACTCGATTAGGTGTCCGTAAAGTTTAGCAGCTCATGTCCGGCTGTCGTGTCAACTAGTAGTTCGATCCTGGATAAGGGAAAGCTGTCCTTTGGGCAGGCTTTGTTAACGTCGGTGAAATCGACGCACATCCGTCATTTTCCATTACTTTTCTTCACCAGGACGACGTTGGAGAGTCAATCCGGGTAGTGGACTTCTCTAATAAATCCTGCGCCCAGCAATTTCTTTACCTCCTCCCGGATGGCGATCAGCTTTTTTACGGAGTGATTTCTCCGCTTCTGCCTGACAGGCTTCCGGCCAAGATCAAGCCCTAGCTTGTAGACTATCACCTCAGCCGAAATCCTAGGCATGCTTGTTGGAGTCCACGTGAAAATATCAGCGTTTTGTCGCAGGAATGTGATCAATCCATCGCGCAGTGTTCCAGCGAGTGAGCCGTCGATTTGTACACACCTTTTTGATTCCTTCGGGTTCAGTGGGATTAGATCCGTGGCTTCGTCGGACTGTGCTTGCTGCAGGGTTGTCTCGTCTCAATGATCGAGTTCCCCAACTATTCTAGTGTTACCGTTAGGGGTAATCTGAGACATGTAATATGTCCGTCCAGTAACTTGGTCGCCTAACACCTCTCTTACACCGTAAGGCGTTAGGAACTTCATCTTGAGGTATGGAATTGAGGTGACTACCCCAAACGCTGTTAAACACGGTCTGCCTAGTATAGCGTTATAAACAGATGATAGGTCGACTACCAAGAAGGTGAGCGTACGACTTGCTGTTTTTGGATACGTGCCCAAAGAGACATCCAGTTGGATTGTCCCTTGGACGGGTACTGGCTCATTGTTAAGGCCGTACAATGGGCCTTCGGTAGGTTTTAATTGGTTCTTTTTTAAGCCTAATTTAAAGAATGCATCAAAGTAAAGTAAGTCCTTTGAACTACTATTATCAATAAATACTCATTTCAACTGATAGTCGACACTACCGTCTGAAACGAGGGCGGATACAATAAGGGGGTTAGTATCGGGGGATATTACATGAGTCAAATCATCATCATTGAAGCTAATGGTGTTGTCCGCCATGTGTTGCTTTTTTCCTTCTAGTTTGCTGCTCCTTATCGTCGGCAGGATTTTTGACAGGTCGGGTGGTGACCATATTAACCACCCATGTCGCAACCTGGTTTCAGGGAGGAGACGGCTCCTGCTCTTCTCCGCCAGCTGCTCCAGAATTCTGCCCAGGACCCTTGACAAATTTGGTGAGGTGGCCTATGTGAATCAACTCCTTAATCTCCTTCTGTAGTGTCTTATAATCTTCAGTAGAATGCCTAACAAAGCGGTAGAAGTCGCTGTACTTTGACTAGTTCCCGGTGTCCTTCTTCAGTGGTTTTGGCCACTTCAAGAATTTTTTTCGCGGATCTGTATGAGGACATTTGAGCCTGTGTCCGTCAATGGCGTAAAGCTAGTGGCCCCATAATCTCTGCGTTTTGGAGGCCCAGTTCTGTGCTGCTTCCGGCGGGAGTGATCACTGCCGCTGTATTTTCTTTTGCCCTCTTTAGGGAATGAGCGAGGCTAATCTGCTCGTTCTGAATATTTTACTTCGTTGGCCTCCTCTGCCGCTGCGTAGACCTGTGTAATTGACTCCGCCTCTCGGAAGATCTGGGGATTCTTATGGGCCAGGTGCTAGAAGAAGTCCCTGTCGGTCAGCATGGATCTCTTCCATGATCTAGGGAATCTGCCTGGCATCTGCCACAAAGTGATCCAGAAATCTCCGTGGGTTTTCTCCTGACTTCTGCTTGATGTGGGAGAGATGCCACGATTGCTTCTCTTCCCGTCGGCTCGAGACATACTGAGCCAGGAAGAGATCTGTGAGCTCCCGAAAGCTGCTGATGGTGCCTAAAGGGAGGTGATAAAACTAGATGCGGACATCTCCCTTCAGCGTGAGCAGGAAGCAGTGGTATATTGCTAAGTCTTCCAACCCTTGTAGACTCAAATGGGTGCGAGAATGATCCAGATAGTCAATTAGATCACTGCTTCCATTGTATGAGTCAAACAAAAGCATTTTAACTTGGTGGGTAGTGAACGATTTAGGATCTCCGTTGTGAAAGGAGATCTGTCAAGGTCAACAGCGTGCTCATCGTCCTTGAACACGCGGTTCCAAATCTTATCCACCCGTGGATCTGCGGGCGAGCAGCATTGGCAGATCTTTTAGAGTTGAGGTAAGCCCTCAACTCTGTTTTATCCCTCGAGGGTTTCCAGCGGACCTGGTAGTCCTGGAGGCTCGCTCTTGGGCTGAGTTTCCATTTTCTACCCGAGAGTATCGGGGATTTCTTCTTTTCAGACTTTCTCCCGACGTTGTGATCTCAGAGTGCTCTTCAGGCCTGTTTTGGCCAGGAACGTGCGAGGAGGTTGGGATTTGATTATTCATCGGCCTCTCGAGCCTTCTAGCTGGCTTCTTTTTCCTTTGGCCACCTTTTCTGGTGGCCGGTTATAACATCCCTGGTGCATCCGCATGTAGATATTGTCCGCTTTGGGGCGGGAAATTTCACGTCGTCCCAGGCCATCATGCGGCCCGCACGGTTTTGTTTCCTGGCAGACGAAGTCCACCGTCCCCAAAACGCATCTACGAGGGAGAGGTATCCATACCCTTATAAGGCACGCTTCGTTCACCTTTTCATCCTATGTGGGACTCTACAGTCTATCTCCTTGGGGACCGAGCGTCCTTGCTGGCACATCGGACTGGATCCAGGCTCTGATACCATCTGTAATGACCCCGACACATCCGCATGTAGATATTGTCCACTTTGGGTCAGGTAAACTTCACTGCGTCTTAGGCCATCACGCGGCCCGCATGGTTTTGTTCTTGGCAAACGGAGTCCACCGCCCCCAAAACGCGTCTACAAGGGAGAGGTATCTACGCCCTTATAAGGCACGCTTCGTTCACCTCTCCATCTGATGTGGGACTCTACATCGGCGCAGGGACGCTTGCTCACGGAGCCACCTGCTGTGGCTACTCTTGTCGAGAACAGAGTATTTAGAGCAGATGATTGTTGGCCTGCATCTGCTCCATCAGTCGCTGAAAGAAAGGCGTTGGCGCCTCGCCTGTCGTCTCGTTGACCAGGATACCGGCAGCGTGGTCCTGGTCTGGAGAAGCGGCGTTTCTAGCGGAATCGCTAGCTTGGGCTCTCGTATTCACCATTGTAGATGAATCTGGTGGTGAAAAGAGAGTATTGTGAGGAATTGTGGTTGGCTTTTTGTAAGCGCTTCCCACAGATGGCGCTAATGATGCGTCATTCGATCCGAATTTCGAATAGATTCGGATTGATCCGCTTGTCCTGGTTCCGGCTCCGTTCACTGAGTTTGGATCCTACACACCACTAAAACGAACAGAAGGTCAGTGTGTCGGTGAAAAAATATCCAACCAAAAATACTTTGACGCTCAAGTCAGTAAACAGTTTTCAAAATCTGGAAAGGTAATTGAAATTGAGAATTGAAAGAGAGAGTGTGAGAGTATGTAGATCTCCAGATGAAAGAGAGGCAAAGCTGCCTTCTTAAATCTGGATGGTAGGAAGACAGTAAACGGCTATAAGAAGCACGTTTGTATGCCTTTGGTTTTCTAAGTGTCAGCAGAGCGCAGAAAGTTGTATGTCTGTGTCCTAGTTGTTGTTGTGGGCGTTGTGTGAGTAGAGGTTTGCATGTCCCTAATGAGGATTCTTGGGCTTACTTTAATGGCGGCAGGGTGATCTTTCTTGGTTGGAAGGTGTGATACCCTACACCATTTTGGACGGCCTTCCTTCTGTAGAAAGGCGTAGGTTGCCTAACTTGCTGAGATTGCTTTTTTCCTAGCGGCTTAGCGGCTTTCCAAATTGCCTACCTTCCTTTCACGTACTCTATCGTTGGAGAGCCCTAATTGACAGAAAATTGGAAAAATTTGGCGCCTTCCTTATGGGAAGGGCATTGATTTTGCCAATATCCTTTTTGGGTGTTGGCTGAGTTTATGGAAGGCGCTGGTCAGGGAATGAGCCTTTGCTGGCCATTTGCTGGGTCATGGGCCCAAGTGGGCCAAGCCCGTGAAAAGCTTTTTTTTATTTATGGCCTGTTGCCACAGTGATTCCGATCAACACATGGGTTGACCGTCCTGGACGCCCGCCTGTGCCTTAGTTGGTCAACACTGGCGTTGACCGTTGGACGAGTGTTTGTGTCTTTTAGGATTTGAGCATTCACCTCCTATTGGGCCAACGTTGGACTTGACTATCCAACAGGCTATTTGGGCTTTCTTTGACTGTTGGGCCTGCCCAACTACGGTATATCCATCAATATTGATTGATTGTTTAATATCAATTTAAATTTGAGGGGTATTATAAATATCATAATTTATTAGAATTTGCATAATCATTATCAGAAACTATATTTCTGGATCAATTACTTTACTCAACAATTCATTCTTGAAAAATTTTATAGTTGTTAATTTCACAATCATAATACTGTGTGATGAATAGTAAAATTTATATCATTTAAACCATTTAACATATTCAATGAAATACTCACTTATAGTCATTTGATTAAATTTCTTTTTTTATGGGTTGTAAATTTATACTTTAGATGGATATCTCTAAATAGTATATATCACAAATCTAATTTCTAACATTTTTATAATTCAAAAGGAGTTTTTTAAAATAATTTTTATTGGAATACGATTTAATATATATAACGTCATTTTAACAAATTAAATTAACATTTAATTCCAATTACAGGTTAGCGCTGCTATATAAAAATTATTTTTTTAATGACAATATATAAGTAGCCCCAAATGACAACAATATCAAGGGAACTTGGAGATGAAAGGTTTTCGATCCTTTGCATGGTGGTGAATGGTTATGTTTATAGACAACGTACAACTAAGTAATTATACAACACTGGAGCCCTTGATAGGTCTAGTACCGAGGCCTCATAGGAAAAGTATGGCCGTTAGCAATCTATTTCAACATTATGAAGGAAACTAATCATTTTTAACTTATTTATCCTACTTTTTAGATGTGGTAGATAGAGTTTGATGTGTAATATTGACAGTCAAAGGACTAGGTGCATGGAGTCCCATTGATCAGCATAAAACTTTTTCTCTTTTCAGTTTTTTTATTTAAGTAAATACTCAATTAGTATGACTCTTATTCGACTTCAATTTTTATCATTTGATTTTGTCGTGATAAGACAATAATTGGGTCAATTAAATAGTAGAGGATACCGCCTAGACTAGTAAATTTTTTAAAAATAAACTCGCATAGGTTAATTTATATGAGGTGATCTAAATAATAATAATAATAATAATAATAATAACTTTTGCTACGTTATTAAGATAATAATTGATAGTGTTGGCGTGATTGACGTAATAATGAGTAACAAAATAGAATAATGGAAACCACAACGCAGACCATCAAAGTCAAGAACTTGTTTGGGGGTCGGAATCCAACCAACCCGCACTTCAATCAAAATTGTGGCAGTGGCTGGCACGCCTACAAATTCCAACCCATCCAGATCTCGGCCACCCACCCACTGAGGCAAGTACCTTACGGCAAAGTAGGCCCCCCGCTGCAAGTTCTTGAGACTCGGAGGATAAGAGTTGGTGAGAGAAACTAACCGAAAGATCACGCACAACGTGCGTGGCGTGTGCTATTGGTAATTTCACTCCTTTACTTACAAGATTTAGATTAGTTTTATTAATTCAAATTATTTGTTTATATATGATATAATTGGGGGGTTCACCTATCCTATACGGTGTCGAATTTATTGATATAGTACAAGATATAATTATTTAATAAGTCATTACTATTAAATTGTCTTTATATTTAAAGAAAAAATAATCATATTATTATTCTATTTGTTTAATATCGATTTGATATGAAAAAAAAATAATTATTCTTGGCACCATATATGATGATTTGAGATATATTGTAAATTTGGCCCAATTGTATTGGTATGTGATACAAATAATTCAAATAAAATATAAAAACAACTGAATTCAGAAAAAAATATTAAAATAATTTTAGTAATTTGCTGTAGAAAATATGAATAAACCATGACCAACGTCAACCGATTCCCCCGTTTCAGGTCACTATCTCACCAACTTCATTATTCCCTGTACAACTTTGGCGGTGGCACTAATGGGCTCGTGCTTAGAATAAATTACAAAATAGGACCACAACCAAAACTGAGAAAAAGAGGGGTTGAACAAAATCTACTTAATAAAGTGGGTCCAACACCATAGATAAACTGTAAGCTGAGATTATATTTAGGTATTGAGCTCTTAGAAAATGACTTGGACTTTATAGGTTCAATTTCAACCATGGTGACCACATACTATATTGAGGCACTGCAATGCTATGAGATGTTGCAACCCCGTTGATATCCCTCTCCTTTTTTGAATGGAAAAAAAAAATCTAAAAGGTGATATTTAAACTAAATATAATTATCTAAATAATTATTATTTCGTCTGATGATCTGATTGTTACACGGATAACAAATCTTGTCTGTCGGTCGGTTGAGGTCTTCAATCTCTGTAAGCTTTTAATCAAATCCTGTGCAATCACAAACCATAGTCAAATGATTGACGGGACTAGTACTACGAAATATCCTCCGACGCTCAAATCAATATTTATCTTTAAAGTGTAGAAAAAAAATGGGATATTATAAAATGAGATTCCTGAGGCTACTGGACAAATTGAAGAGAGCGAGCACGTCGGATCTGTTGAGGAAGTGACCGAGGTCACTCCTATTCCAACTCCACTGCTTGCTTCATATGGTGTTCCAGTATTTCTGCCACATCTGCCCGAGGAGTCCTTGCTCGATATTGCCACAGCTTTTGCTTAGAGGACTTCTTGGATAAGTGAGATTTGTTCTGGTGAGGGCATGGAGATGCCCTTACTTGAGTTCTTAGAGACCCCAGAGACCAATATAACCAATAAAATTTGTAACGGAATGGGTCATTATTATTTAAAGACCATCCGTTAATAACATATAAAATTAATATTGTAAAATTTTGAACCATTCAATGTATACACAGGATCATATTGACCACCATAAAACCTCAACTACTTCATTGAGTTAATTGAGAAATGCCATCTAGGTACCTAAAATTAATTTGCGGAAGTATATTTATATCCTTACATAATCTTGCGGAAGCACTTTATATCATAAGATTAACTTACCTACCATAACATGCATCTTCTTGTCTTCGTGATCCAATTACCTTCTTACTATCCTTTATCTTTATCGATCTCCTCAGACTTTAGGTTAACAATACCATCTAGAATGAAAAAATAAAAACAGTAAGCATGAGCTTTAAGCTTAGTAAGGTACCACCATATCAAACATACTAAAAATAAAAATATATATACACATATATTTTAACAAAACATGGAATAATACAAATTCGTTTCCAATAAACATGCTTAAACGTAATTATGTTTAAGGCAAAACTTAATCATGTGCTTGTAAACAATTTTTGCCTTTATCTTATTTCATATTTTCTTTTACTTGTTTCTTTTTCTTCTTCTTCTATTTATCTTGAGGGACCAGAACTAGTAAACTCTACTAGTGAATGGAGTAAATAATCGAGGATAAATTGTATTCAATCCACACAATCAAAGGCCTTAAGTCTTGTTCTTGCATGCACCGTTCATTTCATGTGTCCTCCTCATTGGGAGGACATTCCATTCATTTCATAGGTCTCTCCTTCATATCATGTGTTTTCATCATGAGGACCATTCATTCATGTTCTTGGTGGGTTCTTGGGGGTTCTTGGGTAGGTTCATGGTGGGTTCTTGGGTTTTGTCCTCATTGTACAATACCCTGAGGACGACGGACCACGTATTATTTTATGGACGGAGTTATCCTCGATTACCACAATAATTTTCTAAGACTTGTCAGGAATATTACACGCTTCACTTAAGCGGCAAGGACATGTGGTCAAAACATCCTCATGTCTCCACCGCAATATTCATGGCAGGCCAAAGATGGTTACTTGCTGAACGATCTTTGATCCGGTTTCTTATTATTTTTACTTAATTTAGTGAATCTTGATTCTTGTGTTTTAAATCTTTGTTCTCATTCATTCATCAGTGGCCATTTCATTGGAGTTCTTAATATTGGAAATCTCGGTTTTTACATTCTTGCTCTTGGCTCTTATTCATTCACGACCACTTTAATATTCTCAGGAAGTCATTCAGATAATCTTATCATCACTTAATGTTCTTTATAATCTTATAACTTTTAATTATGCATTAACTATTACTTCTCAATGTGCTCATCGCTCAATGTTCATAATCCTTACTCTTTCTACTTAATTCTTTATTTCTCATTGATCACTGTTCTTTACATCTTCTAATTTATATTTCTTATTGGCTATTGTTTTTCTCATCTCTTAATTAATTGAATAATTTTAGGATACTTATTATAATTTTTGACATGATTTTAGATAATAGCAGACTTCAATATTTCGTAATAACAACTTTTTAATATTATAATTTATTTTTTTATCATAAAATATGAGTAATACAATTAAACCAATAATTTATAATACTTACGTAAAATCATGATATTTATTTATAATATTATGAAAAGAATGCAATATTTTACACAAATCTCATAAATGGAGAATTGTAAAAGCAGTAATAGAGAAAACAAGAGTTAGGTACACTTGCCTTGCTTATTTCCTATTTCCCCATCCATAGACGTTGCTGGATTTTTCTTTCTTTCCTCTGTTCTGCCATGCCATTACCGCTGCTATGCATCTCTTTCCTCTCTCCTATTTTTATAAGCATAGCTTCCCCAATTCTAGAAGGTTCTAGAATTTTTGAGAGCATTTCGGATCTGGAAGCTTTTGAAATTTTTGACAATTTTCTCCTGTGCCGATCGAATAATCTTTCCTTCATTTTTACCCATTCCGATATTTTACACATCCTGGCATTCTTCTCGACATTTTACTTATCCTGATATTTTACTCACATCGGTTAATGACTTTTTATTGCCCATAATCAGTCCATACTGTCGTTTTATTGACCATAATCAGTCCAATTAATTACAAACGGATAATTCTGCCATATTTATCTATATTGAGTATTTTTCTCACAAGTACTCCGGTTATCATGCATTCTGGTCACTTTACATGTGCGCCCATACTGGTCTTTTTCAGTATACCAGTCATTTATGCAACCCAACCGTCTTGCTATCTTAGACGGTCAACATGTTGACCGGCTATTTTGGGCAACCGGTCTTTTCCTTCAAAACGCATACCGGTTATTTTACTCTATTCCATTAAATTGCTTCATCCTGTCATTTTGATTGTCCCAGTAAAATATGCCAACCGTCCAGAATGCATTATTCTGCCCTTTTGTATCATTCTGGTATTTCATCTTTTTACTCATACCGGTATTTTTCTTATCCCCGCCTCTTACAACTATTTCGGTCAGATGCCTCAATCCGTCCGAAATGTCATTCCTATCATTTCGCACCATATTGGGCAATTGGTGTATTCTTGCCAACTGCATTATTCTGCCCTCAATGAATTATTCTAGTATCCTTGTACCAATCGGGTAATTGGGCCATCCGGTTATTTTGCCCCCTTTATATTGGTTATTTTCTAAAAACCCATACCGGCATTTTATGGTAATTTCATACCATCCTTTCGTTATTTCAAACCGATAAAAGTACTTTGGTAAAATTAAAGCAGCAAAAGCCACATACTTGCCAATTCACCAATTCAATTCGGTAAAACCATACCGATTATTTGCATACCAGCCAATTGCCCATACTGGCAATTTTGGCCATACCGGGTAATTCGCATCATGCACCATTCTGCATTATTTCGTCCACAGTACTTCATTCCGTCATTTTGTTTCATGCCAGCAAATTACTCTATACCATTTTTTTCTTCTCAAAGTTCATACCGGTCGTTTTATTTACAGTATACCAGTTATTTTCTTTTGCATCATGCCAGTAATTGGTATACTAGTCACTCCCTTACAAATATGCTGGTTATTTTCTTTATAGTTATACTGGCCATTTTCATCAAATGTATTTCGATCTTTTTGTTCCATTCCGGTCATTCCTTTTTCAAGCATATCGGTAATTTTTCCACACAATACCTATCCCGGGCATTTTGCCGACCGGTTATTTTGGACATATAGCCAATTACTTAACATTTAGCCGGCCAACAAACGTTGACCGGACAATGCTCCTTACTCATTTTGGCCGATCAACAATGCATTGACTGTCTTGCTTCCTAACTCCATTTTAGCCGGTCAACTCTTCATTGACCGGTTATTTTATTCTTTCAGCCTGTCAATTTTTCTCACATTTTCTAAATCCACTTATCCCAATCTTTAATTATATTCATATTAATTATTAGAAGTTATAATATTTTAAAAATTAGTACCTTATAGGGCCGCCATAGAACTTCATGCTGAAATTGTAGATAAGCATTCTTCTAAGCCCCTAGAGCCCGATGTCCACATTAAAATTGAGGCCGAGGGTCAAATCATCATGGGAGAGGTTGAAGAGGCAGTAGTTAATGCAACGCCTGAGGTGTAAGATGTGATGGTGGCTAGTCCAGGGTCTCCAAGAGCCGAAGTCCAAACCGCTCCAGAGATTTCTACAGATGATGCAACTCATGGGAAGCCCTCTGTTTATGAGACAACTGTCTACAACCTTCTTTAACTTCTAAGTCATTCTTATTGTAAACTAACAGACTTTATTTTCACTATAGTTTCAAGAAATGATAAGTCGTCTCACTGAGGCTGCGAAAGGACTTACTCACGAGTACATAGAACGAGAGAAGCTTCTGACTGCTGAGGGGCGTATCTCTGAACTCGAGCGTGAATTGGTCGATCTGAAAGAGAGACACGGCCTTCTTAGAAAGAAGTTCTCTAAAGTGGAGGGTGAGCTCCGATCCTCAATCCATCTCGAGGACATCGTGAAGATATCCAAGCACAGCTACTGGGAAGGTATCAACCTTTGTAAACACATTGTCCAAATGTTGGCTCCTGACATTCATATTTCTGCATTTCATTTGAAGAATGTCAGTGCCAACCATAGTTCCGAGGTCTTATACCTTCCTGGAGATGACGAAAATTCTTGGGAACTAGTGCCAGAAACCTCCAGGCGTCGTCCATCCTTGTAATTAATTGGAGCTTGTATATGTACTCATTTTATTGATTAATGAAATACACTTACAACATTTCAACTCTCTCTATGTCATTGGTCAAACATTTTATATGTCTGACTATTTGTATTACTTAAGTTCAATTCGACTTGTTCGTAACTTGAATTTTTTTTCAAACCATGTTCGGCTAACAATTCTACCTCAAAGGTCTTCGCACATATACTTTCGAGGAATCCCTCCAAGTTTTGTGTCCTTGGTCTTGTTTGGACCACTTGATGACATGATTGAGTTTAAAGAATGACTTCATATGAGTCGCTCAGTTTCGTGATTGAGTTTCTCGGATCAATGATACCCGGTACAGGTGAATGGACTTCACATGATTTAGGGGTAGCCTAGGATATTTAAAAATATGAAAGACAAGCAAACAAAAGGATAAATAAAAAGAACTAAAATTTTATTAATACATTTCACAATTATAAGCATTCAATACGATGTAAACTTTACATGGTATCATGTATATTTATTGAAAATATTTTTTAATGTGACAAGCATTCCAAGTCCTAGGCACTAGTCTACCATTCTAGGTCCATAACTTGTATGCCTCATTCTTGAGAATGGTTGAGATTAGGAACGGACCTTTCCAATTTGGTGAGTGTTTGTTTTGATAGGTATTTTTGCCAATGGCTTCAATACTCCATAAGACCAGATCTCCTACTTTAAACTGTTGTGCTTTCACCTTTTTGTTATAGTACCTAGCGATCCTTTGTTGATATGCCGCTGTCCACAACCATGCCTCGTCCCGTATTTCTTGAAGTAAGTCCAGATTTTTTCAAAATTTTTGAACATTGTGACATGGATCAAAAGATTCGACCTGAAGGCTAGGGAGTCCGATTTCTATTAGAATAACGGTCTCGGTCCCATGGAACAAACTGAAAAGAGTTTCACAAGTTGGTTCTCTGGGTGTCGTCCTATATGACCAGAGGACGGAAGGAAGTTCATCCACCCATGAGCCTTGAGCATTTTTAAGTTTCATTTTCAGATCGTGCAATATTGTTCGATTGGTAACTTCCGCTTGTCTATTGTATTGCAGATAAGCTACGAAAGTATGAACCAATTTTATCTTCAAACTGATACAATACTTTGTGAAACGCTTACTGATAAATTAGGTCCCGTTATCAATCACAATAACTTTGGGAATTCCAAATCTACAAACAATACTCTATCGGACAAACTTGGTTGTGTTTTGCTTGGATATTTTGGTTAGTGGGATAGTTTCGACCCATTTTGTGAAATAATCAATTCCGACGATTATAAATTTCCTTTGTCCTAAAGCCACTGGAAGTGGTTCGAGGATGTCAATTCCCAACTTTGTGAATGGCCATGGCGACTGTAGGGCTTGAAGTTCTGTGTATGGCTGATGGGAGAGGTTCTTAAGCATCTAACAGTTCTCACATTTTCGGACAAAGTCCATTGTGTCATATTTCACACTGGGCTAATAATATCCTTGTCTCATGAGTTTGAAGGCAAGATTTTTGCCACCAATGTGGGATCCACAGATACTAAGGTGTACTTCACCAAGGGCGTACTTGGCCTTTTCTGGTGTTAGACACTGTAGGTATAGTATGGAGTACCGTCATCGGTACAAATTTCTGTCCATAATGGTATACCATCCAACTATTTTCTTCAGACGTTTGACTTCATCTGGGTTTTCTAGCAATGCATCGTCGGACAGATACCTCACATAGGGAGTCATCCAATTATCAAAATTGGTTATTTGTATGACTTCCTCTTGTGGATCATTGATGCTAGGAACTTTTATCAGTTTACATAATTCACGAGCGAACTATTTTGAGTCTCTCGTGGCAGCAGCACTTGCTAATCTGTCTACTTTCCCATTTTCTTCTTGCGGAATATGAATCCTTTCCATATGATTAAACGTGGAAATCAAACTTTGAACCTTGGTAAGATATTGGGAAAGTAACAGATTAATAGTGTGAAAGTTTCCTCGGACTTGATTGATAACCAATTTTGAGTCATTGTATACTATAAGGCTTGTGGTCAAACATTCTTTGGCTAATTTTAACCGAACAAGCAGTGTTTCATACTCGTCCATGTTATTCATCGCTGAAAATTTAAGGGTCATTGAGTATTTTATTTCTAACCCATTAGGTGTCCTTAATACCACTCCGGCTCCACAACCAACTTGCATTGAAGAGCAATCCATGTGTAAGGTCCAGATCGAAATATTTTGGAGGACTATTAGCCCAAATAACCTCAGGGGCTATTAGAATTAGTGTCATTGTTTTAACGATGAAGTCCGCTAGAGTCTAACCTTTCAAGAACGACCTCGATCGGAATTCTAAGTCGAACTCTCCCAATTTATTAGCCCATTTGATCAATCGTCCTGACACATCTGGTCTTTAGAGGATTCCTTCTAAAGGTTGGTTTGTCAAAATAATAATTTTGTGGGCCTGAAAATATGGTCGAAGTTTTCGAACGAAATAGACAAGTGCCAATGCCATCTTTTTAGCATGAGTGTAACGAGTTTCAGCGTCGGTTAAGATTTTACTAACGTAATATACTGGTCTCTAGCCATCGGACATTTCTCTAATTAAGATTGAACTTAAGGTTGTTTTGGACACAGCCAGATATAGAAATAATTCCTTGACCTGTTGTGGGGATGTTAACAGTGGCGGATGAGAAAGATACTCCTTGAGTTCTCGAAAAGCAACTTCCCATTCTACAGTCCACTGAAAGACCGCGGCCTTTGTGCCTCTCAATGCCTTGAAAAATGGCAAGTATTTCTCGGCTAATTTAGCCAAGAAGCGTGAGATGGCTACCAGCCTCTCAGTTAATTTTTGAACTTTCTTTACCGTTCAAGATGGATTCATATCCAAGATAGCCTTAATCTTTTCTGGATTGGCTTCTATTCTTTTGTGCGAAATGATGAAGCCTTAAAGCTTTCCTGAGGTCACTCCAAAGGCGCACTTAGTCGAATTAAATTTAATATGGTACGTCCTCAAAACAGTGAATGCCTCGTTCAGATTGTGAATATGGTCGTCCTAAAGTTTTCTTTTTACTAGCTTATTGTCCACATAGACTTCCATATTTTGTCCGATTTGAGCCTCAAATATTTTGTTGACAAGTCGCTGATAAGTTGCACCGACATTTTTCAAATCAAAGGACATAACTTTATAATAGTATGTCCTTTGGTAGGTCATAAAAGATGTATGCTTCTCGTCCTTTGGATTCATTCCTTATCCTCTGGATTCATTCATAGTTGATTATAGTTTAAGTATGCATCTATAAAATTGAGCAATCCGTATCAAGAGGTGGAGTCCATGAGCAAGTCAATTCTTGGTAACGGGAAGCTGTCCTTCGAACATGCTTTGTTGACATCGGTAAAATCGACGCATATACTCAATTTCCCATTACTCTCCTTTATCATGACTACGTTTGACAACCAATTTGGGTATTTAATTTCTCTGATAAATCAAGCGTCTAGGAGTTTCTTCACTTCCTCCCGAATGGCAATCAACTTTTTGATCGAATGGCAAGAAATAACCCTACCCCTATCGGCCACCACCAACTATGATCACGTACCGCTACATGATGATATCTAACAACGATGGCTACCATCAACGTCCGAACGGTTGGTGAATCTTTGCAGGACACCTATCACAAGTCTTGGCACCAAAACCTCCTCCACGAAGAACTACAAATCCTCCTCACTATCAAAGTAGAAGGAGAGAGCTTTTCGAACACATGAAGGAGAGAGAGAAGTCATGAACATAGAGGATCCAAGCTCTCTTGCCCAAACACAACTTTTTCTCTTCCACGTTAAGTCACTTCCCATCGCGTGCATCCTAGTGAGCCATTCACCGAGTGTAACTCTTCGGAGCTCAATCCACCATCTCTCTAAGCCGTTCCCTGTCAAGTGCGTTACAGGAGCTCAGTCTTCCTCTCACGTTTCCCACATACGTGCAACTTTACGTTCTTTATATCTTTTCATCTTTCTATTTTCTTGAAAAGATTTCTGATTTGAGTGTTGGAGAATAAATTGAAAAGTAAATTCTGCTAATCTTTTGATACCTTAATCGTTGTTTATGGTACGCAGGTAAGTTAATAGAGATGGAGACTAGATCTACTTAAATTCAACCAACTGTGAAACTTCGAGTGGCTCCCTAATTTGTACCACAATGTGAATCTTAGGACATATCAATATTTAGCTAGTCATTCACTTGGGTGCTGTAAAAACATTTTGAAGAAGGTTATATTTGTAACTAAATATTTTTATAGTGAATTTTTTAAGTTTGTTATATGGTTTTTTCTTAAGTGAGGAGAATTTTTTATATTAAATATTATTACGCAATTTATATACTTAGCTGTGTAGATTTTTATTCTTTATACTCTCACAATAATTGTTGACCGATGGTTAGTGAAGAATTCAGGTTTGTTTCCATTATACCAATTGTGTATGTGCTTCCGAATCCTAATAAGTGGCATTAGACTGTAAATGTTTTTGATATGTGAAAACTATAATTCAATGGTATTGATCTTGAAGGGCTTATCATTCTACATTGAGCAATTTCACATCAAAACAATTTCATTCTTTGATAATAAAAAAGTGGTGAACGTTTTGACGTGTGAAGGAAAGGTAAAAGCACTAAAAAGAAGGATAAGTTGGAAAGGATTAAGGATAATGAATGGCAAAATATGAAGGATCTTGCTGAATGTATAATCAAATCATATCTTATAAAAAATACTTTGTAAAAAATTATTTATTTATCGGACCCAACGAATGTTTGGATGAAATTAATTGGTCAATACTAGTCCAAATCGTTGGCAATGATATTGCATCTGAAAAAGCAATTTCATGGTTTCTGGTTGTTAGAAGGTGAAATTTTTGAAAAGAACTTCGATAACTATAGTTGTATTTTAATAAAAACGTTGGCACTTGATGAAATAAATCAAGGAGGAGGACAAGTCGATGATACTAACTTCGTTGTCGGTCTCATACAATTGCACTGTCACACACAATTACTCGAAAAAGACATGTTCTACCTTCATGAGGCTATTATTTTTTCACTTACAAACGAGTCTAAAAAAAAGGGAATTGATTAGATTTCAAGGGAGCTAATGCTTGGTGTTTATTAGTAGTCAGGGGTATGGGAGATTGTTGGAGAGAGATGGTAAGCCGGAGATGAGCAACAATTGGTCCAATCTCAAGGACATCAAATGCTTTCATTGCGACACACAAAATTACTCAAAAAAAAAAAAAGCTCTGCTTTCATGAGATTATTAATTCTCTACCTATGAACGAGTCTAAGAAGAAGGAATTGATTAGATTTCAATGGAGCTGAATGCCTTGGTGCCTATTAGCAGTTAGGGGTATGGCGACCCGAATCCTAAATTTCAAATATGGTTCGGACCACTCATGCCAAAAAACCTTAAAACTTAAAATCATTCACAATCTATTATAATTGCAATACAATTCAATTAAGTTATTACCAAATTCATCAATACATCATGTAAATATCCCAAAATAAAAACTACTAAAGATCACGGGTTGCAGTCCTAGGAAAAACTACCCAAACCTCCGTCAATAGCATATCTGGTATGTCTCCTATTGAAGGATAACATCTAGCCTTCATAATCCTCTCCACCTGAAAGTCCTGCAGCAAAGATAGGATCTCTCAACTTGTGTTGTGCAATCAACTCAATTTGGAGCCAATAAAATATAATTGTGAGCCAAATGCCCAACAAATGATAATAATAAAAAATATAACAAATAATAAATATTTCAAATATTAAGGATATAAAGGCCGCAACATAAATATAAAAATCTAATTAAATTCGAGAAGCCACAACATGTCGTAAACACGACTGAAAGCAAAAGTAAGATAGGTCACACTCGACCCTCGTATCACAAAGATAATAAGAGTACCAATAAACAATCAAAAATCTCCAGAATCAGATATCAAAAGATAGTTAGGGATTTTCTAGTCCAAATGTCAGCGTGAACAACCTGAACACCCAATTGTAATAAACAACATTGATTCCATCGAATCTGAATATCATAGAATCCGATACATAGATCCTACTAAAATGTAACTCATAGATTTCACTTAATCCAAAACACATGAGGTATCACCAATAACAAGATATCACAAAGAAATTCCTAGATCTTATTTCGTTACTGTGAACTAAAGACTGCATATATCCTCCTGCCAATCGGGTCAATTGTACCGGAAAATTGATACTCGTAAGTTTGACCTTTGACCAAAATCCATGATCCACGAAGACTGTATCGAACCAAATACAAACATCTCACAAGCATGCTCATCCTCTAACTCTACTAGGTACGGAATATCTCACTCGCACGGTTATCATCCGACTCAACCAGGTACAGCTGATCTCACTCACACACTCATCATCCAACTCAACCAGGTACAGATGATCTCATCAGCATGCTCATCTTCCAACTCGATATGGTGCGAAAGGCATCTCTATATGTCAAATCTAGTATCTCTCAGCATGATATCTTTGATATCATACTCTACGATAGTCATATGGCCATAAGTATCCCGCCACACTAGGCAATTCACTTTATCACCACTATGATATGAAAATCAGTATCGGATAAACGTAAACTATACTAAGGTACTGTAACCTCTCATTTGACTAAATACTTTAATATTTTCATACACTCTTCTCAACCTCAACCAATAATCTAAATACTTACGCAATCAAGTATAACGCAAAGAAAGCTCTATAATCACAATGATAGAAATGTCGTTCAATGCTAACAAAAATTGTACTTGCGTGATCAAGACTACACAAAGGCATTTATCACGGAATGAAGAAAGGGCAAAAATGAACCGAGATATAATTTATTTTAATTACTCCATCTATTCAACTAATCTTTCGTTTTGTTTTGACATGTGAAACCTACTACTGAGACCAAAATTTAATGATCACTTACAAACAAACCTACAAAAAAATCAACAGATCCAAAACATATATAATACCTTTTTTAATTTAACATACTACCCATGAAATTGGATTATGTCTTCAACCTCACTCTCTAAAATTAAACATTCACAGTCACATCATGTGATTTTCCCACACACAATCCATTCATAATAATTTGCACCCACCCTAGTAGCACACACACCCATATTGTCAACACTTACACTCACACTGCCAACACACCGCACGCATTTAAATACGCATACACACACACAACAGCACACCACCACATCTACAAAGATGACTATACACACAGCACATAGCTGCACACACACACGGCTTCACACACACATAGCAGTACACACACACATTGCTCACACACACACATTGTCAATTTACATTCCCCACCTCTACTGATTAATTTTGCCATTCCATATATGCATGCACATAAATATACTTATATATACAAACATAACTATAGTATACATCTATATGTATATATATATACATCTACAGAACCACGCGAAAAAATATGTTGTCATAAACATATATAAATGCTCATAAGGCTAGTTGTGCATGTGTAATGCTCTCATAACTTTCATACAGTAAGCATACACTATATACCCAGTATACATACGCACTCAACCAACACACACATTATTTATATTCAACGTATAACTACTTATATTTATACCCATAAATATTATTCCTATTACCCATTAATGCCACTAAACTCTAACCGAAATTTCACCATTTCAATTTCTTGATACAGCCGAACACATAAATAGAGAACAGATACTCTGATTTCGATTCCACCTTTTAATCGATTTAAACGGGACTCTCGGCAAACATTATCGATAGCATAATCAAGAAGAGATACGCTGAATTTTGAGATAGGAGTAGCAGATCATTTGCAAAGTAGAGGAGGATTTACTTGCAATTAGAGGAAAAGTGAAATGAAAGGGGGATTCACTTGCTCGTGGGAAGCCTCGGTACAAAATATGACACACTAACTCACCAAATCTTTGACAGGGGTGCTGATAACAGCCCACAATCTTCTAGCAGCAAGGCTTCACCTCTAATTTCTCTGATTATGAGGTACGCTAAATTAGAGCAATGTTGTGAAATTGATGAACGATAACAGAAATAAATCAGCAACTTACAGCAGGTTCGACAGCAACTTCAATGGTAGCCGCAATATTTCCCTTGACAGTCATGACCCAATAGCAACAAGCACTAGTGGTGAAAACAAGATAGTGCTGTGCTTCGTCTCCCCTTCTTCTTCTATTATTTCTTTGCACTCTCTCGCTCTGCTCTTCTTCTTAGACCAAAATTGGTTGTGGAAGCTTCCGCTCCCTCAAATGTTTATTTGTTCCCCCATCTTATTAGAGGAAAAGAAGGATTGTATATATAAAAATTTCTGAGTAGAGACACATTCATCAGGTTGTTACAGCTGAATAATTTGGCCAATAAAGGAGAATCTTTTGGTAGGCTATGGTCAGGAAACTGCACGCGAGTAGTTAGAGTAACGGAGAGGAAATCAGTTTGTTGGAGAGGAGATGGAGAGGAGCTGTTGGAGAAGGGAAGAATCGAGAATGAAAAACGTTAATTGAGACCATGAGAAGTTGGAAGATTCAAGAGAAAATGAAAAGGGCAAGAGGAGAATGTGACGTACTGGTTTCTGAATATTGTAATTATAGATAATCAAGTTAATATAATCAAGATTAGGCTTAATCCATGTGAAAAATTAGGTTCGGAGGTGGTGGGAGGTTGCGGCTTGGGGTTCCTAGGCAGCAACGCAGTGCCTGCCGGGCGCTCGAGCGCCCGGGGCAAGCTCTATTTTGCGCGAGTGCATGCTCGCTAGGCGCTGGCCGATGCTTGAGCGTCGGCCCACGTGATAAAAACTCGTGAGGATTTTGTTTCATCATTTTTTGATTTTCCCATGTAAAGAAGAGAGAGAGAGGGAGAAGAGAGAGAGGAGAAATTGAGGTTCTCGAGTTCAAATCCAACGTGGAGCTAGTTAGAAAAGTGATAGATTAAATGAGGCAAGGGCACTTACACCATTTTCTTTCTCTTGTTATTATTTTTGTTTGTATCTCTCGGCTATTTTTGTTCTGGTACCCACTCAAAATTTATATTTTACAGAACTCATATCCTTTGCATAATTTATTTATTATTTGATGTCAGATTTGATGATTTCACGCGGTCCTTGCGGGCCCTAAAACCCTAACCCAAGCTCGAACCCTATTTGTCCAATTATTTCGAGTTTTATACTTATTTTAGCATGAGATTATGAAAACCTATGACTTAGTTATGGATATTTACTGGTTGGGTGTCCGATTTTGTACATACGGGACCCCAATGCCCATGCTGACACTGTTCACCCATGCTAACACTGTTCACATAAGCCACTTTGGTATTTTTGTATAATTTTGTTTTATTTAATTGACTTCTAAATTATGTATAAACATATATACTTAATTGTATATTCCGAAAAGTATTATTATTAATCATTTGTGAAAGATTATTCGTCCGGAAGCTCTAAAGTCATGTTTGGCCCGATGTGGTAAGGAATTTCTGATTCTTTCAAGTATCATGTTAAATTATGCATATTTTTAAATTCATGTAAAGAATTAAACCATGAGAAATAATTATTTACATTTGTATATAAAAATTTTATAAGATATGCAAAGTTTATGAAGGGACTCCACAATTTGATATATTTGATGACCCATTATCCAGGAAGTGAGAACTTTGTTGTTGAATTTGGTTTACCATCTCTTAAGAATAAGTAATTATAAAATTTGAACTAAGAATTTATACTTCAGAGGATGGTATTCCATGGCATTCACTAGGTTATTATAGTAGTAGATCGAGGAATACTCCTTGGCCACGAGAGATACTTTGGTGGCATATTTGACCTTGTATATCGGCAAAAGATATACCGTCTACCACGGTATTGATGTGAAATTGTTTTGATGTGAAATTTCTCAATGTAGATTGATAAGCCCTTCAAGGTCAATACCATTGAATCATAGTTTTCACATATCAAAAACAATTACAGTCTGATGCCACTTATTAGGATTCGGAAGCACATACACAATTGGTATTATGGAAATGAACTTGAATTCCTCACCAATCATCTGTCACCAATTATTGTGAGAGTATAAAGAATGAAAATCTACACAACTAAGTATATAAATTACGTAATAATATTTCATATAAAAAATTCTTCTCAATTAAAAAAACTACATAACAAACTTAAAAAAATTCACTATAAAAATATTCAGTTACAAACATAACCTTCTTCAAAATATTTTTACAACACCGAAGTGAATGACTGGCTAAATATTGATGTGTCCTAAGATTCAAATTATGGCAGGAATTAGAGAGTCACTCGATCTTTCACTTTGTCTTGAATTTAAGTAGGTTCGGTTTCTGTCTCTATTAACTTACCTGTGTACCACAAACAACGAATAAAAGGTCAGAAGATTAGCGAAACTTATTTTTTGATTTATCCTCTAATATTTAAATTAGAAATCTTTTCAAGAAAATAGAAAGATAAGAAGATGTAAAGAATGTAAAGTTGCACATATATGGGGAACGTGAGAGGAGGACTGAGCTCCTATAACGCACTCGACGGGAAGTGACTTCGAGAGATGGAGAATTAAGCTCCGAAGGGTTGCACTTGGTGAGTGGCTCAGTAGGATGTACTCGATGGGAAGCGACTTAACATGGAGGAGAAAAAGTTGTGTTTGGCAAGAGAGCTTGGATCCTCTGCATTCGTGAGTTCACTCTCTCCTTTGTGCGTTTGAAAAGCTCTCTCCTTCTACTTCGATAGTGAGGGGGATTTGTAGTTCTTCATGGAGGAGGTTTTGGTGCCAAGACTTGTAATAGGTGTCCTACAAGGATTCACCAGCCATTAGGACGTTGATGGTAGCCATCGTTGTCAGATATCATCATGTAGCGGGACGTGATCGTAGCTGGTGGTGGCCGACGGGGGCAAGGTTATTTCTTGCCTAGGTTAAGCTGTCGTTGATTAGTGGGTACGGTGGTTTTCCATGGTCAACTGCTACCTCCATTGATTGGAGTTTGCTACGCCAGCGCCTTCTGTGCTCCCAGGCTATTATCGCAAAGATGGGGGTGGACTTGGGTTGTGATTTGCTGAATCATAGAGGCTGCCTGCTAATTATGACCCGTCGTTTCACCCTAGGCTTGCTCGCAATAGATGGGCATGCTTCGCATTGGACTTTGCGGGCATGTGGGCTAGCTGTCGGATCAGCTCGTATTGTGACAGAACCCATCACTAGCCCCCATGTTAGGGAGCTCGGCCTCTCCGGTCTTGATTTATTAATCTCTAGAATATTGTTAGGTATTGAAATTTTATTCAATTGGTCATTTATATCAGTTATTATAAAAGAATCTCGAATGGGATTATAATTATAATTAGATATTTTTATAGTAAATATCTTTAGAATTTATCCTATAATTTTCTTCTTTATCGAAAATAATTTTCCATATTAAGTATTATTATACAATTTGTGTGATTAGTTGTGTAAATTTTTATTTTTTATACTCTCACAATATTTTTGATCAATGATGGACGAAAGATCGGGTTAGTTTTTGTTATGCCAATTGTGTACGTACTTGTGAATCCCAACATCCCCATCCTTGGATTTATATCCAAGGGCGTGTATTTTATGATATAGATATTATTGAAATGATTATTTTTAATTTTTTTGTCACATTAACATCCACCAATTATAAAATTCAAACATAAAAAATTATAGAAAATAACCGATGGGTATGAGACCCAGGGCCCAGTTAAGGAGGCCTAATATAGTTGTAGGCGAAAGAATTAAAGTCAACGATCCTTGAAACCTGCGCAACCCATTACGTCCAAGCAGCATAATATGACCAAGCAGCCCATCATATCTGCATGGCACACAACGCTTACATGATCCATTTCAGCGATTTATGGCCGAGGTGTGCTTAACGACCAAGGACGGTTATTTAACCAACAATAGCGGTTGTTAGTTACAACCCCCATGGATAAGAATGATGGTTAACCATCCTAATGGATAATCGTTCATCGTCTATAAATATGGAGCCTCTTCATTTGTGAGGAAAAACTTGACTTAATTGGAACAAGACTTAAACAAATATCTTGTCCTACAAAGTGATTAAAGATGCCCAAAGTGCGTACTCTCTCTCTCTTTAATTGAGACGTCAAGAGCGCAACTTTTAAGATAAATTTTATTTTATAATATCCTATCTTTTTCTCCATATTAAAGATAAATACTGATTTTAGTGTTAGAAGATATTCCAAAAACTGTGGTTTGTGATGGCACATGATTTGATTAAAGGCTTACAGAGATTAAATACCTCAACCAACCAACAAACAGGATTCATTATCCATGTAACAATCAGATCCTTGGACACAAAATTGGTGCCGCCTATGGGAAGATGTAACAAAAAGTCCAGAAAACATAATTTTAATAAAATAAAAAGAGAAATGGTGAACTCTATGATAGAAGCCAGTGCACCAGTTAGGGAGGCCACTTCTGGTGGTAACAATCCTCCCGTCGTTGTTCCCTTGGACGATCACCATGATCCTTGTGTACGAGCTCTTATTAAATTTGTTCAGACACTTCGTACATGATTAGATGAGCGACCAAAACGAGTCTCTTCTTTGGCCACTCAAACCGCTACGTCCAAGAAAAAGAATAATAGGGGAAGAAAATTTTCCTCAAAGAAGATTGACCACCAGGATGACCTCGGGATTAGAACGACTTCAAATAAAAAAGTCCCATCGAGATTTGAAGGTTGTTTAAATTCTCGAGTTTGAGAGGATAGTCCTGAGAGACAAAACCTCGGTATTCTCATAGTCCGCCCAAAAACCATCTGAGTAGAGGAATCTCCTCAACAAAAAAAGGATGGCGGCTCCTCCCCGAATCGAGAAAAAAAGTCAACAAAATTTGGGACCATGTCTTTGGAGAAGACACTGCTAGAAATACCGTCGACTTGCGGCGATCTCCATTTACCATGGAGATCCGTACACGATCTTTGTGGCATAAATTCAAGATGCCTGCTTTTGAGCCATATGATGGAAGTTCTGATCCCATGGATCATTAGGATCATTTCTATACGCTCCATAGCATTCAGGGTTTGGATGAGGCAGCAATGTATCTTTACTTCCCTTTGACCTTAAAAGGCGATGGTTCTATCACCTTCAACAAAATTCTATTCAAACTTTTTAAAGTTTGGCTGATCAATTCTTATCTCAATTTACCTCCAGTAGGAGAAAAGAAAAATAATTCTGGCATTTGGCCCGATTAAAATAAGGGCCAAATTAAGGCATAACGAAATTCTTTGCCAGATTTACGGTAAAAGCCATGAAAACTCAGAAGCTCACCGAGGAGGTGAAGCTAAGTGCTTTTGTATCTACATTGAAACTCGGTGACTTCTTTAGGCACATGGCCCATAAGAACCCTCTGACTTTCAGAAAGGTTGAGGCCATTGCTCATACCTATATTGCAGCCGAGGAAGCCAATAAAGCAATATGCCCGGAAGACCAGCCCCACCAAAAATCAACGGAGGGGAAAAGAAAAAATGAGGATAACATGGGTCCCTAAAGACAAGGAAGCAACAAAAGTCCGAGTCGGCACCAAGAAGAGGATTCGGACTATAAGATCTGACTCCCTTGAATGACTCGCACACGAATATCTTGATAAAAATTTGGAATGAAAAGTTTTTTAAATGGCCAAAGGCATTAAAGAACCCAGATGGTAGTGACCAGTCGAAGTATTGTCATTACCATCAGAGTGGAGGATATAGTACCAAGGATTACAAGACGTAGAAGAAAATTGAGGAGCTTATCCGGAAAGGACATCTTAACCATTTTCTCTATGGAATCGGACAGACTTTTGGAGGAGTAGATGGAGATGAGACCGATCAACCATGGGGCTGAGTGGTGGCTGGAGTAATAAACATGATTTCCACGCGACCCGCCCAAAACGATGTTCCAGAAAGCTCAAGAATGGTCAGCGGCCATAAAAAACCAAGGATAGATAATAGGGACGATGTTATTAGTTTTAGTGATGAAGATTGAAATCATGTAATATCCTTCACTCTGATCCATTGGTTGTAATTGCGCTTGTTTGGGACGGTAGTATAAATTACCAATTTAAACGAGTATTTATTGATAATAAAAGTTCGAGAAATTTGCTTTACTTGGATATCTTTTTCAAATTAGGACTAAAAAAAGTCAATTAAGGATCGTAGAAGGACCCTTGTACGGATTAGATAATAAGTCCGCGCCCATACAATGAGTGATCTAATTAGAAGTCACGCTAGGTACATATTCGAGGACAGCCACCAAGATGTTTTCTTTCTTGGCTGTAGATCTTTAGACCGTGGCCGTCTTTGAAAGGTCAGGCTCTCGTAGACTTCATCGTTGAAACGATGACACTAATTCTAGTCACCCCTAAGGATGTTGGGACCAACAATCCTCAAAATATTTTGACTTGGACCTTACACGTGGATGGCTCTTCAATACAAATTGGTTGTGGAGTCGGAGTGATATTAAGGACACCCAATGGGTTAGAAATAAAATACTCAATGACCCTTAGATTTCCGGCGACGAATAACATGATCGAGTACGATGCACTACTCGTTGGTTTAAAATTAGCCAAAGAATGCTTGGCCAGAAACCTTATAGTATACAGTGTCTCAGAATTGATTATTAATCAAGTCTGATGAAACTTTGACACTATTAATCTGTTACTTTCCCAATATCTTACCATGGTTTAAAGTTTGATTTTCACGTTTAATCATGTGGAAATGATTCATATTTTGCAAGAAGAAAATAGGAAAGCAGACAGAATAGAAAGAGCTGCTGCCACGAGAGACCCAGAGTAGTACGCTCGTGAATTACGTAAAGTGCTAAAAGTTCCTAGCATCAATGATCCACAAAAGGAAGTCATGCAAACAACCAATTCTGATAATTGGACAACTCCCTATGTGATGTATTTGTCTGATGTTGCATTGCTAGAAAACCCAGATGAAGCCAACGTCTGAAGAAAATAGTTGGATGTTATATCATTATGGATAAAAAATTGTACCGATCAGGGTACTCCATTCTATAGCAATGGTGTCTTACACCAGAAGAGGCTAAGTACGCCCTTGGTGAAGTACACCTCGTTATCTGTGGATCCCACATTGGTGGTAAAAATCTTGCCTTCAAACTCATGAGGCAAGGATATTATTAGCCCACAATAAAATACGATGCAATGGATTTCGTCCAAAATGTGAGAACTGCCAGATGCATGGGAACCTCTCCCATCAGCCATACACAGAATTTCGAGCCCTACAGTCACCATGGCCATTCGTACAGTGGGAAATTGACATCCTCATACCACTTCTAGTGGCTTTGGGAAAAAAGAAATTCATGATCGTCGGAATTGATTATTTTACAAAATGTGTCGAAGCCATCCCACTAGTCAAAATAACCGAGCAAAACACAACCGAGTTTGTTCGACAGAGTATTGTTTGTAGATTTTGAATACCCAAAGTTATTATGACAGATAACATGACTCAATTTACTAGTAAGCGTTTCACAAAGTACTGTACTAGTTTGAAGATAAAATTGGTTCATACTTCCGTAGCTTATCTACAATGCAATGGACAAGTGAAAGTTACCAACCGAATAATACTGCACTGTTTGACAACAAAACTTGAAAATGGTGGAGGCTCGTGGGTGGATGAACTTTATTTTGTCCGCTGGTCATATAGTATGACACCCAAATAACCAACTTGTGAAACTCCTTAGAATTTGTGTTGTGGGACTGAGATTGTTATTCCAATAGAAATCGGACTCCCTAGTCTTCAGGTCGAATCTTTTGATCCACGTCACAATGTTTAAAGATTTTGGAAAAATCTGGACTTACTTCAAGAAATACGGGATGAGGCATGGTTGCAAACGATGACATATCAACAAAGGATCACTAGGTATTACAAGAAAAAAGTGAAGGTAAGACAATTTAGTGTGGGAGATCTGGTCTTATAGAGTATTAAAGCCATAAGAAAAAATATTAATCAAAATAAACTCTCACAAAATTGGGAAGATCCATTCATAATGTCAGCCACTCTCAAGAATGGGGCGTATCAATTATGGATCCAAAATGGTTGACTAGTATCTAGGACTTGGAATGCCTGTCACCTTAAAAATTATTTTTAATAAATGTACATCATATCAGGTAAAGTTTGCATCGCATTGAATGCTTATAATTGTGAAATTTATTAATAAAATTTTAGTTCTTTTTATTTATCCATTTGTTTGCTTGTCTTTCATATTTTTGAATAGCCTAAGCTACCCCTAAATCAAGTGAAGTCCATTTACCTGTACCGAGGATCATTGATCCTAGAAACTCAGTCACGTAACTTGATCATGTCATCAAGTGGTCCAAACGAGACCGAGGACACAAAACTTGGGGGCTTCCTCGGAAGTATACGTGCGAAGACCTTTGAGGTAGCATTATTAGCTGAACATGATTTCAAAAAAATTTAAGTTACGAACAAGTTGAATTGAACTTAAGTAATACAAATAGTCGGAAATATAAAATGTTCGACCAAAGACACAAAGAGAGAGTTGAAATGTTGTAAGAGTATTTCATTAATCAATAAAATGAGTACATATACAAGCTCCAATTAATTACAAGGACAGACGATGCCTAGAGGTTTTTGGCACTAGTTTCCAAGAATTTTCATCATCTCCAGGAAGGTATAAGACCTCGGAACTATGGTTGGCATTGGCATTCTTCGAATTAAACACAGGAACAGGAATGTCTGGAGCTAGCATTTGGACAATGTGTTTACAAAGGTTAATACCTTCCCATTGGCTATGCTTGGATATCTTCACGATGTCCTCCGGACGGATTGAGGATCGGAGCACACCCTCCACTTTAGAGAACTTCTCTCTGAGAAGGCCGTGTCTCTGTTTCAGATCGACCAATTCACGCTCAAGTTCAGAGATACGCCCCTTAGCAATCAAAAGCTTCTCCCATTCCACATACTCGTGAGTAAGCGCTTTCTCAGCCTCAGCGAGACGACTTATCATTTCTTGGAATTACAGAGGAAATAAAGTCCATTAGTTTACAACAAAAATGACTTAGAAGATAAAGAAGGTTGTAGACAGTTTCCTCAGAAACAGAGGCCTTCCCATGAGTTGCATCGTCCATAGAAATATCTGGAGCGGTTTGGACTTCGGCTCTTGGAGACCCTGGACCAGCTACCATCACATCTTCCTCCTCAGGCGTTGCATTAACTCCTGCCTTTTCAACCTCGCCCATGATGATTCGACCATCGGCCTCAATTTCAATGTGGACATCGGGTTCTCGGGGCTCGGGAGAATACTTATCACGACCCAGGAATACAATATACACAAGTCAAAAATAAAATTGATAATAATATTTTCATCAACAATAAAACCCAACCCGAGCGTGACAATCATACACATACAGGACCCAATATAATAAAACCCGTATAAAATCTCATCGGATATAAATTCGGACAAATATAAGACACGACCTGCTATCCACAATCGTAAAGGAGGTATTTAATATAATAATAACTGATCAACATAATGCAATAATTTTAATATATCCCATACATGGATCAAGGCCCTCATTCGGCTGAAAATACAATCATATCACATTCTCAAGATCTGAAACATACCCAATATGAACATATCTACTCATCGAGAGAGATCTGCCACATCAAATCGCGTCCGAACTCCCGTAAGCGTATCCATGCCACTAGTTTAAAGGGATAAAATATGAAAATTTGAGCTTAGAGCTCAACAAGTACCATATATATGAAAACAGTACACATAAATCAAATGGAAGGGATAACAATCACAACCGTGTCACAAATAAATATAAGGTCCGTGAAATCCCTGAAAACTGAGGAGATGTCTCATACTAAATCGTCGTCTGTATCAAACAGTCCCTCCGGGACATAATTATATAAATTGTGATCCAGTAAAAAATCTTGTAGACGATATCATATCATATGATCCGAGGTCATTTAGGTCGCAACCATCACCACATCCGTATGGGACACATACTATCGTCTAAATCTAAATCTCATAACGCAGAAATCGAGAGAAAACAGTCGAAATAAAAATATAAATCAAAATATGTTTCGGGTTTATCATATATTTATACGTACGAGACATTCCTATCACCCAACTGTGGGCCAATCAGTGTATCTCAAAATCAACATCCACCCAAATACATGCAAAACTACGATGTATACAAGAAATCGAAGAACCAAAGATAAATAATACCAATTTGAGGAAGGGTTACCCTTATCCGATGACCACGGCTATATCGGCTACGATTTAGGCCAATAGCTCAAGGCCATCAATATACTCTATCTCTCATAGATTAGGAACTTACTTACTATATTTTATCACCCCACTAGCTCATTTTATCCCAGTATCGGAACAAAAACCCCAACATACAATAGATTTTCACAAATTTTTAACGACTCAAACTCAATCACGTAGGACGAATCATATTTAAATTTTATCAACCAAAAGATTTTCTAAATATATCATAACCAAAATGGTCATCTTATTTCTCAACACTCGATTCCTTCTGCCTCAAAAATCTAAACCGAAACCTCAGGATAAAATAGCTCCTCGAAAATAGTAACCATTCATACTCGATCACATGCCAATGATTAACCCATATTTCTCTCATTATGCATACATAAAATACATCGTAATGATTCCGCCAAACTCGAGGCAACGCTAATTCTATTGGCCACCCCTCCAATTCGCTTGTAAAACCTCAAAAGGTAAATCGAACCTCAACCTCAATCTATCATTTACTCCCAAAACTTGAGATTCTTTTCTTCATAATGTTTTTAGAAACATCTGACCACTCTTCTCAATCATCTAGAAATAAAATCTCAAAGACTTCTTCTTCTTTGCTTCTTCCTCTAGGCACGAGATGCATAATTAACTCGCCACTCTGCTGGTGAAGTTTCTTCAACGTTCTTTACAAACTTAGATCACTCCAACTTCATTATAACCGCTGACAACCTCAACTGCTCCTCGAGCTTCCATTTACCAATTGAGGCTCTGTTTGATCACATCTAGCTTCATAACCGCTTGAACAAAAAGAACTTCACTTCTGATCTTCACAAAAGCTTCTTCTGCAAATAGAAGCTTGGTTCGAGTCCAATCCTGGCAGGGATTATTCACTAACTCTACAGTTTCTCCACTCAAAACGAAGACAAAAGACATTACAGCGTAAACTCCTAATGCAACTCTGATCCTAAATAGCATACGTATAGGCTAAGAATGGATTTACCTACCTATCACTTTGTCGGCAAAAGTCTCCTTCTACTCTGTGAGATTTCAGACCGATCAAATCGAAGCCGCCGCTTCTCCAAAATCATGGGACTTAAATAAACCTCCACGTAATCAATGTCATCAAACCAGATTTTAAATCATATTCTCTATCTAAAAATCCAAATCGAATCTTACAACCGAAGGCTACGGACCCACATGCTTCCACCGTACTACTCAGATTAATCACCAAATTGTGAATTATCGCCACATCAAATCCGAAGACTTCCGACCCAAAATATCACCAATAATATTCTCCTTCTTGGCTGACACTGAAGCTCCAATTACAACCCTTAAGCGATCCACCCACTTACATTGCCACATAACTAACTCATTTTCCAAAATAATTCTTCAAACCTTTATAATCAAATTGATCCATAACTATCCCCATATAAATAATACTTCTAAACCCTCAAACCAAAGACCTCAACTGTTAACTCCAAATCATAAGTGGAGTAACATTGATTATAAACATTCAACTGTCAAAACCCATAGGCAATCACCTGAATATGCTATATCAGAACACAACATCAATTCTTCCTCAAAAATATCACAACCTACCACAGATTAATTTGATCCATTAGAGATAGACCAAATCGACATTGTCGATAATCCGTCCTTCATTTCCCTATGAAAGCTCTCTTCTCAATTCCAACAAACACCCATTGCTCCTGAGCCAAATGTCCCACGGAAGCTATAATTTTGGATAAATCCTCAATAAATTGCTGAACAGATTCAACCAAACCCAAGAAATCGCGCATCTTCACAACAAATAATAGACTTTCCCAACCGGCCACCGCTTCAATCTTATACAGATCCACAAACATACCATTGAAGAAACAACACGTCCCAAATAACACTACTTCCAACCAAACTCATTTATCCTCAAATGGGCAAGCAACTAACTACCCTTCGCAGTTATGACACAGTCCTCAGGTGGACCTTATGCCCCACGTAAATTCTTCAAACAAATTAAAACATCAACGAAGACATCACAAAACTGACCCAAATACGGCCGAAAGATCCGATTCATAAGATCCACAAAAGATGCTAACGAAATCGCTAACCCAAAAATACCACCCAAGCTCACAACACCCGTACCTTTATCTTGAAGGCTATCTCACGCATATCCTCCCGATTATCCTTAATTGACAATACTCTGAATGCAAATCGAGTTCAGAAAATATCGAGCCCTAACCATTAGTCAAACAAATCACCTATCAAAGTTCAATACCTCCAATAAAATCAAATCAGTCAATCATGTATATCTATAGACCCAAATCGGATACTAGAGTCCACAATTTTAGTAGACCAAGGTTTACCCATCAGGGGTACATATTCTCAAAGCTCATTTTAGAAATTAGAAAAGTATAAAACATTTACATACAATCTCAAAGGCCATAGACTTATTTCCTTACTTTAACCAGAATTCACCATCTTTACTATCCCGAACACCAAACGAAGAGTGATTCTTCCAAACATTGCCTCCACAAAACATCATAAGAAGTGGAATACGACACTGAGAAGCCTACCACCGACTTATCTCACTCTCCAACTTATGGACAGTAGATCGAACTTCATCTAAATAATTAAAAACCTCAAACACGTTCGCCACTTTTTAAAACTCAATTTAAGCCTTAATTGGGTCACAAATCTCAAAAATCTTCCAAATTGGCTCACTTATAATCATTTGAAGGGTCTTCCATCTTACCCCTAACAAACCACCCTTCTCATAGTAACCAAACTCTCATCTGGTTGCTAGATTGAATCACCCATAACATCACTCACACGACTCATCACAGCCTATTAATCAACTTTTCAAGTTGAATTCAAACATTTACAACTCAAATTTCCATTCTTTACCATAAGCTAGACTTATCGTGCCAAATATTCGATCAATTTCTCACCCAAAATGACCCAAAATACCTCTCCTTATAACCTTTTCTCTGATACCACCCCTATCACGACCTAGGAATATAATATACACAGGTCAAAAATAATATCGATAATAATGTTTCCATTAATTATAAAAATCTAACCCGGGTATGACGGTCACACACATACAGGACCCGATATAATAAAACCCACATAAGATCTCATTGGATATAAATTCAGACAAATATAATGCACGACCTACTATCCACAATCGTAAGGGAGGTATTGAATATAATGATAACTCATCGATATAATGTAATAACTTCAATATATCCCATACATGAATCAAGGCCCTCATCCGGCCAAAGAAACAATCATATTACATTCTCGAGATCTGAAACATACCCAATATGAACATCTCTATTCACCGATAGAGATCTGCCGCATCAAATCGCATTCGAATTCTTGTAAGCGTATCTATACCACTAGTTTGAAGGGATAAAATATGAAAACGTGAGCTTAGAGCTCAACAAGTATCATATATATGAAAATAATGTACATAAATTAGATGGAAGGGATAACAATTACAATAGTGTCAAAATAAAAACACAAGGTCTGTGAAATCCCTAAAAATCGAGGATATGTCTCGTACTAAATAGTCGTCTGTATCAAACATCCCTTTGAAACATAATCATATAAATCGCGATCCGATAAAATCTCATACACGATATCATATCATATGATCCGAGGTCACATAGGTCGCAACCATACCACATCCGTGTGGTACACATACTATCATCCGAATCTAAATCTCATAATGTAAAAATTAAGAGAAGACCGCTGGAATAAAAATATAAATCAAAACACGTTTCGGATTTATCACATATTTATATGTACAAAACATTCCTATCGCCCAACTGTGAGCCAATCAGTGTATCTTAAAACTATCTTCCACCCAAATACATGCAGAACTACAAAGTATGGACAAAATCGGAGAACCAAAGATAAATAATACTAACTTGAGGAAGGGTTACCTCGTCTGGTAACCACGGCAATATCGGCTATGATTTAGGCCAATAGCTCAAGGCAATCCATATACTTTGTCTTCCATAAATTAGGAACTTGCTCATTATATTTTACCACCCGTGATTTTGGGTGCAATATTAAATTTTAGTTATATATTAGGACATCCAAATATATTAGTTCCATTAATTCCTTATGATGGTTATCATTTAAATACACAGTGGGTAGGTCAGCTACTAAACATCTCAACCTTTCTTTCGACGAAAGTAGCCATATCATATACTTTCCTGTCAGGACTAAGCCTCACCGTCGGGAGCGGTACCAATATTTCATACCTCAAATCACATATAACGACCCATCTGGTCTTGGACTGCCATGATCCTGTAGTAACCCCGCCCCCGGCAGCATGCATGATTAATGCAAGTATGGTTCATAGTTTTACAATATACGGAAATAGAAATATACATATATACTGTTCGGGTGTCCGAAAATCTTCCAAATCATAAACACTCATGTAAAACCACCACGTAACCGATAAAACATACATGCATGTATATAATTAATAAATTGGGTGTGTATAAAAATCCATACATGTTAGTAAAATCTCCAATAGCAGTCAAAACACATTAGAAATTAAATCATACCAAAATAGGGCTAGAGGGTACTTTTCTTGACATCATACTCCACAGATCTGATAAAAGGTTGTCTGAAGGACCCGATTTGTGCATTTCTCTCTCTTGCCTCACGCGCACCTGTGCACTGTCCTCTCTCTCCTCACCGCGTGCTACACCAACGCGCTGCCGCCGCTACCGGCCGCATCGAATGGCAGTCGCCGGCCTTTTTGGCTACCACCATCACCATCGTTGCCTCCCATTGTGGCCACCGAGCTCCCCTGATGAGCTTTCTCTCTCCTCATGACTTCTCCCTCCTCACTGCGTTGTGCACACTGCACTACTGCCGCTGCCGCCTCAGCCCGTGACGGCTACGGTCTCTCATCCCACGGCTACTATCACCAACCGACGCACCATCACCACCGCGCTGCTGCTGATACCTCCAACTGTTGCTTTCGACATCTGCAACGACCTCACCGAGCCCGTCAACCACTGCCCACACCAACCACCGCTAGCTACCCGTGACCACTGTCATTGTCCATCTTCGTCGTTGCCGCCGTTCTTTCCCTTCGCCCCCCCTCTCCTTCTTCTTCCTTCTTCTTCTCCTTCTCCACCTGTGAAATCCCTCCTCCCTTTCTCTCCTCTTCTCCCTCTCTCCCTAATCCCCTTTCTCTTGTTCTTCTTTTTTTTTTCTTTCTATATATATATACATTATTATTATTATTATTTACCTTTTTTTTAATTCTAAACCCAAATTGGTATTCGGACAACAATACAGGCGCACTCTCGACACCACTTCAAAATTTTGATCATTCCTCAAATTTTTATAGTATTTTAATTTATTTTTACCACGTTTGAAATACCAAAAATCACAATTAATATTAAAATAATCCAAATAAGATCCGTTATATTACAATGCTCATATGCAATTTTAGCATGAAGTTCTATGGCACTCCCCTTGCTCATATTGGTATCTGAGAACTCAAGTAAGGACATCTCCATGCCCTCCCTAGAACAAATCTCACTTATCCAAGAAGTCCCCTCAGCAAAAGTTGCGGCAATATCGGGTAAGGACTCATCAGGTAGAGGTGGCAAAATAGTTAGAACACCATATGAAGCAAGTAGTGGAGCTAGAATAGGAGTGACCTCGGTCACTTCCTAAGCAGATCTGACGTGCTCGCTCTCTTCAATATATCCAGCAGTCTCAGGAATTTTATTTTGTAATATTTTATTTTTTTTCCACATTAAAGACAAATAATGATTTGAACGTTGGAGGATATACCGGATAGCTAGTCCCGCTAATCATTTGACTATGGTTTATGATTGTACAGGATTTGATTAAAGGCTTACGAAGATTGAAGACTTCAACCGACCGACAAACAGGATTTGTTATCCGTACAACAATCAGATTATCGGACGAAATAATAACTATTTAGATAACTATATTTAGTTTAAATACCACCTTTTTGATTTTCTTTCATTCAAAAAAGGAGAGGGATATCAACGGCATTGCAACATCTCATAGCATTGCAGTGCCTCAATCTAGTATGTGGTCACCATGGTTGAAATTGAACCTATAAAGTCCAAGTCATTTTCTAAGGGCTCAATACCTAAATATAATCTCAGCTTACAGTTTATCTATGGTGTTGGACCCACTTTATTAAGTAGATTTTGTTCAACCCCTCTTTTTCTCAGTTTTGGTTGTGGTCCTATTTTGTAATTTATTCTAAGCACGAGGCCATTAGTGCCACCGCCAAAGTTGTGGAGGGAATAATGAAGTTGGTGAGATAGTGACCAGAAACCGGGGAATCGGTTGACGTTGGGCATGGTTTATTCATATTTTCTACGGCAAATTACTAAAATTATTTTAATATTTTTTTTCTGAATTCAGTTGTTTTTATATTTTATTTGAATTATTTGTATCACATACCTATAAAATTGGGCCAAATTTACAATATATCTCAAATCATCATATGGTGCCAAGAATAATTATTTCTTTTTATATTATATCGATATTAAATAAATAGGATGATAATATGATTTTTTTTTTAAATGTAAAGACAATTTTATCTTATTGACTTATTAAATAATTATATCTTGTACTATATCAATTAAATTCAGCACCGTATAGGGATAGGTGAACCCCCAATTATATCAGATATAAACAAATAATTTGGATTAATAAAACTAATCTAAATCTTGTAAGTAAAGGAATGAAATTACCAATAGCACACGCCACGCACGTTGTGCGTGATCTTTCGGTTAGTTTCTCTCACCAACTCTTATCTCCGAGTCGTAAGAACCTGCAGCGGGGGGCCTACTTTGCCGTAAGGTACTTGCCTCAGTGGGTGGGTGGCCGAGATCTGGATGGGTTGGAATTTGTAGGCGTGCCAGCCACTGCCACAATTTTGATTGAAGTGCGGGTTGGTTGGATTCCGACCCCCAAACAAGTTCTTGTCTTTGATGGCTAATGCGTGCTGCGTTGTGGTTTCCTTTATTCTATTTTGTTACTCATTATTACGTCAATCACGCCAACACTTTCAACTATTATCTTAATAACTTAGCAAAAGTTATTGTTATTATTTAGATCACCTCATATAAAATAACCTAGGTGAGTTCGATTTTACAAAAATTACCGGTCCAGGTGGGATCCTCTTCTATTTAATCGACCCAATTATTGTCTTATCATAGCAAAGTCAAAAGATAGAAATTGAAGTTGAATAAGAGTCATACCAATTGAGTATTTTTTTTGAATAAAAAAACTTAAAAGAGAAAAATTTTTACGCAGATCAATGGGACTCCATGCACCTAGTCCTTTGACTGTCAATATTGTTGGCGCAAAAGGAAGAGTAACTGGTCAGACAGCACAACACCCAACTACACACACACAGGCATTCGGACAGAATCAACAATAAGGAGAGATAAAATAAAAAAGAAGAATATAACATAATTTTACATGAAAAATCCTTCAAAATAAGAAAAAAATTACGAAATTTTAATCCACTAATAAATCTACTATATGTGAGAGTTGGTTAGAGGGATAACACGGCTACACAAGTCTCCTTAAAGACGAAGATGAAGAACAAAGCACACACACTCACAACTCTTTATTACACTTTGCGAGGACTAGGTGCTCATTTCCCATAGATCTCGCATGCTCAGAAGATCTTCTGAGCTGATTTTCACGTGTACTTTTTCTTTTCAAGTTCTCGTGCCTCCACAAATGCCTCCAGGCATTGCTTATGAACCTCATGTTCCAACAACAAAAGGTTCTCGAATATTACATAATATCCGCGCTCATTTTCAGAATCCATGGACAACTTGTTCATAAGTCCGTGGACAACGCAAGTGCATAAGTCCTTATACCATATCTACGTAATAGTCTGCGGCCACATTCTCACAAAGGGAATGACCCCAACAAACATTCCCTCATGACCGATTATAAAATTAGTTAGCCCAACTATGTCTCAGCAAGCTTTCAACTTTCCCTTTTGGTCATCATGTCTGACACATTTTTATTTGACCGGACCTTTTCAATTGACAGCCGCCCTTCATCAATGATGTCTCTCACCCAATGATATTAAACGTCAATGTGCTTCAATCTCGAATGGAATGAGGAGTTTCCACACAAATATATGGCACTTTGTCTGTCACATAATACCATATATTTTTCTTATCTCAGGCCTAACTCTTGAATAAATCTTTTCATCCATAACATCTCCTTATTGGTCACAACAATAAACTCGGCCTCTGTAGTAGAAGGGCGACGCACTTTTACAACCTACATTACCAAGAGATTGCCCCGCCGATAAATTTGACCAAATACCCTGAGGTGAATTTTCGAGTGTCAATATCTCCGGCCATGTCCACGTCTGTGTAGTTGACTAATTGGAGTTCTCTCCTCCAAATTGTAGGCACATCTTTGAAGTCCCTTGGAGATATCTAAGAATCAACTTCACGGCAGACCAATACTCCACCCCGAATTTGAAAGAAATCTGCTAACAACACCAACCGCATGGGCAATGTCCGACCTGGTGCACACGAGCACATACATCAAACTACGAACGGTCGAGGAATTTGGTACACCTCTCATCTGGACCTTTTCTATATCCAAGGACGAATATTACTTCCTACTTAACCTGAAGTGGTTAGCCAGTGGGGTACTCACTGGTTTGGACTTGTCCATATTAAAGCGCTGTAGTGCCTTTTCAGCATAACTTTCTTAGGACAACCAGAGCTTCTTGTTCTTCCGATCATGAAAGATTCTGATCCCCAATCCGCTGGTTTGAGGTATTTCATGGCTAATGGTTGTCTCAGTTGCTCCTTCAGCTTCTTGATTTGAGTACTATTTTGTTTGATAATTAGCATATCATCCATGTAGAGGAGAAGGATGATAAAGTCATCCTCAAAACATAGTGGTCAGAAGTAGTCTCATGATATCATTGTCTGACCATGACAGGCTCAAACTCCCTATATCACTGTGTGGGAGACTGTTTTAATCCGTACAGGCCCCTATTCAGACGACACACTAAACCTTTCTTCCCCTTAATCTTGAACCCTTTCAGTTGCAACGCACGGAAACGTCTAAGCACTTCAATCATTCACAACATGCAAAAATCTTAGAGCCATGTGGCAAAGACAGAATGTCCGGTAGTTTCATTCATTAATTTCTTTTACAAAGTACAAAACTTACAATTGTAAACATACAATCCAAAAAGAAAATAAAAATGCATGCGATGATGATCGGCTACAAAAGCCCCAGCTTCATTGGGACGAATACTCAAAGGGCATGCAGGCACACAACCTTGGGACAAAATCTCATTGACCAGAACTACACATTTTGGTTGGTTAGGAAGATGAGGCTCGTGCTCACCACTGCACTCGAGGTGTTGAAGCTAGAAGCTTAGGCAAAAGCCCTCCACCGTAATAGTAAGGGATCTGTCACCCGCTCTCACCAAGCAAGTGACCACAAGAGAATGTACACCGAGATAGGCTATAGCTATGCAGACTAGTGTCTGCACTAAACCCACTGCGGTGACAATGGCCTGGACCCATGGTGGACTCATGGAACTCCTCCTCCAGCAAGCTGCAAAGTCTAACATGTGCCATAGATAGAGTGGTTGTCCACCCCGATGGGAAGGGGAAGAAGCAACTTTCTCCCTCCGAGGGCTTAGCCACCACTCCACTAAGCCACCTTAGCGAGGAATATACAGCGGCAATTAGGAGAAGGAGATAACGGTGACTGTATGCTCGGGCCACCCTCATCAAAGTAAGAGAACAACCCAAGTGGGGAAGTCAAGACAGACTTGAAAGGAATCTTCAAACCTCTTGGAGCTTCCTTAAATCTCGGTTAATGGAAATGCAGGCTCCATACCCGCTTCGATCTTTCGCATCAGTTGGTTGATGGGAGAATGGTTCATGCAATAAGGCGTAGGAAGCCCCTCGATTTATAGCCCAAGGGGAATTGGTGAGCCATTGTTGTAGAAGATCACGCTTGCCACCATTATCCACAAAAAATCAATGATATTTAGAGAATCACCCCAAAATCTTGCCAAGCTAGGCAAATGATTTATGGAGTCCCACATCGGATGGAGAGTGGAACAAAGCATGCTTTACAAGCCATGGAGGCCTTTCCCTTGTAGACACAGTTTTGGGGGCCGTGGGCCTGCCTAGAGTAAAATCGTGTGGGTTGGGTCCAAAGCGGACAATATCTACAAGCGAGTACCTAGGGACATTACAAATAGTATCAGAGACAGAATCCGGGCCATATGCCAGCAAGAACGCTGGGCCCCATGAGGTGGGTGGACTATGAGGTCCCACATTGGTTGGGGATGAAAAACGAAGCGTGCTCTTATGAGGCGTGAATACCTTTCCCTTGTAGACGCGTTTTGGAGGCCGTCAACCTGCCAGGAACAAAACCGTGTGGGCTTGGCCTAAAGCGGACAATATCCACATGCGGGTGCCTAGAGGACGTTACAATGGTGTCAGAGATAGGGCCCGATTCGGTGTGCCAACGAGGACGCCTGGGCCTCTTTGTGGGGGCAGACTGTGGAGTCCCACATCGGATGGAGAGTGGAATAAAATGTGCTTTATAAGTCGTGAAGACTTTTTCTTTGTAGACGCGTTTGGGGGGCTCCAGGCCTGCTAGGTACAAAACCGTTCGGGTTGGGCCCAAAGCGGACAATATCTATAAGCGGGTGCCTAGGGACATTATTTCTATAATGTCCCGAGGCACCTACATGTGGATATTGTCCGCTTTGAGCCAAGTCCGCACGGTTTTATTCCTGGTAATCCCGTGGCCCCCAAAACCCATCCACAAGGGAGAGGTATCCGCGCCTTTATAAAGCACGCTTTGTTCCCCTCTCCATCCAATGTGGGACCTCACAATCCACCCCCTTGGAAGCCCAGCGTTCTTGCTGGCACACCGAATCGGGTCCAGGCTCTAATACCATTGTAACATCCCTAGGCACCCGCATGTAGATATTATCTATTTTGAGCCAAGCACGCATGGTTTTATTCTTGGCAGGCCCACGGCCCCCAAAACGTGTCCATAAGGGAGAGGTATCCACGCCTTTATAAAGCATGTTTCGTTTCCCTCCCCATCCGATATGGGACCTCACAATGAAAATGTAATATCCCAAATTTTCTTCGAATTAATTTAATATTAATTATAATTTTTGGTAAATTGAGCGTGACAAAATTAATTAAATATTAAAAAATTTTGGGAGGATGTTTGGATCGGTTGGGTTGGCCCCCGAGGTGCGCTTGTGTTGTCGCCCAAATATTGATTCGGATTTTGGAATAAAAGAAAACTAAAATGGAATATATAATAATAATAATAATAATAATAATAATAATAATAATAATAATAATAATATATTAAAAACAAAAAAAAGAAAATAAAAAAAATAACAGAAGATAAGGACTGAGGGTTCGGGGAGAGAGAAGAGAAGAGAAAGAGAGGGTTGGCGCGAGGAGGCACTGGTGGCTGCCGGCCGGAATTTTGGCGCTGAGAAGGCCGGCAGATGTGGTGAGGAGTTGACGCTCGGTGTCGACGATGGCCGTACACAATGGTGGCGGGTTGTGTCGGCAATGGCTGGTGGGTTTTGCGTCGGGTGAAGCCATGATAGCGATGTGCTGCAAGGGGGTGGCTCCGGGTAACTCCCCGGTGACCGCCGATGGCTATGGGTGAGCGGTGGCGACCGCAGAAGGCGTGCAAAGAGAGGGAGCGTGGGCAGAGGCGAGCAGTGCACGCGGCAGGAGTGAGGAAGCGTGATTTGGGTGTTTCGGGATATCATTTCTTAAGATCTATAAAATATGAGGTCAAGGCAAATATCTGTAAACCCTCTTTTTGGTCTGATTTAATTTTTAATTTATTTTAGATGCCATTTGAAATTTTTACTAACATATATATATTTTGTATGCCTGTTTTATTTATTTTAGACATAAATGTGTAGTTCATTGGATTATTTTGAGGGCTCTGAATATGGGTTTTATGATTTTTAGAAATTTATTATTTTTTAAAAAATTCAAAAAATTTACTGGACTCGGTGTATATTTATATATGTATATGTAATAAAAATATACACAAAACTTGTATTGGCTGTGTATTTTTATATATACGTGCCGGGTTGTGGTCACTACATTTGGATTTGGATTATTGGATTCTGATCAATTCTCGATGGGCAGATTATTTTATTATTTAGAAATTCCTTTTCGTTGGTAGGAAAGGTTTGGAGTAGTAACCCTTCCCATTTGGATAATTTGAATTGATCTTATAATATATTCGAACATCCTAATATATTTGACAAGCTTGAGGAATGCACCCAAAGTCGCCGGGGGAATATAGTGAGTAACGTTATCTATGGGGACACATTACATAGATTTTGGCCTAAGGTTATCAGGATTATGTGTAACTCTTCCTCAAGCTAGTCTTTAAATAATTAAAACCCAGATTTAGTGTATAATTTGTATTTTTACATTGATTGATGTTGGACTTTGATTTGGATATGAATTTTTAGACTTAGATTTAATATTCATCGATTTTGCCTATAATTGGGCTTGGTATGTCTCGTACAAACAATTTTAATTATATATTTTGATCAGAACCTTTGAAATATCTGTTGCGATATTGCTTCGGCTTCTACATACGCTATTGGATCTTCTGACAATTAGATTTTGCCTCAAATTACAAGCTGATTGGGCCTTAGAGTTGGACTTGGACTTGGACTTGGACTCAAACTCGGATTGGACGTTAGCTTTTGAAATTGGCCTGAATCACCTCTGTTTTGGTTATATATATATATATATATATATATATATGTATATCCCGATGAGGACTACTTTCGAAATTTGGATATTTGTTTAGATTTGAATATTTGATTTGAGTACGAGATTGCCATTGGATTTTGAAATTTGGATCTTGGATTTTTGTCGGATTTGTTATATCGACAAATTGGATTTATTGTGTAATTTGATTGGATTTTCATCCATTTGACATTCCCTCTGAATTATTGGACTTATTTTGTCTAAAATATAATACTTGTTGGGCATTTGGCTCACGTTTTCTGTTTTGTCTCTTCAGTGTAAAAGGCTCGGACGTATTGCAGGAGTTAGGAAGTGATCTTCAACTATTCATCCAATTTTGTAAGTTTAGTTTGTTATGATTTAAAGTTGGCATTGGATACAATTGGATTATGAAATTGGTCAGATATATACCCTAACGTATTTTGGGAATAGTTCAAATGTTATGTTATACCTCGTTATGATTTTTAATTGGATTGTTACCTTCCTTACGATATTTGTAGAGCAGGTCGTATTTATTTATGTCTGGATGGTCGTTCGATGTAGTCATGTATGGATTTTAGTTTGTCGGGTTCTATTTATTTAGATTGTCACACCCAAATTTTTAGGATTTAGAATTATTGATTAAATTTATTTAAAATTTTAAATTTTAGGAATTATAATTAATTATTTTAAATTGACCTACTTGATTTGAGTTCGTAACAGAAGTGGTGTTAGAGAAAAGTTACAAGGAGAGATACTTTGGGTTATTTTGGATAAATAATTGGCTGAATATTTGGGTATAATAAGTATTACCATTGGTTGATAATAGAAAATTTGAGTTGTGGAGATTTAAGTTTGAATTAGAAGGTCGAGTCGTAGGGGTTTGGGTATGGATTGGAAGGATGATCATCTAATAATGATGAGTCACACAAGAGACATAATGTATGGTTTGCTATAACAGTTGAATTAAAATTTTATTTAGTTTCTACAAATATGTAGAGATTTTGTTGGAATTTACAATTTTGGAAGAGTAGTATTCTGAAATTAGAGCTGGTTCGAAATCTCGAGGAGTAGAAGGAGATTTTGATTGACAGAAGGGTAGGTAATAAAGTTGGTCGACTCAAAATCTCGCGGGGTAGAAGGAGATTTTTAGCCGATGAAAAGGTTAGCGGTGAAAGTGGAGATGAATGAATATTCTTCAAGATTGGATGCCACAGATAATGATGAAGAAGTTCAAGTCAAATCAACTCGTTTCTTCGTGCTAGAAGACTGGACGGTGAAGTGTAAGTCTGATTTCGTTCGCAACAATGATGCTGATCGTGTGGAAGTCTGAACTTACTGTTGGAGCAAAAGAAAGACTGATGATTGTCCATTCCCTCTCGTCGTTGTGATCGGGTGAATAGTCATCCTTGCAAATCTTTCATCGCTAAAGAATCAAAGGACAAAAAGTTCGTGGTTTGGTCTCTTAAAGTAATGCTTAGAAAGAGGTTGAAGAATTTGAAAGATTTGTTGAAACATGATAATAGTTGAGGACTTCAAGATTCAATCTGAAAATAGTTAGTGTCATTCGGGCGCTAAACTTATGACGAGGAGCTGGATCATACTTTATTGATCGAGTAGGAGTAGTCCTGAGAAGTATTTCCAAAAGAAATCAGAACATTGGAGTCAGAACTCAAAGGATGGATTTGTTTATCTTTCAGAGGACAAGCTAAAAGAAAGTCAGGTGAAACAAAGTCTTCTTCCCGAAGTTTGAGCTTGTAAGGTCAGCTTGCGAGTTTAGCAAGAAGAAGTTCGCGAGACGAGTTTTCTTCGTCAAAATGGAGTCTACTTCAATTGCAGCCAAAGAGGCCATTGTCAAGGGATTGTTAGAATTTCAGACGTCTCGGATTCCAAAAGTCCAGATAGGAGTTAGACAGTTCCAAATAGAACATTTATAGTTACAGTTCATGAAATTAGAGCCAAATACTTTGTCTTGGAAGACTGCTTTGATAAGTCTATTTCATTCTGCATTTCAAGACATGAGTTTTTAGAGTTCCAAAGAAGAATTGGTGAAAAGGCTTAAAGGTTGACTTTTTTTGGGCGTTGTAAGCGAGTCATCTATTGAGACATGGGTGTTGAGTTCATCTGGCATATATAGTCACATCTAGGAGTCATTCTGTGATCATTGAAAATATTTTGGTCATTGGGAGTTTGAAGATGTTTTTCAAAGGATTCAGCTGAATTGCTCCTCGATCAAGAGATCAAATTCATTTTTGATATTATGCTTGGATTTGCGTCTATTTCAAAGGCTCTGTATGGGGTAGTTTTGTCTAAACTAACAAAATTAAGATAGCAATTGCAGAATCTATTTGAGAAAGGTTTTGTTCGGCCAAGTGTATTAGCGTGGGGTGCTTCAATAATCTTTGATAAGTAAAGTTGGATCGATGGGTTCATGTTTGGATTATTTGGGAATTGGATGTGTTTAAGCTCTTGAAGATCAAGAATTTGTTGGATCCATTTGAAGAAATTTGGGTTTTCTCTAAGATCGAACTATGCTTGAAGTATACTTAATTGAGAATTAAGTGTGAGGATGTGCATAGAGCAACTTTCAGATCAAGGTGTGACCATTGCGAATTCTGATAGTGCTTTTGGGCTGTCAAATATTTTAACGTCTTTTATGGATTTGGTCGATTGGACTTCTAATCGTGTTTGGGTTAGTTATGATGGCTATGTCAATGATTTTTCTAATTTATTTGAAGAATATTGAGAAATATGAGATCCGATTGAGAAGTCTGTTGTAGACTCTGAGAAGGTGTCATTTTGAGTTATATGGTCCTTGAGATGACAATTGAGAATCTGAAGAAGATGGAAGCAGTGGTGTATTAAAAAAGACCAGCTAAGGTCACAGAAGTGTAACATTTCTTGGATCTGGCTGTTTATGATGGGAGTTTCGTTGAATGTTTCTCGAGGATTGCAGTGCTGTTGGCGTTTTTGTAATAGAGGCGATTTATATTTAATTGAAGTGATACTTGTGAGGGAAGTTTTCAATTATTGAACAATGGTATATCGTTAGCGTCGATTTTGTTGATTCCTGATGGATCAGAAATATTGGCAGTATTCAGTAATGCTCCTAAGAAAGATCTAAATTTGTATGAATTTAGCATAGTCCCGCACATTATTCAAGGAAGTTTGGAATGTATCGCAGTTTGGAAGGTTTTGCGTACAAATGTTATGTCGAGGATGCCAATAGGAAGATTGGGCCAGAGGGATTTCCTCTTTGCTATCAAAATTTGATTCCAAACAAAACTCCTATTTGCAGGAAAAGTTCTTATGAAGATCAATGGTGATATCTTTTTTGGATGAGCTATCTTGAAGTTGGAAGCGATCGAGCAGGCTATCTCGAACATTTTGTAGAGTGCTTTTCATTACACATTCTAGAGGAGTTATGGTTGAGTTAGAGTGATCCAAGTTTGATAGGAACGTCGAAGACTCTCCACCTAGTGGAGTGGAGAGAGACAGTTTGACAGCGGTTTGATTACGAGTCGTTACAAGATTGGTTTTGTGCCTAAAAGAAGAAGCGAGAAGAAACCTTCGAGATTTTGTTTTGGATCTACCTCAGGCTATAAAGGACTTGATGATGGTTTAGCTAATGAAGACTTTTCATTGTTAGCCGAGATTTAAGGCAGATAATAGATGAGCTGATAAAGTCGGTTTATCGTTGCTAATCAGATGTTATCCTCAAAATTGGCTGATGGCATATTATTGAGATGTGGAGATTGTAAGGTATTCTTACTTTAAGGCTTTTGATTTGCTTTGAGGCTAATGATCATTCAGAGTAGCGCAGCGGAAGAGTGTAGACTTTTGGTTGTTTGTCACAAGATATGATTTGAGGCTTCAAGTAGGAGATCGAATTTGTAGTCCGGTTTAAAGATCGATGTGCATGGTCAGATGTTTATGGAAACACTTTGAAGAGAAGAATTTTGAGTTTGGAGGTCGTCGAGTAATTTGAAGATAAAGTTCATAGGAATCTTCCAAGTGTTCGGTAGGTCAGAGAGGCGGTCTGTAAATTGGCCTTATCTCTGAATTTGATGTATTGACAAGATATGTCCTTTCTGATTTGTATGATAAATATGTGAATGATCATTCGAATGTGTTTGGATCGGAATCGTCATCGATCGACAAGAATTTGTGTTGTGTTAAAACTTCAATTTGGATTTTGGAATAGAAAGAATCTATTATTGAGTATCAGATTTTTGATAAATCATTCAATCGGGAAAGTGGTTTGAGAAGTGCGAAGACGAAGTTCGGAAGAATATGCTCATTGTTGAATAATTGAGGTTAATATCGAAAGGCGTGAATTTTTAGAACGAAATTTTCATAAGGAGAGGAGAATGTAATATCTCAGATTTTATTTAGATTAATTTAATATTAACTATAATTTTGAATAGAATGAGCTTGACAAAATTAATTAAATATTAAAAAATTTTGAGATGATGTTTGGATCGATTGGGCTGGCACTCAGGGTACTCCGTGTTGTTGCCTAAATATTGATTCGGATTTTGGAATAAAAAAAAACTAAAATGGAATGTATATATAATAATAATAATAATAATAATAATAATAATAATAATAATAATAATAATAATAATAATAATAATATATTATTAAAAATGAAAAAAAAGAAAATAAAAAAAATTGCAGAAGATAAGGACTAAGAGTTCGGGGAGAGAGAAGAGAGGAGGGAAGAGAAGAGAAAGAAAGGGTTGGCACGAGGAGGCAGCGGTGGCTGCCAACAAGAGTTTCGGTGTTGAGAAGGCCGGCAGATGTGGTGAGGAGTTGATGCTGGGCATCGACGGCAGCTGTACAAGAAGATGGCGGGTTGTGTCGGCAACGGCTGGTGGGTTTCGTGCCGGCTGAAGCCACGACGGTGGTGTGCGAGAGGGGGTGGCTCCGGGGTGACTCGCCGGTGACTGCCGATGGTTGTGGGTGAGCGGTGGCAAGCGCAGAAGGCGTGCAAAGAGAGGGAGCGTGGGCAGAGACGCACCAATGCACGCGGCAGGAGGGAGGACGCGTGATTCAAGTATTTTGGGATATCTTTTCTTCAGATCTGTAAAGTATGAGGTCAAAGTAAGTATCTGTAAACCCCCTCTTTGGTCTGATTTAATTTTTGACTTATTTTAGATATTGTTTAAAATTTTTACTAATATGTATGTATTTCATATACCTGTTTTATTTATTCTGGACATGAATGTGTAGTTCATTGGATTATTTTGGAGGCTTTGAATTTGGATTTTATGATTTTTAGAAATTTATCATTTTTCTGAAAGTCCGAAAAATTTACTAGACTCGGTGTATATTTATATCAGTATGTGTAATAAAAATATACACGAAACTTGTATTGGCCGTATATTTTCATATGCACGTGTCAGGTTATGGTCACTACATTTAGATTTGGATTATTAGATTCTAGCCAGCTTCCAATGGAAAAATTATTTTATTATTTGGAAATTTATTTCCGGTGGCAAGAAAGGTTTGTAGTAGTAACCCTTCCTATTTAGATAATTTGACTTGACCTTAGAGTATATTCGGACGTCCTAATATATCTGACAAGCTTGAGGAATGCACTTAAAGCCGCGGGTGGCAGAATATAATGAGCAACCTTATCTATGGGTATATAATACATGGATTTTGGCCTAAAGTTACTCGAATTATGTATAACTCTTCCTCAAGCTAATTTTTAAATAATTAGAACCCAGATTTGGTGCATAATTTGTATTGCTGTATTGATTGATATTGGACTTTGATTTGGATATGAAATTTTTAATTTATATTTGAGATTTGTCGATTTTGCCTATAATTAAGTTTGTTATGTCTCGTATAAATGATTTTGATTATATATTTTGATTCAAACCTTGGGAATATATGTCACGATACTGTTTCGACTTCTGCACACGCTATTGGATCATCCGGCAATTGAATTTTCCCCCAAATCACGAGCTGATTAGTCCTTGGAGTTGGAGTCGGACTTGGATTGGATGTCGAATTTTGGAATTGGTCCGGATCACATCTATTTTGGTTATATATATATTCATATATATGTATGTCCCGATGAGGACTACTTTTAAAATTTGGACATTTGTTTGGATTTGGATATTTGATTTAAGTACGAGATTGCCATTGGATTTTGAGATTTGGATTTTAGATTTTTATTGGATTTATTATATCGGCGAATTAGATTTATTGCATAATTTGATTGGATTTTCACCCATTTGACATTCATTCTGATTTATTAGACTCATTTTGTCTAAAATATGATACTTGTTGGGCATTTGGATTATGTTTTCTATTTTATCCATTCAGAGTAGAAAGCTCGGACGTATTGTAGGAGTTAGGATGTGATCTTCAACTATTCGTCTAATTTGGTGAGTTTAGTTTGCTATGATTTAAATTTGGCGTTTGATATAATTGGATTATAGAATTTATCAAATATATGCCCCTAGTGTATTTTGAGAATAGTTCAGATGTTATGTTATACCTGATTATGATTTTTTATTGGATTGTTACCTCCCTTAGGGTGTTTGTAGAGTAGGTCACATTTATTTATATTCGGACAATTGTCCAATATGGTCATGTGTGGATTTTAGTTTGTCGGGTTCTATTTATTTGGATTGTCACCCGAATTTTTAGAATTTAGAATTATTGATTAAATTTATTTAAAATTTTAAAATTTAGGAATTATAATTAATTATTTTAAATTGACCAGCTTAGTTCGGGTTCATGACATGATCATTACTTTCCGTGCAGAAGGGCTGCAGAATGCATAGGGAAGGAAAGCGTGCTCAGGCCCACATGGTGGCATTCCATTAGAAGCATACCAGGGGTTAAAACTTTAAAACCACCTAGCATGGGGCTAGTGATAGATCTGCCACCCATGAGCTGACCCAAGATCTAGCCCGCCAACAAACGCACCAAGGAAGCAGCAACCTAGTGAGATCCGGTGTGGGCCAAGTGTGATGAACTACATCCTAAATCCCATCATTTATTTTAATCGTAATTAATTATCTCTTTAATTATCAAATGGACAGATAATATGTTCACTTGTCTAACAAGACGTGAAATTTCGTTAATACCATGACTGACTAAAAATAAATATTTGAGTCAATATTAATAAAATCCAAAAGCCTTGCCACGAAGACAATGCCATCGACATCAATCCAAATATACAATGACGTCGGACCATGTTAAGAAAAAATATTTGCCAAAGTTAAAAATAACACGTGATAAAAATCTACGGAAGCTAGATTCTTCATAAGGTCAACTGAATGAATCTAAAAATTTTGACATAATCAACCGATATCATATCATCGATATGTTGACCTAGAGAGCAAATTTTTTTACAACCATATACCAAAGTTCAAACACATACAAAAACTGTCTAAGGTTAACATGACATATAAATTGACCCTGGACAACACAATACAACACCTTAGGTGTCTAAACATTTTTCGAAAACCCATACTTCACAAACCGAGGCATAGAATTGGAATTAATTACATTACAGCCATTAGATACATTAACATTGTCTGAAAATGTAAACTAACAGGAATCAATCATAAGAATATAAACTAGAACATCTCGGCCTTTACTCCTACTCATCTGGCAAATATTTGTGCATCTCATTTGAAGGGTTAGTAAACAGCAAGAAAGTGAGCCAAATCTTCAATAAAGCACAATTTATACAAATGACATGCATAGTTTAAAGTTAAATACATAATGAAAGGAATATGGATCGTGATCATGTATAATGATATAAAAATTGTGCTGAAAACTTGTATGATACATTTTCAAATTTCTTATATTATTTTTAGTCATAAAATCAACTTTTAATCTTACTTTTCTTTAGGGACTAGGGCCGAAAAATCTTACCAACTAAACGGGCGGATTATTGAAGACCGGGTTATGTATGTTCCCACATAATTAGAAGCCATACTTTTCTATTCAAAATTCAGAGATGGATTGTCTATATATTACCATATAAATGGGGCCACACACCGCTTCTTAATCTCGCACTTATGTATGGTCGAAAATCGATATCCCATTGTAATTTACTAAGATATGTCAAGATATACTACCTGCTGAATTATCATTAATCTAATTTCTTAATTTCTGTGAAAACTCTATACTTTTTTTTAGTTATTCTTCATTTTCACACTTCTAGAGAAAATAATCATAATTCATAACATGTAAAGTTTTCGGCCATGATTTCATAAATTTATACTTATACTTTTATAGAGACTTAAGCATATTATAATTGAAGGCATGCAAAAGTTTTGAAAATTTAAAATTCAACACAAAATGTTGAAATTCAGTAAGAGAGGCATTTTCAACATATACCTTAATTTCTAGACTTTGACTTTCAACATATATACATTTTCAGCTTCAATAAAACTTATGTTAGAGGAATTAGAGTCTATATAAGTTACAACATAAATTTTAAACAATAAACTACAGTAAAAATACAGAAAATGAAACAAAATTAGCATGCAAATTTTTCTACATACTTTTTAGTTTAGGGACCTACATGCAGTGTCTTTTTTTGATTCTCCAGAACATATATATTGCAAATTTTAAAGTATAAGTGGTCTACTATAAAAATTCGTGGCATGAACAATTTAAAATTCAACAATAGTTCAGTAAATAGTATAGAAATTTAATTTATTAATTTCCTCAGTGGATTACTTAAGTATGTAGACCATTTTTATGTAAAAATTCAGTACATATAGGGGGTTAAATCTAAATTTCTGGGCATACAAGGATTTATATATGAAATTCAACTATTGAAGAGTATCATAACTTACAATCAGAACATACATGAAGTTATAGCGCAAAATTCAGCACATATTTTTACTATACTTGACTTAAACATGAAGTCTCGTGAAATGTCTCTACAAAATCATTAAGTATGGACATGCATACTTAATATACACATATAAATTTTAAAAGCATGACTTAGGTGAGTATCTGAACAAAAATGTTGAGTAGAAATGGCAAAGAATAGCAGCAAGAAAAGAACGGGTTTAGAGTGCATGTGTCTTTACTTGGATTTATTCAAATTCTAACTTGAGTTACCTCAAATTTGAGTTTTTTGGCTTTCTCATTCTTCCTTTCTCTTCTCCTCATCTCTCTCTCTAACTTTAAAAATCATAGCCAAAATGATAAAAATGAGTGAGGGGTTCTATTTATAACTAAGTGGCACTCGAGTGCTACTCAGGTGCACTTCGGGCACTGTGGTTTTGAATTCAATGCTCAAGTGTGACTCAGGTGCTCTTCAGGCATAAAGTCTCTATTTTCTTGACTCGAGCACGTGATAGGCCTACTCAGACTTAAGCCCAGATTTGAGCATGTATTAGACTCAGATTCAGCTAATCCGCATTAATTCTTTTAATTCAATTTTTTATATTTTTTGACTTTAATTTTAATTATATTAATTTAATTAATCATAATTATGATAAATTTAAAGATTTGGGCCTTACACAAAGGCCCGTGAAGTGCTGAGTCGGGCCTAATTTGCAGCTCATACAACTTGACCCAGAGATGGCCTGGCTAGCTCGCTGATAAACCCATGTGCTCCCACCAGCGCATGGTCCTCAAAATGGAAGCAACATCTGAGCAAATATTTAGTGCAAGATCTCGCACCATAGAGGAAGGCACAATCACGGTGCCCCTCAAGAAGGAAAGGCTAGCTGGCCCGCACCCCAAGATTCGCCCGCAAGAAAATGGGGGAAGAAAGAGGGGCTTAAACAATCGTAGAAGGAAAACTCTCTCCAAGCTCACAAAAATGGAAAATGATGGAGATGACCAAGGGCATGCAACGATCAGTTTTAGAACTACCTCCCATCAGAGGCAAACCTTTCTTCCTTGTCGATTACCAAACTCTACTGGTGGTTGTGCAGGTCTCTCACTAGCCCCAAGTGTAAAGCCCAAATCTTCAAATTATTATAATCATGGTTGATTAAGTTAATATTAAAAAAATTGAGATCAAATAATATAAAAAATTTATTTAAAAGAGCCAAAACTGGACTGGCTGAATATGAGCCTAATGCTTGGCCAAATCTGGATTTTTGTTTGAGCAAGCCTGACGCCGGTCTGACACATGCTTGAACCCAAAAAATAGAGACCTCATGTCTGAAGCATGCCTGAGTCGAGCTCAAGCTTGGCAAACCCGAGACCTCATGCTCAACATGTGCTCGACGCATGCTTAAGCGCGTAACTCCAAAACCACGGTGCTTGAAGCATGCCAGAGTGGCGCTCGAGCACCCCTCAGTTATGAATAGGATCCCAGCGCTCGTTTCTATCATTTTCGGCTACAATTTTGATAGCTAGAGAGAAAAGGAGAGAGAGAGAGAGGAAGAGAGAGAAAGCCAAGTAACTCAAATATGGGGGTTATTCAAGTTAGGATTTGAGTAAATACAAATCAACGCAAGTGCTAAGCTCCTCTATCCTTATTGCTATTTCTTGCCACTTGTTTTGAATATTTTCCATCAAATGCTCGTCCAAGCTATAATTTTGAAGCTATTATGTTTATAAGAAGTATGCACAAAATTTTTTTTATGATTTTGTAGCCTTTTTATGCAAAAATTCTGCTTATGTATATATACATACACACATATCCTAAACTTGGTTCCTCAACTGTATGCATCTCTTTAATTATGAATTTAATATTATTGCATGTGATAAATTTCGTTCCTTATTCTATAGCATGTTTTGGATTTGCAATATAAGCTGTATGTTTCAACAATTCGAAGAATTAAGCCCTACATGTGAAGTATTAAAGATGATGTTGCAGAAATTACCATGTTTGCTAATTTTTGCTACATTTTCTAAATTTTTGCTAAAATCTATGATTTAAATTTGTGCTGTAACTTGTAAAGGCTTTAATTTATCAAATATATGTTTTATGCAAGTTAGAAATTATATATATGTTGACACTTAAAATCTAGAATTTTAAATCACATCTTGAAGATGTACCTCATACTAAATTTTTTTGCACTAAGTATTGAATTTTGAGTTTTCAAAATTCTAAACTTTCAATTTGTGTATGATCAAGTTTTTGCTAAGATATAAGTATGAAATTATAAATTATGGAAGAAAACTCTACAATATATTAAAAATTATAATTTTATTCTCTAATGATGAGGAAATTAAGAACCCCAAAATTGTAGAACATTCACAAGAATTAAGAAATTGGATCAAAGATCAGTTTAGCGAGTAGTATTCTTTGGCATGCCATAGTATATTGCAATGGCATATCGACTTTCGTCTCTATATAACTATGGGGTTAAGACGTAGTATCTGGTCCCATCTATAGGATGATATGTAGATGGCCCACATTTGGATTGTGAATAGGAATATATGGCCTTTAATTGTGTGAAAACATACACAACTCGGTCATCGATTATTCGCCAATTTAGTTGGTGAGGCCTACCGACCCTGGTCCCTAATAAAAAGTAAGATTTAAGCATATTTTCATGACTAAAAATAAGATAAGAAATTTAGAAATATATCGTGTAAGTTTCAGCACAATTTTATACCTTTACACAGGATCACGATACCTATTTTTTCCGTTATGTATTTAAATTTAAAGTATGTATGTCTTTTGTATAAATTATATCTTATTGAGTTTTTGGCTCATTCTCAAACTGTTTTATTAACCCTTTAGATGAGATGCACGGATCTTTGTTGGATGAGTAGGAGTGAAGGCCAAGAAACTTTAGTTTATATTCTGATGAATAATTCCTATTAGTTTATATTTTTGGACAATATTAATGTATATAATGGCTATAATATAGTTAATTTCAATTCTAGGCCTTAGTTTGTGATGTGATTTAGCATCCGAAAAATATTTGGCATTGTCTAGTGTCGGTTTGTATATTATGTTAACCTTAGAAAATTTTTCTATGTGTTTGGACTGTGATATATGGTTGCAAAAATTTAATTTCTATATCGACAGATCGATGATATGATATTAGTTGATGATGTTAAAAATTCTAGATTTGTTTAGTTGATCTTATGAAGAATTTAGTTTCCACAGATTATTGTCATGTGTTATTTCCAACATTGGCAAACATTTTTCTTCAACATGGTTCAATATCGTCGTGTATTTGGATCGATGTTGGTGCCACCGTTGTTGTGGAAATGCTTTGGATCCTGTAGATATCGACTCATTGTGTATTTATTTTTAGTCGGCCATAGCATCGATGTGATTTCACGTCCAGTTGGTCAAGTGATCATATTATCAGTCAATTGGATAATTAAAGAGATAAATAATTATGATTAAGATAAATGATGAAATTTAGAATGTGATCCGTAATAAGAAGGTGGTATCAGAGAAGCTTTAAAGAGATGCCTTAAGGTCCAAGTTGATTGGTCTTTGGTTTGGGATCCAGGTTGGTTGAGTTTGGATTCATGGTCTGAGTTTGAATTGTTTTGGGTTTGATGTCCAAGTTTGATTAATTTTAGGTGATCTAACCCGAATATTAATATTTAGTAATAGTATTGAACATATGAAAGGTGAAGAAATAGGTGCTGGATCTAACTCTCGACCGGATAGGAAGGAGGAATATTTGAACCTTATGGAGAGGATGGCGAACCTAGGAGCTAGTTCCATTTCCAACCTCGATGAACCTAGGGAAGATCACTTATGATTGGTTCACGAGTGATCAAGTGCTGTAATTCATGAGGGACCCAGACCCGGCCAAGGTGGAGATTTGGATCAAGAGGATTAAGAAGGTTTTTATGGTGATTCGTTGTCTAGAGAAGGACAAAATGACATTCGCAGCATACAAGTTTGAGGGGGACGCAGACTATTGGTGGTCATGAGAAAGAGAGCCATGGGCCTAGAAGACAGCTAGATCACATGGGACATGTTTGTGGATACCTTCATGGATAAGTAATTTTCAAAAAAGCCTTAAGGAGCAAAAAGAGGATGAGTTGGCGCGATTAAGACAAAGGAACGAGACCGTGGCTGAATATGATGCCAAGTTCACGGAGCTATCTCATTATGCTTTGCACTTGATCCACAATGAGGTTAGGAAAGTAAGGAAATTTTAACAATGGCTAAAAGATGAGATTCCAAGGAAACTTGTAACCCTTAAATTGAGGACTTATGGAGATATGTTGGATCAAGCTCTCCTATTCGAAAAGGAGCTCAAGAGGGACTTCGAGAAAAAGATAACCAACTTTTGAGGCCAAAGTTTGGGGCAAAGTTCGGGGTCGGGAGGATCCCATAAGAAAGGAAGAGCGACGGAGAAAGGAAAGAAGGAAGCTAAAAATTATATGGTACCAAGCCCGCAATCATCTTTGACTGCGTGCCTGCATTGTGGAAAAATGCATGGAGGAAGGCCTTGTTTCAAAGTGTTGGGGTTTGCTTCAACTATGGCCAATTAGGCCACATGATTAAGGATAGACCTCATCTCAAGAGGCCGACGGCGAAAAAGCCCAACATTTTGGGTAGAGTGTTTGCTATAACAGTGCAAGAAGCAGAGGCATTGCCCAATGTCATGGAAAGTACTTTCACTATTTTTTAATATTCTAATTCATGTACTTTTAGATTCGGGGTTTACTCATTCATTTGTGATTCCAAAGTTTGTTTGCCATTTATTATCACCCCCGAGGATTTCGGAGTATGCACTAGTCGTGTCAACACCTACGGGATCATCCATGATTATCGATATTATATACCTAAGGTGCATTATTTGGATTAATGGGATACAATTAAGTGTGGATTTGATCTTACTAGATATGTATCATTTTGATATAATTTTAGGTATGGATTGGTTATCGAGTTACCATACTAGTGTTGATTGCTTCCACAAAAGAGTCTATTTTGCTATTTTGGGATGTGAACCGTTTTATTTTTGAGGTGTAATACAAAAAGAATTTTTCGATTTGATTTCAACCTTGCATGCTTGAAACTTGATGAAAAGTGGATGTCAAACCTACTTGGCTTATACTAGTACAATCGTGAGTCATAACGTGTTGGCAAGAGACATACCGGTGGTTTGCAAATTTGAAGATGTTTTTTAACAAATCTACTCGGATTGCCCCGCACCATAAAATTGAGCTCGAGATCGATACCGTACTTGGGTAGCACCGATTTCAAAGGCGCTATATAGAATGACACCGGCAAAATTAAAAGAGTTGAAGCAGCAATTGTAAGAGCACTTGGAGAAAGAATTTATCCAACCAAGTGTATCACCATGAAGTGCCCTGGTATTGTTCGTAAGGAAGAAGAATCGATCCTTACGATTGTGTATTGATTACCGAAAATTGAATAAAATTATTATTTAGAACAATTATCCATTGCTGAGAATCGATAATTTATTTGATCAGTTGCAAGGGGCTTAAGTGTTTTCAAATATTAATCTTCATTTGGGATACTATCAATCGAGGATTAAGAAGATGTGGCTAAGATTGCATTCCGAATGAGGTATGGGTATTATGAGTTTTTGGTTGTCTTTTGGATTGACTAATACCCCCTACATATTTTATGGACTTGATGAATCGAGTATTCTAACCCTACTTGGATAAATTCATGGAGGTATTCATCGACGACATTTTGCTCTACTCAAGGAGTTATGATGAGTACGAGATACATTTGAGAATGTGCTCTAAACACTCCGAGAGAGGAGATTATATGCCAAGCTGAAAAAGTATGAATTTTGGCTCGATGAAGTAATGTTTTTGGGACATGTTATTTTGAATGAAGGGATTTCAGTTGACTGGAAAAAAAATTGAGGCCATTCTTAATTGGAGCAGACTAATGATAGTAACAGAGGTTTGAAACATTTTTAGAATGGCAGGTTATTATTGGAGATTTGTGGAAAATTTGTCTAGAATTGTCATGCCATTGACCCGATTGATACAGAAGGAAACCAAGTTTGTTTGGACAGAAGAATGGGAGCACAGCTTCTAAGAGTTAAAGATCCAGTTAACAACCACCCCAATTTTGACAAATCTAAAAGGATACGGTGGGTTTGTGGTTTATTGTGATCCATCCAAGACCGGATTAGGTTACGTTTTAATGCAACATGGGAATGTGATAGATTATGGGTTAAGGCAATTGAAGATTCATGAAAGAAACTACCCAACTCATGACTTAGAATTGGCGGTAGTGATCTTTGCCTTGAATATTTTAAGGCACTATTTATACAGTGAGAGATTTTTAGAGTACTCAGATCATAAAAGCCTCAAGTACTCAGAAAAAACTGAATGTGAGGCAAAGAAGATGGATGAACTTTCTAAAGAATTATGATTGTGAAATACAATATTGACTAAGAAAGCTAATATCGTGACGGATGCAATAAGTCGCCAAAGCAACTTGGTAGCTAACTTGAAAATTAAAGAGATGGAGATGCTTGAGTGCATGAAGTAATGTGATATTAAGAGACATTTCCAAGCCAACCGGATAATTTTGTCATATTTTTAGATTTAACCTGAGATATTAGAGAAAATGAAAGGTAATCAAATAAATGATCCATTTTTTGTGGATATCGTTGGAGATTTGTGTTGAGACTCTAGAACTAATTTTAGTGTTTATGTTGATGGAATCTTGAAGTTTTGAGATCGGATATGTGTACCAAATATTAGAGAATTGAAGAAGGAAATCAAGAATGAAGCCCATCGATCCAAGTATACAATCCACCTAAGGATTAATAAAATGTATTAAAATTTGAGAAAAATATTTTGATGGAAGAACGTGAGAAGAAAAATTGCAACTTATGTGGAGAGATGCCTAACTTGTTAACAGTTGAAGGCCGATCACAAGAAATTACCCAACCTATTACAACCAATGCCTATTCCTAGCTAGAAGTAGAAAGACAAATGAATGGATTTTGTAATGGGATTACTGAGAACACCAAGTAACCATGATGCAATTTGAATTATTGTTGACCGGCTCATGAAATCAGCGCATTTCCTAACTGTTCGGATGACCTTCTAAAGAGATCAGTTGGCAAGGATGTATATTAATGAGATAGTTATGTTACATGGTGTACTAGCATCTATTTTGTCCAATCAAGATCTAAGATTTGTTTCCAAGTTTTGGAAATGTTTGCATTGTAAATTGGGGACCAGCTTAAAATTTAGCATAACTTATCATCCGTAAACAGATCGGTAATTAGAGTAAACTATCCAAATTTTGGAGGACATACTAAGAGTTTTAGTTTTAGAATTGAAAGGTAATTGGAATGATCACTTAGTATTGGCAGAATTTATTTACAATAATTACTATTAAGCAAGTATTGGGATGACTCTATTTAAAACATTATATGGGAGGAAAATGTCGCTCTTGATCCATTGGGAAGCTACGGGCGAAAGACGACTTTTGGGATCGGAAGTTATTAAGGAGATATCAGACAAGGTCAGGTTGATTCATGAAAAATTAAAAGTAGTTTAAAGTAGACAAAAGAGTTACGTTGACTGAAGGAAATCAGAGCTAAATTTTGTAGTTGGAGAATATGCCTTTTTGAAGATATCACCAGCAAATAGAATCTCGAGGTTTGGGATCAAGAGAAAATTGAAGGCAAGGTTCATTGGGCTATTTAAATCTTGGAGAAAATATGTAAAGTGGTCTATCGATTGGCTCTGTGACCTAGTTTGGAGGAGGTGCACAATATTTTTCATGTGTCGATGCTAGGAAGTATATTTATGATCCGATGCACATTATTGAGTATGAACAGTTAGGGATTAATGAAGATCTAATATACGTCGAGAAATCGGTTCAGATTTTGTGTTGCCGAGATAAGGTATTTCGGATGAAGATTATACCGTTGGTCATGATCTTATGGAGAAATCATTCCTATGAAGAGGCCACATGGGAGAGGGAAGACGAAATTCAGGATACGCATCCACACTTATTTCACCAATGAGGTATGTAATTTCTGTTAAATTTTGATAAAGAAATTTTTGTAAGGAATGGAAGATTGTAAGGCTTGAATCTTCAGATTATTATAATCATAGTCAATTAAATTAATATAATAATAATTGATGTTAAAAGATATAAAAAATCGGGTTAAAAGAGTTAAAATTAGACAAGTTGAATTTAAGCCTAATGCGTGCTTGAATATGGAGTTGAGCCTGACCACGCCTGATGTGTGTTTGAGTCTAAAAAAAAGAGACCATGTTCCTAAAGTGACGTGTGTTTAAGCTCGGCAGACCCGAGACCATGCATCTAATGCGTGTTTAACTCGTGCTCAAGTGCGCATGGCCAAAACCGTGGCACCTAAAGTGCGCCTGAGTGGCACTCGAGCACACTCAGTTATAAATAGGACCCCCGCACTCGTTTTTTTCATTTCGACTACGACTTTTAGAGCTAGAGAGAGAGGAAGAGAAATAAAGTCAAAAAACTCGAATTTGGTTATGATTTAAGTTGAGATTTGAGCAAATTCAAGTCAAAGTAAGTGCGCTCTAAGCTCTTTTATTATTATTGCTAATTCTTTCCAATTCTTCCGAGTGTTTTGTTCAAATAATCGTCTAAACTATCATTTCAAAGCCATTATATTTATAAGAAGTATGCATGTAAATTTTTCATGATTTTGTAGCATTTTTAGGCAAAAATTCTACTCATATATATATACATATACATATACATATACATATACATATACATGCACACATGTCCTGAACTTGGTTCCTCGGCTGTATGCATGCCTTTAATTTTGAATTTAATGTTGTTGCATGTTATAAATTTCATTCCTTATGATATAATATGTTTTGGGCTTATAATATAAGTTGCGTGTTTCAATAATTTGAAGAATTAACCCTATATGTAAAGTATTAAAGCTGATATTATGAAAATTATCATGTTTACTGATTTTTGCTACATTTTCGAATTTCAGTTCAAGTCTATGGTTTAAATTTGTGCTGTAACTTATAAAGATCCTAATTTATCAAGTATAAATTTTATGCAAGTCGAAAATTATATATATGTTGGGACTTAAAATCTAGAATTTTAAATCATATGCTAAAGATGCACCTCATGTTAAATTTTCTACATTAAATACTGAATTTTGAGTTTTCAGAATTCTAGACTTTCAATTGATGTACAATCAAGTTTTTGCTAAAATATATGTATAAAATTATGAATTATAAAAGAAAACTCTATAATATATTAAGAATTATAATTATATTTTCTGAGAGTAAGAAAATTAAGAACTCCAGAAAGTGTAGAGTTTTTACAAGAATTAAAAAAATTGGACCAAAGATTATTTTAACGAGTAGTATTCTTTGACTTGACTTAATATATTATAGCATATATTGACTTTTAACTCTACATAACCACGGGGTTAAGAAGCGGTGTTTAACCATATCTATAGGGTGATATGTAAATGGCCGATATATAGGTCTTGAATAAAAGTGTATGATCTTTGGTTATATGAGAATATATACAGCCCAATTTTTGATTGTTTGCCTTTTTAGTGGGTAAGGTCTACCGATCCTAATTCCTAAAGAAAAGTAAAATTTAAGTACGTTTTCATGATTAAAAATAAGATAAGAAATTTAAAAATTTATCATAAAAGTTTTCAGCACAATTTTATACCTTTACACATGATCACGATTCCTATTCCTTCCATTACGTATTTAAATTTAATGTATGCAATTCTTTATATAAATTGTACCTTATTAAATATTTGATTTACTATCCTACTATTTTACTAACCCGTCAGATGAGATACACGAATATTTGCTAGATGAGCATGAGTGAAGGCCAAGAAGCTTTAGTTTATGTTCCTATGAATAATTCTTGTTGGTTTATATTTTTGGACAATGTTAATGTATTTAATGGCTGTAATGTAGTTAATTTCAATTCCAGGCCTCGGTTCATGATGTAGTTTGGCTTTCAAAAAATATCCAGAGGCCTAAGGTGTTGTGTTGCATTGTTTGGTGTTAGTTTGTATGTCATGTTAACCATAGACAGTTTTTGTATATGTTTGGACTGTGATATTTTGTTGCAAAAATCTAATTTTTAGGTCAACAGATCGATAATATAATATTGGTTGATGATGTTGAAAATTCTAGATTCATTCAATTGATCTTATGTAGAGTTTAATTTCTGCAGATTATTGTCACGCGTTATTTTTAGCTTTGGCAGGCATTTTTCCTTAACATGATCCGACGTTATTGTGTATTTGAGTCAATGTCGGTGTCATTGTTGTCATGGCAATGCTTTTGGGTCTTGTAAATATTGACTTGTGTATTTATTGTTAGTCAGTCATGGTATCGATGAGATTTTACGTTTGATTGATCAAGTAATCATATTATCAGTTAATTGGATAATTAAAGAGATAATTGATTATAATTAAGATAAATGACGGAATTTAGTATGTAATTCATCACATCAATGTCTCACGTTGTGTCGGTGGAGGAGATGACTCGTATAGCAGGGCACAGAGAGCCCCCTCTGCCTACAATCAGGGAAGGATTGGCGGGCGACCTTTCTCTTCATTGTCAGTGTCCAGTAATCTCTTCCTCCTCTAGTTAGCTACCCCTCCGTGGGTGCACTCGATAGTCAGCCACTCATTTGTGAGTCCTCACTTCTCTCTTCTTGCCAATCGCTCCCTTGCGAGAGCCACCGTCTCAATGCCGCCATCTGGCCAGGTGCACTCATCGGAGTCTTGTCCTCTATCTCTAAACCGCTCCTTACCAAGTGCCGTCAAAACTGCCCTTTAGTTGGACACACTTGTCAGAACTCAATCTTTCATATCTCAAAGCCACCCTTGGCCAGGTTTACTTTGTAAGAGCTCAGTCCTTCATTTCTTTAAGCTGTCATCGATCGGGTGCACTTATTAGAGCTCAATCCTTCATCTCACAAAACTACTCTCGATCGGGTGCACTAAGTTGAAGCCTTGTCCTCGATCCCCTACTTGCCCCCAAGTTGGACGCACTCAGTAGGAGCCTTGTCCTTCATTCCAAGCCACCCCAGACATATTCATCGGAGTCTTATCCTCTATCCGTAAGCCGCTCATTAGCCAAGCGCATTAAACACTCAATCCTCCTAATATGTATCCATGCATTTCTTTCATATTCTTCATCTTTTTATCAATTAAGAAAAATTTTTAATTTGAGAGTTGGAGGATATACTATAAAATGAGTCTCACAAATCTCTGATATTCTATTTATTAGTTGTGGGGTGTAGGATCCAGGTTCATAATAATGAAAATCGGATCCACTCAAATTCGACCTAGCGTGAAAGATGGAGTAATTTTTTAATCCGTATAATAATCTGAATCTTGATATGTGTCAAATTCAATATAGAATAAAAACTCCTTAATCTCTTTTGGGACTAGATCTGGGATGAACTTTTATCCCAACTTACACGGGAGAAAATTCCTCCACCACTAAATGAACATTTTATTTATTCTAATGATCAAAAATAAAAAATAAAAAATAAAATTATTTTTATTTAATAATTTGTTTTAATCTCTACATTTTAGTTTTTATTATTTCATTATGAGTTTTAAAATAAAAAAATTAATTAATTAAAGGATCATAAAATCTCCTCCAGCTTGGTGTACTTGTCATAAAATAATAAAAAAATTCAATTAATAAGAGGATCATAAACGCTCCCCCACCCTGGAGTACTTGAGAATGCGAAGTTCACTTACCAGACGAAAAAGAGGAGGGAGAAATTAGGTGGCTGGACAGCGGGTGGGTGTGGACGTGGACTTGAAGCAGTTTTAGAAGGGAGAACGGGCCTAACCAGCCAAGCTGTCAGTTGCCGTGGTAGGTGAATGACAAAACTCTTTCGAGTTTTTCTTTTTCCGGGCGTGATGGTTTTCTCCCTCTCACACGCATTCTCTTTCTCTCTCTGTCTCTCTCTCTCTCGGTTTAAATTTCACGAGAAGCCTGGAGTTTTTATAGACACCAGCAGAGAGACACTGGCCTACTCATGTTGAATCCAAAACTTGCCCTGATCAAACTCACTTAATAAGATATCTGTTATCTTTCGTGGGCTTTGAGAAAGCTGTATCTCTCTCTCGGCATATGTTTGTTTCCTTCTCATGATCTTCTGCTCTAACAGGTATCTTCTTCTTACTCCCTCTTTCCTATCCCTCCCTATCTCGATTTTGCGTGCAAATCTATTCCAGTTAATTGTAACTTTCCGGAGCTACGCCTTTGTAATTCGTGGTATATTGCAGTGGTAATTTATGCAGAACAATTTAATTTCTTGATGGAACTCAAGCATTTGAAATTTCTTTGAAGAGTCTAAAAATCTGATAATATTCATTGGCAGGGGTTTCAGAACTTTTTGATTTCTCGCGAGCTGGTAGGAAAGTCTTTTGTCCGCGGATCTTTCAATCTTGATAAATTCTTAACGCTATATTAGTTGGTAGTTTTTTGTTTTCGTTTCCGAGAAGGAAACTCATTTATAATACTTTTGGCGGTTTCCATAATTCCATTCCCGGAAAATTTTCTAGTCGAAATGCGTCGTTCATATTTGGTGACCAACCACTTTTAAATCCAATGCTTGCTGTTAGAAAGACCATAGAAATGAAAGGACGGGGAAAAATGAAGAAGAAAAAAGAGTTTTGCTTTTTGTTTTTTTATTTTCTTCACTTCTCTCACAGCAAGAAGGATAGATTGGTCCAAATTCCGCCGAATTGTGTGTTTGACAAAGAAGATCCCCTGCTTCTTTCCAACCTTTTTTACCTCAATCAAACCTCAAATTGAAAATGAGTCCATTTCCTTTCCTGAAACTTCCTTCCACTTGTGGCATTTCTTTTGAACCAAACCTGATGTTAACTTCTACAAAACTATTCAACTCTCAGAAAATATCAATACTATACTAATATTTCCCAATCTCACTTGGCAAAATTGTCAAATCTTCCCCAGGTTAAATTATTCCTGCACCATCTATCAATAAGAGTAGAAGCAAATCAAGGCAAAATGATAATCAACATGAGGCAGACGAGCATGGTGCAACCGGCACATGAAACACCAAACCGGAGTCTATGGAACTCAAATGTGGACCTGGTGGTACCAAGCATGCACACACCTAGCGTGTACTTTTATAGGACTAATGGTTTACCGAACTTCTTTGATCCCAAAGTTCTGAAAGACGCTCTCAGTAGAGCTTTAGTGCCATTTTATCCTATGGCTGGCCGGTTGAAGAGGGATGAGGATGGTCGGATTATGATTGATTGTAATGCTGAAGGGGTCTTGTTTGTGGAAGCTGAATCCTCATCGGTCATAGATGATTTCGGGGATTTTGCACCCACCTTGGAGCTCAGAAGGTTGATCCCAGCAGTGGACTATTCCAGAGGGATCTCATCTTATCCGCTCTTGGTGTTGCAGGTACACATGTTCTTCTGCCACAAGATTTATGTTATTTCCTTCTTATTTTACTCCCTTTTCTTATATCTGTTTCTCTAGCTTTCTTTTCTCATAGTTGTTTTATTGTAAGGAAATTTGAGACTTAAACACCCATGAATTCGGAATTTGAAATGATATGTAACATTTTGCTAAACCAAGGGTAGTAGGATTTTGATAAAGTAGGTTTCTGAAAATGTGGACACTACGAGTAGTAAGTATACAGTATACTTTTGAGTTTTGACTTATCAAATTGTCACATGGCTTCGTGTATTCATGATTAATAGTTGTTGGCCCTTACAAATAATTTTGAGCATGCGAGGGGTCCTAGACCTAGTCGTGTTAAGTGTGAAGTGGTACCTGGGCTGTGCCAGGCAGGACATGGGGCACTGAAACCCCCAGCCCAGCTCGACACTAGGCTCATATTTGGTCGGACTATTCTGTGCAGTGGATTCACTGGCCAAAAAATCAAACTGAAAAAATTTTAAAAATATACACAAAGGGTTAAGAATATATATGCATATATTTATGTTGGACTGTGTCATGGGCTGGGGATAGATGCCTGGCACGGCCTAACACCCTTCATAAGGGGCTGTGCCATTGAGCCGTGCCAAGTGTCATGGTATGAATTTTATAAATTCGCCTAAATTCTTAAAAAAATTTAAGGATATGAGAAAAATTACGTAAAAATTCATATGGCTCGATTTGAATTCTAATACCAGGCACGGTCCACTTAACACCTCTCATTTGCTAGACTGATGTCTTGAATGTCCATGCCAATCCTAATGAAATGCTATTGCTAATTGATTTTGAGAATATTTAGACTTTACATGATTAATGCCGTAATGGACCTAAATCGCACACTACTCCCTATCCCAAAAAAGAGAAGAGGAGTCTAAATTACATTCAAAAAATGAATCTCAAGTTGAGAGCAGATGCTTTGTAAAAAATATATATATATAGTGCATAATGAAGAGATCTAGGGTTAGGATTTTTGTTGTTATTTCCTTTCCTGTTTGGGGTGATATATAACTTCAAGTAGAAACTCCACATTGTAGGCAGCTGTATGTTAAATTTTGCAATTGTGATACATACAATCACAGCTTATGCTTACCATGTGGAATAATCAAAACTATATATATTTTTTATTCAACATGATCACGTATTTGACATTGAGATGGTCAGTGGTCCACTTAAGGCTTGGTTACATTGTGTGAATCTGGGTTTGGTGTATGCCAGGAACAGCCAATATTTTAAGAACTTGCCCGATTCCATTTTCATCGTTCATTTGATAATACAGTGAGCTGATGGAAGTAATAGGATCTTTTGGGCCATATTTAAGATAAATAACAACTTCATTGATTATAGCTGCTAATTTAGTTTTGGAATTGAAATACAGTTGTAAAATCTGCTTGTTATATAATGCAATCATTATCCATTGCCATGGTTCTAAATGAAAAGGCCATAGTGGTAAAGAGTATGTTGTCAGTGATTTATCTTTGCTGTTCATTCTTCTGCTTTCATCTACTCAATTTACTGAATCTTCTCATGACAAAACATGGGGATGACTACTGATGGGTGGCTCATTCTGATAGCAAATCTAATCTATCAGGATTTAAAGCAGAACAGATGCATGTGCAAAAAAGCTAGCTGGTCCATATGTATTGACCCTAATTAAAGCCTGTAATGTGGGAAGGTTACTGCACTAGATCCTCTCTAGTTGGCTCATATGCAAGAATGGCAGGCTGGTGGACATTTCGGGAGATGGAAAATTGTACTATTTTTGTGAATTAGTATGGGGCATACAAATATATTCTTCCACTATCTTATAATGTCAACTCCTGTTTACAATGGTCACGTTTCGTGTATTGTTGTTTATGTAGGAAAACAGGAACAAAAACGAGAGAGTACGTCAGATCAGGAGGATATCACTGATAACAAAGGGAATTTTATAGGCATTAAATCACTATCCATTTATTCTAGGAAGCCCAACCCCAAAGTCTTCTTCATAATCTTATGAAACATATAATCTATACAGATATTAAAAAACCCTATACATCCTATGATAAAGTGATGGGGGACATGAAGGAGAAAGATGACATATTTAGAAGGAATGGAGAAAAAGGGAGAAAGAGAAGGGGAGGAACGAATTTAGTAGGAGAAACAGAGAAACGAGAGGTGAAGACCAATGTTGGGAGAGTAATTCCCAACAATTTAATTGCCACAATACGCATTAATACAAGAAATATAATTTATCTAGTAGTTCCAGTACAGTTGATTTAATTGCGGTACGGTCAATATATGGGTTTTGAGGATGGAATTTGTAGTTGTTCAACAATATACTATGCCACTGAATTAAATTGGGTCCATGAATCTAAGAATTAGTAGGAATTGTTTATTTCTCTCAATATCTCAAGATTGCTTAGTATTCCACCAATTAGTAACCCAAATGTTCTTTCCAGATAATAATTCTAGACTCATGTTTAATAAAATATCTAGGATAACACACAAATTTAGAGATCTTATAGAAAATTCTTAATAAGATACCAATTACTAAAAGCATAAAACTATTCCTGAGTTTTGACTTTCAGCTTGCATATATGTGATCCCTATCATTCTCCTTCTGTTTGAAGAAAACTTGTGCTCGTGTTTTTAAGGGAGGAAGAATGAGAAAAAGCGCATAAAGATTTTGTAACTGCATCCCTAGGCATCAGTCAGCACCAATTACAAACCTTCTGTACTTTCTATTTGGACCATTTGTCGAAAATTGCATAGATATGTTGGCACATCAGGGATAATAAAGTCAACATGAGCTCTAATAGCAAACAAGAAAGATGGGCTAGGAAATTCAGCTTCCTTTCATTAATCCTGTTGTAACAAATAGTTTTTTCCATCACAAAAGCTTCTTCAAAATCCCTTTCCTGTTCACGAGCTTGAATTGTTATAATACACCCCATGGTGAAAAATTCATCCAATCGCACTATTCATCAAAAGTCTAAACCGCAGATACCCACCAGTAGCTGCATACATAATCCTCCTTATAAAGAGAATAACGAGGAATCTTGAATGATACTAAAACATAGGGTAGATGGTTAGAGGGAAATAATTAAATGTTAAACTATTTTGTTTTGAGATTTGGATCTAGATACACCGTTATCCATTAGTTCTGTGAACTTATTTGTCCTGGTAAAATGTGAGATCACATTATGATGGTAGGTGATGTTTTCTAGAATAATTTAAATCATTAAACAATCCTTTTAGTAGTAGATGGAGTTGTTTGATTTTGACTAGTTTCGCTTTTGTGCTTAATGAAATGATATAGTGGTTAGTTGGTGAATTTGGACAACTCCTCCTCCAGAGGACTGAGGATCTGTTTCATTTCAAATTGACTTGTATAGCTTTCTTTATAGTTTGCTGGCAGTGCTGTTGGTATGTCCGGTTTTAGTAAACTATTAGTTCACTGCCAATACACCTGATTGGTTTAAAAGGCTGCAAATAAATTTTAACCAGGTCTTAGAGGATAGCCGTCTAATGCAGTCTCTGTAACATGTGTGCAATATATATATATATATAGAAATTAGCTTTCAAGAGCTAATTAGCTTATCAGGAATCTTCAAACTCTGAAGCTCTTCATTTATGTTGAGCTGGATTTGGTTAAGCAGCTGGCTGCCTTGTTACCTTCCCAGGAGATGCGCTGAATAGTGGCTTCCCATTCCCTGTTCAGCAGCTCTTTGCAATCCCTCAGTGCCCCTCTATTCAGGTTTTGATTGTCAAAAGGTCCCAGCACTTGATGAGCAGCCAACAAAGAATCTGCTTCAATGATTGTCTTCCTCAGTCCCAACTTCCAAGTGAAATGGAAACCAGTAATCATTGCTCTAATTTCAGTTGTAAGGGGGTCACAAATGCCCAACAGTCCAGAGAAACCCGCAACCCATCATCCTCTCAAGTCTCTCCCACAGCATCCCATACTTGCAACTCTTGTGTTGGCAATGCTGGCATCTGCATGCAATTTGAGCAAGCCATGTCAGGGGGGCTCAAGCAAATGGGGGGAAAATTGAGCCGCCTGAGTAAGATTGCATCAGAAAGGGAATTCAGCCATCCGTAAGTTGAGCTTCAACTCAGCAAAAGTCTTTGTTTTTAGGTACATAGCTCTCATAATTTGAGCCCAAAGCTTTGCCGACCCTTTCTGAATATCCCAGCTAAGCATTCCATGATAACCATGCTATTTTTGACTGCACTCCTGAGACCAAGCCTTCCATCTCTTTTTGTCCAATAGGAATCCTCCCTGTTGATAATGTGAATTTTCTTTCAACCCAAAGGAAGCTCTGTTTAATACTATCATGCTGTTTTCACATGCTCTTTGGAAGGGCTTGAGTTTGCATTGTGTACATGGGGATTGCCTGGGCTATAGACTGAATGAGGGTAGCCCTGCCTGCGGTTGAAAGAAGCCTAACCTTTACAATCTCAGAATCCTTTGCCCACCTTGCCAATTAATTCATGATATTGAGAGGCACTCGGTTTCCAATGGATAATTTGTCCCCCTAGGTATTTTCCCAAGTTTTCCACATTCTTGAAATTGCATAGTTTTTGAATCTCCCCTGCTAGACTCTTGTTGGTTTTCAAAGAAACATAGAAAAGGGACTCGTACACATTAATATGTCAGCCTGAAGCCAGGCAGAACTTCATGAGCTTGTCCAAGATTTTAAAGATCTCGCTAGTACTAGCTCCAGCAAAGAAGCAGATGATTGTCTGGTGGGTGAGATGAAAGATAACAGGGTTGTTCATGCATACCTTAATCAGTTTGCAACCACCAGCTGCTACTTGCTTTTTAATCATATGTGATAATCATTCCACACACAAGATAAAAGATGAGAGGGTAGAGGATCCCTCTGTCTTAGATCACACGTGAGAGCGAACCCTTCTTCCGTCTTCTTGCTATTCTAGAGCATTTCTAGGGTGGCGGTGGAAATACAACTCATGACCAAGTTGGTTAATCCAGAGTCCAGACTAAGTTTTTGGAGAGTATCCCAAACAAACTCCCAAATACTCTTATCTTTGGTGAGATTGATCTTAAGGACAATCGCTGGATTTTGCCTATAGCTTTGTTAACTGAGTGGATAGCTTCCTGAGCTGCGGTGATGTTGTCATGAGTGGATCTTCCAAGCAGGAATCTTGCCTGTGCAGGACTAACCAAGCCGCTGGTCAGCGGTCTAAGTCTTTGCACAATGACTTTGGATATAATCTTTTGTGCCATGTTACAGAGGGATATCGGTCTAAATTGGTTCAGGGACTCCAGGGCATTTCTTTTAGGAATGAGGATGATGCGCATGTGATTCATCCATTTCAAGATTCATCGTTTATCGTGGGCCCATTCGAGATCAGCTTACCTGGAAGTGGGGGTCCAGATCATGGAAGAATTTTTTAGGACTTCTGCAATCTTCTACATTAGTGATCCAGTTGCCATTCTAATCTGTTAGCTTGGTGATACAGTTCTTTCTCCTCTTGCTGATGGTGATAGCAAAGAAAAATTTAGTATTCCATTCTCCTTGTTTGAGCCAATCCAGTCTTGACTTCTGATACCAGAAATCCTTCTCTCTATTAGAGAGGGACTCATGCAAGAGGCCCTCCTAATATTTGTTGTCTATGTTATGACATGATCTGACCATTATTGGATGGACATCGGCCCTGCTATCCAAGAGAGGTAACTGTGGCACACACACTATAAGAACCTTCTATGCCATAGAAAGAGTTCTTGCCCAGGCTTATATTTAAATAGAATGGAGAGGCAAATGAAGTTTTAATTTGAAGAATTTGGTTCATCAAAAAGTTAGCATTGCTTCTTAGTAGTCTATGTTTCAGATTCTTTCTGGAAGATATTTGCTCATCTAGCCCATGATTGACACACCCGTTTATTCAGTAAATTTTAAAATACCAAAGGGTGTTGTTTGGCTATTTATTCTGTTTGAGCAAGCTCGAAATTGTGCTACATACGAAAAGTCTATATGTTTGTATGCCCTGTTTTACATTCAGTGAAGATAAGATGGACTTAGCAAAATTTGCGTGAGCAGAAACTTTGGAGGAAATATGATCAATATAACTAATTTAGAGAAAAAAATTCTTTATTTTGTTTTTCTTTAGTTTCCTTGATTCATCTAAAGGTCTCCCATCCCAGGTTTTATCCATGTGCACCTCTTCATGGTCTTGTTGTGGTTGAATATAATCAAATCTGGAACTTAATTCAAAGTGTTTTTAATTACTATGAGGTAAATTTCAAGTTTTAGTTTTTATGAGGCCAATTAAGCTAGGTAAGAAGAATTGTGGTGTATATTTGCTTTTTCTGCACTTTGATTGTTAGTTAAGAGGAACACGGAAGGTCGATTTTTATTTGGAGTAAACTTTTCTGCTACTTAGTGTTCTACATGCCTAATTTAGATCGGACAGTGCAATTATTCAATAGTGATTTTGTTCCATCACATATTGCCCATTATGTCTGCCCAGTAGGGTTCAGCTTTTGTATGTCATGTTCAACCAACATTTTTGTGCTTAAATAAAAAATTAATAATGAAGTGAAAATACATCATAAACAAAAGTATCCAAAAAAAGCGGGAAAAATAAAGGGTAATGATTCATTTATCTATTATGTTTTTTACACTGCTTAGAATTACCTTGCATTTTGTGCTACAATTGGCCTTTCAATTTAAATTTTTTTTAAGGTGGCTTTGTCATTTGGAAATAGAATTGTGAAGTAGTTGATGCACAGAAATTGTTATCTATTTTTATGCTTCTCTCTTGTACAATTATCTGAAGACTGAATTTTTTTAGTTTCCTACAAGACTGAGATCTCAAAGTGATTTGAGAATTATCAAAGAACTCTTTTTTTGTGTGTATTATTTTTGGTTTGGCAAGTAAACTATCTTTTGTATCACTTCTATTATGATATGTGCATGTACCCTGTGCCCTTACAACTGGGCTTAAGTATCATGAAACTGCCCTAGGCATTTGTAGGGGGCCTTTAGAAGGAGACCCAACCATCTTCTCAAACCGTACGATGATGAGAGAAATACATCAAGTAAACTCTCGTACTCTAACAGTTGCTATATGGACAATCAAAGCAATAAGAGCCTTTGGCTTCCTGCTACTACAATGAAAATTCCTTTTATTTCTCTCCTGCCAAAGAAAGAAAATTGTTGCCACGACCACTGTGCTTCAGCATTGGCCAGCTTTGCTTGCCTCAAGCTAGCTACCTTGGGCAAGTACAGTGCAGGAACACTGCTCCCTTGTTTCCTGGTGCACAGCTCACAGAGAGAATTTGATTTCTTGGATGATGCCTCAATTAGCTGTTCTTTCGTTAGTGACGAGCCTCGTAATTGTCGTCAGCCAGCTAATAGATCTGGTCTTGGGCAAACAGCTACTATCCAGTGTCATCTTTGATCAAGACAGCTTCGCACTTTTCAAACTGAAATGTTTTGTTTTCTGTTTTACAAGAGTTGGTGATTTTGAACATATACAGGGAAACTTTTTTCTAGGTTTACAACAATGGTTTTGGAAGAAACTGGTCAAAAAACTCAAGCTTCTGAAAGTCAATTCTCTTGAATCAATTCCATTTTATCCCTCCATTGATGCATTCATAATTTTATCATGTTAACTACGTCCATCTTAACTGGTCTCGGCATGAGAAATGTTCTCTTTTGGTTCTCCTTAGGTCACATATTTCAAATGTGGCGGTGTATCACTCGGTGTTGGTATGCAACACCATGTGGCAGATGGAGCTTCTGGTCTGCACTTTGTCAATACATGGTCAGATATGGCTCGTGGCCTCGATCCCACGATCCTTCCATTCATTGACAGGAGCCTGCTCCGTGCTCAGGACCCACCCCAGCCTAAGTTCCACCACATAGAATACCAGCCGCCTCCAGCCCTGAAAACCTCTCCACAATCCGTAAAATCTCAAACAGGTCCCGAGGAGACAAAGGTTTCGATTTTTAAAATTTCACAGGATCAACTCAATGCCCTAAAGGCCCAGTCCAGAGAAAATGGGAGCATGGTCAACTATAGCTCCTATGAAATGTTGGCTGGCCATGTGTGGCGCTGTTCGTGCAGGGCACGTGGCCTGGCAGATGATCAAGGGACCAAATTATACATTGCAACTGATGGTCGATCGAGATTGCAGCCTGCACTCCCACCCAGTTATTTTGGCAACGTTATCTTCACTACCACGCCCATTGCTGAAGCAGGTGCCATTATGTCAAAACCAACATGGTATGCTGCAAGTCGGATCCATGAGGCATTAGCAAGGATGGACAATGAATACCTGAGGTCAGCCCTTGATTACCTAGAATTGCAGCCTGATCTAACAGCTCTTGTCCGTGGGGCCCATACATTTCGGTGCCCGAATCTTGGTATAACTAGTTGGACAAGGCTCCCGATTTATGATGCTGATTTCGGCTGGGGCAGGCCCATATTCATGGGCCCTGGTGGGATTGCATACGAGGGGCTAGCATTTATGCTACCAAGCCCCACTTCTGATGGGTGCTTATCACTGGCCATTGCTTTGCAGGCCAGTCACATGAAATCATTTGAGAAGTATCTGTATGAAATTTGAGAAACTCTGCTGGTAATTTTTTTCTGCAGCTTTTATTAGTCATTCATAAAATATTAGTCATAAACTTTGAAATGGTAATCTACAGGAATTATCTGTATCTGGTTTTAATAGGTGGTTAAATCCTTGTTCTGGCTTATGTTTTTGATGAATATGTTCTTGATGCAAAGACAAATTTGGATCCTGTTATTCAGGTGGCCTTGTTGCATGCAATTAATGTATGTCATGTTGATGAAATATTAGTTTTAAAATGATTTATCAAAGCAATTTTGATGCCAGACTATCGCAGGTGGGTGAATAAAATTTTCACTTCAATGCAATCAGATTTTGAACAAATTAGTTTAATCCCGTAAGCATTAGGAAAAGGGCTCCCCTATATGGGAAAAGTTGGATTTATATAACCTTGCATCTAATATAAGCTATGTTGTAAACAATTACTAGTGAACAGGCTTTTGTTACTCTTTGGAGTCCTGAAACATTCAGGACATCAGGCCCCGAAAAGTCAGCAAATATATGAGTGAACTACGTTTGCGCAGAATTGTAAATTTGTATACTGTGTCTACACTATGCTTGGTTCTCCCTTTTAATGTGTGATACCGTATAAATGCCTTCAAGTTTGTTGGAACTTTCTGGTTCTAGTGGAAAAGCAATACAGATCTAAGCAATAGTTAGTGAACTTGGTTGTTAATTAATGAAAAATTGAATCAAAGTAGCACTGTTGCTACATAATATTAATCTTTCAATTTTGGAAAAAGAAAATATTTTCTAAAGAGAATATCCATCCTACGAAGAGAATATCTACTTCAGATTCGAGCACTCAGTAATTGTTTCGCTCTCTCCTAAAATTTGATTATACAGTGGGGATGTTAAGAGTCATTTATTCCAAAGGCTTTAGTTATTATATGAGATCCTTAAAAAGTCATTTCATGCTAATATTCTTTGAGTTCAAAATATGATCCAATAACATTTTAATTTTTTATCTGGTATCTGTACACAATTTTAAGTAAAAGAGGATTTCAAGATTGTAATACTAGACTGCTTGATAAAAGAGATTTTTGTAACATTTCAATAAATCAATCATTCCAAAAAAATGAACCAAATCGTAGTTTGTATGTGGTGGTGGTTAAGCTAAACACACTAAGATGTTACGATTAGTAGCAGGGAAATTGATTTTTTTTTCCAATTTTTTTGATTTTTTTTCATGTTAAGTTGCATGAGAGTCGAGTTAAACCTAAAAAATTATTGGTTTTGGGGCATCAGCTAAACTAATTCAGCTGAAACAAAGATATTGATGTCGGTAACTCCCTTGCAACAGAGGAGAGACGTCGATATTGACTTATTGATGAAATGGAACAAACACCTTTCCTTCGCACCACTGTAGACGGGTAGTGAGAGTACAAAGAATATAACATAGCCCGCATAAATAGCGCTGCATAAAACAGAACTTACAACTAAAGCAGTCTGATTCATAACCCACCAAGCATACTGGCATTCGATAATTTCGCATGGAGTAATTTGTCTGGGTAGAAGTTTAGGACGAAATGAAATTTTTTAACGTGCGTGTCATGTTTGAAATGAAAAAAGGAAAAAAGAATGAGGGTGGGATTTTAACGTGCCCTAAAAGAATCGATTCAGCTTGAATCTTTTAAAAACTTATAACTGAGTATGATCTAAACTTTTAAATCAATTTTCTGGACATCATAGATAAAGAAAAGAGGTGAAAGGGATCTCTAGAGATTTTTTTTGAGAAAAAGAGGTGAAAAGAATCTTTAGAAAAATTTTTTGAGGACATATCTGACATTTAAATAAAATATTTTAAATAATAGCAGAAAGAAAAATAAATCATAAATGTGGCAATCTGGGTTTAAACTATTAAACCTCACAATTGCGTCCGCCGCGGTTGTAGACGGATTAGAGAGCGCCCGGATTCCTAAGCGTGCGGTGCTTTGGAAGAAGGGTCGGTCTCCGTCTCGTGAACTGGACCGCACAACACAAACAACACAACAAGAGGTCAAGGTCCGTGCAGATTTCTCCCACCGAGGCCGCTCCGACGATCAAGTCAGCAAATTCCCGCAATAAACGGAAATGACGCATGCTAAAGGGGTGCGCGGAGGAATGCTGTGTAGGCGTAAGAGGTGCTTGTGCGGTGATGTGGAGAATGCAATGAGCAGGTGGTGAAAGGCCTGGCTTCCTTGATGCACTGAAATGGGTGGCTGACTTTCCCGTGATCTCAGGAGATGCTGGGAAGGTGAGCGAGTTAGCTACTGCAGATGAGACGGTGCTCTGTCTCGACTCGTCACTCTCGTGTTCTAAATTAGAGAAGAGGGAAGCAGTTGAGTATGATTAGCCGTTTGGATTCTCGATTCAAAGGGAAGTAGAGGATCAAAGATGCTCGAAGAGATGTCGAGAGAAGGTCCCTTTCTCTGTGGGGTGTGAGGGCTCTTATTCGCCTCTCCTTGTTGGACTCTTGGGCGCCAAAACGCCCGTTGCTTGGGCCATCGCGCCGCTGGTCACTGTCGTGGACCGCCGATTCTATCTGGCCAGGTCCCCTGCTGTGGTGGCGGCACGCTGCTGAGCGTTGTTGACCACGCCCGATTTTTTCCTGTGCGGGGATTGGTTGGCCACCTGCAGACGGCAGCGGGTGCTGTTGGCGCTGCGCCAGCCACGCCTCTATTAGCTAGCCTTTCCGCCCTTTCCGCCTGTTCCCGACGACGCATTTAATGCGCTGCAGGTTTCCGTTGCCTTCCTTCATCGTGGATTCGCGTCTTTCAACCCTTGGACTGGGTTGACTGCTTCACGTGGGCTTCTGGATTCCTTGTGGGCCGCGGCCTGCTTCGTGGGCCTGGGCATGTCTCATGGGCCAGGACATGGGACCCAACACTAGCCCCCCATGCCTGAGCCGGCCAGTGGTCGGGCCTGGCATGTCTTCTGGGCCCATTTCCGCAGCCTCATACCCTTCCTCGTGCCGCGCCATTTTTGTCGTCTTCCGGGCTCGCGCTTTTCCCAGGAGCCAGGGCAGGCTTTTTCGGCGTTGCCGTGACCCGTCACTTCATCAGGCGAGATTCGCGTGCCTTGGGTTGCGTCTGACCAGCGGTCACTGCTGTCGCCCGAAAGACGTTTGCTGGATGCCGTGTTGTGCTGGGTGAGGGGATAGCCTGCTCCTTGCCCATAAATAGGAGGGGCACTTGAACAAGTTGAGTCCATCCATTATCAGCAAATCGAAAGGCAATGAGAAGATTCTGGCTCTCCCCGCCTTTAGCGGGCACCCGAGAAGGAGTTGGATGGACCACTTGCATGCCTGAGATTCCTGGTGGAGACCATTGTAGCCCATGCCCTGTGACTTGCCTTCTTTGCTAACGAGGGTGGCTCGGCCATTCTGCTATCGCCGCGCGCTTCCTTCCAGGTTGTGGCCTGGCTGGCTTAAGCGGATTCTTGGAGGATCCCCGCGGCTGCCTTCACCTGTTAGACGACGGCTTTCGCAGGGGACCACTCCGCGAGCCACGCCAGGGCGCTAACTGCGGAAGGAGTGCGAGGTCAGTAGCCCTTCGTGGAAGCTGGGCTTCTTGCCCAATTTTCCCGGAGTGCCTGACCTTGGTGCTTCCCGGACCCCGATGGATTGGACTCTTTAAACCTCCATCAGGGGATGCCCCTTGCCTCCGGTCCAGTGCGCTTGGCGAAATACCGATTGCTTCCGCCGTAGGGATCTAGTGCAGATCACGTTCGCCGAGCTCACCTGGGGCATGACAAGGGAGCATACGGGGCTTCGCACCGCAGTCTTCTTTCATCTTTCTCGCAGCTTCACGGTTGTAGATCTTGTACTTTGTAAGAAAGCATTGATTAATAAAAGAAGTAGCCTCTTTTTGTCTTTAATTTTTATCTTGTCTTCGTTAATGCTCTTCTGTCGCCGGGCGCTTTGCCCTGAGGATCCACGCGTCATCCTTTGGGAGCTTGTGGGGTCCCTGTCAACCGTCACGTCTCCTGGGATAGCCAGCGCATTTAACTCCTGCGCGGCCAAGAGACGTCGTTTCGCCTTGGAAACACGCAAGCTTTCAGGGGCCTTCCACGTGGAGAATCCTTATTGGCCCTTCCTTAAATGCTTTCCGCCTTTTGGAGTTGCCGCCCTTTTAGGAGAAGATTTGCCTATTTAAATACGCCACTTTCTCCTGAAATCTGGCACGTCTCTGTACTTGTACATCTACTAGCAGTTTGATCTTCCTCTGCGTGTTTCCTTGCCGTAAAATCAATGGAGGACACATCCAGCGACTCGCGACGCTCTTCCGATGAGTCTGAGTTTGGCTCTCACACCTCTGGGTCCTCAGGAGAGGCCCACTCTGAAGCCACGGTTGCTGGCCCTTCACGGAGCCGGGGACCGCCTCCAGGTTTCGAGAGAGTTCAGCCATGTCGAGGGGTTGCTGCGATTTAGGTGGAGTGGCTGAGGGCCCGCGTCGCGCATTTAGAGAGCGCTCTGGCCGAGTCGGAGGCCAGGGCCACACGACTGGTGGGTGCCAACGTGGGGGCGCAGGCCCGCATATTGGCACTTGAAGGAGAAACGGAGCGGCTCAAGCAGCAACACGAGGCTGAAGTTGCAGAGTTGCGGTCGGAGCTGAGAATGAAGCTCCGGCCGGAGGGAGTGGATCCCGCCTTGGAGCGGTCTTACTTTGATGCCTTTAGGCTTTCCCGAGACAGCCCATTTGGAGGATCCGGGTTTCCGCGTGGGGCTCGGACCCTCGCAAGCCGTAGAGAACGCCGCGATTGGTGGATTATCACGTCCAAAGTTCTTCTACTGGCCACTGGGACTGCTAGCCGTTTTGTCACTGTTGTGCTCTTCTCCGTTAGTTGTAACCGTTGTAGCGAAAATTTGTTGACGTAATAAGAATTGTTGGTTCTTCGTTCCGCTTTGTCCGCCGAAGGAGTTTTTCTTCCCCCTCTTTTCCACATTTTTTTTACTTTGCGCTTATCGTGCGCATCTTCAGGGGTTCTGCTATCGTGAGCCCCCATTTAATACGGCGGCGCCAGCGTGGACCCTAGCCAGGCAGCTGAAGGGTCGCGCCCGTTAGCCTGGCGCCTAGCCATCATTGCAATCGATTGAGATTCTGTGGTGTGCCTTGATGCCACCACGTGTCCCAGTCTCCGGTGGCGGTGGCGTTTTGGTTTTCTGCCTTTTGGCTTGGCGTTGCCTATTTAAACCAAGTGACGATCGCTTCCTCTCTTCCGCCGATTTCTTCCCCATTTACACTTGTGATTTTCGAGAGATAAATGGCAGCAAAGGTAGAGAGCTCTTCTTCTTCCCGTGCCTCCAGAGCCGTGCGCCATGGTGTTCTCAACACCAGGTTTGTCATATTCTTGGTACATCGCTTCCCTTATGGTAGACTACGCGATTCCCAGTGACTGGAGTTACCGCGCTCCCGGCGCGTTGGACAGAGCCAACGCCCCCCCAGCGGGCTTTATCATGGTGTACGAGCACCATTTGAGGGGGCGTTTTTATTTGAATCGCTTTCGTTATGTGGTGGTAGTTGGCTAGGAGTCCCGATGGCAAGGCTACATTCCAATGCCCTGCGCTATCTGGTATCTTTGTGCGTCTTTGCTCTTATGCATGAATGCACCTTCGATGCGAAGGCAGCAAGGATAATCTTCCGATTCACGGAGTCGGAGGACTGGGTATCGCTTTCCCCCAAGCCGGGGTTCAACCTTCGCGGCACCAATCCTGACTCAGTGAAGGGCTGGAAGGAGCGCTTCTTCTTCCTACAGGAGCCCCCTAATTGTGAGCTTCCGAGGGCGTGGGGCCCAATCACAGAATACTTCCGGGACAAGCCAACCGACGAGGACGTTGCAGGATCTTCGAAGCTGGTATCCGTCATTAAGTCGGAAGAGAAGAGGTTCTCGATCTAGGGTTATTACCTCACATCCGTCACGTTTGAGATTGGCAGATGGGGACCTCCTATTGGTTGGGCGATAGCTAGTCCTGGTAAGGAATTCCTTGGAGATATAGCCACTTCCCTACCGCCCGGGGGGAATGAGGAGGGAAGCTATTTGTTGCTGGCGTCGTCGTCGAGCGACGATGAGGATGCGGCCGCCCTTAAACTGCTAAGGGAAGCCGAAGGGACCTCTTTGAGGAGGTCCCGGAGATGAGTCGCCGGTCCTTCCATTGTGGGAAGTCCGGCTCCGAAGAGACCTACGAGCGCGGGTTGCCAGAGGGAAACTGCCGAACCCTCGTCGACTTTGATCGCGGGACTAGCCACTTGCGAAGTCTGTGAGGTCGAGTCTCTACCCGCTGGGAATCCACCCGCTAGTTGTGCTGTTGAGGCGACAGACGATGTTGTCATATTAGAGGACCCGGAGGAGCCATTCGCCGCCGCTTCGCATTACCCGGCTGACGGGGGGGTCGAGGAGCACGGAGAGCCAGCTGTGATCTTTGCGGAGCCCATCTCTAAATTCAGGCCTCCGGGAGGTTCGATCCCATCTTCAGAGGAAGGCGTCGCGTTCACCGCCGATCCTGTCGGGGCTAGTGAAGGGGCAGCCGGGACGTCCTCGAGGCAGGAGCCTTCGAGCGCTCCTACGGCCGCCGCGCTTCCAGCCAGCCCGCCTCCAGCAGGTGAAAGAGCGGAGACCTAGGGAGAGGCTCTCCCGAGTGATCTCGCACGCTCCCCGCGCGTCGCCTCTTCTCCGGTACGGTTGCTTCTTTCTGGCCCTCTCCCTTTGTCGCTTATTTTGGGAATGTCTCTGATCTTGCCTTCTATACAGGTTCCTGGTGGTGTGGTCCCCTTCGATGCGCAAGCTTCCCTTTTTCGCAGGGACTTGCAGCGGACCATCCTCAGCAGACGGCAACTCGTCTACAGCGGCCAGGCCCAGATCGCATCTCTTACAGAGGAGAACGGGCAGCTGCGGCAGAGAGTTGAGCAGCTGGAGGGTCTTCTCACAGCCGCGGAGGAAAGAGTCGCCAGGTTCGCCAGCGAAATGGTTGGCCGTCATTCTTCTGTAGAAATACAGCTGGCGTTGGAGGCCCGGTATTGGGACGGCATCCGCCTATGTCGCAGGATTGCTTCTTTGGCCGCTCCCCACGTTCCTGAGGGCATTTTTCACCCGGGAAACACCGGAGTAGACGCGGCGTCTCGGTTGAAGAATTTTCATGAAGGGGCTGGCCCGTCGAGTTTGCCAGATTAGTCTTGGCTTGCGTTGGTTTTTGAGATTGGTCTTTGTCTTTGTAACATGTTTGCTTTTGCATGAATGAGAAGCGTTCTTTTGTACTTCGCAGTCATGCCTTTTCTATCGTAAAGCGTTGCTTGCTATTCCCTTTTGTTTTCGTCTGTTGGATCATGCTTCATGTTCGATCGTTGGGCTCTTTGGAGCCGTTGTTGTTAAAGCCCTATCCAGGTGCCTTCTTGCGTGGTGCTCGTCCTTCATAAGAGGATGTCATCACAGCTCACACATTTGGGGGGCTCGATCCGGTGAAGCGGATGCCGTCGCCAAGCCCCTGGAGTCACAACGAGGATCAGCGCAGCGGTCAGGCAGTGGTAACCGGACTCCTGGGTCTAGGACTCGGTCGCGTATAATTGCGGGAGGTGTGTTGCTCCTGCTCAAAGCGTTATGATCACCAAGTTGAGGTCCTAGCCCACGACCATTGTAGATTGAGGGTGCTCTCTTCTGTTGGAGAAGGTCGCCGCATGCCTGCGATTCTTTGCCCCCTAAGGTTTTGTTAGCCGTAGAGTGGGGACTCAGGGAACCCCCAGGCCTAATGCTTTGACCGCACGGGTCGTTGGCGTCAAGCCTTTGGAATGGATCACCTGGATCCTTTGTCCCAGCCTACGGCTGGATGCCTCCGGGCTGCCTAGCATGGGGCTTAGTCTCTGGGTGGCCGCTGGGGCCTCTTGGCGCAGAGCCATGGTGAGTAAAGCCGTCCCCAGGCCACCTGGCGTGAGGACGGAGTCTTGGGACGGTCTGCTTCGGACCGCCTGGCACTGAGCCAAGGACTGGTTTTACGGACGGACGCTTGTCCTCCCGACTTAGGGGCAGTCTAGGTCGTTTGATTTAAGAATACGATGCATGTCATTAACTCACACAAATGAATATGCAGGATGATAGAGATAGTGATTATGCTAATCGAAGGTAAAACTCATGTTCAAGCACTCGTTATGATGCATGCGTGTGCGACTTACCTGAGTCGGAGTTGCATTACTGATAGTATTTCCTTAAGTTGGCGGCGTTCCAGGTCCGCGGGACCAGTTTGCCGTTCTGGGCGCGTAGCTTGTACGCTCCGCTCCGGAGGATTGCGGAGACGAGGAACGGCCCCTCCCACCCGGGGGAGAGTTTGTTCCTATTTGCGATCTTTCCCGCCCCCTCTACGCTCCGGAGGACCAGATCTCCAACTTCCAGCGGGCGTGCCTTTACTCGCTTGTTGTAGTACCGTGCGACTCGCTGTTGGTAGGCCGTGGTTCGGAGTCGTGCGGCCTCTCGAACTTCCGAGAGCAAGTCCAGACTTTCCCAAAGCCTTTGTTCATTGGCGGCTGGGTCGAAGCATTCGATCCGCAGGCTTGGCATCCCCATCTCCACGGGCACCCTGACCTCGATCCCAAAGCAAAGGTTGAAGGCGTCTCCCTTGTTGGCTCTCTCGTAGGTTGTCCGGTATGACCATAATACCGACGGTAGCTCTTGATCCAGAGCTCCTTGCGGCTTTCAACTGGGTTTTCAACCCGTGCGGTAGTGTGCGGTTGGTGACTTCGACCTGCCGTTTGCTTGAGGGTGCGCCACGGACGTGTGCACCGGCTTAATGCGAAGGTCGCGTTAGTATTTGTAAAGCGTTCTCGGTGTGTGTTCGTTATGGGTCACTACGACCTCAGGAATCCCAAAGCGGCAAACGATGCCCTAACGGAGGAACTCCGTCGCGTTTTGTTCTGTGATCTTTGCGAGAGGGACGGCTTCCACCCACTTCGTAAAGTAGTCAATGCCAACGATCAAGAATTTCCTCTGTCCGGTAGCCATTGGTAGGGGTTCAAGTATGTCGAGCCCCCATTGTGCGAACGGCCATGGGGATTGGAGATAGTGCAGTTCGTTGTGCGGCTGGTGCGTCATGTTTTATACGGTATCCGACTCACGTTTATTAAACCAACTCAACTTTGTACGACTTTTCTAAATTACCTCTCTCTTTAGTACACCACCATATCAGTGCATCACCAACATCCTACCATCAATATCGGTGTCTATTATCATCGTCATCATCGATACACCATCGTTAGACAACACCACCACTGCCATCAATACACCACCATCAGCGTACATCACCATTAATGTTAGATCTAGATCTGAAACACTATCGGCTCTCGATTTCTTCATTGTAAGCCCTTTGTTCAATTGTCATCATCGAAACCATTTGAATTATCGTTGTCGACACTTGGTTCATCGATGTCTGCTCCTGATACACCGTCATTGCAGAGATTTCTTCTAAAGGAAGAAGAAGACTCAAAATGCATCATTTCATCAGCCATCGTTCGCAAAACGCATTACTATTACACGATCAAAAAGATCGTTTTATATAGTTCATAGTTCAGACCCATCGTTTTGGCCATTTGGGCGCCGTTTGCTACTTGATTAAGACACAATGTTTCAATTCTCCATAGTATTAAAATGCGTCGCTCTCACAATTCCTCTGCAAGTCGTGTTTTGATTGAGAACTCCTTCAAATGCAGCGCTTCACTCTCTGGTTGCCAAACTTTGGAGCCTAGATTAGTCAGGCTATCTCGTGTTTTGGATTTTAGAGCTCACATCTGAATTCAATATGCCCAACTTGGTCCCTGGACTTTATACTCATAATTTGGATTTTATTTTCCGTAGATCTATCCCCGCTGCTGTGAACCACCACCGCCCACCAATACCCACCCTCGTTGCCATCCGTTGGCCACTCATCGTTGCTAGCACTAACTGCCAATAATTTTCCAACATCTTTTACATTATCTTTTCGGCAATATTTTTTGGCAACCCTCCAGCGACTTCTGACATCCTTTGGTGACTTTTTAGTGCATTTTCGGCCACTTATTTGGTGACCTTCCAGTAATATTTTCGGTACTTTCTCAAAATGGTCAAACTCTTCTCCTAGTTATCATATCTACATATTTAGTTGCTTCTATCTCGCCTTTTATAACCTCATCTCTTATTGCAACTGATTTTAAGATAATTATAAACCAGGTGTTATATCGTCCATCTACTATTTCAACTGTCTCTTTAGGTACATTTTTATCATGATTTATCAACTCTACTTGTTGTAATCACATAATGTCTTATTTCTTCTTAATATTATATAAGATCTCTTCAATTCATATACATGTTAGATATATTATTGATGATTTTTATATATCTATCGATTATATTGGTCATATATCCACTTCCAAATTTTATATTATGAATATTTATCATATTTTAAAATTATCTCTAAACTTTTTATTTGTTAGTCAATTTATTTAATGTGGCCTTCACTTAAACATTTTCTCACAATGATTGTAATGTTTGGGATTAGAAGATAGGGTGAGTTCATTGGGACCATGTATAAAATTAGTTACCTTTTTAAACTTATATTTTTACATCTTTCACGTTTATATACTACTATTGTCTCTTATAGTGTTTAACATAGTTGACTTAGCCATTTCTTATTGGCTCGTGGTTAATTGTTAGTCTCTAATAGTTACTTAAAAAATATTATTTTTGACTATTTTGATTGTGTATCTTGTCATTTAGTCAAATAATAAGTTTTATCCTTTAATCAAGAGACTCTTTGATTTTTACACCTTTTGATTTGGTTCATTTTGATATTTGGTTTCCATCTCTACTTCCATTAAAGTTATCATTGTTATAATTTTAGAACAAATATTTTTATATTTTTAAGAATGTTCAATCCTAAGAATATAAAAGCTTCATTCATATCGCTTCCTTTTCTTCAAACTATTATTTTTCTTTTCAAATTTTTATTGACCTAACCATTGATATTTTTCTAAAATTTTTACCTAACATAGGTTCTGTAAGTTCAACCATTTCTCAAGAGCATATATGGGTTGTCCGATACCCCCAATATCAAAGCCATATCCTCCTCTTCCATATCTTTATGATTATCACCGTTTTCTTATTCTTGGTACTTTTTATAAGCCACATAGTTATTTTAAATCATGTTTTAATCCTCCCTGGCACCAAGTTATGACCAAAGAATTTGTTACTCTTTATAAGATTTGCACTGAATTTGGTTACATTTCTATATGGTAAGATTGTAATGGAGAGCAAATGAATATCCAAATGAAAATTAAATATCACTGGTTTGAAAGTATAGTACGAAACTCATCTTATTGCCAAATATCCAGAAGTATAGCATTGATTATGATGAGGCTTTTATTCCTATTATTTACATCACTTCTATTTTATCTCTCTTAGTTGAAACTATTATATGCTAAAGGCCTTTATTATAAATAAATGTAAAGAATATATATTTTTTTATGGAAACTTAACTTAAGAAGTTTACATGAAACCTCCTTATAGTTATCATCATTCTCCTAGATAGGTTCTCCTTATAGTTATTATATAGTCTTAAATTGGTTCTTCATGCTTGGTTTGTCAAGCTTAACTTTACTATTTTATAACTTAAATTTACCTCTAATCCTCATGACTCTACCCTTTTTATTTATCATACTACTCCCATATCACTATTTTTCTACTTTATGTTAATGATATAATTATTATTGATAATGATAATTATGATATTTTTAAATTTAAATACTTCTTAGGTCAGCGCTTTAAAATGAAGGATTTCAATTTTCTTTTCAATGTTCTTAGATTTGAGGTATCTCTCACCTCTAATAATTATATTTTGACACAGGTTAAGTATACTTTTTGATGGGTATATTGTAGTTGGATTGGCCCAATAGTCAAAGAAGGCTCAAATGGCCTATTGGACGGCCAACTCCAACGTTGGGCGCAAAGAAGGTGAAGGCCTAAATCTTAAAAGGCCCAAATATGCACCCGACAGTCAACGCCAGCGTTTACCGACTAAGGCATAGGCGGGCGGCCAACTCACGCTCGGGACAATAAACTCAAGCATTGACCGAAATCACTGTAGCAGTAGGCCCAAAAATAAGAAGGCTTCTACGGGCCTGGCCCACTTGATCCTACGATCCAGCAGGCGGTTAGTAACGGTTCTTTCCCTGACTTGCACCTTCTATAAACTCAACCAACACCCAAAAAGGATATTGATAAAATCAGCACCCTTCTCATAAGGAAAGCGCCAAATTTTTTCAATTTCCTGCCAACTGGAGCTTTCCAATGGTAAAGTGCATGAAAGGAAGGTGAGCAATTTGGAAAGTCGCTAATCGCTAAAAAATGAAGTAATCTCAGCAAGTTAGGCAACTTGTTCCTTCCTGCAGAAGGAAGGCCGCCCAAAATGGCACAGGGATCACGCCTTCTAACAAGGGAAGGTCACCCTGCCGCCATTCAAATAAGCCATAGGGTTTTCATTCCTGGGTATGCTTTCTGATAGGTTTTCTGATATAATCTCATTTTTACACTTTCATTTAGACGGATTGCTACGCTTCCAACCTTTCTCTCTCAGAGACCTAACGCTCTCTGATATCCAGAGACTCTTTGCTGACACTCAGAGATCTAAAGGCATGCAAACGTGCTCCCTACAGCCGCTTACTGCCTTTCCACCATCCTAGGTTCAATAGACGGCCAAGTCTCTTTTTCATCTGGACATCCAAACACTCCCTTCCCACACATTTTCTCTTGCCCTCTCAAATTTAGTTCTCAATACCTTCCTAGATTTTGAAGGCTTTCTTACCGATTTGAGCGTCGGAGTATTTTCAGTGGGATAACTTTTCGTCAACACACTGACCTCCTGTTTGTTTAGTGGTGTGTAGGATCCCAACTCGGTGAACGAAACAAGAACCAGTCAAGCAGACCAGCTTGAATCTGTTCGAAATTCGGATCCAAAAATGCATCATTGGCGCCGTTTGTGGGAAGCGCTTACGAAAAGCCAACCACATTCTCCCAGAAAACCCTCTTTTCACTACCAGACTCATCCGCAATGGTGAATATGAGAGCCCAAGCTAACGAGCCTACTAGAGATGCCACTTCTCCCGACCAGGACCACGCTGCTGGTACCCCGGTCAACGGGATGACAGGTAGGGTGCCTGCATCTTTCTTTTAACAACTGATGAAGCAGATACAGACCAACAACCGTCTGTTTCAAATGCTCTGCTCTCGACAAGAGCAGCCACAGCAGGGGCTCTGCCCGCAGCCGTCCCTACGCCGGCCACCAGAAAAGGTAGCCCGAGAAAAAAGAAGCCGGCCAGAACGCCCAGGAGGCCGATAAATGATCAGATCCCAGCCTCTTTGCGCGCTCCAGGCTAGAACAGGCCTGAAGAGCGCTCCAGGAGCATAACGCCGAAAGAAAGTATGGAAAGAAGAAACCCCCGATACTCTCGAGCGGAGAATGGAAACTTAGTCCAGGAGCGAGCCTCTAGGACTGTCGGGTCCACTAGAGGCAATAGCCGGTCGTGGGTGGAAAAGATCTGGAACCGCGTGTTCAAGGACGATGAGCACGCTGTTAACTTTGACTGATCTCCCTTCACAGCGGAAATCTTAAATCGTCCACCGCCCACCAAGTTTAAGATGCCTTCTCTTGACTCATACGATGGATGCAGTGATCTAATTGACTATTTGGATCACTTCCGTACCCATCTGAGTCTACAAGGGTTGGAAGACTCAGCGATGTGTCGCTACTTTCCACTCACGCTGAAGGGAGATGCCCGTAATTAGTTTCATCACGTCCCTTCAGACTCTATTTGAAGCTTCAGGGAGCTTACTAACCTCTTCCTGGCTCAGTACGCCTCAAGCAAACGGGAAGAGAAGCAGCCGCGACATCTCTCCCACATCAAGCAAAAGCCAGGGGAGAACCCACGGAGATTCCTGGACCGTTTCATGTTGGAGGCCAGGCGGATTCCCCAGATCACGGAAGAGATGAAACTGGGCAGTTTCATCTCTGTGCTGACCTATGGGGACTTCTTCAAGCACTTGACCCATAAGAACCCCCAGATATTTCGGGAGGCAGAATCAATCACCCAGGCTTACGCGGCAGCAGAGGAAGCCAACGGAGTCAAACACCGAGATTGGGCAGACCAGCCTCGCCCATTCTTTGAAGAGGAAAAAAGAAAATATAGCAGCGATGATTACTCCCGCCGAAAGCAGCACAGAACTGGGCCGCTAGAACGCAGAGATTACAGGCCCATCAGCTTTACGCCCCTGATGGACACGGGCTCAAATTTCCTTATGCAGATCCACAGAAAAAAATTCCTAAAGTGGCCAAAATCACTGAAGAAGGACACCGAAAACCAGTCAAAATATTACGATTTTTACCACTTTGCTGGACATTCTACTAAAGACTGCAAGACCTTGCAGAGGAAGATCGAGGAGTTGGTTCGCAGCGGCCACCTCACTAGGGTTGTCAAGGGCCCTAGGTAGAGTTCTGGAGCAGCCGACGGAGAAGAATAGGAGTCGTCTCCTCCCCGAAACTGGGTTGCGGGAGGGGTGGTCAATATGGTCAGCACTCGATTTGCCAAAAACCCAGCCGATAACAAGGAGCAGCATACTGGGAGGAAGAAGCAGCGCATGGTGGACAACGCAATTAGCTTCAGTGATGATGATTTGACTCATGTAATGTCCCCCCATGCTGACCCCCTTGTTGTATCCGCGCTCATTTCAGACGGTAGTGTCGACTACCAACTGAAGCGAGTATTTATTGATAATGGTAGTTCAAAGGATTTACTTTACTTGGATGCTTTCCTTAAATTAGGCTTAAAAAATAACCAATTAAAATCTGCCGAGGGCCCACTGTATGGCCTTGACAATAAGTCAGTTCCCGTCCAAGGGACAATCCAGTTGGAGGTCATCCTGGGCATGTATCCAAAAACAGCGAGTCGTACACTCACCTTCTTGGTGGTCAACCTGCCCTCTGTTTACAATGCAATACTAACCAGGCTGTGCCTAACAGCGTTTGGAGCGGTCACCTCGATTTCACACCCCAAGATGAAGTTTCTAATGCCTTACGGTGTAGGAGAGGTGTTAGGCGACCAAGTTACTAGGCGAACATGCTACATGTCTCAAATTGCTCCTAGCGGTAGCATTAGAACGGTTGGAAAACTCGATCATCGAGACAAAATAACCCCGCAACAAGCTCAATCCGACGAAACCACAGATCTAGTCCCACTGAACCTGGAGAGACCGGAAAGGTGTGTACAGATCGGTGGCTCATTCGCCTGAACACTGCACGATGAACTGATCGTATTCCTGTGACGGAACGCTGATATTTTCGTGTGGACTCCAGCAGACATGCCTGGGGTTCCGGCTGTGGTGATGGTCCACAAGTTGGGGCTTGATCATGGCCAGAAGCCCATTAGGCAGAAGCAGAAGAACCATTCCATAGAATAGTTGATCGCCATCCGAGAGGAGGTGAAGAAACTGCCGAACGCAGGATTTATTAGATAAGTCCACTACCCGGATTGACTCTCTAACGTCGTCCTGGTGAAGAAAAGCAACGAAAAATAGTAGATGTGTGTCGATTTCACCGACGCTAACAAAGCCTGCTCAAAGGATAGCTTTCCCTTACCTAGGATCGACCTGCTAGTTGACTCGACGGTCGAACATGAGCTGCTAAGCTTCATGGACGCCTATTCGGGTTACAACCAGATCCGGATGAGTCCGAAAAACTAGGAGCACACCTCGTTCATAACGAATCAGGGCACCTACTGCTACAAAGTGATGCCCTTCAAACTGAAAAATGCTAGAGCAACCTATCAACGACTGGTGAACAAGATGTTTGAAAAATAGATCGGTCGCAACATGAAGGTCTATGTCGACGACATTCTCGTCAAGAGTAGAGTCACCGGTGACCACATCCGTGATCTGGTAAAGTCATTTGAGGTACTCCGCAAGCATCACATGAAGCTGAACTCGGCTAAGTGTGTCTTCAGGGCAGCCTCTAGTAAATTCTTGGGTTTCATCGTCTCCCAACGGGAGATTGAGGTAAACCCAGAGAAGATTAAGGCCCTCGCAGACATGGCTCCCCCGCAGAGCGTAAAGGACGCCTAGCGATGGACTGGACGGTTAGCAGCGTTGTCCCGCTTCCTTGTAAAATTTGGCGACAAGTACCAGCCCTTCTTTAAGGCCCTAAGAGGGACAAAATCTAACGGATTTCAATGGATAGCATCGCCAAACAGACTTTCAATGAATTGAAGCTTGATGTCTCGCCCCGTCCTTCCGGCATCTCTCAAGGGCGGAGAAGAGCTGTATCTCTACCTAGCGATGTCAGAGGTATCCCTCAGCTCCGTCATACGCCAGGACTCTGACGCCCAACAATCGGTCTACTACATGAGTAAAACGCTGACCAGCCTCGAAACGCGCTACTCACACACAGAAAAACTGACCTTAGCACTAATATTCTCCGCGTGAAAGTTAAGGCTATACTTTCAGGTGCACTGTATAGTAGCCCTCACTGACCAGCCCCTAAAGAATATTCTCTAGAAACCTGACATTTCAGGGCGGCTGGTGAAATAGACTATCGAGTTGGGCGAGTTCGACAACGAATTCTAGCCCAAACCTGCTATAAAAGCACAGGCTCTGGCCGACTTCATTGTTGAGACTACGACCTCAGTTCTCGAAGAACAGCTCGCAGAAAGCGCGGTACAGCTTGACGGAGTTTCAAAATGGGTACTCTACGTAAACGGATTGTCTACGGACACCGGCAGTGGCGCTGGGTGGTCCTCACGACCCCAGATGGGTTTGAGGTGAAGTATTCCCTCAGACTCGATTTTTCAGCAACCAATAATGTTGCTGAATACGAAGCCCTGTTAGCCGGATTACAATTAGCAAAGGAGTGCTCTACCAAGAGGTTGGCAATCTACATCGATTCCGAACTGATCGTTAACTAGGTTAACGGAGACTTTGAGGTAAGCAGCCCTCACTTGGCCAAGTATTTGGCAAAGGCGAGGGAGGCCGCCCAGTGTTTCGACAAACTAACCCTAGTTCATGTTTCCAGAACTGAAAACTGGAAGGCAGACCAGTTGGGTAGAGCCGCTGTAGTCAAAAATTCAGAACAGTACTCGAAAGACATGAGGGAGAGTCTAAACGCTCCCAACATAGAGAAGCAGGAGGTGATGTGGACTTTTGAGGTAAAAAATTAGATGACGCCCTACCTTAACTATCTGGCTGACGGATCGTTGCTAGAAGACGCAGAGAAGGTTAAGCGAATCAAAAAGACAGTTGGCTGGTATATTGTGGTTGATGGGTGGCTATATCGCCGTGGTTACTCAACCCCATACCTCCGATGCCTAACTCCCGAAGAGGCTGACTACGTCTTGGGCGAAGTGCGCCTCGGGATTTGTGGAGTACATGTTGATGGAAAAAACTTAGCCTTCAAGATCATGCGGCAGGGCTACTACTGACCCTCGATGAAAAAGGACGTGCTCAAATTTGTGAAGAAGTGTGAAAGCTGCCAGCTTCACAATAACCTTCACCATCAGCCATCCGCTGACCTAAAGTCACTTTAGGCCCCTTGGCCCTTCGCACAATGGGGGCTCGATATTCTCGGCCCATTTCTAATTGCCACGGGGTGAAGAAAGTTCATCATCGTAGGCATTGACTATTTCACCAAGTGGGTCGAGGCCATCCCCCTGGCGAAAATCATAGAGCACAATGCTCTTAAATTTCTTTGCCAGAATATTATCTGCAGATTTGGCATCCCAGAGGTCGTCGTGACCGACAACGGGATCCAATTCTTGGGGAAACATTTTACCAAGTATTATGCCAGCCTTTGTATCAAGCTGGTCCACACTTCTGTGGCATACCCCCAAGCGAATGGATAGGTGGAGATCACAAACCGAACGCTACTCCATGGGTTAAAGACCAAGCTGGAAGATGTAGGGGGCTCCTAGGTAGACGAGCTCCCCTCAGTTCTTTGGTCTTATCGGACAATCCCAAAAGAACCAACGCGCGAGATGCCGTCCGTTTCTGCTATGGGACTGAAGCGGTAATCTCGATCGAAATTGGGTTTCCAAGTCTTAGGGTGAAATTGTTTGACCCATGTGGTAACTCCCAAAAAATTAGGGAACACCTAGACTTGTTGGAGGAAGCCCGCGATGCCACCAGAATACAGACAGCGGCCTACCAACATTGAATTGCTTGATACTACAATAAAAAGGTAAATGCGCGACAATTCGATGTTGGGGACTTAGTCCTAGAGGCGTCAGGCCACAGGCAAACTGACCGGTGGCAAATCGCTCTCCCCTAATTGGGAAGGGTCTTTCGTAGTCTCCGCCATCCTACAAAATGGAGTGTACAAACTCTGAAACTATGACAGAAAGTTGGTCCCACAAACGTGGATCGCGGTCGACCTCAAACGCTACTTCTAATAAGGGACCCAGGTATGTACTTGCACTATTGTGTATACGCATTCGCCTGCTTGTTTTAATTTGTCAAAATAAGTGCTTCTTTAGCATATTGCCTTCTCTTTTCTGTGTGCATATATATATGTGTTTGCCTTGTAAGTTTACTCGACCTAGACTACCCCTAAGTCGGGAGGGTTTTCACTTTCTCATTACTAAACTCTGGTCATCCAGGCAGCCCATAAGTGGTCGAATATGAACCTCGGTTATCCGAGCGGTCCATTAGCGGTCGTACTTAAACCCTAGTCATCTAGGTAGCCCATAAGTGGTCTAGTATGAACCTCGGTCATCCGAGCGGCCCATTAACAATCATATTAAACCCTGGTCATCCAGGTGGCACATAGGTAGTTGGATCTAAACCTTGGTCATCCAAGTGGCCCGTTAGTGGTCAAAATCTTGTGGGGCTAGTGCAGCACACGCAACGACCTCCTTTACGAGGAGATAGCGCAATCAGTCAATGATGGTCGAATGGAGAAAAATTCTTTTCCAAGGCTGGCCGCCCAAGTCAACACTTGGGCAGCGCCACCAGGCTTTACTCACAAGCCACTACCACTAGGCCAGCTAATACGTACACAACAACCTACCAAGTAACCTAAGGACACCACACCTACGGTAACGCTATAAACTTAGTTGGCAGGCAGCCGGCCAACCTAGTTGGCCTCCTAAGTACAACTACAAACATGAATTAAAAGCAATAAAAGGAAGTAGACACACAAAGTGGAAGAACGGCCGTTTTATTGTTTTCAAGTATATTTACACTGTACATTATACAACAAGGGAACATCAAAAATCAAGGAGGAGGCGGCGGCAGCGGCCCCTGACCATCCCGTGGCTCCCTCACGAGACTCTCGCGGTTCTGGGCGACCTGTTTGACATGTTAAGCAGGTCCATCGAGAAGTTATGGTCAATAATCCACGCGATACGCCGACATATATTGACCCCCTCCCACAACCACGACAGCATCATCTGCTTGACCTCGTGAGGGTGTGTCCGGATAATCAACTGGTTCTCCAAGGCTGACGTATGCTCGGCGAGATGGTTGAGGCGGTTATTGACCTGCTCATTCTCCTCTCTTAGGTGGGCATTCTTCTCCTTTAGGCTTGCGTTCTCGGCTTCTGTGTCGGCTAGAACGGTCTGTAATGCGGCAGCATCCAGCTGGTGGTCCGCCCCCGACGCCGCAAGCTTTACATCTAGCTAGGCAATCTTCGCTTCCCTGTCGGAGATCACACGGTCCCTCTGATCGATCACCCTTGCCACGCCAGCCAACACCTTCTCCTTCTGCACCAAAGAACAAAACAAATCATAAATTTTAAAGGAGAAGTTAGGCAGAAAGCATCATAGAAAATTATACTCGTCAGATCCTCTGTGTAGGCCTATCTGGCCTGGCCTCCAAGTCTAGCTCCGTGGCTGGTGGGATAGAGGCAGAACCCTCGCGAGCAGGGCTAGCGGCGGCCTCCTCCAGGATGTCATCCAGGAACCCTTCAACGATATCATCCATGGCGGTAGGCTCCTCCTGAGCAGCATGAGGCTCCAGATCAATCACCGGCGGATCCGTCGGCTACTGCATAACCGAAGAGCCAACCAATGGCTCCTGTGACCCCGTTGGCAGCTCATCAACAGATGCAGGCAGTATACCTCTGGCATAGACTAAGGAACCACCCGTGTCGGAGGCTATGCCAGTACAACCCCTCCGGCCTCAACTTTTGGCATAACCTCGAACGTCTTCTCCATCCTGGTGGTGCTACCAGGACCGCTGTAAATCCCGGCAGCGATGTAGTCTGGCCCCGAAGGCTTTTTTACCGATTTGAGCGTCGGAGTATTTTCAGTGGGACAACTTTCCGCCGACACACTGACCTCCTGTTTATTTATTGGTGTGTAGGATCCCAACTCGGTGAACAAAATAGGAACCACTCAAGCAGACCAACCCGAATCTATTCGAAATTCGAATCCAAGAATGTATTAGTGGCGTCGTCTGTGGAAAGCCCTTACGAAAAGCCAACCACACTCCCCCAGAAAACCCCTCCTTTTACTGCAAGACTCATCCGCGATGGTGAATACGAGAGCCCAAGCTAGCGAGCCCGCTAGAGATGCCACTTCTCCCGACCAGGACCACGCTACTGGTACCCTAGTCAACGGGACGACAGGTAGGGTGCCTGCACCTTTCTTTCAACAACTGATGGAACAGATACAGACCAACAACCATCTGTTTCAAATACTCGTTTTCAAAAAGAACTGACCAAAGGGGGGATTCGCGGCAAATCGTCCTCGCGCCGGCCAATTTAAAAGGTAGCCCGAGAAAAAAGAAGCCAGCCAGAAGGCCCAAGAGGCCGATAAATGATCAGATCCCAGCCTCTTTACGCGCTCCAGGCTAGAATAGGCCCGAAGAGAGCTCTGGGAGCACAACGCCGAAAGAAAGTCCAGAAAGAAGAAACCCCCGATACTCTCGGGCGGAGAATGGAAACTTAGTCCAGGAGCGAGCCTCTAGGATTATCGGGTCCACTAGAGGCAGTAGCCGGCCAGCTACTGGACCCTCCGAGGATAAAACAGAGTTGAGGGCTTACCTCAACTCTAAGAGATCTGCCAACGCTGCTTGCACAGATCCGTGGGTGGAAATGATCTGGACCCGCTTGTTCAAGGACGAGGAGCACGCTGTTGACTTTGACCGATCTCCCTTCACAACAAAAATCTTAAATCGTCCACTGCCCACCAAGTTCAAGATGCCTTCCATTGACTCATACAATGGGAGCAGTGATCTAATTGACCATTTGGATCACTTCCACACCCATCTGAGTCTACAAGGGTTGAAAGACTCAGCGATGTGCTGCTACTTTCCACTCACGCTGAAGGAAGATGCCCGTATTTAGTTTCATCACCTCCCTTCAGACTCTATTCGAAGCTTCAAGGAGCTTACTGACCTCTTCCTGGCTCAGTACGCCTCGAGCAGTCGGGAAGAGAAGCAGTCGTGACATCTCTCCCACATCAAGTAGAAGCCAGGGGAGAACCCATAGAGATTCCTAGACCGTTTCATGATGGAGGCCAGGCGGAATCCCTAGATCACAGAAGAGATGAAACTGGGCAGTTTCATCTCTGTGCTGACCTACGGGGACTTCTTCAAGCACTTGGTCCACAAGAACCCCCAGACCTTCCTGGAGGCAGAATCAATCACCCGGGCTTACACGGTGACTGAGGAAACCAACGAAGCCAACACCCAGAACAGGCAGACCAGCCTCGCCCATTCCCTGAAGACGAAAAAAGGAAAAACAGCAGCGGTGATTACTCCCGCCGGAAGCAGCATAGAACTGGGCAGCTAGAACGCAGAGATTACGGGCCCATCAGCTTTACACCCCTGATGGACAAGGGCTCAAATGTCCTTATGCAAATCCGCAAAAAAAAATTCCTGAAGTGGCAAAAATCACTAAATCACACCGAAAATCAGTCGAAATACTACAATTTTCACCACTCTACTTGACATTCTACTAAAGACTGCAAAACATAGCAGAGGGAGATCGAGGAGTTGGTTTGCAACGGCCACCTCACCAGGTTTGTCAAGGGCCCTAGGTAGAGTTTTGGAGCAGCCGGCGGAGAAGGGCAGGAGCCGTCTCCTCCCCAAAATTGGGTTGCGGTAGGGCTGGTCAATATGGTCACCACCCAACCTGCCAAAAATCTAGCCGATAACAAGGAGCAACATACTGGGAGGAAGAAGCAACGCATGGTGGACAACGCAATTAGCTTCAGTGATGATGACTTGACTCATGTAATGTCCCCCCATGCTGACCCCCTTGTCGTATCTGCGTTTGTTTCAGACGGTAGTGTCGACTACCAACTGAAGTGAGTATTTATTGATAATGGTAGTTCAAAGGACTTGCTTTACTTGGATGCTTTCTTTAAATTAAGCTTAAAAAATAACCAATTAAAATCTGCCGAGGGCCCACTATATGGCCTTGACAACGAGCCAGTGCCCGTCCAAGGGATAATCCAACTGGAGGTCATCCTTGGCAAGTATCCAAAAATAGCGGGTCGTACGCTCATCTTCTTAGTGGTCGACCTGTCCTCTGCTTACAATGCTAAACTAGGCAGACTGTGCCTAACAGCGTTTAGGGCAGTCACCTCGATTTCACACCTCAAGATGAAGTTTCTATTGCCTCACGGTGTAGAAGAGGTGTTAGGCGACCCAGTTACTGGGTGGACGTGCTACATGTCTCAAATTATTCCTAGCGGTAGCATTAGAGCAGTTGGAAAACTCGATCATTGAGACGAAACAACCCTACAACAAGCGCAATCCGACGAAACCACAGATCTGGTCCCACTAAATCCGGAGAAACCGAAAAGGCATGTACTGATCGGTGGCTCACTCGTGAGAACACTGCGCGATGAACTCATCGCATTCTTGTGATGAAACGCTGTTATTTTCGTGTGGACTCCAGCAGACATGCCTGGGGTTCCAGCTGAGGTGATGGTCCACAAGTTGGGGCTTGATCCTGATCAGAAGCCCATCAGGCAGAAGCGGAAGAATCATTCCATAGAAAAGTTGATCACCATCCGAGAGGAGGTGAAGAAACTGCTGGACGCAGGATTTATTAGAGAAGTCAACTACCCGGATTGGCTCTCTAATGTCGTTCTGGTAAAGAAAAACAACGAAAAATAATGGTTGTGCGTCAATTTCGCCGACGTTAACAAAGCCTGCCCAAAGGACAGTTTTCCCATGCCCAGGATCAACTTGCTAGTTGACTCGACAGCCGGACATGAGCTGCTAATGTTCATGGACGCCTATTCGGGTTATAACCAGATCCGGATGAGTCCGAAAGACTAGGAGCACACCTCGTTCATAACGGATCAGGGCACCCACTGCTACAAAGTGATGCCCTTTGAACTAAAAAACGCTAGAGCAACCTATCAACGACTTGATAGGTCTACGTCGATGACATTCTCGTCAAGAGTAGAGTCACCGGCGACCACATCTGTGACCAAGTAAAGTCATTTGAGGTGCTCCGCAAGCATCACATGAAGCTGAACCCGGCTAAGTGTGTCTTCAAGGTAGCCTCTAGTAAATTCTTGGGTTTCATCATCTCCCAACGGGGGATTGAGGTAAACCTAGAGAAGATTAAGGCCCTTGCAGACATGGCACCCCTGCAGAGCGTAAAGGACATCTAGCAGTTGACTGGACGGCGCAGGCTATGCCAGTAAAATGCCTCCGGCCTCAACTTTTGGCATGTCCTCGAACGTCTTCTCCATCCCGGTGGTGCTGCCAGGACCGCTGTAAATCCCGGCAGCGATGTAGTCTGGCCCCGAAGGCTTTCTTATTGATTTGAGCGTCGGAGTATTTTTAGTGGGATAAATTTTCACCGACACACTGACCTCCTATTTATTTATTGGTGTGTAGGATCCCAACTCGGTGAACGAAACAGGAACCAGTCAAGCAGACCCGCCCGAATCTATTCGAAATTCGGATCCAAGAATGCATCATTCGCGCCGTTTGTAGGAAGCGCTTACGAAAAGCCAACCACATTCTCCCAAAAAACCCTCTTTTCACTACTAGACTCATCCGCAATGGTGAATACGAGAGCCCAAGCTAACGAGCCTACTAGAGATGCCACTTCTCCCGACCAGGACCACGCTGCTGGTACCCCGGTCAACTGGACGACAGGTAGGGTGCCTGCACCTTTCTTTTAACAACTGATGGAGCAGATACAGACCAACAACCATCTGTTTCAAATACTCTGCTCTCGACAAGACCAGCCACACAGGCTCCGCCCTTGATCGTCCTGCACGGCCACCGTAAAAGGTAGCCTGAGAAAAAAGAAGCCGGCCAGAACGCCCAGGAGGCCGATAAATGATCAGATCCCAACCTCTTTGCGCGCTCCAGGCTAGAACAAGCCTGAAGAGCGCTCGGGGAGCACAACGTCGAAAGAAAGTCTGGAAAGAAGAAACCCCCGATACTCTCGGGCGGAGAATGGAAACTTAGTCCAGGAGCAAGCCTCTAGAATTGCCGAGTCCACTAGAGGAGTAGCCGGTCGGCTACTGGACCCTCCGGGGACAAAACAGAGTTGAGGGCTTACCTCAACTCTAAGAGATCTGCCAACGCTACTTGCACAGATCCGCGGGTGGAAAAGCTCTGGAACCGCGTGTTCAAGGACGATGAGCACGCTGTTGACTTTGACCGATCTCCCTTCACAGCGGAAATCTTAAATCGTCCACCGCCCACCAAGTTCAAGATGACTTCCCTTGACTCATACGATGGGAGCAGTGATCTAATTGACTATTTGGATCACTTCCGCACCCATCTAAGTCTACAAGGGTTGGAATACTTAGCGGTGTGTCGCTACTTTCCACTCACGCTGAAGGGAGATGCCCGTATTTAATTTCATCACCTCCCTTCAGACTCTATTTGAAACTTCAGGGAGCTTACTAACCTCTTCCTGGCTCTGAACGCCTCGAGCAAACGGGAAGAGAAGCAGCCGTGACATCTCTCCCACATCAAGCAAAAGCCAGGGGAGAACCCACGGAGATTCCTGGACCGTTTCGTGATGGAGGCCAGGCAGATTCTCCAGATCACAGAAGAGATGAAACTAGGCAGTTTCATCTCTATGCTGATTTACGGGGACTTCTTCAAGCACTTGGCCCATAAGAACCCCCAGACATTCCGGGAGGCAAATCAATCACCCAGGCTTATGCGGCAGCAGAGGAAACCAACGGAGTCAAACACTGAGAATGGGCAGACCAGCCTCGCCCATTCCTTGAAGAGGAAAAAAGAAAATACAACAGCGATGATTACTCCCATCGGAAGCAGCACAGAACTGGGCCGCTAGAACGTAGAGATTACGGGCCCATCAGCTTTACACCCCTGATGGACAAGGGCTCAAATGTCCTTATGCAAATCCGCGAAAAAAAATTCCTGAAGTGGAAAAAATCACTGAAGAAGGACACCAAAAATCAGTCAAAATACTACGATTTTCACCACTCTACTGGACGTTCTACTAAAGACTACAAGACATTACAGAGGGAGATCGAGGAGTTTGTTTTCAACGACCACCTCACCAGGTTTGTCAAGGGCCCTAGGTAGAGTTCTGGAGTAGCCGGCGGAGAAGGGCAGGAGTCGTCTCCTCCCTGAAATCGGGTTGCGACAGGGATGGTCAATATGGTCACCACTTAACCTGCCAAAAATCCAGCCGATAACAAGGAGCAGCAGACTGGGAGGAAGAAGCAGTGCTTGGTGGACAACGCAATTAGCTTCAGTGATGATGACTTGACTCATGTAATGTCCCCCCATGTTGACCCCTTGTCGTATCCGCGTTTGTTTCAGACGGTAGTGTCGACTACCAACTGAAGCGAGTATTTATTGATAATGGTAGTTCAAAGGACTTGCTTTACTTGGATGCTTTCTTTAAATTAGGCTTAAAAAATAACCAATTAAAATCTACCGAGGGCCCACTATATGGCCTTGACAACGAGCTAGTGCCCATCCAAGGGATAATCTAACTGGAGGTCATCCTGGGCAAATATCAAAAACAGCGAGTCGTATGCTCATCTTCTTGGTGGTCGACCTGCCCTTTATTTACAATGCTAAACTAGGCAGACTGTGCCTAACAGCGTTTGGGGCGGTCACCTCAATTTTACACCTCAAGATGAAGTTTCTAATGTCTTACGGTGTAGGAGAGGTGTTAGGCGACCAAGTTACTGGGCGGACGTGCTACATGTCTCAAATTGCTCCTAGCGGTAGCATTAGAGCAGTTAAAAAACTCGATCATCGAGACGAAACAACCCTGCAACAACTGCAATCCGGAAAAACCACAGATCTGGTCCCACTAAACCCGGAGAAACCGGAAAGGTGTGTACAGATCGGTGGCATGCTCGTCGGAACACTGCGCGATGAACTGATCGCATTCCTGTGACGGAACGTTGATATTTACGTGTGGACTCCAGCAGACATGCCTGGGGTTCCGGCTGAGGTGATGATCCACATGTTGGGGCTTGATCCTAGCCGAAAGCCCATTAGGCAGAAGCGAAAGAACCATTCCGTAGAAAAGTTGATCGCCATCCGAGAGGAGATGAAGAAACTGCTGGACGCAGGATTTATTGGAGAAGTCCACTACCTGGATTGACTCTCTAACGTCGTCCTGGTGAAGAAAAGCAACAAAAAATGGCGGATGTGCGTCGATTTCACCGACGTTAACAAAGCTTGCCCAAAGGACAGCTTTTTCTTGCCCAGGATCGACCTGCTAGTTGACTCGACGGCCGGACATGAGCTGCTAAGCTTCATGGATACCTATTCGGGTTACAACCAGATCCAGATGAGTCCGAAAGACTAGGAGCACACATCGTTCATAACGAATCAGGGCACCTACTACTACAAAGTGATGCCCTTCGAACTGAAAAACGCTAGAGCCACCTATCAACGATTGGTGAACAAGATGTTTGAAAAATAGGTTGGTCGCAACATGGAGGTCTACGTCGATGACATTCTCGTCAAGAGCAAAATCACCGGCAACCACATCCGTGACCTGGTAAAGTCCTTTGAGGTGCTCCGCAAGTATCACATGAAGCTAAACCCGGCTAAGTGTGTCTTCGGGGTAGCCTTTAGTAAATTCTTGGGTTTCATCGTCTCCCAACAGGGGATTGAGGTAAACCCAGTGAAGATTAAGGCCCTCACAGACATGGCTCCCCTGCAGAGCATAAACGATGTCCAGCGATTGACTGGATGACTAGCAGCGTTGCCCCGCAGTGCAACATGCTCTGTTTCCCCTTTTTCCAGCTGAATGTAGTAGCCGGCTGTTGCCAGGGAACTTAGACCCATTAGCCGCAAGTAAATCGTTCACCTTTTATTCATAGAAGCTGATTTGATGCCTTCATGGGGTGATTTGTGCTAATTGTGCCAACTCGGTGATGATTTGGGAAGTGAGGGAAAAATAGAGCATCGGCACTGGACGATGGAGACGAAACTAGTTCCGGGGCTTAGGATGAATTGGGACGTAATAGCTGATGAACTTAGGCTATAAAATTTAATGATTTCTTATGAATAATGAAAAAATGGAGCTTCCCCCATCGCCCATGATAATCGGCTTCTAGCCAAGGGAACAGTACCACTGTCTCGGTCTGCCACTGTGAGAGTTCGGTGATGGAGGTGGTGCAGGCGCCGTCCCCGTGAGATGGGCTGGAGGTCACGCTGCTGCCGTCGCCGATTCTGGTGGCCGGCAGGGAAGGGGGTGACCGCCGTATGGGGCGTGTACATGTATATACATGTATATATATATATGCATATGTAAATGTATATATGTAAATTTATTTATTTATTTATTTATTTATTCTTTATTTATACTGTGTTGAGATGCTTATAATGACATGAGAGTATATATATATATATATATATTTATTTATTTGTTTATAATGATGGAAGATATATATATATAATTATATTGATATATGCGGATGGTAAGAAATGTTTATATGAAAGTATAAACACGTGGGTTGGTATATTTTTAAGTGTCTGGTGAATTCAAAATAATGATTATCTGTTAGCTGATTATTCCTATACCGCATCGATGTATTTTGATAAATTGTTCTCTGCGTTAATACCGTTGGCGTATGTACATACTATTGGCACTCTATGGATAAGTAAAGGAGAGCGTGCGAAGACTTTACGGTAACTAGACGAATGGGAGTCCGTGGGACCGCAAAGTAGTCCATGCTTTTTCAATGCTGATTCCATTCCGAAGGATTGAGGTCGTTGACATTAAGAAGTGATGCTTGTAACCTTATAACCATCGTAGATAATGATATCTGGGATATCATTGGCGAGGAGTATCAGAGATGGTATGAGTATGCTACGGGTACAGCCTCTAAGAGGACTGTAGGGGTAGTAAGGATACCATGGATGACCTCGTTGTATTATCCAGCCGTTGGAGACGTAAATACACGGCCTTTGGTTCACTATGGTAGAATGAGGTTCAGGGAGATCCTTGCTATCTAGTATAGTGGTAAACTCAATTTGAGTTGATGATCGGATCCTTGTTATCTCGTACAGTTAGTTGAAATGATGCTTATAACTTAGTGACCATCGTAGAGGATGATATTTGGGATATCATTGGCAATGGGTATCAGAGATGGTATGAGCATGTTACGGGTGCAGCTTCTGGGAGGACTGTAGGGGTAGTGGGGATACCATGGATACCAGATGACTTTGTGGTACTCACCCAATTGTCGGGGGCGACAGAGGAAGCCAACGAAGCCAAATACCCAGAACAGGCAGACCAGCCTCGCCCATTCCCTGAAGAGGAAAAAAGAAAATACAGCAGCGGTGATTACTCCCGCCGAACGCAGCACAGAACTGGGCCGCTAGAACGCAGAGATTATGGGCCCAACAGCATTACGCCCCTGACGGACACGGGCTCAAATGTCCTTATGCAGATCCGCGAAAAAAAATTCGTGAAGTTGCCAAAACCACTGAAGAAGGACACCGGGAACCAGTCAGAATACTACGATTTTCACTACTCTACTGGACATTCTGCTAAAGACTGCAAGACATTGCAGAGGGAGATCGAGGAGTTGGTTCGCAGCGGCCACCTCACCAGGTTGTCAAGGGCCCTGGGTAGAGTTCTGGAGCAACCGGCGGAGAAGGACAGGAGCCGTCTCCTCCCCGAAATCGAGTTGCGACAGGGGTGATCAATATGGTCACCACCCGACCTGCCAAAAACCCAGCCAAAAATAAGGAGCAGCAGACAGGGAGGAAGAAGCAGCGCATGGTGGACAACGCAATTAGCTTCAGTGATGATGACTTGACTCATGTAATGTCCCCCTATGCTGACCCTTTTCGTATTATGCGTTTGTTTTGTATTGAGGTAGTGTCGACTACCAACTGAAGCGAGTATTTATTGATAATAGTAGTTCAAAGGACTTGCTTTACTTGGATGCTTTCTTTAAATTAGGCTTAAAAAATAACCGATTAAAATCTGCCGAGGGCCCACTGTATGGTCTTGACAACGAGCCAGTGCCCGTCCGAGGGACAATCCAACTGAAGGTCATCCTGGGCAAGTATCCAAAAACAGCGAGTCGTACGCTCACCTTCTTGGTGGTCAACCTACCCTCTGTTTATAATACTATACGAGGCAGGCTGTGCCTAACAGCTTTTGGGGCAGTCAACTCGATTTCATACATCAAGATGAAGTTTCTAATGCCTTACGGTGTAGGAGAGGTGTTAGGCGACCAAGTTACTGGGCGGACGTGCTACATTTCTCAAATTGTTCCTAGCGGTAGCATTAGAACAGTTGGAAAACTCGATCATCGAGACAAAATAACCCTGCAACAAGCGCAATCCGGAGAAACTGAAAAGGTGTGTACTGATTGGTGGCTCACTCGTGGGAACGTTGTGCGATGAACTCATCGCATTCTTGTGACGAAACGCTATTATTTTCGTGTGGACTCCAGCAGATATGCCTGGGGTTCTAGCTGAGGTGATGGTTCACAAGTTGGGACTTGATCCTGGTCAGAAGCTCATCAGGCAAAAGTGAAAGAATCATTCCGTAGAAAAGTTGATCATCATCTGAGATGAGGTGAAGAAACTGCTGGACGCAAGATTTATTAGAGAAGTCCACTACCCAGATTGGCTCTCTAATGTTGTTCTGGTAAGGAAAAGCAACGGAAAATGGCGGTTGTGCGTCGATTTCACCGACATTAACAAAGCCTGCCCAAAGGACAACTTTCCTATACCCAGGATCAACTTGCTAGTTGACTTGACGGCCGAACATGAGCTGCTAAGCTTCATGGACGCCTATTCGGGTTACAACCAGATCCAGATGAGTCTGGAAGACTAGGAGCACACGTCGTTCATAATGAATCAGGGCACCCACCGCTACAAAGTGATGCCCTTCGAACTAAAAAATGCTAGAGCAACCTATCAACGACTTGTGAACAAGATGTTTGAAAAACAGATCGTTCGCAACATGGAGAGTCACCGGCGACCACATCCGTGATCTGGTAAAGTCGTTTGAGTTGCTCCGCAAGCATCACATGAAGCTGAACTCGGCTAAGTGTGTCTTCAGAGTAGCCTCTAGTAAATTCTTAGGTTTCATCGTCTCCCAACGTGGGATTGAGGTAAACCTAGAGAAGATTAAGGCCCTCGCAGACATGGCTCCCTCGCGGAGCGTAAAGGACATCCAGCGGTTGACTGGACGGCTAGCAGCGTTGTCCCGCTTCCTCGTGAAATTTGGCGACAAGTACCAGCCCTTCTTTAAGGCCCTAAGAGGGATAAAATCTAATGGATTTCAATGGAGAGCAGACTGCCAGACAGCCTTCAATGAATTGAAGCAGTATCTGGCCAGTCCACCACTGCTGGCGTCACCCAAGGGCAAAGAAGCGATGTATTTCTACCTGGCGGTGTCAAAGGTATCCCTTAGCTCTATCGTCATACGCCAGGACTCCGACGCCGAATGACCAGTCTACTACATGAGTAAAACACTGACCTACCCCAAAACGCGCTACTCACACATAGATAAACTGGCCTTAGCACTAATATTCTCCGTGCGAAAGTTAAGGCTATACTTTCAGGAGTACCGTATAGTTGTCCTCACTGACCAGCCCCTAAAGAATATTCTCTAGAAACCCAACATTTCAGGGTGGCTGGTGAAGTGAGCTATCGAGTTGGGCGAGTTCGATATCGAATTCTGGCCCACACCTGCTATAAAAGCGCAGGCTCTGGCCGACTTCATTGTTGAGACTACGACTTCAGTTTCGAAGAACAGCCCGCAGAAAGCGCGGTACAACTTGACGGAGTTCCAAAATGGGTACTCCATGTAGACGAATCAGCTACGGACACCGGTAGTGGCGCTAGAGTAGTCCTCACGACCCCAGATGGGTTTGAGGTGAAGTATTCCCTTAGACTCGGTTTCCCAACAACCAATAACGTTGCGAATTAACGAAGTCTGTTAGCCGGATTACGATTAGCAAAGGAGTGCTCTACCAAGAGGTTGACAATCTACAGCGACTTTGAGCTGATTGTTAACTAGATTAACGGATACTTTGAGATTAGCAACCCTCATCTGGCCAAGTATTTGGCAAAGGCAAGGGAGGTCGCCCAGGGTTTTGACAAACTAACCCTAGTTCATGTTCCCAAAACTTAAAACTGGAAGGCAGACCAGTTGGCTAGAGCTGCTATAGTTGAAAATCTAAAATAGTACTCGAGAGACATGAGGGAGATTCTAAACGCTCCCAGCATAGAGAAGTAGGAGGCGATGCAGATTTTTGAAGCAAAAAACTGGATGACGCCCTACCTTAGCTATCTGGCTGACAGATCGTTGCTAGAAGATGCAGAGAAAGTTAAGCGAATAAAAAAGACAGCCAGCTGGTATACTGCGGTTGATGGGTGGCTATATCACCGTGGTTACTCAACCCCATACCTCCGATGCCTAACTCCCGAAGAGGCTGACAACGCCTTGGGCAAAGTGCACATCGGGATTTGTGGAGTACATGTTGGTAGAAAAAACTTAGCCTTTAAGATCATGTGGCAGGGCTACTACTGGCCCTCGATGAAAAAGGACACGCTCGAATTTGTGAACTGCCAGCTTCACAGTAACCTTCACCATCAGCCATCCGCTGACCTGAAGTCGCTTTAGGCCCCTTGGCCCTTCACACAATGGGGGCTCGATATTCTCGGCCCATTTTCTATTGCCACGGGGCAAAGGAAGTTCATCATCGCGGGCATCGACTACTTCACCAAGTGGGTGGAGGCCATCCCACTGGCGAAAATCACAGAGCATAATGCTTTTGAATTCCTTCGCCAGAACATTATTTGCAGATTTGGAGTCCCATAGGTCGTCGTGACCGACAACAGGATCCAATTCTCGGGGAAACACTTTACCAAGTATTGCACCAGCATTTGTATCAAGCTTGTCCACACTTCGGTGGCATACCCCCAAGCGAATGGATAGGTGGAGGTCACAAGCCGAACGCTACTCCATGGGTTAAAGACCAAGCTGGAAGATGTAGGGGGCTCCTAGGTAGACGAGCTCCCCTCAGCTCTTTGGTCTTATCGGACAATTCCAAAAGAACCAACGCGCGAGATACCCTCGGCCACGATACGGGATTGAAGCGGTAATTTCGGTCGAAATTGGGCTTCCAAGTATTAAAGTGAAATCGTTTGACCCATGTGGTAACTCCCAAAAAATCAGGAAACACCTAAACTTGTTAGAGGAAGCCCGCGACGCCACCAGAATACGGACAACGGCCTACCAACATCGAATTGCTCAATACTACAACAAAAAGGTAAAGGTGCGACAATTCAATGTTGGGGACTTGGTCCTAGAGGCGTCGAGGCCACTGGCAAACTGGCCGGCGGCAATAAGCTCTCCCATAATTGGGAAGGGCCTTTCCTAGTCTTCGCCGTCCTGCAAAATAGAGCGTAAAAACTCCAAAACTAGGACGGAAAGTTGGTCTCATGAACGTGGAACACGACCCACCTCAAACGCTACTTCCAATAAGGGACCCAGGTATGTACTTGCATTATTGTGTATATGCATTCGCCTGCTTATTTCAATTTCTCAAAATAAGTGTTTCCTTAGCATATTGCCTTCTCTTTCCTGTGTGCATATATATATGTGTTTGCCTTGTAAGTTTACTCGACCTAGACTACCCCCAAGTCAGGAGGGTCTTCACTCTCTTATTACTAAACCCTAGTTATCCAGGCGGCCCATAAGTGATCAAATATGAACCTCGGTTATCCGAGCAGTCATTAGCGGTCGTACTTAAGCCCTAGTCATCCAGGTGGCCCATAAGTGGTCTAGTATGAACCTCGGGCATCCGAGCGGCCCATTAGCAATCATATTAAACCTTGGTCATCCAGGCAGCACATAGGTAGTTGAATCTAAACATTGGTCATCCAAGTGGCCCGTTAGCGATCAAAATCTTATGGGGCTAGCGCAGAACACGCAACGACCTCCTTCACGAGGAGATAGCGCGATCAGTCAATGATGGTCGAAGGGAGAAAATTTCTTTTCTAAGGTTGGCCGCCAAAGTCAACACTTGGGCAGTGCCACCGGGCTTTACTCACAAGCCACTACCACTAGGCCCGCTAATACATACACAGCCGCCTACAAAGTAACCTAAGGACACCACACCTACGGTAACGTTATAAACTCAGTTGGCAGGCAGCCGGCCAACCTAGTTGGCCGCCCAAGTACAACTACAAACATGAATTAAAAGTAGTAAAAGGAAGTAGACACACAAAGTGAAAGAACGCCCGTTTTTATTGCTTCGAGTATATTTACACTGTACATTATACAACAAGGGAACATAAAAATTCAAGGAGGCGGCGGCAGCGGCCCCTGGCCATCTCGTGGCTCCCTCACGAGACTCTCGTGGTTTTGGGTGACCTGTTTGACATGTTAAGCAAGTCCATCGGGAAGTTAGGGTCAATAATCCACGCAATACACCGACATATATTGACCCCTTCCCAAAACCGCGACAGCACCATCTACTTGACCTCGTGAGGGCGTATCCGGATACTCAGCTGGTTCTCCAAGGTTGATGTATGCTCGGTGAGATGGTTGAGGCGCTTATTGACCTGCTCATTCCCCTCTCTTAGGTGGGCGTTCTCCTCCTTTAGGCTTGCGTTCTCGGCTTTTGTGTCAGCCAGAACAGTTTGTAATGTGGCAGCATCCAGCTGGTGCTCCGCCCCCGACACTACCAACTTCGCGTCAAGCCAGGCAATCTTTGCCTCCCGGTCAAAGATCACACGGTCCCTCTGATTGATCACCCTTGCCACGGTAGCCAACACCTTCTCCTTCTATACCAAAGAACAAAACAAATTAGAAATTTCAAAGGAGAAGCTAGGTAGAAAGCATCATAGAAAATTATACCCGCCAGATCCTCTGTACAGGCCTATCTGGCCTAGCCTCCAAGTCTGGCTCCATGGCTGGTGGGATAGAGGCAAAACCCTTGTGAGCAGGGCTAGCGACGGCCTCCTCCAGGATGTCATCCAGGAACCCTTCAAGGATATCATCCATGGCGGCGGGCTACTCCTGAACAGCAGGAGGCTCTAGATCAATCATCGGCGGATCTGTCGGCTGCTGCATAACCGGAGAGCCAACCAATGGCTCCTGCGACCCCACTGGCAGCTCATCGACAGACGTAGGCGATATCCCCTCCGGCATAGACTAAGGAACCACCCGTGGCGCAGGCTATGCCAGTATAACGCCTCCGGCCTCAACTTTTGGCATGTCCTTGAACGTCTTCTCCAACCCGGTGGTGCTGCCAGGACCGCTGTAATTCCCGACAGCGATGTAATCTGGCCCCGAAGACAATGAGGAGGGCGCCTCCACATTCATCCTCTCGGGCCTGGGGCCGATGAAGTCATCGTCAGTCGGGTAGGGACGGATGATCAGACCCCCTGGAGTCCTCCGGCCACAACATGACCACCGATGGCGGTGCCCTGAGCTTCTGAATAGGGGAAGGCTGTCCCCAGTTCACCTTCTTGATCTCTACCCTAGAGACCAAGAAATCTCTCTTGAAGTCAGAGAGATGGGCTTTGACCAGTTTGATCAGCCACTCTAAGGACGCCGTCTCCACCACAGACAGTGTCCCCATATAAACATCCGGCACCAGGCCCCAATCCTTTGCCAGGGGCCAGGTCTCAATCACACTCACGAAGAAGAACCGATTCTTCCAGTTCTTCAATGAGTCGTAGATGGCTGTGTTGACCTTCAGGTCACTATGTGGAACCAGGGAGATCTACTCTCCTCCCTGGTTTATCTTAAACAGCGCCTTCACCATCAACATCGTTAGCCGCCGAGAATGCTTATGGAGAAAGATACAGAAAGTGTAAATATGCAGTATAGCATTTGCATAGAACTGGGCGACGGAAACCCACAGAGCCTGAAGGATCGACTGTAAGTCATCTGGAAGAGGAAGACGGAGGCCGCTTCTCAGGTGGGTCTCATACACCGTCACGTGTCTCGCCTGTGGAGAGAAGGCCTTGTCGTCTTTATCCGAAACCCTCCACGTGATATCTTTGGGGATGTTAAATTCGATGCACAACTCCTTGATGTCGTTCTCTCGAAGAACAGAAAGAATATCTGCAACGGAGGTCGAAGCCATATTTGCAGAGGGATTTGGGTTTTTTGCCTCTCTAGAATGAAAGCAGGAAGACGAAAAAGCAGAGCAGAAGGTGTGAAAACGGCAAAGTGTGAAACGCCTTAAACCTCCTCAAGAAGGCACGCCATCATGCTGCCGCGTGTCGCTTCCCAACGGGCTCCTTTTTGAAACAAATCTTGTGACGTATTAATGGTTGGGATCGTGATTTCATCAGGTGAAGACACGTGTCCACTTTCATCCTGACAGGCCAGCTGATGGCCACGTGTCACTCAGGGCTGATACAAAGTTCTTCAGATCTGACCAAAGATGGTCAATAGATTTGGTCAACTTTTTTCTTCGGATCTGACCAAAGACGGTCAACAAATTCGGTCAACTTTTCTTCCCTAAAATCTTACTAGGCAGTCAACAGATTCGGTCAACGCCTCACCCTGTTGTGGAGTTTTCCGAAATTTTTAAGCAACAAAGGATAGTGAGGAGCATCCCATCATGAACATGCCAAAGGCCAAAATTCTGGCCACCGGCATGGGGGGCTAGTGATGGGTATGCTGTAGTTGGGCTGGCCCAGTAGTCAAAGAAGGCCTAAATGGTCCGTTGGACAGCCCAACTTCGGCGCTTCGCCCACAGAGGTGAATGCCCAAACCCGAAAAGCCCAAACGCGCCCGACTTGCCAACGCCGCCACACCGACTAAGGCACGTGTGCAAAGCGGCCAACTCACACTCGTGATGGTCAACTCAGCCGACCGAAATTACCGTAGCAAGAGGGGCCCAAAATAAAAAGGCTTTGCTAGGCCCACTTGGGCCCACGATCCAGTAGGCGGTTAGTAACGGCTCTTTCCCTGGCTTGCACCTTCTATAAATTCAGCCCACATCCAAAAGGATCTTGACAAAATCAGTGCCCTTCCCATAAGGAAGGCGCCAGATTTTTTCAATTTTCTGCCAATTGAAGCTTTCCAACGGTAAAGTGCGTGAAAGGAAGGTGAATAGTTTAGAAAGCCGCTAACCGCCAGAAAAGGAAGCAATTACAGCAAGTTAGGCAACTTGCGCCATCCTGTAAAAGGAAGGCCACCCAAAATGGCATAGGGATTACGCCTTCTAATCAGGGAAGATGTAACGCCACGAATATTTAAAATTAATTTTGATGAACTATTTGATAATTATAAGCAACGATTGGTCAAAAAATTTTGTCATTTGATCGGTGCATGAGCATAATAAGTTAAAAACATTTAGATTAACAAATCTAGAAATAAATATTTGGGCCACGAAATCTAAGGTAGTTAATTAAAAAACTATATATATATATATATGTATATAAAATAATAATAATAATAATAATAATAATAATAATAGACTGGAAGTGGGGAGGAAAGAAAAAGAAAGAAAAGAAGAAAAAGAAGGAAAGAAAAAGAAAGAAGGAAAGAAGAGAAGAAAAGGAAAGGGAGAAAAGAAGAGGGAAGGGGAGAAGAATGAAGGCAGTGGGGGAGGAAGGGGATCGGGGGTCATATGGAAACTTTGGGAAAATCCTAACCAACTCCACCTCCTTATTTAAAGCGGCATTAGGTTTTAGAGAAGGGGGCCGGAGAGGACGAACGAAAGGGGAAGAACAAAGCGGAGCCGCCGCCGTCGACCACCACCGTGAGGCAAGTAAAATTCTCCATCACAGTTCCTTTATTCTTATTAATGCCTAAATCTTTGATTTCATAACTGATTTGGTGGTAAACTGTGGAGAACCGAGGGTTTTTGATTTGGGAAAACCGAACACAGAGTTTCGGCTCAGTGAGGATTCGACCGGCTTTTGAATCAGTGACGAAGTAAGGCTTGTAAATTAATTAAGTAAATCATGAAGAATTGATTTTTGCATGCTGTGCCCGATTGCTTTGGGGATTTTGGGTGTCGTTGAGGAAACAGAGAAACATGCTCTATTTCCCCTTTTTCCGGCCGAATGTAGTAGCCGGCTGTGGCCAGGGAGCTTAGACCCATTAGCCGCAAGTAAATCGTTCACCTTTTATTCCTAGAAGCTGATTTGATGCCTTCATGGGGTGATTTGTGCTAATTGTGCCAACTCGGTGATGATTCGGGAAGTGAGGGAAAAACAGAGCATTGGCTCTGGACGATGGAGACAGAACCGCTTCTGGGGCTTAGGATTAATTGGTACATAATAGCTGATAAACTTAGGCTATAAAATCTAATGATTTCTTGTGAATGATGAAAAATTGGAGCTTCCCTCATCGCCCATGATAATCGGCTTAGCCGAGGGAAAAAAAGATTATCGACTCGGTGCACCACCGTGAGAGTTCGGGTGATGGAGGTGGTGCGGCACCGGCCGCCGTGAGATAGGCGAAGGCGACGCCGCCGCGCCGATCTCCGAGACCGGCAGGGAAGGGGGTGACCGCCGTATGGAGCGTGTACGTGGGTTGGTATAGTTTTAAGTGTCTTGTAAATTCAGAATAATGATCATCTGTTAGCTGATTATTCCTATACCGTATCGATGTATTTTGATAAATTGTTCTCTACGTTAATTCCGTTGGCGTGTGTACATACTATTGGCACTCTATGGATAAGTAAAGGAGAGCGTGCGAAGACTTTACGGTAACTGGATGAATGGGAGTCCGTTGGACCGCAAAGTAGTCCATGCATTTCCAATACTGATTTGATTCCGAAGGATTGAGGTCGTTGACATCGAGAATGGATGCTTATAACCTAGTGACCATCGTAGATAATGATATCTGGGATATCATTGGCGAGGAGTATCGGAGATAGTATGAGCATGCTACGGTAACGTCTTCTGAGAGGACTGTAGGGGTTATAGGGATCCATGGATGACCTTATTGTATTATCCAGCCGTTGGGGGCGTAAATACACGGCCTTTGGTTCACTATGGTAGAATAAGGTCCAGGGAGATCCTTGCTATCTAGTACAATGGTGACCTCAAATTCAGTTGATGATCAGATCCTTGTTATCTCGTACAGTTAGTTGAAAGGGATGCTTATAACTTAGTGACCATTGTAGAGGATGATATCTGGGATATCATTGGCGAGAGTTATCAGAGATGATATAAGCATCCTATGGGTGCAGCCTCTGGGAGGACTGTAGGGGTAGTGGGGATACGATGGATACCAGGTGACTTCGTGGTACTCACCCAGCCGTCGGGGGCGTAAATACGCGGCCTTTGGCTCACCACGGTAAAATAAGGTCCGTGAAGACTGTTGTCATTTATATAGTTGGGATTTTGTATTGAACTGATGATCGGATTCAATGAAATCCATATTGTTTCATTGATACTTAGCCATTCGCGTGATCTTCGGGTCGTGGACACGACATGTTATCTAGTCTTGGACAGTGGTAGATATACTACCTGTTATGATTGATTTTATTCATTGTTTTTCAATATACTTTACTGTACTCTTCTTTTATTGTTCATTTTTACTTGTTGGGCATTCGGCTCACCCTTGTGATTTATTGGCTCCAGATTAGACAAGTGGATATCAGGATCAAGGAGATCACGGGACTTTTTGGGTGGCTGACTGATAGAGGTGATACCAAAGTTCGAGGCTCTCCAGACGGAGATTTAAGATTTTGATTTAGTTGTTGTTCGACTTTTGTTAGATTTTCTTTATGAGAATTGGTATTTTGGAACATCGACACTGTTTATTGAAATTATTATTATTGCTATTATGGATATTTAATTTATGATGCATTTATGAGGATCATTGATGGTGACTGAGTTATTTAATGATATGTAATGGTTGAAATTGGGAATGATTCGAGATTTTCACCATGACGGTCCAGGTTAGGTTCGAGGATCCGAATTCGGGTCGTTATAATTAATCGTATCAGAGAATTAAGATTCTGTGTGAGCATTTGAGGGTTCTAGGACCCAAGGATGTTTGAGGATCTTAGACAATCAAGGAGATTTGAGGACCTAGCATAGTCTTCTATTAATGAGGCATGGGTACTAGAATGCTTAGGATTTGTTTGAGACTTTTATTAATCTAAAAAAAAAAATTTGTTGTGCAGATATGTCGATAACTGACGAAGCTAGCTATCGCCCCATGAGTCCCATGAGGAGCCCCAGTGAAGCGGCAACTCCATCAAGTATGGATGAGGTAGTCAAAGCACTTCATCAACTGACAGGACTAGTGGCACAAGCGGCTGGGGCACGGGTCTTAGGACCAACACCTAAGGAACGTGACCATTTCAATCAATTCATAGAGCATAAACTCCAAGAATTTATGGGAGAGGCAGATCCTGTCAAGGATGATTATTGGTTGGAAAGAATGGAGAAGGTATTCACGGTGACGAAGTGTTCTTCAGAGGATCGAGTTCGATATGCATCGTACAAGTTGAGTGGGGAAGCTGGGCATTGGTGGAACGTGAAGCTAAGGGAGCTGGGACCTGAGGCGGAGGCACTCACCTGGGAAACTTTTCGTCAGCTGTTCAATGATAAATACTTCCCAAAGAACTTGAGAAATAGAAAGGAGAAAGAGTTCCTCCAGTTACAATAGGGATCAATGAATGTTGCGCAATATGAGGCCAAATTCATGGAACTTTCACGCTATGCATCTGATCTTGTTGCCAATGGAGCAAGGAAGACAGAGAGATTCCGACAAGGCTTATCACGGCTATCAGGTGTCATTTAGCTTCTCATAAACTCGAGGACTACAGCGCAGTTTTAAGAAGGGCATTGCTAATTGAGTAAGAGTTAGGGAGTGAGGTCCTAGCTCCTGCACCTATTACTGGCATCACTACTAAACCACCGGTGATTCCTAACAGGAAAAGGAAGACTTACATCAAATGCGTAAAGGTGGGACATAATTTTAGAAACTGTAGCTCCAAACAATCTCCGCCACACTCACAGTCAGGAACCATTTCCCCCACTTTGGCAAGGGCACAGCAGACTCAGCCAGGATCGTCTTTTGGCAGGCAAATTGAACCTTTCACTTGCTACAATTGCTGTAAATTGGCACATTTCTCCCGTAATTGCCAGGCACCCAAGAAATTTACATCTGTTCCACAACCAAGGAATCAGGTTCAAGGCAAGGTATTTGTACTGACAGAGCAAAATGTCGAGACCACACCGACGGTCGTGGAAGGTACTCTTCTTATCCAATCTATAGCTGCTCATGTATTATTTGATTCCGGTTCCATACATTCATTCGTAACACCAAACCTGGCTATAAGAATAGCAGTGAAAGCGGTACCCTTAGACTTTGTATTTATTGTATCCTCACCAATGGGTGAGACAGTCCAATTGAGGATGATATACCTCAGTTGCAGAATTCAGATTGGTAACTATGATCTGCCAGCTGATCTTATTACATTAGAATTTGCAAGCTTTGATGTAATTCTAGGAGTAGACTAGCTTGCCACCCATCATGCCCATATCTACTGTTCCCGAAAGATCGTAAATTTTTCCATTCCTGGGGTTTCGGAGTTCGTGTTTCATGGTTTTGGGAGCCGAACAATGACTCCCATGATTTATGCAATTCATACACGACATTTGCTACGTAGCGAATGTTGGGGTTTCCTTGCATTCGTGTCTACTATAACAACATCGGAGTACCGCATAGAGGACATTCCGGTGGTTAGAGAATTCGTAGATGTTTTTCCTGAAGAACTACCTGGACTCCCTCCGGAGCGGGAGATCGAATTTACAATAGACATACCGCCAGGAACTGTACCAATATCTAAGGCTCCATATAGATTGGCTCCGGTGAAATTGAAGGAGTTGAAGGCACAACTACAAGAACTTCTCGAACTGGGTTTCATTAGACCCAGTATCTCTCCTTGGGGGGCGCCAGTGCTATTCGTTAAGAAGAAAGACGACTCAATACGATTTACAGGGAGCTCAATATGGTGACGATTAAAAATAAATACCCGTTGCCACGAATCGATGATTTGTTTAACCAGTTACAAGAGGCGAGTGTATTCTCAAAAATTGACTTGAGATCCAAGTATCACTAGCTGAAGATTAAGGAGAGTGATATCCCGAAGACAGCCTTTCACTCTAGGTATGATCACTATGAATTCCTAGTGATGCCATTTGGCTTGACAAATGTACTAGCTGTATTCATGGACATGATGAATAGGGTATTCAGACCCTTTCTCGATGGGTTCATCGTGGTCTTTATAGACGACATTCTAATCTACTCAAGGGATACAGCTGAGCAAGAGGAACATTTAAGAGTTGTGCCGGCAAAGATTGCGGATGAATGCCTTCATGTCAAACTTAAGAAATGTGAGTTCTGGCTGAAAGAAGTCACTTTCCTGGGGCACATTATTTCCGAAAGTGGAGTATCGGTAGATCCATCCAATAAAAAGATTGCAATTGAATGGGCACGTCCAATCAACCCTACTGAAGTAAGGAGCTTCCGTGGCTTGGCTGGGTATTATCGGAGGTTTGTAGAAGGTTTCTCCAGCATAATAATGCCGCTGACTAGGGTGATGCAAAAAAATGCCAAATTTGTCTGGTCTGACGAGTGCGAGCGAAGTTTCCAAGAGCTAAAACAAAGGCTAACCTCAGCACCGATCCTGACAATTCCAAGCGGCACTAGAGGATTCGTGATATATTGTGATGCATCACTGAAAGGTGTGGCCTGTGTACTGATGCAGCATGGGAGGGTGGTTGCCTACGGATTGCAACAACTGAAAGCTTACGAGCAGAAGTACCCAACCTACGACTTAGAATTAGCTGTAATCGTATTCGTTCTCAAGGTGTGGAGACATTATCTCTACAGAGAGGAGTTTATTATTTACACCGACCATAAAAGTTTGAAATATCTATTCTCTCAAAAAGAGCTGAACATGCGTCAAAGGCAATGGATGGACCTACTTAAAGATTATGATTGTCAGATTATGTACCAACCGAGTAAAGCAAATGTGGTGGCTGACGCACTTAGCCGAAAATCAGCTGGTCTTGTTGCCTACTTAATAATGAGGGAATGGAAGATGTTGGAGGAGGTCATGGATTGCAATATTAAGTTGCGCCCGAGAAATCTGCAGGTAATCGTCTCATACTTCAAGGTACAGCCGATTCTGCTGGAAAGAATTAGAATAGCACAGAAGGATGACCCGAAACTAGCTGAAATCATGATGACTTTGCCTGATGATATCCGAGCTGAATATGAGGTCAGGAAGGATGGGATTCTCACATATAAAGGTAGGATTTGCGTGTCGGGTGGGGCAGAATTGAAGAAAGAGATTATGGAGGAAGCACACCGTTCAAAGTATACAATGCATCCGGGAACGACCAAAATGTATCGCGACCTGGGGAAAAATTTCTGGTGGAATGGAATGAAGAAAGATGTTGGAGAGTTTGTATCCAGATGTTTGATTTGCCAACAAGTCAAAGCGGAGCACCAGAGATCGGCAGGGAAGCTTCAACCAATACAAATTCCAAGTTGGAAGTGGGAGCACATCTCTGTGGACTTTATCGTAGGACTTTCGAGGACTAGCAAAGGCAATGATGCTATCTGGGTTATTGTGGACCGATTAACTAAGTCGGCACACTTCATAGCCATGAAACTAACATACTCACTAGATAGATTACCTCGATTATATATCAATGAGATTGTGAGAATACATGGCGTACCAGCCAGTATCATTTCCGATCGAGACCCGAGATTTGTCTCGCATTTCTGGAAGGGCTTGCATCGAGAATTGGAGACGAGATTGAAGTTCAGTATGGCATTCCATCCTCAAACTGATGGCCAATCAGAGCGAACTATTCAGACATTGGAGGACATGCTCAGGAGCTCAATCCTAGAAATAGGAGGAAGTTGGGGTACGTATCTCTCATTGGCAGAGTTTGCATACAACAATAGCTTCCATGCTAGTATCAGGATGGCACCCTTCAAAGCGCTTTATGTGAGGAAGTGTCGTTCGCCAGTAAGTTGGGAGGAAGTAGGAGACCGCTAGATTTTGGGACCCGACTTGTACAAGAGACCACCGAGAAAATTCACTTAATTCGAGAACGGATGCAAATAGCTCAAAGCCGACAAAACAGTTATACTGATACTAGACGCAGAGACTTACGCTTTGACGTTGGTGATGCGGTATTTCTCAAGGTATCGCCTACTAAAGGCATCAGAAGATTCGAAGATGAGGTAAGTTGAACCCCGTGTTCATCGGGCCATTCGAGATCTTGGAGCGGTTGGTGAAGTAGTCACCAATTGGCCCTACCACCGTTTTTGGGTGAGTGCATGACGTGTTTCACGTATCCATGTTAAGGAAATATATACGTGATGAGTCGCACATAATTGCGCATGACCACTTACAAATCCAGGATGACTTATCTTATACCGAGGAACCAGTGCGGGTCACCTACCGACGAGACAAGATTCTACGCTCCAAGATAATACTACTTGTAAAAGTCGTCTGGAATCATCAAGATGAGGGTGATGCAACATGGGAGACCGAAGCAAATATGCGTGCAAAATACCCACAACTCTTCGAGAACTGAGGTACATTTTCGAGAACAAAAAATCTTTTAGTGGGGGAGGGTTGTAACGCCACGAATATTTAAAATTAATTTTGATGAACTATTTGATAATTTTAATCAACGATGGGCCGAAAAATTTTATCATTAGACCGGTGCGTGAGCCCAATAAGTTAAAAATATTTAGATCAATAAATCTAGGAATAAATATTTAGAACACAAAATCTAAGGTAGTTAAATAAATAAATAACAAGTATAATAATAATAATTATTATTATTATAGACGGTAAGTGGGGAGGAAAGAAAAAGAAAGAAAAGAAGAAAAAGAAGGAAAGAAAAAGAAAGAAGGAAAGAAGAGAAGAAAAGGAAAGGGAAGAAAGAAGAGGGAAAGGGAGAAGAAGGAAGGCGGTGGGGGAGGAAGGGGATCGGGGGGGAGGGGGCCATATGGAAACTTTGGGAAAACCCTAATCAACTCCTCCTCCTTATTTAAAGCGGCATTAGGGTTTAGAGAAGGGGGCCGGAGAGGACGAACGAAAGGGGAAGAACGAAGAGGAGCCGCCGCCGTCGACCACCACCGTGAGGTAAGTAAAATTCTCCATCACAAAAATTAATCATTCCTTTATTCTTATTAATGCCTAAATCTTTGATTTCATAACCGATTTGGTGGTAAATTGTGGAGAACCAAGGGTTTTTGATTTGGGAAAACCGAACACAGAGTTTCGGCTCAGTGAGGATTCGACCGGCTTTTGAATCAGTGACGAAGTAAGGCTTGTAAATTAATTAAGTAAATCATGAAGAATTGATTTTTGCATGCTGTGCCCGATTGCTTTGGGGATTTTGGGTGTCGTTGAGGAAACATGCTCTGTTTGCCTTTTTTCGGGCTGAATGTAGTAGCCGGCCGTGGCTAGGGAAATTAGACCCATTTGCCGCAAGTAAATCGTTCACCTTTTATTCCTAGAAGCTGATTTGATGCCTTCATGGGGTGATTTGTGCTAATTGTGCCAACTCGGTGATGATTCGGGAAGTGAGGGAAAAACAGAACATCGGCTCTGGACAATGGAGACGGAACCACTTCCGGGGCTTAGGATGAATTGGGACGTAATAGCTGATAAACTTAGGCTATAAAATCTAACGATTTCTTGTGAATGATGAAAAATTGGAGCTTCCCTCATCGCCCATGATAATCGGCTTCTAGCCGAGGGAACAGTACCATCGACTCGGTGCGCCACTGTGAGAGTTCGGTGATGGAGGTGGTGCGGGCGCCGTCGCCATGAGATGGGCCGGAGGCGACGCTGCTGCCGTCGCCGATTCTGGTGGCCGGCAGGGAAGGGGTGACCGCCGTACGGAGCGTGTACGTGTATATACATATATATATATATATATATATACACACACATAGGCAAATGTATATATGTAAGTATATATGTATAAATATATATATGTATATATGTAAATATATATATTTATTTACTTATTCTTTATTTATATTGTGTTGAGATGCTTATAATGACATGAGAGTATACATATATATATATATATATATATATATATATATATATATATATATATTTGTTTACAATGATGGAAGATATATATATATAATTATATTGATATATACGGATGGTAAGAAATGTTTATATGAAAGTATACACACGTGGGTTGGTATATTTTTAAGTGTCGGGTGAATTTTAATAATGATCATCTCGTTAGCTGATTATTCATATACCGCATCGATATATTTTGATAAATTGTTCTCTGCGTTAATTTCATTGGCGTGTGTACATACTATTAGCACTCTATGGATAAGTAAAGAAGAGCGTGCGAAGACTTTACGATAACTGGACGAATGGGAGTCCGTGGGACCGCAAAGTAGTCCATGCTTTTCCAATACCAATTTCATTCCGGAGGATTGAGGTTGTTAACATTGAGAAGGGATGCTTATAACCTAGTGACCATCGTAGAGAATGATATCTGGGATATCATTAACGAATAGTATCGGAGATGGTATGAGCATGCTACGGGTACAGCCTCTGAAAGGACTGTAGGGATAGTAGGGATACCATGGATGACCTCGTTGTATTACCCAGCCGTTGGGGGAGTAAATACACGGCCTTTGGTTCACTATGGTAGAATAAGGTCTAGGGTGATCATTGCTATCTAGTACAGTGGTGACCTCAAATTGAGTTGATGATTAGATCCTTGTTATCTCGTACAATTAGTCGAAATGATGCTTATAACTTAGTGACCATCGTAGACGATGATATCTGAGATATCATTAGCGATGGGTATAAAAGATTGTATGAGCATGCTACGGGTGCAACCTCTGGGAGGACTGTAGCGGTAGTGGGGATATCATGGATACCAGGTGACCTCGTGGTACTCACCCAGCCGTCAGGGGCGTAAATACACGGCCTTTGGCTCACTACGGTAGAATAAGGTCCGTGAAGACTGTTGTCATTTATATAGTTGGGATTTTGTATTGAACTGATGATCGGATTCGATAGAATCAATGTTGCTTCCTTGATACTTAGCCATTCGTGTGATCTTCGGGTTGTGGACACGACACGTTATCTAGTCTTGGACAGTGGTGGATATACTACCTGTTATGATTAATTTTATTCATTGTTTTTCAATATACTTTATTGTACTCTTCTTTTATTGTTCATTTTTACTTACTGGTCATTCGACTCACTCTTGTGATTTATTGGTTCCAGATTAGACAGGTAGATATCAGGATCAAGGAGATCACGGGACTTTTTGGATAACTGACTAATAGAGGTGATACTAGAGTTCGAGGCTCTCCAGACGGAGATTTAAGATTTTGATTTGGTTATTATTCGACTTTCGTTAGATTTTCTTTATGAGAATTGATATTTTGGGACATCGACATCGTTTATTGAAATTATTATTATTGCTATTATGGATATTTAATTTATGATACATTTATGAGGATCATTGATGGTGATTGAGTTATTTAATAATATGTAATGTTTAAAATTGGGAATGATTCGAGATTTTCACCGTGACGGTTTGGATCGGGTTCGAGTATTTGAATTCGGGTCGTTACAGAAGATTACCCTACCTCTATTTAAATAAGCCCTAGGGTTTTCATTCTTGGGCATTCTTTCTGTTAGGCTTTCTGATATACTCTTATTTTTACGCCTTCATTGAGACGGATTGCTACGCTTCCAACCTCTCTCTCTTAGAGACCCAACGCTCTCTGATACCCAGGCACTCTCTGTTAATACTCAGAGATCTTAAGGCATACAAACGTGCTCCCTACAGTCGTTTACTGCCTTCCCACCGTCCCAGGTTCAACAGACGGCCAAGCCTCTCTTTTATTTGGACACCCAAACACTCCATTCCCACACATTCTCTCTTACCCTCTCAATTTTAGTTCTCAGTACCTTTTCAGATTTTGAAGGCTTTCTTACTGACTTGAGTATTGGAATGTTTTCAATTGGACAATTTCTCGCTGACACACTGACCTCCTGTTTGTTTAATGGTGTGTAAGCCCCAAACTCGGTGAACAGAGACGAAAACAGTCAAGCAGACCAGCCCAAATATGTTCGAAGTTCGGATCCAATGATGCATCACTTTCAATTATTTTTTATCCTAGACTCACTAGTTGTAAGATGGCAAGTCCCTATCTTATATTACTTTTTATCATCAATTTGGTTGATAACCTCATATATCTCAATATTATAAGGCCTAATATTATATATGTTATATATCTTGTTAGTTAATTTATGTCAGCTTGGCTTTTTATTCACTACACAACTATTCTTCATATTCTTTACTTTATAAAAAGCACTTTGTTTCATGGGCTATACTTTTCTCTCACTCTTTATTAGAGTTTCAAGTATATTCTGATTTTATTTATCTATTAGGGAATACTCTCATCTATTGGCGAAATAAAAAGTAGATCATTATTATCTGTTCTAGCATTGAGTTTAAATATTACACTCTTACTAATATGACATTTGAATTTTCTAACTTCGTTGACTTTTGTAAGATATTAGTGTTCTTCAATCTAATGACACTCCCCTCTTTTGTGATAATTATAATACTATCCAAATTGTTTATAATAATGTGTTTTATGAATGCATGAAACATACCGAGATTGATTGCCATTACTTTAAAGAATTCTTTTTGACTAATCAACTATTTGACATTTTTAAAAAAATTTACCCATATGGTCGTCATATTAATCTAATTTTTAAAATCAATTTGATTTCTTCCAAATCACCATGAGTTTAACAGGGATATTAAGGATATAATATTTATCTTTATTAAAGATATTATATTCTTTCTGAATTAAAAGATCACTATATTCTAAATTAGAATATATATATATATATATATATATATATATATATATATATATATATATATATATATTAGATATATAATATCCTTTATAAATTAAAGAATTGACATCATCTAATTTAGATTATTTATGTGATTATTACTATTACAATATTTCTAATATAGGTTACATTCTTTTTTTTAATAAAAGAATGCCCTGTTATATTGTCATATATATATATATATATATATAATTTTCTTTATCTCTTTTTTATATTTCTAGTTAAGAGATCCAGAAAGTACAACTTGAAAATTATATTATGAGAAATATGATGGTAAAAGTTTTGGGAAAAATAAAGTTTATGATAGAGTTCACCGCGAGATTTGTTGGTCCCTTAATGGCCTGTCTTCCCATAAAAAGGGAGCGTATGCGTAAAGAGTAGAAATCAGTATAGACGCGGAAACAATAGAGAGAAAATAAACTCTAAAACACCTACTCACTTGAAGATTGAACATTTGTGGCTTGATATATATCAAATTCAGAAATGTTATTCTAGGTATAGTAAAAACTATTCTAGCTAGCTTTTATTGTTCATGACTCTTTTAACTTTACACATAATTCTAGCTACCTGATTTGTGTAGTAATTTGTTAGGCAATCCAACTTAGGTGAGGACGACCTGTTCTTGGTGATCCAAGAGATACTCTTGTTATGCTTTACCGTAGCCTGCTGTTTACCCAACGAAGAATCCGCAATGTAAACCCATCAATTGGATATTAGCCCACAATTTCTTCGGATATCAGTCTCATACCTTTTTCCCTTCGTTTAAGGGTTTGCTTAAATTTAAAAGGCTAAAAAATTAGAGTATTTCGAAACTTTAGGATCCAACTAGGAAAATAAAATGAAAAAAAAAATGCTTTTTCTATTTAAATTACTTGAAAAATTACAATAAAATAATGTAGTTAAAATTTCATATTAAAATATTTATATTTAAAAACACTAATACCCTTTTTATTTTCTTTCATTTTTATTCTCTTCATTAATTTCCTTTCTTTAAAATTTTTTCTAAATTCAAGTGTATCATTAATCAAAATATGTGTATATATGATTAATAATCTTTGCAGCGAAGACTGGCATATAAGAATCTAGTCCAATCATCATCACCAAGATCATTATGGTGGATTGGGGAATTGAAGTTCTCGCAGAGTCAAAGAACTTCCATGGTTCATAGCGAAAGGCAAAGCCCTCAAAGAGAAGAGGTTGTCAGGATACGACTCCATGAAATTTGTGCAGATGATCCAGACACATTGATCATCGTGTGTTCAGATGCTGCATTGCCGCTAGGAAGCTTAGGGACATTTGGCTGACTATCCGGAACTTCCTTCCCTGGTCTGCGTTTGCTCTTAGGCCTCTCAAGTGAGTTTCGAAAGAACACAGACCCTATTTTTTATATTTGATAGATTAAAATACAATAACTAAAATTTAAGAATAAAAAAATAAGCTATATATTTTTAGATTTTTTATAACATTAACATCTAGTGAATATTAAATCTAATATATATTTAGAGGATATTACTTTGGTATTTAAATCTAAACCATTTGATTTTTTTAATCTAACGGCACAAATGAGAGGAGGTGAAGCAAGATCCCTGAATCTGGCCTCAAGTGGGCTGTGAATGATAAAAAATAAAGTGCTCTTGTCGCAGCTCTTTTCACCGGGTTAAGTTTCTGCCCTAGTAAGTTTTGAAGAACAAATACTAGCATCTATAGAAACAAAAAATTATCCACACATCAAAATGCCACAAAACAGAAGTTTGGAAGCGCATGCAAAATCAAAATCATGCCTTTTCTTTATTGATAATTATTTTAAAACAAAAAAAGCATTCCTGCAATGCTAACATAATTTTCAAAACATTCTAGAGATTCTACAGCTTCATAATTGTATTACCTATGCAATTATCCTGCAAAGTTTAGATAAATTTAAAAATTATGAATAAATAAGGCATTGTTACATTCTCAGTGAGTGTACCGAGACCATGTATATGTGTGTGTATGTATGTATGTGTGCCTTATGTGAAGGGATCTAGCACTTATGACCGAATAGCCGCCACTTTTTCTTCCTCCTAGTCTCACACGGAGGTAACTCTGCAGACAGCCAACCATAAATTAACATAAAATACCTTATGACAGAAGAAAACCAGCTCAAGAGCGCAATACAACTGAAAGATTGCATTTGGCAGAAGACTAAAATATGTATGACAAAAAGATGGCCTAACACACTCCCATATTGTAGGCCATGTGAGGGGCAGATGTATATAGACACCAACTCATGCATTATAGGGAGGCTATTTGTTACCGGACTTGTTACCGATGGTCCAGCAGCTCCTGCACAGAGGCGAAGCGTCCGCACAGTCCGTCCTCCCCAACGATTTCATGATTTTGTCTAAGGATTTCTATATTACACTAGTACAGGCACATTCATACATCATATATACACTACACATAGGATATATATTTTACATTACACATGCATAGTTTACAATTAGTTAAATGTTGGTAGAGCACATGCTGGTGCTCAGTAACTGTAGGAACCCCATGGTCCACTTCCTGGTTGCATCTGGTTTCCCACTTCCCTTTTTCCATATATGGTTACTGTGGCAGAAAGGTAAAGAGGATAATAGATATTCTTCTGTTCTCATCCTGATTCGCATGTCTCTCTCTCTCTCTCTCTCTCTCTCCCTCGCTCTTTGTCTGCAAACGCCCTTCTCTTTTCCTGAAACAGATCTGGACTTTTGATGAAGGAAGCTCTAAATCTGAGACAACCAGCAGCTAAATAAGAATCTGGTATCAGAAAGGTGCTCCCATTGAGACCTGAAATGGCAGAGAGGATGACGACCAGATACCGGGCTCTCGAAGAATCCATCGCTGGCATGGCCCAAGAACTGAGGGACGTTGTGGGTACTGTCCACCAGCATGAAGGTCGATTTGATACTCTTTCGACCGCCACCGAACACTTCCAAATGTCAGTCACCGACGTCTGACAGTCAGTCACCGACGTCCAACACACCCTCTTCGAAATGCGACAAACTCTCGCTCGCATGGAGCGACAGACCATACTCTCTTCAAATCCTCCGTTATTGCCTACACCCACTTCGTTTACACCAAACCCTACATCACACTCTCAATCCGACACACAAACCTTACCTCTCGTGTTATCATCGCCATCAGAGGCAACGATTCGTCTACCTAAGTTGGAGATTCCATTTTTCTCCGGTGAAAACATCATCTGATGGTTGTTTCAGGTAGAATGGTTCTTCCTGTACCACGGAACACCGCCGGAGCAAAAACTTACTGTGGCCGCATTTTACATGACTAGAGCATCATTACAGTGGTATCAGTGAATGCATGTAACACGCCAATTGCTAACCTGGGAGATTTTCGCTAGGGATCTGGAGCTTCGTCTCGGTCCTTTGTCATACATGAATCCTGAAGCCACACTTTATAAACTGCGGCAGAGCACGAACGTCACTGCATATATGGCCGAATTTGAGTCATTATCTACACGAACGCCAAGTTTGTCGACCACGAATCTCTTAAACTACTTTATATCGAGTCTCCGGGAAGAAATCCGAAGGGAGCTCCTCCTTCTGAAATCCATGACGCTACCAGATGCCATTGGTATGGCCAAGCTAGTAGAGGAGAAGTTGAACGCTAGCCGAACCAGTTTTCCTGGACCAACCCTTCCCAAACCTTCTAGGCTTACGGTTCCAACCATAGGTAAACAACCCCTTCCTCCGCTCTTCCACTAAAACGACCTCCTGTTGAAATGGGTCGCTTGTCGTCGTGATCGGGGATTATGTTTCAATTGTGATGAAGTTCACCCCAGACACCCATACAAACCCCTCAATTTTTGTGTCTCGATCACGGTGGAGGAGGAAAGTCTTTTTCCCTGTCCCCAAGTCCTGGAGGTGGAACCTGTGGAACCGAAGGAACCTTATAATCCTCCTCCAGAAGTTGAAACCTTAGCCCCCTCACCAGACCAGATGCCCACAATTTCATTACATGCTCTAGAAGGTCATTTTGTGCCTACTACCCTGCGCCTCCAGGGACAAATAGCAGGCCAACTAGTAGTGATTCTAGTCGACAGCGGATCCACACACAATTTTCTGCAAACTTGTATGGCAAAATATCTAGGCGTGGCCATCGAACCATCTCATCACCTCAATGTTACAGTGGGCAATGGGGACTCACTCAAATGTGAGGGGTTATGTAAAAGAGTTCAGATCACGTTGGCTGATTCCACTTTCAGCGTTGATCTCTATCTCCTTCCCATTTATGGTGTGGATATTGTATTTGGGGTCCAGTGGATTGCATCAATTGGCCCGGTGCTGTTTGATTACCAATCATTGTGGATGAGTTTTAATCATGCCGGCACTAAGATCACACTACACGGCATGCCTTCGGCCTACGCGGGCCACAATGACCCCGGGCAACCGAGGAGAGGAACACGACCAATCGGTTGCTTCCTACTTTTAGTTGACTATCCTACCGCTCAAGAAACACCCCAGCCAAATTAGCCACTCTACCCGATCCAACACCCAGCCTTGGGGGCAATCCTCCCGATTCACTATCTCCTCAATGACCTCCTATCCTCCTACGGCGATGTTTTGCCATTCGCAGGATTACCTCCTCACCGCATTCGACCACAGGATACCCTTACAAACTTCAACAAAGACACCGGTCAACGTCCGGCCATATTGATACCCCCATTTTCAAAAAGCTAAAATGGAGAAGATCATAAAGGAAATCTTGGATGCCGGCATTATTCAGCCCAACACTAGTCATTTTTCTTCGCCTGTGCTGCTAGTTAAAAAGAAAGACTAGTGGAGGTTCTCGCATCGATTATCGGGCTCTCAATGCTCTTACCATTAAAGACCTTTCCCATTCCCACCATAGATGAATTATTTGATGAGCTACATGGAGCCCGTGGTTCTTTCAAAGCCGGACTTGCGTTCGGGGTACCACTAACTACGAGTACATGCTGCGATGTGTACAAAACAGCATTCCGGACACACGAAGGTCATTACGAGTTTCTAGTAATGCCCTTCGGCCTCTCCAATGCCCCATACACATTTCAGTCCGAGATGAACTCCATTTTTCGGTCGGTCCTACGAAAATATGTACTAGTCTTCTTTGATGATATTTTGGTGTACAATCCTTCTTGGGAACTTCACTACCACCACCTTTCCTACACACTGCAGATTTTAAGGGAGCAATCTGTCTTTGCCAAACAGTCTAAATGTAAATTCGGGAGAACTTCAATTGCCTATCTAGGTCATATTGTATCAGCCAAGGGCATCACAGTCGACCCAACCAAAATTGAGGTAGTGCAAAACTGGCCTGCACCCACTACCATCACTCATCTAAGGGGATTTTTGGGCTTAGCAGGCTACTATCGGCGTTTTGTGGCCCGTTACGCCCAAATTGCAGCTCCTCTCACCAAACTCTTGCGCAAGGATGCTTTCATGTGGACCCCTGAATCTGAGGGGGCTTTTTAGGCTTTAAAATCTGCACTGGTAGCCACGCCTGTGCTGGCACTCCCAAACTTTACTCAACCTTTTGTAGTCCAAACTGATGCCTCAGGAGAGGGTATTGGAGCTGTTCTGATGCAAGATGGGCATTCCCATGCTTTCTTCAGCAGGCTGCTTTGCCCTCGAATGCAAACAGCGTCCACCTACGTCCGAGAACTCTGTGCAGTTGCCGGGGCGGTAAAAAAATGGCGACAATATCTGCTGGGCACACGGTTCACCATTTTAACGGATCACCAGCCCCTCCGTGCCCTGTTAAAATAGACCATCCACACCCCGAAGCAGCAAAAATGGATCACCAAACTACTCGGATACGATTTTGAGATAGAATACAAGCCTGGCAAGGAGAACCTTCCAGCGGATGCTCTCTCACGGCTACCGCCGCTTTCCTACCGGCCACGCAGCGATCTCTAAACCTATGTTGGCCTTATTAGAGGCTCTCCGCAGGTTTTACAGCACACACGACCCTTTCCAAGATCTGCTGACATCTATTCAGAACCGCCCAGAAGATTTTGAACACTACACAGTACGGGATGGTCTCGTATTATATCGGAACAAGCTCCTGGTGCCAAGGACTCAGCTCTAACCGAATTACTTCTACAGGAGTTCCATGATTCCCCCATCGGAGGACATGTAGGAATTCAAAGAACCTACGCCCGAATCTCCACTAATTTCTATTGGCCGCGCATGCGCGAAGACATCCGAGATTACATTAAACGGTGTTCCGTTTGTCAACAAGTGAAGCCCATCAACACCGCTCCTCAAGGGTGCAGCCCTGCGGCCATCCCCTCGCAAGATTTGGGACTCGTGTCAATGGATTTCATTACCCATCTACCTAAGCATCCGAGGGAAAACTTCATTATCTTTGTAGTAGTTGACCGACTATCCAAATATGCCCACTTTCAGGCTCTCGCACTCACTTTAGTCTTTGGCTTGATTAGGTCAAGTCTTCGTGAAGGAAATCTGCCGATTGCATGGGCTGCCCAGCGAAATCATATTTGACCGGGACCCCCTTTTTATGAGTAAATTTTGGAAGGAATTATTCAAATTGCAAGGGACCGCCCTGTTCCACAGTAGCGCCTATCACCCTCAATCCGATGGGCAAACTGAGGTAGTCAACCAATGTTTGGAGGATTATTTGCGGTGTTTTGCAGCTGAAAATCCAGCCACCCGGGTGCAATTCCTGCCATAGGCCGAATGGAGTTACAATACCGCGTGGCATTCAACCATCCAAATGAGCCCATTTGAGGCTGTGTATGGTAGATCACCTCCGACCCTAACAGATTATATTCAGGGCACATCAACCATTGCCGCTGTGGATGAGCTGCTCTCAACTAGAACCGGACTATTGAAACAGCTTAAAATAATCTCCAACGCGCTCAACTTCGCATGAAAAATCAGGCTGATGCTCATCGGACGGATAAGGAGTTCAACGTGGGAGAATGGGTCTTTGTCAAATTGAAACCTTACCGGCAAATTTCACTCAAGCAGTGGCAGTCTAATAAACTCGCCAAGAGATATTACGGCCCTTTTCAAATCACGGACCACGTGGGAACAGTAGCATATCGATTGCAACTACTCGAATACTCCCGTATCCACAATGTTTTCCACGTGTCCTTGCTTAAGAAGAGCCATAACAGCCCTTTGAGCTCTCCAGGGACTCTATCACCTGATGACTTAGGCTCCTAGCCTATCCTGTTCCCTTCTCAGATTATTGGATTTCGTAACATTATGCAGCGCGGCCGCATTGTACCTCAGCTCTTAGTACAGTAGCAGTGTGAAGCTGCCGAGGATGCTACTTGGGAGGAGGCAGCCGATTTCCTTCGGGATTTTCCAACCTTCAACCTTGAGGACAAGGTGTTATTTGATGGAAGGGGAAATGTTACCAGACTTGTTACCAATGTTCCAGCAGCTCCTGCACAGAGGCGAAGCGTCCGCATAGTCCGTCCTCCCCAACGATTTCATGATTTCGTCTAAGGATTTCTATATTACACTAGTACAGGCATATTCATACATCACATATACACTAGACATAGGAGAGATATATTTTACATTACACATGCATAGTTTATAATTAGTTAAATGTTGGTAGAGCACATGCTGGTGCTCAGTAACTGTAGGAACCCTGTGGTCCCGTTCCCGGTTGCATCCAGTTTCTCACTTCCCTTTTCCCATATATAGTTACTGTGGCAGAAAGGTAAAGGGGATAATAGATATTTTTCTGTTCTCATCCTGATTCGCATCTCTCTCTCTCTCTCTCTGCAAACGCCCTTCTCTTTTCCTGAAACAGATCTGGGCATTTGATGAAGGAAGCCCCAAATCAGAGACAACCAACAGCTAGATAAGAGTCTGGTATCACTATTTTTATGGTTTGAACCATAACGTCCTAAGTCACAATGGAACATTATCCTTGTGCAAGGCTCAATTTCTTATATGATTGAATATTACGCTTCTAAGTTAAACCCTAGTAGAATTTTCAGCAATCCCAACTCACCACTGTGTGGGAGATCTTAAGAAGATATATGAATATAAGTAGTATGCACTCTAAAAAGGCTACCCTTTCTCAACTAGAAGATAGCATCAATGCAATGTCGAACAAGGCTGACTAGGTCTGGGAAAGAAGCATTTCAAGAGCATAGAAAAATACATTGCTTCTACAAATAAACCCTAATTCCATTCTTCTTAATCTATGATGTTCTAGCTTTAGCAAGAGCTTCATGGAGGTCAAGAACTTCAAACAACCGATGTAGTCAATAACATACTTGTGCAAGTGATATTTGCAGGTACCAACCAAGCTATCAAGTTTAGTCAAAGAAGAGGCATGCAGAACACAAGCAAACTTGGCAATATGCGCAACAGTGTATTATGTGCCGGGTGGCTGTTCTTATTCTGGAAACTTTGGGTTTGAATGAGAACCATTAAAAATTTCACAAGAACACCTAATAATTATAAAAATCTGTTGTACTCAGGTTGAGTGGGCTCATTTTGTGCGAAATTGGAAGATTCTCTCAATAACATTGAGCGTGGTGTAGCCCACACACTAGAACCCCCAACCTTAAGAGAGGAAGAATTGCTAACATAAAGATGACCAATCTACTAATAGTTTTGAGCAGTGAGATGACTAACAATCAACTAAGAAATGGAGAAGCAGTCCCACCTAACGCATGTCCCTGAGTCAATATCCCAACTTTATATGAAATGGTGATGCTAATATGAATTGAGGAGCCCATGCATCCGCTCGACAATGTGAAGTATTTTTTTTCAGCAAATTCCATCATTTAAAACAGAACATTCCCACTCGTAACAAGATTGGAAATTCCTTGGAAGCAAAACTGGTTGAATACATATTTATGCTACCATTTTTGCCACGTAAGATACCAAGTACGACCAAACAGCAGGATTTACCTCCTTTTGGATATATTGAGTTGTAGTGCACTTCAGCCCAAAAGCTCAAAAAGATAACTGCAATACAAGGGAACTCTTTCTTTAGCAGACATGCAATGGCTATAAAAATTACAATGCAGCGTTGAGATAGTCATATTTATTCAGCTCCTTATTTTTTGTGCATTACAGAATGGGATCTTGCATTCAAAAAAAAAGCAGGGCATATACCTATAGCTAAATAATACACAGGTGTAATCTTAATTACCAGGGGCAGGGATGCTTGTTAGATTTGGCTCTTGAAAGTTCTCTCAAGAACCTGGAGCTTAGTGGCACACCAAAAGTACTTACCATTACAAGCCATTTAGATAGCTAGATGGAACTACCTCTCAGGAATTTTATCTCCAAATTTACAGAAATATGTTCGGATTTCCATTGGCAATCCAGAAGAAACAGACCTCAAATTCTAAGTACAAACTTAAAACCCATCACCTTGGTGAGCAGTTCAGAAAAATGAAAAAGAAAACTAATATCTGCATTATACTTAGTAACATAGATTAAGAGAATGACATAGGCAAAAGAGAACTGCTGTGCCAGACTGGGCAAATGTACGAAGAAGGAACAAACAAGGCATGCTATAATGAACAAACCTGATTGGTCAAACTAGAAGAAAGTTGTAAGAATTCTCTAACTTTGTGTTAGAAGCTAGCAAATTTCGTAATTGCAGACCAAAAGCCATCATAACAGCTTACCTTGTTTGGACTTTTGAACCCTTGGAAGAATCTCAATGTAACAAGTATCCTTGAATGAAGTTATCACAAACATTTTTACACCATACTGCAGCAATAGAATTTCATGGCTTAGTAACCAAGCATTTACCAATACTATATAAAGGAAATGAGAATACCGCACTATACAGCCCATATCATGGCACAACTAAGTGGGCAGAGAAGTAGAGCAAAGACTGGGAAGTTCAGGGAGGGATTGTCCAGTAGCAGAAAACAGTTTTTATATTCTCCAACTCCAGTTTTCCTTTCCCACAAAAATAAAGAACAGGTTCGCTCCAGATGTTTTTTTTTTTTTTTTTTTTTTCCGTAATTTCTGTAGTGAACACAAATTTCCCTCTCACCCTTGAGCATTTCTTTGATTTTGATGCACACTTCATTCTCAGGGTATATTACTCGACCACTTTATCAGGGAACTTTTTGATTGAGAGGAATAACATGCAACAATAAGGCAATACTTGTGACAACTAGGTAATATTAGCACGATAGCAAAGGCATTAAGAAAATATAAACACAGACCCTTTCAAAGCCCCTATTCTATCTTGAAGGGGAAATTTTTTCAACAATATTCCCAACTTTTCATTTATTTCAGAAATGCCATTCTCCACTTCTATTGTTCTCAATTCTGTTTTCAACTTCTATTTAGTACCAATTCTATCCAATAGACACAAAAAAATCTCGTCAACTTGGCCACAGTTTAAGTTGTATGCTAATATGCATATGATACAAAAAAATCAAAAATGTAAACAAAATTAAAACAAACGTCAATTTGGAGTTTTCACATGATTTTGGCAAAACTTTTGTATAGAATAGAATTGGTACTAAAATAGAAGTTAAAAATAGAATTTAAAAAATTGATAATAGAATTGGAGGAAAAAAAATGATAAGTCAGAATATATTTTATATTTTCCCCTTCTTAAAGGCTTTAACATTTTTTAGCTAGGATTGGTTGCATAAGATTCAAAAACCAATCAGTCAACAATAATTGGACACCAATTAATAGCCCCAAAGCCACCGTCAGTAAAACCAATTAATCCGTATAGTGAACTCAGCTGGTTGTCAATATAGATCAACCAGTAGCATTTGATGACATGCCAATTTCTAAAAATGTTGACTTAGTGGATTATTACTGATAGGACAAGTTCAGTTATATATATATTTTTTTTCAAATTAATGACACAAATGACAACTTTATTGAATCAAGGAAACAGTGCACGTGATATTGAGATTGTAACGCCTTAAGGCCCCATTGTCAAACCCTACACATCACTTCATATCTTGAGCAAGAACACCATTTATGAGGATAACAAAAACCCGTATAAAAATTGTTAGGGAACTGTGTAACAGCAGCAATCTCCTAGTTTACAAAATTTGCACACTTCATGAACAAACATGAACTAAAAAATTAAATTAATTTCCATAACAAATAACAAAAAGATTAGTTCAAATTTAGAAAATATTTATAAGATTGTAAATCAGTATGTTTAGAGTCCACAAATCTTTACACATTGATTAAAAATGCATTGGAAAAAAGAGGAACTTAATCCTTTAACTTCAAAGAAAAATCCAAAAAACGGCTAAAATATGTGTTCTCAATTCAATAAAAAAAAAAGGAAAATTGGGAGACAACCTAGTTGGAAACCCATTCTGAATAGGAACTCCAATTTTTTGTTTCATGAAAAAGTTTTCCCAAAAGCAGTCCGTATTTTCACATTTTAATCTCTGTTTGAGGTACTAGTCAAGTATTTTAACCATAAATTTCTGGACAAAAAATTTATGGATTCAGATTGATGTAGGAAAACAAGGAAATCATGAGGCATCATTCACACGAATCTAAACAACATGGAAGATATATGACTTAAAATCACAAAATTGTCAACAAACAAATGCCATCACTGACTTGCTATTAGGCTACTATATGGAAAAAACACAAGATAAGTGTTTCTTGTTTACCTAGTCACACTGGGTCATAATACATTCCTAACATTTCATTCACATGAAGGGGTCTTCTGCAAAATGCCTCAGAAGAGGAACATCATATATATATATATATATATATATATACATATAGTGTCAAGTAAACATGTATGCTAGACAACTTTCACAAGCAAAATGAGTTGGGAAAGGTAGTGGCAACTATAATACATACTGAATCAGCTGCAGCCTGCAACGTGACATGATCACCCCACTCACTGCTCCTGTTTCCATGAGTATATTTAATGCCATTAACAAGGAGATTATAATTTACCCAAAAACGCAAGCACCTTATAAAAATGTGCACAACATTAACATTGACATAAGAAAACTTCTGGAAGAAAGAGTGAAGAGAAGGGAAGAGTTGGATAGTACCCAGACATCTTCTTCAAGTATTCACTGTATTCCATAGGAACATATCCCTCATAGAAGTCTGAGTGAGCCCTAAGCTGAAAACACCCAACCCAAGCCAATGCAGCAAATAAAAATACCACCCAAATAATGACACAAGACATTTATAAGCAAAATATTTTCAACCAATTAAGATCTTCACTTCCTCATGTAACAAACCTGGTTGACAACTTGCTGCCTAACAAACTTGTGGTGCTCAGGTGTACGATAAAATTGATCGGACAAAGCACGGAACTGAGAGAAAAAAGTATGAGTCATTAGTGAAAGTTTGAGTGGAGGGGAAGTATGAAGTCAAGCACCCCTATTTTGTGAATTGCTAGTCAACCTGCCCAATTAAATGTTTGAACATGAGGAGCTTACTTCTTTTCTAAATGTGAAAAGATCATTAACAAGGATATCCTAGGAGCATCAAGAGGCACTACCTAACTATATTGAGAACACTGTATATATTACGTTTCAGTCATTCTTCATTTAACCATCTACGGGATGCACATACTTCGTCTTTCCCAAAATTGGAAGTCATTACCTAAAGCACAGTGCGGAGATGGTCATGTGATCATCACGCAGCTGTTGTAGCTAACCATTCGGCAAAAAATGATATATAATTATTTGATCATCACTTGTCTGTCCAGGAATATACCAGACAATGTGATGTAGAGAAGGGAAAAGTAGGAGAGGGGAAGAAAAAGAAACTAAGAGGGGGGAAGAAATAGAAGGAGAACTAGGGGGAAGAGGAGAGATCAGGGGAGAGAGAGAAGTAGAGATCAAGAGGGAGGGAAAGGAAATCACAATCACTCAAATTTTATTGAATTTATCAATACTGACTCAAACAATAAAATTAGAGTCCTTATATAGAAAAATCCTAATTTTAGGATAATTTAGAAGTAAATATAATTTTCTAACTAAATATGACATAATTTTCTAAAATAAATAAAATCAAATAAAAACTTTACTAACCAAATAAAATCAAACTCTACTAATTTAGAAATGACATCAAATATGAAATAAAATCTTTGCTAATCAAATAAAATTAAACTCTACTAATTAGGTAATAAAATCAAATCTCTTCTAATTGAAAATAAAATCAAATCTAATTTGGAAAAAAAATCAAATTTCTTCATCCATGATATCCATATCACAATGTGCAAGTGTCCAGGGCATCCACTAACATATGTGAAAGCATTGACGAACAACTTACAAAAAAACAGATTAAAAATAGTTAAAGGAAAAAAAGAAGAAAAAATAATTTCAAGTGGAAAGTGAAATTCCACAACAATTAATAATTTTATTTGAAAATTTTCACATAACTTTTGTTCCTTGTAATTTTCAAACATCGAAACACATAAGATTTTCCTCTTCTTTTTTTTTTTCTTCCTTTCTCACACATTTTTCTAAAACCAAATAGGTCATGAATGACATTTGAAATGTGTATTTGAAAACATACATAACTAGAAGACAGTACCCCCTAGAACAGGTTTGGAGCATGCAGAAGATTTTGTGCCTGAGTATATTTCTTGGATGCCAGTTTTTTTACAGAAAATACATTTAATATTCCCAGTGCTAGTAGTATAAGATCACCTAGACCACTAAGCATGTGCACATGCAAATACAACTTGTACGTAGCATATAACATGATGCACACATGTTACATTGAGCATGCACACGTCCAATATCTATTTCATCTACTTCTGCAGTTCCAAGTAAAGTATGCATGCCAATATCCATATCATTCTGCAAACTTAAGGGGAAAAAATACATTTAATTCAAAACATAAATCATCGATATCACAGAAATTAATAAGTATTCTGTTGAAGCAACTAACCTGACAATTGCCATCCCCTTGGACCTTGCACTCAACCAAGTCATACAACTGCAATCTAATAAAAGGTGATCTCCAGTATTGAAGTTACTAGAACTAACATGAAAAATAGGTAGGACAAAATTTCTGACAAAACAAATTTACAAGAGGTAACACGTAGATACAACTGCAATCTAATAAAAGGTGATCTCCAGTATTGAAGTTACTAGAACTAACATGAAAAATAAGTAGGACAAAATTTCTGACAAAACAAATTTATAAGAGGCAAAAACAAATTTACAAGAGGCAACACTACGTGTTACCTATCATGAATAAATCATCATGCCAAAGTTGTCAAAACATATAATAAACTTTTTAAATAAAGCAGAACATGACAAAAGAATAGTTCATGGTAAGTGGTACAACATAATTTTGATTTAACTGAGACACCTGGGCACAAGCAGTCGAGCACAAAAACACCAATATATGTCATGAATCTATGACAGAGAAAAGGGTCTCTAAGAAAAAGTCGGTTTCTTTTCTTCTAGAGAGTCATCGATGGAGTCATGCTATGAATGGTTACCCAGAAATATAATGATAGGAGGATTTAATAATGCTTCTGTCCATAATGCATATAACCATTGCAGACAAACACCAGTAGCACGAGTCAATTATACATCAGCAACAAAAGATAGTCCTCCTAATAAACACAAAAAAATTATTTCCTAACCCCCTGAGGAAAAAGCTTTTTCAGTCTAGAAATCTGTGGCATAATACATGATTTCTATAAATGTTAACTATATTAGTTTTTGAGGCTCAATTGTCAAGTTCATACAGGCTAAAGGACCAAGAAATCAAGTTCAAGAGCTGTGTTTTTGCTAATAGTAGCAATTTTCTGCAGGGACACAAGTATAATTAACCAACTGGAGGGTCTTGCGTAATTTTTGGAAGTTGATAGCGTTTCCCTGATGGCTTTTTGCAATTTCTAGCCATGGGTTGTGATGCGTCTGGATCTCCATTGTGAATGGTGATCTCCTAAGATCGGCGAAGTATCTGTCGGTGCCTCTCCCGTGAATATGGGTTGCTCAATCTTTTTCACTCTCTCCTCCATTTGGGGGGAGGACGCACTCCTTTTCGTATTGAAGAAGGTCCTCAGTTCCGTGTGGTTTGGAGAGAGACGTTGGATCGGGCAATTCCTAACTCTTGCCAGCCTAGTGCTTCAAGAGGCTTCCTCCTGAGCTAGGGACCTTCGGTCGTCACGAGAACAGTGGGGATTCCATCATTCCGGATTTTCATCCTGTGTCTCGTGACTCAATCAGCCCTCCATCCACATTCAAGCTCTGTTGCTCAAGGTCGTTTGGACCTCGAGATCATCAGGCCATTGGGTCTTTTTGGCTGAGTGCTTCTTTCTTTAGTTCTTCCGCTTCAAAGTCGAGGTCTGAGAGGTAGCGGAGGGAGCCCCCAGCCGCTATCCGCCTAGACGTGCGCAAAGGGTCTAAAACATTTTAGACATGCTCTCCATTTGGGCAACAAATGCATGCATGTTCGGGGTCGGTCGCTCGCCCGTGTGGCTACCCGCTGAAGGGTCATCGCCACGGGATGTGGCATCCCAAATCAGCGCAGTGGCCATGCGGATGAGCTACCGACCCCAGACATGCACGCATTTGCTGCCCAGATGGAGGGTATTCTAAAATGCTCCAAACCTTCCACGCACATTTGGGCGGATAACGGCTAGGGGCTCCCTCCGCTACCTCTAAAACCTCAACTTCGAAGTGGAGGAACTGCAGAAAGAAGCACCCGGCAGAGAAGACCCAGTGGCCTGACGACCTCGAGGTCCAAGCGACCTTGAGCGACAGAGCCCGAACGTAGATGGAGGGCTGACTAAGTCACGGGATACAGGATGAAAGCCCGGAACGGCAAAATCCCTACTACTCCTGTGGCAACCGAAGGCCCGTAGCTCAGAAGGAAGCCTCCTGTAGCACTAGGCCAGAGAGAGTTAGTAGCCATTTGATCCAACGTCTCTCTCCAAACCATACTAAGCTGAGAACCTTCCTCAATACAAAGAGGAGTGCATCCTCCCCCTGAATTGAGGAGAGTGAAGAAGATTGAGCAGCACATATTCAGGGAAGGTGCTGACGGATAATCTGTAGATCTGAGGAAATCGTCGTTCACAATGGAGATACGGATATATCATTGGTATCGTTAGTGGGAACAACTAGGAAGTCTAACCACCACACGTTAGCAAACAAGCACAGTCAACATTTGTGCTCCAGCTAGCACGTCGGTCAAATACATCGCCTCCCATTACGACGACCCCCCAGGAAGTTATGGCGATGTGCGACCTACCTTTGACGAGCATGCGCTCGTTGCCCAATAGGGCATCATGCCTGCATTGCCCCAGGTCCTATGTGCTCGTCTGAGTGGATGATGGCTAGGGGCTCGTTCCTCCCTTGCACAAGCGTTGGCAAGCCATGGTGACGTGTGTCCTGTCTTTGACGAGCATGCACTCACTGCCTAATAAGGCATCATGCCTGCACTGCCCCAGGTCCTATGCGCTCGTCCGAGCGAACAACGGCTCAGGGCTCCTTCCTCCCATGTACAAGCGTCAGCATCCAAGAGGAGAGGCCAGGGGAAGAAATGCCCCACCAAAGGAAAAACTCATCCGCCTGACAACCTTAGTGTTCGGGAGAATCCAAGAGACTAGGCCCACTCCCAGAAGAAAGTTCGCCCTGGTCCCATAACACAAGGTGAAAGCCCAGAGCAATGATGCTTTTGTTATTCCCGAGATGACCGGCAACCTTCTGCCCATAAAGAAACCTCTTGCAGCATCGACAGGCACCTCATCATTCTCTCGTTGGGGCGAGAGGCGCGACCCGGACAGAGCTCCCAGAGTGTTTAACCCTTTGCTTGCGAGTGGCCTCGCTAAAGCGAGAGGCTTGACCCAGGGGCTTGGCAAGGCCGATCCTACGGCAATACCTCTCATCAGTCCTATGCAGAACGGCAAATCCTACAGAAGCTATCATGATCCTCACGATGGGGGGCTTGACATGCTTGGCCCGCTACCCATCGCACCAGCCATGGTGACAACCCCTCCTCAGGTAGCTATGCCAACGGGCGGCTGGACCCAAGCGTGCAAGTGCTCACTACTCGGATGAGCACCCTCTTTCAAACCGTACGTGTCAATCCCAAACAATTGGAGCGAATCAGCATCCGCAGAGGATCCAGTGGCCTGACGATGTTGTGGTCTGAGCGGCCATATGTGACAGGGCCTAGTCATGACTAGAGGGCCGACCATGTCAAGAGATGCGGAATGAAAGCCCAGAGTGGCGTAATCCATAACGCTCCTACGACGATAAAAGGCCCCCTGCTCGCTAGAAGTTCCATGCAGTGCCAGCAGGTACTTCGCCGACCTAGCTAGGTCATCGTTCGTGATCGGGATTCAGCTGTCTCCATCTCCAAGCTGCTCTCCTACCAAGTGCACTACCAGAGCCCAGTCTTTCATCTCAAAGCCATTTCTCTAAGCCGTCTCTTGCTCGTGCACACTTAGCGGAGCCCAGTCTTCCTTTCTAAGCCACCCCCTAGGCAGGTGCACTTAGTGAAACTCTGTTCTCCATCTCCTAAAGCTGCTACGCATTCAAGTACACAATTCCCCATTACATGCATCTACGCTTCATTCACTTACTCCTATTTTTCTATTCATTTGAGAAAACTTTCTGACTTAAACGTTAGAGGATATACCGGTGAGCGAGTTCTCGCCATCATCTGATCTCTTGTTTGTTAGTTGTAATGTGCAGGATCTAGGTTCGAAGTGACGGACACCGGATCCACTTCAGTTTGACCACTCAGGAAAGATCAAGTGGCTCCCTAATCCGTACAATAATCTGGATCTATGGACGCATCAGATTGTTTTGGTGATTTTTCTTATTTTTGGGTCATGGGTCAATATGGATCTTGTTTTACTCCCTTCGAAGTCTAGTTTGATACTGTGAATTTTGTTCTGAGCCATAGTAGTCTACAGTGAGATATTTTTATTCAAATTTCAAAGAGTTATTTTAGCTTCCTAAAGAGGAGTCCTTGGGAAGAAAGTTACCAACAATCTACGTAAGTAATTGTAGCCCCATTTATTAACAACGAAGTGAATTTCATAAAACTTTACTGGACTCAGTAAAACATTTAATAACAATGTAGTCACATCTATTCACAGAGTTGTTTTGCTGCAGTTGCTGCTATCTATACAGTTGTGGACTCAATTCTACCTGTTGATATGAGGCATAGAAACCTGGATTCTAGGAACTCTCTTTTTATCTTCTCATTTTCCCTCCTTAATTCCAGCACAAGACTTTTCAGATCATGTTTCATTGGGTTGGCATAGGCTACTCCCATGTGAATCTTATGCATATTATACATACGCACAATTTTTTTGAGTTTTTCTGGAGATGACAGAGGCACTCGTGAGAACTTTGCTCAAGGATTGCTCAAGCAAAGCATTGCCAAAGACCATCATGTGAGTTTCATGCTATTGTTGCTTGAGAACAAGAGGCGTTAGCAAAAGTTGCTTGACAAGTGCCCAAGCAAAGTGGGATTTATTGAAGCTTTTGTGCAACAGGCACATGACAGTTGCCAAAATGGCCGACTCTAATATATACGTGACAAGATTTTTATATCATTCTAATTAGTTCATATTGAAGTAAAAGGGGCAGCAATGTCTTAGAGAAAGAAAGAGAATGGAGAAGATGAATCTTTTGCCTTTTATTTGGGCATCGATTTGTCCTGTTCTTCATCAATCTCATGTATGATATTCATGACTCGGTGTACAACATTTCCACGGTTGATTTGTCTCATTCTCTCTCTTGTTTGTTCAAATCTGGTTTGCTCAATTGTAGCGTTTTGTTATTCAGGTTTTTTTGTGGGGTTTGTGTGGCCAAACTGAGATATAATGGAGATTTATTTCTAATGTAAAGTCCTCTTCCCCTTATTTGAGAGGATTTTCCATATAAATATTGCGTGTTCATTATTATGTGTGATTGTTTGAGATTGTTTTGATGTTTTGCCTCCTTACGAATTCAATCAAAGGGGAGAAATTCAATCCTGATGTGATTCGTTCACAATTTTCTCAGAAGGAGAAATTCAATGTGCCCCTATTCTCTCCCTTATAAAACCTAGAAGCTTCATAAATTGGTTCTGCTTGACTCCAGCTGTCTGAGTAACAAATTAAGCATAAAAATGCCAAGTGACAGTCAATAAGGTTAAGTGAATTTCAGCAATAGAAAATGTTGAGAACAATCAAAATCTGGGTTTTGCATTATTGTTAATTCCCCATAAATAGGTCAATAATTTAGCAGCGGGTGACTTTTTTTGGAGAAACAACTTGCTGACAACAGAAGGAAAACAATCCAGAAATTCGATTAAGATATCATCAATTGTTAAACCCCAAATTGCATGATCTGAATAATGACCAATTTTCCTACTCAGAAAGATGAATGGGACAAAACTGAAGGAAAGAAAAAAAAAAACCCAACAAGGAACAATTGGAAACTAAACTAAACAATCAAAAAGGAAAAATAGTGAGATATAAAGTAAACAATCAAGAAGGAAAAATAACAATATATTCATAAATAACCAGAGTTGTGACAATTGTGGAATATTCACATTGCACATACACGACACAACTGAAGATAATGGAATAGATATTTTCAGGGCATAAGAGGAAGTATCCTGGAAATCAAAAGGATGAATTCAAATGAAACATACAAACAATCTTCCCAATAAGTACGTATCCATTGCTTGGTGTAAAAAGAAAAAAAAAAGAAGCAAAGTTATTAAATGCTAAGAGAATGCAATTGCTTCTTGATGTCCCTCTCCCTCTCCCTCTCCCTACTTCTCTAAATAGTAACTACTAAAAGGATCTTGGGGTCTCTCTCCCTTCTGTCTGCCCATACCTTCTCTCTGTAATGGACAGAATTTGAGAGACAGATGAGAGACAAAGGGAGGTGGATCACAATTCTTTTCATTTGCTGAATCCTTATTACTGCTGTCTGTTCTTTTATGCATAGTATATGTTCTTCCTCTAGTTGTTCCAAGCACAAGGAATAGCAATAAAAAAGAGAATATATTATAGCATGACAGAGAGATTCAATTTAATCACCTATCCAGCAGCCTCTGATGATCTGAAGTTGCCTCATCAACTGAAGGTATCTCCCCATTAATTCGGGGAACGTGCTGCACCATTAAGAGTTATTTTCAATTGGTAGGTTGCTCATCAAAATTTCGGTAAAAGCACATCTGACAGTCAATAATGGGCTACATTAGTTACATAGCCAAAAAAATTAATGCCTCCAAATTCATCACTATTAATGCAGCCGCCATTATCCATAACAAATATATGAAGTTACCCACCTTAACAGAGTCTTTTATTCGTGCGGTGGACACAAATTAAGCATGAAGACCTTAAAGTACTTAAGATAATACGCAATTTCACTCTAATAACATTTAATAATATTTCTCTAATAGGTACTTTAAAAATCAAAGAGTTTGCAATAAATGCATCCACATATGCACACATAAATAGGGACCATAAGATTAGTATTTCTAAAATAAAAGGAAAAATGTCTAAAATGTAAGTATGTAACCTTTATAAAAATGTCAAACCATTTATAACAAACTATACTGAGGTCATTCCTCAATATACATGGCATGAAAATATCTCACTTTTGAACGGAGTGTGCAAAAGAAATATAGAGCAGGATACAAATATGATAACTGTTACACATGCAAAAGCCTAGAAGATTTATCCTCTTAATTAATATGTCTTCTTCTTGTATCAGTTGTCAACTACAGTATATAGCAGATACAAAAGCATCAGAAAGCCTAAACCTAAATAGAATTAGATAATCATAAAGGCCATAGAAGTTCACCAAGAACTTGAGTATATTTTTTATGTTTGAAACTGCTGGGGTGAAATGATAGGTTGGAGAAATCATAATAATTCTTCAAAGTATACCCTTACAGGTAAAGGATTCATATCATTTAACCTCTTGCCCAGTTCTCCATCAAGTGCAGACTCATCCGTCAATTCTAAATAATAAGAATATTCATCACTACCATATGATATTTCTCCAGGACTAGAGCATGAACTAGAGGGCCTTGTGTCATCCACTTCTTCCACGGCATCTTCACGAAGTGAAAATCAGACTATTAAAAAGAAGTAAAGCAACAAAAAAGAGTAGCAAAGTAGCAAACATTTCAGAAATTCAGTAGCTTATTCTACTTGTACCATGGGGATCATTCGTTGATGATGGAGCAAGCCAATCTGATGCAAAATTCAATGAATGCAACTGCTCTTCTTCAGAATGCAAGGACTCAGACACTTCTGTGATGTCAAGTTGCCTAAAACTTTCGAATATCGGAACAGTAATGGTGTCATCCTCTACACAGTTATGGTGCATATTGTAATGATATTGTCCCATATACTGTCCATGGTAGATGCTTCCATGTTCTTCATTACTTTCAGAACCATGATGAGAGTTGAATAGAAGGCTAGCATCAAAAAAATCCAAGCCCCACTTAGAACCATCCTGATCTGGCTCATATGTGTTCATCTTCTTAACTATCTTTGACTAGAAAGCTGTCAGCTGTCAAAACAAGTAAAATACCATAACTAAGCAATTCAGAGTGTACATAGCACTCTCATTTTTAAAAGATTGCTTAACTATATCGCTAGGAGTCATATATAAAATATTAAATTTATTTGATTGCCCTATCTTTCAGTTAGTAAACTATTATTTAGTCAAAATTTTCCTTTACAAAAATTCTGGAAATATAATCTTGTAAAAATTGTCAAAATTATTCTAGGAGAAAGTCTATCTACACAAAATGTTTTGGTGTTAGATGTATGCATTGAGAAAATGGAACAGAGAGAATGAAAGCATGCGTAGAAAACTAGATTTCACTTTTTGTTTCGTCGAAGAACCAGATGGTGGAACTTAAAGGGATAAAATGCAATAAAAATCAATAATATGATGATTAAAGAAGGAAAATATGGCAAACAAAGAGCATGGAAATGGTTGACAAATAGGGCTGGTTATGTTAAAATTATAGCAAAGGAAATCTTAGGAGACCTGAGGAAGAAGTATTTACACTGAAGAAAGTTGGTTATGGAATGCAAATGTACAAAAGGATTATGCTATATAACATTGCAAAAATGTAGGACAAAGTGAAAACTTCTGAAATTATAAAGAGGCAAAAGCAGATGAAAATGAAGTAGTTTGTGAAACAGAAATATATAAGCATATTGGTAAAATTCATGTAAAACTAGGGATTCAAGGTGGAGAGAAAGATAAATGCAGACTTGGAAGGGTTAGAGAAAGTGACACGGCTATGATAGGTTCCATGGAAAGATTTAAGTTAATTGAAATTCATCTAGATTACTTATTTTCCATTGTTATTTTAGGATATTTTATTATCCTTTATTATTATGTTTCCACGTTTAAGTTGGATTCTAGGTTAGTATACAAACAGCCTACGTCAGCTTTCAGTATTGTGTCATCATTGAATTGAATTCACTTCAAGAATTGAGTGAATTTACCCCTTCAATCTTCTCCCTTATTGTCTGAACTTCTTCTCTTCCTACATCAAGTGGTCAAGCTAATAATTGACACAGTTTTCCTAAATGTCCATAGAATACATAATATAAAGATAAGGAATAGGACCCACATAGGAGATGAGGAATATCGTTTTTGCTATTTACATTTCTGTACTTATACTTCTTTGTAACTTAAGAATATTCCTATTGGACAGTGATAAAAGAATATAAAGGAGTGATACTGAAATTATTTTATCCAACTCTTTCATGAAAATCAAGTGGAAGGCCTAAGTCCAAAAATGAAGGAAACACTAAAAAAGTGTACACAATTAAATTAAAATAAGTTAAATGTTCACTAAGAAGATGAAGTGGAACATCGACATCTAAAATTAAGGAACATGCTAAAATGTCTACAAAATTTATATTACAATAAGTCAAATATGCATTAAAAAAATAAAATGTAAACAAGCAGTAGGACAAGACAAGCATGCTCATTTAAGTTTAGTAATGTGGGGGATCCTAGGAAACCACTTATATGCTTGTGAATTCATTTTCCAATGGTAACATTATTTCTTAATTTGAACAAATTTGATTTGTAATGAATGACCAGTATGCAACTACATAACCATGTATCAAAAGCCAGCCATAATTTTCAAATGATCACAACAAAAGTATGACTGATTCACCATTAACTCCTCATGGGGGAAATCTTACCTAAGCGTCATTCTCAAATCTCTGAGTCTCAGTATTTTTTTACCATGATAACATTAGGGATATTTCTAGTGTGGATGACAAAGTGAACCGAAATGTACAAGTTTGAGTGTTTAATGTTTCGACTTCAAGTATCTTCCTGTCCCAGACTATCATTGCACAGGAATCATTTACAAAAATAAGAATTCTGGATAACCAATGGATACTAATATAAAAAGAAAAAAAGAATATCATTCCTAGTTGAATTGCATTGCGGTTTTCAAAAATAAAATTGATGTGTCGAGTATGAATATGGGCCGACATCAACGAGGCTCAACCACCAGCGATGAGGCCCAACCGGAAAGCAAGCCCCATCAGGCGATGGTGCCCAGGAGATTGGAGCAAGGCCCACTAGACGCTTCTAACACACGCCCAATCGTTATTCTCCTGCACCTCTCCTGAAACGGTTGCAGACTGGCTACATAGGAGGCGCCAATTTGGAAAATGTCAACCAATGAGAAACGAAGTCAACCCTGATGAGCCACGGCGCCCACCGTCCTACAACAGTTCAACCAATCACAGCAAAAGTCAACTAGGCCCATGCCGACCACGCCAAGCGGCAGTTCTCACGCTACCACAAGGCGACAACTAACACCGCGCCCAGCAGCCACCTGTTACAAGTTCCCATGCCCAAAAGCCTTCTCCACTGAGCCTACAAATAAATTCTCCTTCAATGAAGAAAGGGCATCTGATACCACAAAAAGATCCCATATCAAAATTCACCCGGAGCACCAAAAAGCTATCCCACTCTAAGCTTCGACCCAAAAACGCGAGGAGAAAGAACCAGCTCTCTTCCCTCCATGTCCACCGCTTCAGCCCAGTGACCTTAGTGAGCCACTCATCGTAGTACACTAAAGGAACCCAAGCCTCCTCTAATCATTATTCGCACCCCCTGCATATTAGCATCTGTGCAATTCCCATTACATTTACCTTCACGCTTGTATCTTTCCATTCTCTGAGAAAGATTTTTAACTAGTGCGTTGGACTTTTTACGGTGGGAGAACCTCCCACTGTCCTCTAACCTCTTGTTCGTAGTTTGTGGAGCACAGAGCCCAGGTTGAGATATGCGGAGACCGAACTTGTTTGACATCGACCCGACACGAGGAATCCGAAGGCTATCTAATTCGCGCAACAACCTGAACCTAAGGGCGTATCATTGGCACCGTTTGTGGGAACGACAATAAAGTCTAACCACCTATCACTACATCCACCCTTCAAGTCAGAAGATGGTCAATACCAAAGCGCAGGTTAGCGCGCCAGCGAGGGACACTACCGCCTATGGCAACGACCCTTTGGTGGGTAATCGTGCCGGTGAGCAGCCCGAGCCTGACGTGTATAAACTGGCAGCCGACGTGGGTGACATGAAGTAGATGCTTCAAATGCCATATGCTCGGACTAGCGTGCAATGGATGGAAGCTTCTCTCCCGGGCCCTCAAGCGTCTAACTCTCGACGAAGGGGCCACAGGCCAAGGCTCCCACAGCAAGAACAACAAGGCCTGACGACGTCGAGGCCCAGACATTAGCGCAGAGTCTCTTGAACAGGAAAGCGCCAGAAGAAAGCCAGGAGTGGCGTAACCGCCGCAACTCTCGCAATGACTAGTGGCCCGCGACCAGAGGGGAGGGCTCATGCAGTATGTGGCCACCCCGTGCTGGCAGCCGCCAAGATCTGCGCGCCCCCTCAGAGAACTCCGAGCTCAGGGACTTCATCAACGCCAAGAGAAACAGGCCCACACCTCGAATAGAAGAGAAGGTAAAGAAGATATGGCAGCACATGTTCAAGGGGGAACCTGGCTGATAAGCGCTCGACCTGAGGAGGTCACCATTCACCATGCACATCCGGACACAGCTGCTCCCTCAAGTTCAAGATGCTAGCGCTGGATGCGTATGACGGAAGTACGGATCCGATGGATCACCTGGCCTACTTTTGGACGCTGCTATCCTTCCATGGGGTGAGCAAGGCCACCATGTGCCAGTGCTTCCCCCTGACACTCAAGGGGAACACCAAGCTCTGATTCCACGGCCTCTAGCCCAACTCCATCCAATCATTTGACGAGCTCACCGATTGTTTCCTGTGTCAGTTCGCCTCCAGTCGGAGGGAGGAGAAACAGCCTTTGCACCTTGTCCACCTCCGCCAGAAACCTGAGAAGAGCCTGAAGCAGTTCCTCAACCGCTTTACCGCGGAGGTTCGTTGGATTCCCAACTCTTCTGACGAGATGAAGCTAAGCGCCTTCATCGCTATATTGGCTGTTGGGGAGTTCCTTAAGCACCTAGCACATCAGCATCCCCAGATATTCCAAGAAGCTGAGGCCATCGCTCAGGCCTACATTACGACCAAGGAGGCCAACGAAGCGAAGCATCTCGAACGCGTGAACCGACAACCGGAAGATCCAACCGTGGGGAAAAGGAGAAATGAAGACGATAGTTTCTCTTGGGAACCTCGTAAGCAGCCGCGATCTAAGCCGAGTGTCTGAAGGAAGTTCAGACCCTTGGCCCTGATGCCCCAGAACAACACCTGCTTAAACATTATGATGGAGATTCGCGACAAGAAGTTCTTGAAGTGGCCCAAGGTGCCGAAGAACCCAGAGGCCGGAGACCGGACCAAATACTGCCATTTCCACCGGTTTCTGGGATACACCACTAAAGATTGCCGGATCGTGTAGAAGGAGATTGAAGAACTGATCCGTTGGAGGCACCTCACATGATTCCTAAGAAGCCCGAGGAAGGCCCTTGAAGCAACCAGTGACAAAACTAGAGAGCAACTGAGAAACCGTATCGCCACCAGCATCATCAGCATGATATCGAGCAAGTCGGCCAAGAGTAGCAGCCAGGATTGACTTGAGGTTGCATCTAGAAGCAAGAGAGCAATGGTAGGGATTAGGACTGATGTCATTAGTCTTAGCGATGACGATATGACTTATATAACTTCTGCTCATTCCAACCCTCTTATTGTATCTGCTCTCATTTCAGATGGTACATTAGACTACCAGTTGAAACAAATTTTCATCGAAAATGGAAACTCTCGCAATTTACTGTATCTTGATGTATTTTTTAAACTTGGACTAAAAAAAAGCCAAATGAGATGAGCCGAGGGCTCTCTATACAGCCTAGACAATGAGCCAGTGCTTGTGCAAGGAGAAGTCTAGCTCGAAGTCACAATGGGGACTCGCCTGCGTATAGCCACGCGAGCGGTTACGTTCCTCGTCGTCGATCTACCATCGGTCTACAACAGCATCCTGGGCCGACCATTCTTGACCACATTCGGCGCGATGACATCAATCCCTTACTTGAAGGTGAAGTTCCAAACTCCATACGAAATAGGGGAGGCGCTGGATGACCAGATGATGGGGCGAACGTGCTACCTATCCCAGATCGCTCCAGCCACTCTTAGCCGGCCAGCAGAGGACCTGGACTTCCACAATGAGTCCACGCTGCAACATGCCCAATCCAAAGAATCAACAAAGTTAGTCCACTTGGACGCCAACGAACCAGAGAAATGCATACACGTCAGCGGCTCCCTTTTGACACCGATCCGCAACCAGCTCGTCAGCTTCCTCAAGCGAAATTCTGATTTTTTCGCATAGACTACTGCAGACATGTCCGGAATACCGACCGAAGTAATGGTCCACAAGTTGGGCCTTGATCCTGATTGTAAACCCGTACGGTAGAAGTGCAGAAAGCACTTCGTCGAAAAACTGATTGCCATAAGGGAGGAAGTGAAAAAGTTGCTCGACGCAGGGTTCATAAGGGAGGTCCAGTATTCTGACAGGCTATCGAATGTTGTTCTCATAAAGAAGAGCAATGACAAATGGCGAATGGGCGTCGACTTCACCAACGTAAACAAAGCTTGCTCGAAGAACCGCTTTCCGCCATCGATGATCGATCAACTAGTGGACTCCATGTCCGAGCACGAACTCCCGAGCTTCATGGATGCCTACTTAGGCTATAACCAAATAAGAATGAGCCCAAACGACGAGGAGCACACATCTTTTATGACCAACCAAGGAACATATTGCTATAAAGTCATATCATTCGGTTTGAAGAATGCCGGCGCCACTTATCAATGGTTGGTGAATAAGATGTTCGAAGCTCAGATCAGACGGAACATGGAGGTGTATGTAGACGACATGATCGTCAAAAGCAGAGCCACCGACGACCACGTGCGCGATCTGGCCGATAGCTTTCAAAGTTCTTCGGGCTTATAGGATGAAGCTCAACCGGACCAAGTGTGTGTTCGGGGTGACGTCCGAAAAATTCCTGGACTTCATAGTATCCCAGCGTAGCATCAAAGCGAACCTGGAGAAGATAAGAGTCATTCTTGACGTGAGCCCGCCACAAACCGTGAAGAAGGTCCAGAAGCTCACGGGGAGGATTGCCGCCCTCTCGTGGTCCCTGGCAAAATTGGCAAAGAAATGGCTGCCATTCTTCAAGACCCTCAGAGGGACGAAGGCCAGGAGATTCTAATGGACCACCGAGTGCGAGTTTGCATTCCACGAGCTCAAAGAATACCTCTCCAACCCTCCACTCCTCACCTTCAAAGGGTGAGGACCTGTACCTGTATCTGGTGGTGTCAGACACGGAGTTGAGCTCAGTCCTCATTCATCAACAAGGAGACGTGCAGTGACCCGTGTACTACGTAAGCAAGGTGCTGACAGACACGGAGTCCCGCTACCCTCACACCAAAAGGATTGCTTTGGCTCTCATCTACTCCACCAGAAAGATGCGGCCTTACTTCCAAGCCCACCATATCGCCGTGGCCGTGACCATCCGCTCAAGGGAATCCTGCAGAAACCAGAGACATCTGGACAACTGGTCAAGTCGGCCATAGAGTTGGGCGAGTTCAACGTGGAGTTCCGATCGTAGCTGGCCTTGAAGGGCCAGGCCCTTGCGAATTTCGTGGTCAAAACGACGACCCCTGCTCCCGATGCCCCTGATCAGGTCGAATGCGCAAGCGTCACAGCGCCCCGATATGGATCCTGCACGTTGATGGATCGTCCACATAGGAAGGAAGCGGGGTCGGCATCGTTCTTGGGATTCCCGACGGATCGAAAATAAAATACTCTCTGGCACTTGGATTCCCGACAACCAAAACCATTGCAGAATACGAAGCCCTCCTCGTGGGACTCGGATTAGCCAAGGAGTGGTTAGCAAAGGCATTGGTTGTCTATAGCGATTCAGAGCTGGTGGTTAACCAATTCCAGGGGACTTTTGAGGCGTTAAACCCTCAGCTAACCAAGTACCTGGCCAAGGCAAGGGCCCAATCCCAGGTATTTGAGAAGGTCAAGATCGTGCACATCCCGAGGGCAGAGAACTGGAAAGCCGACCAGCTAAACAGAGCAGCGGCAACGAGCTCTCAAGAACAGTATGCCAGAAGCATGCGAGAAGTCCTAGCCGCGCCCAGCATTGACGACCTCGAGCCCGAGGTGCTACAAGTGGCCGAAAGTGACAATTGGATGACCCTATACCGAAAGTACCTGATGGACGGAACGCTGCCAAAGAACCCGATGGATGTCAAGCGCATAAAGAAGACAGTCGGTTGGTATGCAATCATCGATGGGAGGTTATATCGATGAGGATACTTGACCCCTACCTAAAATGCCTCTCGCCTGAAGAAGCCGAATACGTGCTAGGCGAAGTTTACCTCGGCATCTGTGGCTTGCATGTCAGAGAGAACCTTGCATTCAAAATCATGCGGCAAGGTCTGTTCTGGCCCAAGATGAAGCGAGACGCCATGGATTTCGTTAAGAGGTGCAAGAGCTGCCAAGTCCACAGATCCATGAGCCACCAGCCGCACACGGAGTTGCAGAGGCTGCAGGCTCCATAGCTGTTCGCGCAATCGAGGCTCGATATCCTTGGGCCCATGCCCTTGGTGTCCAAACAAATAAAATTTCTCATTGTCGGAATCAATTACTTCACCAAGTAGGTTGAGGCCACTCCCCTGGCACGCATAACCGAGCAGAACGCAACAGATTTCATCCATCAAAGCATTGTTTGTCGGTTTGGAATTCCAGAGGTTATAGTGACCAACAGCAGAACCCAATTCACCGGCAAGCGATTCACCAAGTAGTGCACGAGTTTGCGCATCAGACTAGTCCACACTTTCGTGACGTATCCGCAAGCAAACGGCCAGGTCGAAGTGGCCAACCAGACGCTGCTGCACGAGCTGAAAACTAAGCTTGAAGACACAGGGGGCTCCTCGGTAGATGAGTTACCGTTCGTGCTATGGTCATACCGGACAATGCCACGAGAACCGACACGAGAGACGCCGTTTAGTTTATGCTACAGGGCTGAAGTGGTTGTCCCCGTCGAGGTCGGGCTACCTAGTTTGCGGATTGAATGCTTCGACCCTGTCAGCAATTCCTAGCGACTCAGAGAACGCCTAGATCTGCTCCCAAAAGCCTGAGACGCAACATACCTAAGGACAACAGCCTATCAACAGCGCATTGCTCGATACTATAACAAGCAGATGAAGGCTCGTCCACTCGAGATTGAGGATTTAGTCCTACAGTGTGTAGAGGCGACGGGCAGAACTGCCCACAGGAACAAACTCTCCCCAAACTGGAAGGGATCATTCCTTGTCTCGGCGACCCTTCGGAACAGGGCGTACAAGCTACGCACCCAGGATGACAAACTGGTCCCTTAGACCTAAAATGCCACCCACCTTAAGAAGTACTATCAGTGATCCTTGGGTACGCCTAGGTAAGGTTTGCATACACTGTCTAGGATATTTGTACATGTAGCATGTTTTCATTAATAAAATTATTTTCATTCTTTTGTTTAACTGTTCATGTGAGTGCATGCATATTTGCTATCTCGAAAACAAAACAGCTTAGACTACCCCTAAATCATGAGGACACTCATCCTCCTATAAGAGAAACCTTGGTCCCATGCCAAGCGACCCACACGCAGTCGAACTCTGAACTTCGGCTCCGCACTGAAAGCCCCTTTAGTGGCCGAGAAACCTTGGCCCCGCGCCACGCGGCTCACATGTGGTCGAATTCCGAACTTCAGCTCCACACCAAAAGGTCCTTTAGCAGTCAAGAAACCTTGGCTCTGTGCCAAGCGACCTACTCGCGGTCGAACAACCAGGCCTGGGGGCTTAACGATCTTCTTCCGAAGAAGAGAGCACTCTCAGTTAACGATGGTCGGCGGGCTAGGACCATGCGCACATAAGCGACAACGCCCCAAGCAGGGCCGAGCAGCAATACAGTATTGTGTGGACGCAACCAAAGACCCCGAGTCTGGCTGCTGTGGCCTCAAAATGCAGCTGATCCTTGCGAGACTCCACCTTGGGCGTGCGGCGACGTCTAATCCACCAGATAGAGCACCCCACCAAGTGTGAGCTTCCACGATGTCCTTTCCTGAGGATGAGCACAACGCAAACAGCTCTCAAAGTGAGAAACGGCGACAATAGCAAAATGACTTAGCCGACACAGCAAAAGAAACAACAGCACACAAAAGTAGCAATGCACAACAACGCGAGCAGACAAAAGGAATGTATCCCATTCATTATTCAAGTTGAGAATTACAATGCCACTCGTGAAGCTACAAGACGAAAGATGTACAAAGGGTCCGGCTACTCTAAGTGTGCAAGGGCCCTGCTTCCTCCGAGAAGTCGGTTAGGAGAAAGCTTTCCCGAACTCCATCATTTCTCGGATCAAAAATTCCCTTAGAGATGCTCAGAACCACCTTGGATGCTATGTGACGGCACAGACGTATGTCGTCCCAGAACCTCGCGTCCAGCACTTGCGCCATCTCCTCTGGAGCAAGCCGGCCCCGCAAGTTAGCTTCAGCGCAAGCACTCTAGACCTGAAGCTCAAAAATGTGGATGCAAGCCGCCAATAGTTCACTCTTCAGCCGCTCAACCTCCTCTCTCGTGGAGGATAGTTCCTGCCTCAGGGCGGCTATCTCATCCTCTCGGCTTCGCGCCGCTACATGTGCAGCCTCCTCCCAAGCCTGATGGATGAGTTCATCCCGGCAAAAGAGAGCCATCTGGATGAGGCGGACAACGGTCATGCTCTGCAAAGAGGGAAAAAAGACAGAAAGCTCATAACAACTGACTAAGTGGAAAGATGTTGCACACAAAGAAAACTGGCGAACACAGTCTTTGCTTGGTGGATGAAGAAGTCATACCTTGAAGAAGGGCTCCTCCACTACGCTGAGGGAATCCGGCGAAATCCCGAACGTTGGCACAACTAGGGGCTCCAGATGCGCATTGACCTCCTCCCTTTCGCCCTCCAGAGCCTCGCTTGCCAGGGGTCCCGTGGCAACCTTCTTGGATGTGCCTGCCTCCACGACAAGTTTTGGAACCACAACCACCGGCGACCCCATAGCTGGCACGTCAACAGTCTCCGGCATATCCGTAGGCTCAGCATCAGGCTCAAGATCCCCAACATCAATGACAATCGCCTGTGCTGCCTCAATGGGCTCGGCGACACCAACTACTATTTCCTTGATGCCCACAGCGACCTCCTTCACGGCTGGCTCAGCTGACCGGTCCCAATGGGAGGGTGCGCAGATCAATACCGTAAAGGGAACCTGGCACGGACTCCTCAATCGATGGATAGTCAATAAAGGGAACATCAGATACGCCAAGGCAAAAGTGAATCGGCGAAGACCTAGCGGCTCCCTCTAAAGGTCGGGATTCGCCCCTGGCCATTGAGGTGGCCCAACCGGGTGTCGAGAGGGATGGACTCTAAGATCGGGCTCGACACGGCCGGCAAAATCGGGACCCTCCCCGCCAAAGTGCCTCCCGCCGTCTCGGCCTCTTGAGGTAGCCATGCCCTCACCCGAGAAGGACTTCGAGTAAGAAGGCGAGCCCCGCCGCTCGGGTGACTCGCAAGAAGGCTCCCAGATGATCAGAGTCCTGGCCTTCCTCTTCAAAATAGCCGGCACCGCCACATCCCCCACGGGTTCCCACCTAACCGCTTCAAAGAGTTGTGGGGTCAGGTTATACCCCTTAACACAAAAAGTCTCAATCGCCTCCAAAATGAGGCTCATCAACGGCATCTCCTTGTTCATCTCCTTCCTGCTCACCTTCTTTGTGAAATACTCACCCACGAAGACCCAGTCGTTGCGAATATCCCACTCTAGAGGAGCCGCCAAGAAAAAAAAGTGGTCCTTCCAATTCTTCGTGGTGTCAGGGTTCACACCACGAAAACGGAAGCCAGGATGAGCTAACATGAAAATCTAGTCCTCCGACTGATTAAAACGAAAGATCACCTTCACCAATTTGGGACCAAATGCACAATCGTGGAGACCAACGAAGACTCAGATGGACAGCAGGTAACGTACGGCATTGGGGTGAAGCCGTGCCACAGGGACGCCCAACGCCGATAGGATGCCATACAGGTTCAACACCATCGGGATACGGAGCCCACTCTTCAAGTGGGACTCGTAAACGGTGATAAAGCCTTTCAGAGGCACACAAGCTCTGCCATCCTCGCTAGGAAGGAAATGGGCCATATCACTAGGGATGTTATACCTAGCCAGCAAGGCTGCAACGGCACTTGACGTAAGGACTGACTTGATCTCACCGACTCTCTAGCGAGTTGTGAGAGGCGCAGGATCCTTCTTCTTCGTCATCAATGTATGAAGCCAGAGAATGCAAAGTGCAAGTGATGGGAAAAGGAAGCGTTTAAATAGGCAGGCACGAAGGGCCTCAGATGGCGTCATGTGGGAAACTCAAAGGTTGCCCTCAATGATGGTCATGACACACATCCCTTCAGTAGGGCACAATGTGTCTATCCAAGTCAGCCCATAATGGCACCTGACATGAAGCCTCACAACTCGCGCCGTAGCCATCTGACAAATTCCAACTGTTACAACAAGCAATTAATGTGAAGGAGCAAGCCATCAGGGACTACCGTGATGACAGCTCATCCGACTGCCTACCCAGAAGCACCACAACCAAAATCCAAAAGCGACATGGTACGACAAATAAATTACTCTATCAAAAAGAAATTTTATTAATAAAGTTTCTTGACAACTAAGGCCGACCAGTGGCCTCAAAGTACAACAATACTATCTACGCCTATCAGGTTCGGCAGGATCTGAAATCGGGAACTCAGTCAGCTCCGAGGGTGTGTGGGCTTTCACGTTTCAGGAATCCAAGAACCCTATGGGAAAGCCAGGCACCACCAGAGAAGTTATCCTCCGACTAAGGTGAATCCCGTCCTGGAATCGCCCCTCCAATATTAGGGATAGATCTTCCGAGCGGATCCTCGACCTTAGCTCCGCATCTAGCCGAGTCTGCGCGCCGTACTCGTCTCGAAGACGCTTCTGGCACAGCTAAAGCTCCCCGTGAAGAGTTGCGACCCGACTCCGAGCCTGAGCATTAGCGTCGGCCAGCTGTGATGACCTTGCCTCAGACTCCGACAAGGCCAGTTCAAAATAAGCTGCTCGTGCTTGACTTTGTCCGACTTCAGTGATCGCGGCCGTATCCAACGTTCAGCTTCCTCAATCAACCGCTGTGCACGAAGGATCAATCGGCCGGCATCCTCAGGCCTCCAATGTCGAGAGGATTTGGAAGCCCCTTTAGGCTCAAAACCTAGCGGCGCCCTCAGGAACCTTATCGGACCAAGGACTGACGGCTCCGATTGGCAGCCTCCCACTGCTGCTATGGCAGAACCCACCACATCACGCCCTCTTGGCACCAGTTCCTCCCATCTTGACTCCTTAGTAGAGGGCTCAGGTTCAGAAGAAGAAGACCATCCCACGGGCCAGACTAGTGGCCCTAGGACTTAACCGCACCTCTCATTAGCCATTATAAGGATCAGAACTAAACGAGAGAAAGAGCAGCCACAAACTCAGAGAAGCGCCTTAGCGAGAGGAACGGATGCCCAAAACATTGAGGAAGCCTTGGGGCTTAAATAGCCGAGGGCCCCCAAAGGAAACGGCATCATTTGACTAAGGCTGAGCAAATCTCTACCCAACAAGATTCTTCCACGTGGCAACACCCTGAAGCATCACACCTTTTCAAAGAAAAATAATTACGATGTGACGGTTCTACGGCTGCCAATGCAATAAATGCTCAGAGAAAATCTGATGGACACGACCCTGATCGGTGGCGTTCTATTAACCGAGAAAGAATGCGATCAGCACAAGCCCCCCGAATGGCTCCCAGCCAGCATTCACGCCCACGGTCCGAATACGGACTCGAGGGATGACCATCAGTAAATCCAATCACAAGTCGCTCAGCCCGTAAAGTGGGCGAGTGGCCAAGCATGTATGGCGGCGAGAGGGCTCTTCAACCCTTGAATCATACTGAACAACACTAAAGAAAAGATTTCAGTGGCACTAGAGATAAAGGCAAAAATCAACACTTTTATTTATTGAAGGCTTTTTTACAAAGTACAAAGCTTGCGCCAACGCAAGTGCAAAGAGGACAAAAATGAAGCAAAATACAAGTAGGAAAAAAAGCGGCACGCGCCGGGAGAACTTAATTTGGAGTAGAAACACGCCCGAGGAGAGAGCTCTCCTCCGGTAGCATCACCACAGCACCGATTTCTCCCATCGGGTGAATTGGATGCCATTCCCTTGCTAAAGGTGAGTCCAACACCGCTACAACAAGGGAAGGGCCTCTGTCCAGGGTCAACCACCAAAGCCATGACACCGGAAAATACACCGGATGCTTAGCCCGGCAAGATCCCGGCGTACGCTTCCTCCAACAAAGCCCTGGAGACGACCAGCAACGGAAGGACCGGAAGGCAGAGCGTCTCTAGGGGTCTGTGACCTAGAATCAGGTTTATGGCCTCCCGACGCTCCTCTAGAGGTTGAACATCAAGGCCAAGTGGAGAGAAGGCACGTGATGATTGCAGAGTGGCCGAGCCACCCTTGTTACAACGAGGAAACGCCCACAAAAAGGGCACGACGACGGACTTCAAGAGCAGCTATAAGTCTTCCGTAGATCCATCTAATTCCCATGCGAAACTCCATGAAGTATGAAACAAGCCAAGGTCCCCACATTGCTTTGCCGGTGAAAAGATAAACTTGGGTCCCCAAAGTATGGGAACCCCCACAATTTATAATTGCACAGAAGGAGCGAGCTCCCAAAGGGGTGCTCCGCCCAACGACCATTAATTAGAAAATAGGAAAGGCATCAATGCAGAGCCAAGTCTCAAGCCAGGAATCTTGCTAAACAGAGCACTGAATCTCTGCGGCGCCTCTGAAAAGCTGTGGATTTGCTTGGGAAAGGAGCGACGCCCTCAAGAGCTTGCAACGGGCACATCTCGAGAAGGAATACGTGAGTTGGCAGCACAGGGCCCATCTTCCAACATACCAGGGCTCGGCAAAAGGCCATTTCCAAGCATGGGGGCTAGTGATGGGTCCAGTATGAATATAGGCTGACGTCAACGATGCCTAACCACCAGCGGCGAGGCCTAACCGGAAGGTAGGCCCCACCAGGCGATGGGGCTCGGGAGATTTGGAGCAATGCCCACTAGACGCTTCTGACACACGCCCAATCATCATCCACCCATGCCTCTCCCAAAATAGCTGCAGATCGGGCAATTGCAGAGACACCCGGCTTTAAAATGTCACCTAACGAGAGTCGAGGTCAACCCTGACGAGCCACGGTGCCCATCGTCCTATAACAGCTCAACCAATCCAAGCAAACGTCAACCAGGCCCGTGCCAACCATGCCCAGCGACAGTCCCCGCGCCACCACAAGGCGACAACTGACACCGCTGACCACCACCAGCGCTTAGCAGCCGACAAACCAAGGCAAGCCACCTGTCGCAAGTTCCCGCACCCAAAAGTCTCCTCCACGGAGCCTAAAAATACCTTCTTCTATGGAGAAAGGGCATCTAATACCACAAAAAGATCTCGTATCAAAATTCACTCGGAGCACTAAAATGCTATCCCGTGCTAAGCTTCGACCCGAAAACGCGAGAAGAAAAAACCAGCTACCTTCCCTCCATGTCTGCCGCTTCAACCTGGCGATCTTAGTAAGCCACTCATCGCAGTGCACTAAAGGAGCCCAAGCATCCTTTAATCATTATTCGCACCCCCTGCATATTAGCATCCGTGCAATCCCCATCCCGTTTACCTTCGCGCTTGTATCTTTTCATTCCCTGAAAAAAGTTTCTAATTTGAATATCAGAGTGTTTACAGTGGGAGAACTTCCCGCCGTCCTCTGATCTCTTGTTCGTAGCTTGTGGTGCATAGGGCCCAAATTAAAAGATGTGAAGACCGAACCCATTCAAGATCGATCCGCCGCGAGGAATCCGAAGGCTCCCTAATCCGCGTGGTAACCCGGACCCAGGGACGCATCAAAAACATTAAGATTTAGAAATAAAATACATCTTACAGTATCCAAGTTTGGCATGGATTTTTTGAGCACCCCAGCTAGTACTCCCCTTCTTAACTTCACTTAACAAATTTGGATCTTGACCTCAAACTGTCACCTTTGTGATCACATTGTCATCATTTGACAAATTTTCCCTGACGGGAATGATACAAAAATCATACCAGCATTGTTATCATTGGGCACAAAAGCTTCCTTGTAGAGCATGAAAATAAACGCATTCCTGCTCATTGTATTTCCATTTTTCCTTCCATAGGATGGTGTATATTGGGATTAAAAAGGATCAATATATTGTGCCTCCCAAAAACAAAGTAGGAAGGAAAGCAAATGACATAGAGATGACAGTAAGGATAAACTTTGAAATAGACTTGGCTTAATTGTAGATAAAACAAAATGCAGTGTGCATGTGAAGTGAATTACGGATAGATTATATTTATAAAATAGTGCTAAGAGAAAAACCCTAAAAATCATTACATATTAACCCCAAATGGGGTTAGATAACAATTCAAAGTGAAATTTTGGAAGGGATTGGACGAGTCGTTTCTAGACATTCCATATAGGGAGTTGAATTTCATAGAGGTTTATCGAACTGGTTATATTGGATAAGATGCAAAGAATTATACAAGCATGCATCGAACCTATGGTTATGGGAAAAGAAATGAAAAAGAAAATTGTATTATGGATTTTGTGGTGACTTATGATCTTCTGATGAATGACACATTTTTCAAGAACTAGGGGAGCATTTGATCACTTAAGCATTTGATAACATCTAAGAGTGGCTCATTAACCTCATATTAACTAATTTATCCTTTTCTATTGGAAGGACTATAAGACCACGCCAAGGGAAACTTTAACTACAAAACATCATTCAACAATTAACATTGCCTCTTGAGATATTAAATTGTCACTTGTCAAGAATATCAAAGCAACTCTTCTCTATTGATAGAGCCTCAAAGTTTGTAGAGTTTGTAGGTTTTGGATATGCATCTTCAAAAATGGAAGAGGAAGAGGGTAAACAACATAGACCAAGAACTTAATAGTAGAATTAATGGGTAACAAAAAATTCTTTCTAGCTAAGATACTAAAGGCTGACAATTGGGTCTCAAGTGGAGTAGAAACAAGATGTGGGATGCTATGGACAATTAAAATAGAAGAGTGGCCAAAGAGATTTTGGGAGAATAAAAAAAGAGTGCATCGTAGCAAAGAGACACTTGGTGGTGATGCAAAGAGATCCAAGGGAAAGTGAAAACTATGAAAGATTATTGCACGACATTGAGTAAGTGTAGAAATGTTGAGAATTTAGAAGGTATAAATATTCTGAAAAGGAGGCAAAAATCTGGTGAGTGAGGCAAATTTTAAAATGTATGAGGACTTTTATAAGTAACTTAACGCAGGAGGGAAAAAATCACGTCTTCAAACTAGTTAAGGCAAGAGATAGGAAAACAAAAGACTTAAACAAGGTGAAGTTATAAAGGATAGTAAGGAGTTAGTACTTGTTACAAATGAGGATATCAAAGATAGATGGACGAACTATTTCCACAATAGTTTTAATGGAGGCCCAAGAATAACGTAAGGGAGCTTAGTGACTTTGGTAAACCTAAATCAGTCTTGTAGTCAAAATATACTGTTAGAGAGGGAAATAAATAAGCATTGAAGATGATGAAGGCAGGGAAGATAATTGGACCAGATTGTATCCAACTGACTCTAAAAAATGTATTGTCAAGGAGGGAATTCGATAGTTGACAAGGTTGTTTAAAAAAAATCATATATACTAACATTTTAGGCACTGTTTAGTTGGAAAAACAGTTTTCTGTTTTCTATTTTTCGGTTTTCTTTTCCTTTTCTACCTTTTCATTTTCTAAGTTTTTCTAAAAAGCACATTCATTTTTTAATGTTAGAAATGTAAACATTTTAACAAGTTAATATTATTAATTGATAAATTAGTTGCTAAATTTATTAAATATATTCATTTATAATAAACTAACTAAACGTACTTATTTTGTAATAATTTACTTCAAAATTACCAAAAAATGTAAAAGCCTATGCACCATATAATAGCAAATTGTGTACAAAATTTAGTTTTCAATTATGATTTATTATATAAAATAACACATGCCTATAAGTTTTATACATATAATATGCATATTTATTATTTAATCATCAATCATTTCTTCATTAGAAAAATGAATTCACCTCATTTGACATAATATAAATAAAGTATCTCAAACTCGAATTTAATTTTATCATCATAAAATTAATTACTCGAGTCAAAGTATATTAATACAGAACTTTTTGTGGCCCCTCTTATGTATTTAATTGCCAATAAATTAAAAATATATATTAATGACACATTATTTCTAATAACGACGATCATTTAAATTATTATAATATAATTAGCTTAATTTTTCATTAAATTAACAATACACAATGTTTTTTAAATCAAAAAAACATTGAACGATAATCTAAATATTATCATTATCAAATAACTTAAATATTGATTTAAAAAATCGTATTTTTAATTTTCATATTGATAATTATATTTTCAAATTTGAAGTATAATTCATATCAATTTATTAATTCTTATAAAAATGTTAACTCAAATGAAAAAATACTAAATAAATACAAATAAATTTGGTTATAAATTAAATCAAAATTTTAATATTTATTAAATGCACATATTTATATTTTATAAACTTATGAAATAATATTTTTGATGTGGCCAGGATCCGCAATGTCGACACATTAGGGTGCCACTAGGTCTTCGGGTCAAACTGACATGGTCCCTACTTCCGTACTCCTTAACTTGAATCCTACACACCACAACCAAAAAGTAAAAAGTCAGATGATTGACGGGACTCGCTCACCAATATGTCCTCCGACGCTTAAGTCAGTAATCTTTTTCAGAAGATGAAAGATGCAAGGTAGGAATATATAAGAAACGATGTAAGAATGGGGGTTGCTTAAGTTTAATGGGGAGGTTGCGCTCGTCGAGGAACGGCTTTGTGGTGGTACGCTCGTGAAGAGCGGCTTTAGCATCGTAAAGGCGAGAATTGTGAGAAAATTCTCGGGATTTTGACAGATAGAGAGAGCTCTAAAGAACGGCGTTCGAAGGCTTGCTTAATTGTGTAAGCGAGTATTGATGTGTGCATGCCTTTGGAGTTCGCCCCAAGGGCTTCTTATAGCCTTTGGGCTTTCTCAGCCTTGTTTGGGCGGCAAGGCTGGCCGCCAACTGCCTCGTGCAAATATGGTGGGCTAGCACGAAGATTACAGCTGTCTTCTAGGCCAGCCCATTTCTACTATCCCCATCACTAGACCCCATGCGGTCAAATTCCCTCCTTTGCTATTTCTAGCGCAATTCCTCTAACGTGCAATTTTCTGAAGATTTACTAGGACAAAAGTTCATTGGCATTTAGGGGCTCGTTGATTCCTCTTTGTGCTATAAATTGAGAGCTTGTTGCGCTCCTTTGCACTTCATTTCGCCTTCACAAGCGAGTCGGCGCAGGATCCCAAAGTTGCCATAAGACTTTGGTTTCCAACTATTGACTTAGGGGGCACCTGTTCCCATCATCGGGTGGTGTTATCTTGGGACGCATTTACGGTCTGTTTTGGTCACCCCATTTCGTGTCTGTTCCGAAGCCATGCTTGTCGTTGTCTCTGAGTGGGGCGAGGACTTCTTGTCACTATGCCTCTGCCCTAGGCAACGGGTCGCCTCTAGATCGGGCTTGGGCACCTTAAGAACAGATATCTCTGCAGTCTCGCCCTACTGTTGGTAGGGTTAGTGGTGGATTCCCTAGCTCAAGGTTGTTTTCTCCCTATCGTGGGGCGAAGTTCCCCTTCCCCCTTCGTTCTCTCTTCGTGGCGAATTCCCACTCGAGCTCCTGAACTGTCATTCCTGGGGCCCCGCTTCGTTGCTTGCCTGATGAAGGCCAGTCTGTCGCTTGGGCTCCCCTTTTTTCTCTCTCTCTTTTTCCCTCTTTTTCGTTATACGCTAGCCCCTGGGGACTTTGTAATTTGTAAAGGGAGATTAATGAATGAAACTAGCCACTGCCTTGCTCATACTGTCTACGCCGTCGTGTTTCTTTTCTCTTCTTTTTTTTAAGACCAGCCGATATGGATTGTGGATCGATCAAACTTGAAGGAAACCGGGGGGATTAGTTGACTGTCAAGTAGGCCGAAATTCGGAGTGGGGAAACCAGCCTTGGTCAAAACTGCCTAAAATCGGAATGAATAGTTGGCTGGCAAGTAGGTAAATCGGAGTGGACATCATCGGGTCCGATTGTCTCAACGGGGTGGACAGTTGATCGATGCATGGTCAAGCTAAGCACACTGGACTGCTCGCCGTCATGCAAGCCAGTAGATAGTTAACCATTTCGCCCGACCAAATCGGCTAGGATCCAGAGTGGCCATCAGCCGGCCGGTCGGCTTTAAGTTTATGATGTTTGTCGCCACCGACTTGGTCTTCCTCGAGAAGCGGAGCGTAGCGGCCTGGGAGGTTGTGCGGCTCTGGATTCTAGCCTATCCCCTCTCGCCACGCGTCCTCCACCAAAATGGCCGCCAATTTCCACTAATGATGCCGGACGATTTGACGTACCTGCATTCCTTTCGATGTCGACGCATGGCAAGCCATCATGAGCGCGCCTTCTCGAGGCGCCATTTCGGAATTCGAGCGGCATTTGTTATAAGAAAGGGTGCCGCTTGAACGCTCCACTCCACCTTTCTGCTTCTTCCTCTTGAGTTGCTACCTCTTTCACCTCCCTGCAACTCACTATTCTCTGCTTTCATGGCTCCCCAAGTTAGCACAATCCGTTCTGTCCTCACCACCGCCGACGTCGGGGCATTATATGTTCAGTATGATATTCCCTCTTCCATTCTATACTCAGTGCCAGTAGAGGCACGACAGGCATGCTCTCCTCCGAAGGGGTTCGTCACCATCTACGAGGCCCATTTATGAAGTGGCCTTCGCCTTCCCCTCCTAGGAGATTTGTTCGATGTTCTGGTGGCCCTTGGAGTCCGAATGGCGAGATTCCATACGAACGTCATCAAGTACCTGTGTTCTCTATGCATATTTTTTTGTCACCAAGGGAGGGCACTGACTCTGGCAGCAATGAAGGTTATTTTTTGGTTTAAGCCAGAGTGGGGATTTGATCTCGCTGAGCCCCCGGAAGTTACACATAAGCCAAGTCATTCCTAATTTAGTTAAGAACTGGAAGGACCGATTCTTCTTCGTTAGGATTTCTCGTGATTGGCCCCGGTCCAAAGAATGGGACAACGTACCGGCGTCCTATATCGGCAAGGCTATGCGTGAAGAAGTGGAGTCTGTCAGGTCGTTGACAAAACTCGTTCAGGCACATCCGAACAAGTTCAAGAGATATCGCCTTCTGTCTTCTGAAACACTAGCACGGGCCTAGTAGGGGCCCCCCTTCAGGGAGCAAGAGGGCCAAGGCCACCGCTCCCCCTCCTGCCCAGCTTAATAGGAAGGCTAGGACCCTGTTTATTGAGGACCTCTCTGGTGGTCCATCTCGGCAGCGGTCCATACCATCTCTGGCATCCTCGTCTTCCGCCGCCGAGGGTCTTCCTATGGTGTAGCGTATGAGGGGCATTGGCGAGTCATCAGGGGTGCTTGCACTCGCCACTCCTTTAGATTCCGGCACCGCAGTGGCTATTGCCGGAGTGGCTGTAGCCGGAGTTCTCCCTTTTGTTACTGTTGACATACCGGTTAGACTGGCAGTCGAGGGGCCGGTTGAGCCGACTAGAGGGCAGGCTCAAGCTCATCAGGATGTCTACCCTATGTCCCAGCAATAGGTTCATCAGGAAGCTCAACTTGCCGGCTCAGAGGATGTCGGTCCAAAGGAGGCCCATCAGGCAATCAGGGCGGCGACCCCCCCCCCCCAAAGCTATGGATGAGGTCAATCTTGAGTCCCAATGGGGGTCCCCACAGGGGGTTCTCATTTCTTCCCTATCGAAGAGGGCGGCGGCGTGCCCTCTAAGTGAGCCGGCCGAAGAAGGGTCCAGAGCGAGCCATCCGGTGGAGGTTCGGCCGGCGGGCAATGTCAAGGCAGCGATGACCACAGAGGTGGCTCACCAAGAGGCTTCTACACTGGACTAACCTCAGCTGGAGCGAGCGTCCACTTCGGCCTCTCCTTCCTTGCAGCCTTTGAGAGTTATGGCGGCCTCTATGCCCCATATCCGAGTAAGTTTCTGGGAACTCTTTTGACTCCATCAGGAATGGGTAAACTTAGACCTCTTTCCTTTCCCCCTTTTTCAGGATGACAAGATAGTCAACATCTTATAGACTTGCTTGTACTAGCGATCGTCCTGGATCTAAATACTCAAAGGAGAGGTCCACCGTCTGACCAAGACGAGGGTTGACTCGAGGGTGGTGGAAGAGTTGAAGGGTCGGTTGGATGCCACTACCTCCGAGGCCCAGCAGCATCAAGACCGAGCCTCAAGCCTTGAGCTCCAGCTTTCCGAGGTCACAAAGGAGTTGCAGAGGTTTAGGGATGTCCTGCAGATGGCTGAGCATGACCTTGCTTCACTCTTGAGCGAGAATGTCAAACTAGGAGAGGAGTTGACAACTTAAATCGGTCCGGAGAGTTGGGGTCAAGTCTTGAACTCGAGATTCCAAGACGATGTTCAGCTATGCCGGCGGATCGCCTCCATCTTTGATCCCAACTTCCCCACCGGCATCATCATTCATAGAAATAGGGCAACCAGATGCCGGTCCGACTTGTCTTTCTTCACTAACGGGGAGGGGCCCTCCTCACACACTCTGGCCAGCCCCCAGTCATAGGGCCACCATCGCTCCTTGTCTTTCCCTCTTTTTTTGTTTATGTACATATAACCATTTGTACAACACATTTCTTTAATGAATAAAAGAGGATTTATCCAAGGGCGGCGATGATCTTTTTCATTTTCGTACAGCCCTACTTACATACACTTATTTGCCGGCTAAGCTTAGCTGCTGTTGTAGCTGGATCCTTGCGAAAGTTAAAGCTGTTGTCCGCGCACAGCTACATCAGATCGCTACCCCTCAATTATTGTAAACTGATAGTGCTTGTCCCTATTTTGGGGAGTTGTCGCACGAGTGCTAAAAAGCCCCCTAAGGTTTCGATATTCGACCGTGTTTGGGCCGCTTGGTATGGGACCTAAGTTTAAGTCCAACCTTGTCTAGGCCACTCGGTGTGGCACCAAAGTTCAAATCCGACCACATTTGGGCCTCTCAGTGTGGCACCAATGTTCAAATCCGACTGCGTTTGGGCCGCTCAGTGTGGCACCGAGGTTTAAATCCGACCCTATTTGGGCTGCTAGGTGTAGGACCGAGGTTTATGAATGGGCAACATAGGATTCATCCGACTTAGGGACAGCCTAGGTTACTCGAACTCATGTAACGTCACACAAGCATTAACATGGACAGGCAATCAAGAATAACAGTGATAAACAAGCAAACAAGCCATTTTATTAAATGTAATACAATCTTACAAGCATGCTCAATAATGTATGCTAGACCTACCTGGGTTCAATAAGATCCTTACTGGTAATACTTTTTTAAATAGATAGCATTTCAGGTCCTTGGGACCAACTTGCTGTTCTATGCTCGGAGATTGTATGCCCTGTTCCACAAGACAACCCAAACGAGGAAAGGGCCCTCCTAGTTTGGGGAGAGTTTTTTCCTATTCGTGTTCTTGCCAGTGGCCTCTATACCACACAGGACCAAGTTTCCTACCTCAACTGTCAAAGCTTCACCTTCTTGTTGTAGTATCAAGCGATCCGCCACTAGTAGGCAACTGTGCGCATCCTCGCTACATCCTGTGCTTCTTCGAGTAGGTTAAGGTGCTTTCTAAGTCGCCGTGAGTTACCGAACATGTCAAATCCTTCGATTCGGAGGCTAGGTAGTCCGACCTCAACAGGGATGACGGCCTCGGTTCCGTAACACAAACTAAAAGGTGCCTCACGTGTCAGCTCTTTTGGTGTCATCCGGTAGGACCATAACACTGAGGGTTGCTCATCCCCGGCATCTTCCAACTTGGTTTTTAGCCCATGGAGTAGGGTTCGGTTGGTAACCTCCACTTGCCCATTCGCTTGTGGATAAGCCACTGAGGTGTGGACCAACTGGATGTCCAAATTGGTGCAGTACTTGGTAAGCACTTGCCGATGAACTAGGTTCCGTTATCGGTCATGATGACCTCGAGAATCACGAACCTACAGACAATATTCTGCCAAACGAACTCCGTGGCATTTTGTTCAATAATTTGGGCCAATGGGGAGGCTCTGATTCATTCTGTGAAGTAGTCAATGCCTACCACAACGAACTTCCTTTGCCCAGACGTAACGGGAAAGAGGCCAAGAATGTCCAACCCCCATTGTGCGAATAGGCAGGGGGCTTGAAGGGTCTTCAGCTCCGTGGGCTGCTGATAGGGAACGTTGCCATGAATCTGACAGCCTTCACACTTTTTCATGAAGTCCACGGCGTCTGGTTTCATCGTTGGCCAATAGTAACCTTGGCTCATTATCTTGAAGGCGAGGTTCTTGCCCCCGACGTGTGACCGGCAGATACGGAAGTGCACCTCGCTTAACACATTTTCGGCCTCTTCTGGTGTTAGACACCGTAAGTAAGGTGTGGAGTACCCTTGGCGGTACAACCTTCCGTCTACGATGATATACTAGCCAACTGTCTTCTTTATGTGTTTGGCATCGTCTGGGTTCTCCAGTACGGAACAGTCCATAATATACCTCCAGTAGGGTGACATCCAATTTTCATCATTGGAAATCTACAATACCTCTAGCTCTTCTATGCTCGGAGAGGTTAGGATTTCCCTCATGTCTCTGGAATACTGTTCTGGGCTCTCGGCCGCTGCTGCCTTTTCAAGCTAGTCAACCTTCCAATTGTCTACCGTCTGGATGTGCACCATCTCAACCTTGCAAATTTCTGGACCATTTTCCTCGCTTTAGTAAGGTATTTTGTGAGCAATGGGTTAGATGCCTCGAAACTTCCACCAATCTAGCTGAGGATCAGCTCTGAATTGTTGTAGACGGTTACATACCTCGCCGAACATTCATCGGCAAGCCGCAACCCGACAAGCAAGGCCTCATACTTGGCCACGTTGTTAGTGGCCAGGAACCCAAGTTTGAAGGAGTACCTCGCTTCTAGTCCTTTGGGTATCCTTAATATCACTCCGGCCCCACTGCTGGAGTGGGTCGATGAGCCGTCCATGAGAAGAGTCCAACTCAGCGTGTCAGTCTAGTGATCGGCGTCGTCGATGTGATCATTGTTTGAAATCGGGGGTCATGGTCTCAATAATGAAGTCGGCCAAGGCCTGCCCTTTTACGGCCGGCCTTGGCCTGAACTCTATGTCGAACTCACCCAATTCGATGGCCCACTAAACTAGCTATCTTGACACATCGAGTTTTTGCAGGATTCCATTTAATGGCTGGTTGGTCAAGACAACTATTTTATGTGCTTGGAAGTAGGGCCGCAACTTTCTTGCCCAAAAAATAAGTGCTAGTGCAACCTTCTCAACGTGTGTATAGCGGGTCTCAACGCCCGCCAGTGTTTTGCTGACATAGTAAACTAGTCACTGCATGTCAGATTCCTATTGTATCAGAACAGGGCTTAGTGCCGCCTCTGAAACTGCTAAGTACAGGTACAACTCCTACCCTCTTTCAGAGATGTCAGGAGTGGGGGGCTGGCCAGGTACTCCTTTAGTTCATCGAAAGTTTCCTGGCAATCAGTTGTTCACTAAAATCTGTTCGTCTTAGCCCCTCTCAAGGCTTTGAAGAAGGGAAAATATTTGTCTCTGGATTCAGCCAGGAAACGGCAGAGCGTCGCAAGCCTCCCGATTAACCTATGGGCGTCTTTTATGTTCCGCAGTGGGATCATATTTATGATAGCCTTTATTTTCTTGGGATTGGCTTCGATCCTTCGCCGAGAAACAATGAAGCCTAGGAATTTTCCTGATGACACCCCGAAGATGCATTTGGCAAGTTCAATTTCATTCAATGCGCCCGAAGTACCTCGAAGGTCTCATTGAGGTCACAGACGTGGTCATTGGTGGTTTTACTCTTAACGAGCATGTCATCTACGTACATCTCTATGTTCCATCCGATCTGGTAATTAAACATTTTGTTTATGAGTTGTTGGTACGTGGTCCTCACATTTTTCAGCTCGAAGGGTATAACCTTGTAGCAGTACATCCTTTGGTTCGTCATGAATGAGGTATGCTCCTCATTCTCGGGACTCATCCGATCTGGTTGTAGTCGGAGTATGCGTCCATAAAATTGAGCAATTTGTACTCGGAGGTGGTATCAACGAGTAGGTCAATCCTGGGCAACGGGAAGATGTCTTTTGGACAAGCCTTGTTTACATCAATAAAATCGACGCACATTCGCCACTTCCCGTTACTCTTCTTGACAAGGGTAACATTGAAGAGCCAGTCTGAGTACTAAACCTCTCTAATGAAGCCAGCATCAAGCAATTTCTTCACTTCTCAAATAGGAATAAGCTTTTCCACGATGTGATTTCTCTGTTTCTACCGGACGAGTTTGTTGTTCAAATCGAGACCCAACTTGTGGATGATCACCTCGGTTCAAATTTTGGGTATGTCGACCGAAATTCATGCGAAAATATCGGAGTTTTTGTGAAGGTAGTAGACAAGCTGGTCTCGTAGGAGTCCGGCAAGTGAGCCCCCTATCTGCACGCATTTCTCTAGATTTTCAGGATCTAGAGGGACGTTGTCAGTCGGTTCACCTGTTTGGGCTTGTTGCAAAGTTGCCTCATGTCTGTGATCTAGATTGTCCACCGGCCGGTTCGGCTTGAGTGACTTGGGAGAGGTAACAGGTTCGACTGGTTACGTGGTCGCCCAACGCCTCTCTGATGCCATAGGCCGTAGGAAACTTCATCTTTAAATACGTGATCGATATTACAGCCTCAAATGAAGTCAAGCATGGTTGGCCCAGGATGGCATTGTATACTGAAGGTAAGTCAACTACTATAAATGTCAGCAAGCGAGATGCAGTCTTAGGGTACGTCCCTAAGGTAACTTCTAACTGGATTATTCCATGGATAGATACCGGCTCGTTATCTAGCCCATAGAGGGGGCCTTTGGCCAATCGTAGCTGACTCTTTTTTAGCCCCAATTTAAATAAGCATTCATGTAAAGCAAATCGCACGAACTTTCATTATCAATAAAGACTGGTTTCAGCTGGTAGTCAATAATATCATTTGAAATGATGACGGATACAACCAGAGAGTCAGACTGTGTAGTCATTACATGTGTCATGCCTTCTTTACTAAAACTAATGACATCGTCCCTAGTTTCTACCATTGGTTTTTTCAAAGAGGCCCCAAGCTAGCCCATCGGTCGGTCCGACTGGGTTGCCATCATATTGAATACTCCGACTGCAACTCGGTTTCTCAGTTGCTACTACTCAGTCCTCTCTTCGCCTACCCCATTAGGCCCTTGCTCCGAGTTACGTAGAAACTTGATCCGGTGTCCCCTATGGATGAGTTCTTTAATTTCCTTTTGCTGGGTGCGACAGAACTCTGTACTGCAACCCGAAAATCAATGGTAGTGACAATATTTCGTCTGATATCCCTCTTAGTTCTTGACCAGCTTCGGCCATTTCAGGAATTTCTCCTCACAGATTTACATGAGAATATTAGTCCAAATGACACTCAGGGGTGTTAGGTTTGGTGTCCTAAATTCCCTTTTAACCCTTGGTTTCATCCTAGGCTGCTTCTGCAAATCTCGGGTGCTAAAACAGTCCCCATTTCTCTTTCTCCCTCCGGTGGTCCCTGGTAGAGCAGGTCCTCGTGTCCCAGGCACTTAGTCTCATTAGCCTCTTCGGCCGCCATGTAAGCTTGGGTGATGGCCTTCGCCTTGCGGAAAGTTTGGGAATCCTTTTGTGGGCCAAATGTTTGAAGAATTTGCCTGGCTCCAAAGTGGAAATGAAGGTGCTCAGCTTTACCTCGTCAATCAACCAGGGCATCCGGCAGGCTTCCGCAATGAATTGAGCCAGGAACCTCCTCAGGCTTTCATTGGGCCCCTGTTTAATGCGGGTGAGGTACCGGGGTTGTCTTTCCTCTGCATCAGGAAACTATCAGCGAGCTCCTGGAACGTCCGGATCAAATTTAGCGGAAGGCGATAGAACCAAATCCGAGCGTCCCCTTTTAAAGTTAGCGAAAAGTACAGGCACAGAGCTACCTCACTCGGGCCCTAGAAGCCCAGTAAGGTTTGAAAGTGATCCGAGTGATCCATTAGATCAGTGCGTCTGTCATAGGGCTCCAGGGTTGACGTCTTGAACTTTTGAGGGAACAGTTACATTCGGATTTTCATTATGAATAGAGATCGTCTCAGGTCTACAGAGCGTCCAGCAGCGTCTCCCTTAAACACGAGCTGCCATATCTTTTCCACTCGCTCCTCTACTCGGGGGGAGACCGCAGCTCTCTTTGCATTGAAGTAGGACCTCAACTCTGAGTGATTTGGAGAGTGGCGTTAGACAAGCCTGCTACTGCCGACTGTCAGCTAGATGTTGCATCAAGCTGCTTCTCGGACCGGTGACCTCTACTCGTCACTTGAGAAACGAGGGTTTCACCGCTCTGGGCTTTCTTCCATCGTCTTGTGACCAAGGCAAAGCCGTTCTAGCAACGAGGTCGTTCGAGCATCCTGCCCTCTGGACCGGTCATTTCTTCCTCTAGATTCTGCGCCTTGATGCTAAAGTGTGGATAGCGGCGGAAGGAGCCCCAAGCCCACGTTGGCACACACTAAGTGCTTGGAGCATCTGCGATATGTTGTCTACCCAGTTGGTGAGCACTTGCATGAAGGGCACTAGCCTCTCCTCCGCATGGCTACCCGTAGTAGGATCGTCACCAGGGGAAGCGACGTCTTTGGTCGGAGCGCTGGTATGTGCTCTGGTATTAACAATGTCTGCTTTTGCATAGATGGTGGTTAGACCTTTTGTTCCCCTTCCCACAGACAGCACCAATGATGCGTTCTGGATCCGAGTCGTCGACTGATTAGGATACCGCGGGGTCTTCAGGTGGAACTAACACGGGTCCCTATTTCAGTACTCCTTGGTTTGGATCCTGCACACTACAACCAAAAATGAAAGGTTAGAAGATTAATGAGATTCGCTCTTGATATGTCCTCCAACACTCAAATTAGTAATCTTTCTTAAAAGATAAAAGATGCAAGGTAGGAATATATGAGAAATGATGCAAGAATGGGGGTTGTTTGAGTTCAATAGGAAGGTTGCACTCGTCGGGAAGCGGATTTGTGGTGGTGCGCTCGTGGATAGCGACTTTAGCGTCGTAGAGGCAAGAATTGTGAGAAAATTCTCGGGGGTTTGAAAGACAGAGAGAGAGAGAGAGCTCTGGAGAGCGGCATTCAAGGGCTTGCTTAATTGCGTAAGCGAGTATTGATGTGTGCATGCCTTTGGAGTTTGCGCCAAGGGATTCTTATAGCCTCCGGGCTTTCTCGGCCTTACTTGGGCGGCAAGGTTGGCCACCAGCTGCCTCGTACAGATATGGTGGGTTGGCACAAAGATTACGGGTGCTTATTTAGGCAACCATGATCAGACAAAGGGGATCCCTTCCTTCCTGGGGGACATACTGCACGCGGTAAATATTATGGTGAATATAGGGACAATACACTAAGTTGGGAGTTGCCATTCCTGAAGAAATCGCAATCTAGGACAATATTCGTGGCTCTGGCTAGTTAAGGTAGGAAATCTTCACTGCATGGGAACGGCGATATGGGCCGTCTAGACTGGGCCATTGTCGACCGGCTGATGCGTCTCCGTTGGTCAACAGAAGCGTTGACCATTCTCTGGGCCAGTGGGCCGGACGACTTCTGAGCCGACCGCCTTCTGGGCAGGCTCATTTTTACCATCCCCATCAATTTTCATAATTGTACATTCTTAAAACATTAGTATATAAGTAGTATTTAAAAAAATTGTAGAAGACTTTGCATTATAGCCACTGGAAAATTTTGGAAAAAGTTTTTTTTGAGGTTTTTTGAGTTTTTCAAATTTAAGTTTAAGATAGAAAAATATATAAATTTGAACATATTTTCTAAATTTTCCATTTTTTTAGAAAATTTTGAAAAACGAGTCCTAATTTTTCACTTGCCAAACAGGTCCTTACGGTTCGCTAGAAATAACCACAACAGATATTTCAATTAGATCCCCGGTAATGATTTTTATAATTATCTATCAAGGATATTTTTAGAAAACCCAAATAATGAAATGGTCATTGCGGCATACCGGCATAATCATAATGGATGTGACACACGGTATAGCCAGTATTAAAATAAATGGATACATTGTTAAAAATTTTGGCTATGAAGTGATGCTGCAAATATTTAAGTCCTGTGAAAACCATGATTCATACACCAATGCTTATGTGGCAGATTATATTAACATCAAGAACAGCATAATTGTTTGATGTCTACATTTTTTTGGAATCGGTCAGAATAATGGGACAATAGATGTTCTGCTGCATCTACTTTCCATTCTCTTAGAGGTAAACTGACTACCACATATGGGGGACACAATTTTCCGGTAACCTGAAAGGAGTGGACTTCTATTTAAAGCTGTCACTGGTTGGAACTGCCATCAAGACTTTCTTTCCTTGAGAAGCTGCTTACAATATATGCCTTGCTTAGGTAATCTTACGTTTGCACAAAGATGCTACATGTGCAACATGCAATCCATAACAGTGCAGTATTTGTTTCTATCACGTTCAATTGCAAAGGAGCTGTGTTGCACTACATTTTCTGTAATGGATATCTGTTACATGAAAGTGGGATGTTAGGGATGAGACACTTGCTAGGTATCAATTTGTCACGAGAAATTGGAAGAATTGGTATCTGCTAGGTACAAGCACGGTCTTTGTTGGGATTTCCTGGAAACAAAAATACACACAACCAGCATAACAAAAACAAACTGCCGAATCTCCCGTCAATGGTTGACCATCAAATACCATAAGAGCACGAGAACAAAATAGTGCAATCAAGCACGCACAAATTGTACGGTAATATTTAATGTGAAAAACCCAACTCAATGAAGGAAAAAATTTATAAAACAAACGCCAAAAAAATCCACAATAAAAGAGAACAGTTACAAATATAACCTCCTTTGAAATCCTTTCAAAGTAATCTATGTGAATGACTGGTCAAATATAACCCTAAACATACTTAACAATCCAGTATAGAAGATATACTGAGAAAAATGAGTAATCAAACCATAACACATCATAAAAATAAAATTGGAGCAACATACTCGACCTTGATGAAAAATAGAGTTCGAGTCAGACCTCAACCGGATGACGAATATATTCCTGTTCTTTCTTTTTCTTCTTCTCTCTTTTCGTGCGACATTTTTTATGTTAAAAATGATTTTGAATACCCTAAAAATCTTAAGGGGTCATTTTATATACCATGTGGCCACTTGAGTGGCCATATTGTGATCATCTCTAGGATGCCTACTGAAAATCACTCTAATAAAGGCGATTGAACAGACAGTTCACACATATCTCACAAAACCTTCCGCAAATAGTCTCACTCAAACGAACAACACACAACCTTTAGTGAACAACATCACTTGAGCAACCATCGCGCAGGCATCAAAAGACCCTCCAAATTTCCTATCTATTGGGCATGGGACTTACAAGAAAGTAACCCAAAACCTAATACTTTTTGCTTGGAAATGATTTGCTAAGAGAAAATGGACAACAAGAACAGCCTTGGACAGTGTGGAGAAGACTGATCTAGATCTACCATCTTTTTATGGTTCAGCACATGGTATATGTGGTTCCGTGGCCAATATCCTTCATCTTCATTGTTGTTTACTTCTATACATGCATCAAGCTGTAGCTCCTAATAATGCTAATGCTTGATCTCTTTATTCATCATTGTACTCAGTGGATGTCTTTTTGGCTTCTTAATAAAAACCAGGCTTGAGCTTTGTCCTGTTAAGATTCATGAGCCGAGATGAAACTAGCTGGAACAAGCTTTTAATTGAGCCATCACTAGACGAGATCAAGAAGCTTTGTTTGTCATACAAGAAAATATGCAAGTCATGTATCCTGTTCAAGCTTTAGATTTTTCAAATCAAACTTGAACCAACTTCAACGGCGAATCTTTAGAGTTTTTCAGCAGTTTGACTTGTTTGAAAAGCATAAACATGATAGAAAAAAATCATTCTGAAATTGGAAAAGTAATCCTGCTTTCTCTTACTTTCTAACATGGGGTTTTTCAGAAAGTGACAGTGAAAAGAAAAAAACAGATATCCACAACACATATTTAGGGTCTTCTAGAAAGAATTGAAAGAAAATCATAGTTTGAAACACTAACAAATCTTAAAGGCTTACGAGCAACCCTAATGGAAAGCAAGTTGCATAACCAACCGTCCATCCCTTGGCCAAAACAAAAAGAAAAAAAAAAAAACCATGCGGAGAACTGTCTCTACTACTGGATAAAATCAACTAAGTTTAAGTGGGCAAAATGTAGAAACCAGAAGAGTGGGAAATAGAAGGGAAAAAATGATGACCACGTTAAACAGAAAATTGTCGTTTAGACATCCTGCGAAAACAAGAATCTTAAAGAAAACAAAAGATCATTAGACAATGAACAAACAACATGACATTACATTAATAGATGCCAGCAATATTACTAAGTAAATTAATCTTTCCAATCTACTGTGTGTTGGGGTTCGAACGGTCCGGATCCACCCGATCCGGTAGCAGCGAAATACCCGAACCCCCGTCATCGTCAGCCACCATATAGTAGGAACAATGAACACTTGAGATGCACAGTATTTTTTACGTGGAAACCCCTTCTCAACTAATGGAAAAAACCACGGGATACAAAATCCACCACTAAATCCACTATATAAAAATGGTTACAAAAACTCAGAAACAGAATACAGCAACCACCCTGGCTAGACAAGCCCTAGAGGCGAAAATGAAGAATAAAGCACGAGAATACAAAACCTCACTCTTTGTATTTCACTAACTGCTCTCTCTTTCTTCCACTTTTTCTCTCTTCACTGTGGTACTCTTTACTCTCACATTTTACAAGTGTTGGTAAAACGAAGACGGCCGTTTCACCCCCGCACTAATGCGGCCGGCACACAGCACCCCTGGCGTTTTCTCTTACACCAGCCCGGTGCAACCCGCACCCTGGGTGTCTTCACACACCCACACACTTGGTGATTTTTCACATACCACACATTGGCTGAAGCTCCTGGTACTCATATATAGATGTCCTGACTCCACCTAATCCCATCTGCCCAACTGATCATCTTGCAGATAATTGGTGCCACGTCTTCACCAGTTTTCAAGCTTCCTATAGGCTCATGTCTTACAAGACGGCACATAAACAGACTGCGTGTGACGCGTGTGTACTCAATCAACCGCCATTGGCTGACTAACCTGAAAAGACATCTGTCCGCCACCGCCACTTTCCATGATCTCCTGGCCCATTACTCAGTCGGTCAACTTTTCATTGACCGTCTTCAGCATTCATCCGGTCAACCTCCGTTAACCGTCTTCTGCTGCCATCCGGCCAACCTCCCTGGCCACCGTCTTCTTTTACCCGCCCGCCATTCAAGTGCTCCTCGGAAACCTAAGACGGCCAACCTCCTGTTGACCGAATCTCTGACAAGCCATCCGCCGGTCAATCTCTATCGACCGGCCCATCTCTCCTCCGATCAACGCCCCGTTGACGGAATCGATTTCTGATTTGTTCTCCACAAATCCGCACGACAAAACCAATTTGTTAGGTTACTATAAGAGAGTGACCAGAGCCAACACTGTGGCCCCCCCAAGGATTTAATAGTTAGTAATCAGAGACTAAAAGATGTCACTAGTATAACTATTTCTAATCAAAATAAGTCGCTGAAATGGAATATACAGGATTGATAACGAAATTAATCGCTTAGCCCCAACAACTGAACAACAGAAGAAATAAAATTTTGCAGTTTAAGACTTCATCGTCCATCTATGAAAAAAGAATAGATAAAGAAAGCCTACTCAATTGATCAGCGAATATAACACAGCATCGTTTAGCGACCTTTGTCATCCGAAACTCATCAGCAAGGAGGGCTCACATCCACTCGATTCAAACAGGAATGACGTGACATCTTCAACTCATGAGAGTAATCTACAACAAACTTCACAACAAACTTCAGAACCTAACTTTGATTTTTATTGCTCAATAATTCCAAATCAGTAACTGTACTATCACTTAACAGAAGTCGAATCGAACATTCAGAAAGAGGGAGAAAAACATTAACCTTAAATTTCGCATGATCGAACAGCTTGGGTGGGGTATACTTATAAAAATGAGAGGAAAGGAAACGCGATCGCAAGAGGAAAAGAGAATGATACTAGGTGATTCTGGGGGGCTTCCATTTAACGTCCAATGGAGTTACTAATGGTTCTGTTTTACATATATATATATATATATATATATATATATATATATATATACTTTTTTTTTTTTAGTAGTTACGGTTTTATGTTCACCATCTGATTCGATGTTTAGATCCCGACTGACACGACAACTGCGTGTATAGAAAGATCTTTCGATAAAAGATGGCATACAATCTCAATAATCTCGATATATAGTAATGGGAGATCCAAATCAAAAGATTTGACATATACTGACCTTAACCGTATTTTTTATTGTGTTATGTATATATGCCAAAATGCTATTTACAGTGTGAGCTACACGTTATTCGATTAGTGTGAGGTATGCTTGACGAATGTGATTGAGAGAATTTAATTGGTTACTTGTTGGATACCGGCAAATAATTTAGTATTTAAGCCAATTGTTTGAATTGGCCCTAAAAGACTAATGAAATGATGACTACATGGATCATTGATATAATAAAAAATGTAATGCCTTTTTCATATTGAATGCTCCATAACTCAAAAGTAGAAGCTCATTACATATAGGCTACTTATAACGTTAATATATATAACTTCTTTAATAATAGTGATGCGTTCTCCTAATCTAAGTTATTGCACGGATTAGGAAAATACTTGGTCTTTCTTAACAAGTTGAATTGAAATAAGTCTGATCCCCATTTCTGAAAATATAAATCCTATACATCATAATTAAACAAATGATAGAATAAAAAATTGGCAGGATTCGCTCCCCGACGTATCTTCCGACATTTGAATTAGAAATATTTCTTCAAATAAATAGAAAAATGCGAGGGGTGCAAGAATGAGTGAGTGGACGATGCACGGGTTCGGGGATTGAGTATTTGGATGCGTCCGATTGAGGGACGGCTTTGAGAGAAGATGATGCACTTGACGAGAGGCGGCTTAAAAACGGTAATGCGCTCGATGGGGAGCGGTTTGAGAGAGTGTGTGAGTAAATGAGTAAGAGTTGTGAGAAATTTTTAGGAGGCTTTTTGGATAGAGGATCATTATTTGTGGGCTTGCCAGTGCACATGTCCTTTGCCTGTAAGAACATGGGGTTATTTATAGTGTCTGAGCCAACTCAACCCTACTTGTGTGGCATGGTTGGTTGCCAGCTGTCCGTGCAAATTTCGCAGGCTGTCACAAGGATTGTGAATACCCATCATGGTAACTGTGAAGATTCACTCGCAATATTGGAGGTGACGATTATGGCAGTTACCATTGAAAAAGATTCACTGGATTGCCATTAACATTTTCAGAGAGATTGTGCGATCATAGGCAATATTCGGGAGATATCTATTGAGCTATCTCTGGCAAGTTCTCCCAACATGCAAGGTGTCATGAGGTGGCCCTAGTCACTTGTTTCCAGCAAGTCAGTCCCGAGTTGACCCACACCGGTTGACTGCTTTGTAGCTTGGTCCTAGGCCTTCATAGGAGTGAGCTATAGGCCGCAATCCTCTGGGCCCTCCACTTGTTTATGGGCCTTGCCTCTAGGTTGGCCCATTGATAGATATACCCATCACTAGCCCCTCATGTCGGAGGTTTTGAATTTTCAACCCTCGACATGTTCAGTGATGGAACACCATGTATCATTTTCTCCATTCACTCCTTTCCTAGGTGGCTTTCTAATTTGTTGTCCAGTCGGTTTTAGCTTGATTCTTTGTACTTGACGATTCTCTGTAGATTATGCTGGTGTGGAAAATCTTCGACATTTAATGGCCTATCGGTCCTTTTGCGTGCTATAAATGGAGGGGCTCGTAGTACCTTGCATCGTACCTTACTTTCATCATTCAAGTGATGTGAGGGTTTGAAGTTGGCATAGAGCCCGCATTACTTGTGGCCGGGATTGGAGGAAGCTCGCCTTCGCTGTTCAAAGGTGATATCCTAGGGTGCATGAGAGGTCTGCTTTGGTTACTTTATTTCACATGGAAAACTGCTTTGGTCACCCTTTTTCACATCCGTCCTAGTGCCGATTCCACCTTTCGATCATAGCAGGTCAAGGCTTTCTTGTCATTATGGCCTCCCCCTAGGTCATGGCCAATTTCCAGGGTAGTCGGTGTAACAGAGCGGATCTCTCTCTTTTTTTAATTACCTCCGTCAATAGCAGATAAACAATGCCCAAAAATATAAATATCTGTAAAAAAATTGGGCAAAGTTTCCCTACAACTAGGCAAAAATCTAATACAACAACCCGTATTTTTCACAATCTAGACAATTATACAAACAAATAAACTTTCACATTCATTCATCAACAAATACAGGATTAACAAAACATCATAACATCCATGGCTCCAAGATAATACATCCTATCCACTATCTTGGTTCAAAAGGGAGATGACATCTAAAACCCATACAAATCCAAAAGCAAAATAGCGAAAGCAGAACTATGTTCAAAATATAAACCTCCGAAAGTAGAAATACCATTTCAACAAATATACAAAACATGGCATAACCATTAATATATAATTTCAATCCACGAGTTAGGTATTTACATTCAAACTAATTAGACTCCCAGAATAGGTTTTGAAACTCTCAAAATCTTCAAGATAGTTTTAAGAATTTCAAAAGTTTGCTGACTAAATTGAATCTACTCCTTCTCGTCAGGAATTAACTCTACTATATCATCTGGATGGAAAAAAAATAAAAAAGTGAGTCGAATCCCAACAAGGTACATGAAAACATGCAGTGTAATTCTTTTATGCAAAATATAAGTACAGAAAAGCAAACCACAAAAATATTTAAAGAATAGAGACGTTCAAGGAAACAAGAGAAATCAGAAATCAGTATAACATGTTTCAGAAATCATAAATCAGTATACAAGCATCAGAAATCATAAACTGGTATCAAACTCTGTAATTTCTAGAAATCCCACTTTAATATCTGAATGACCATATTAGTAGACCCTACTAGCTGAGGGGGCGAATAATCGAGGAAAGATTATATTTCGCACATAATCAGAGGCCAAACATAGAACAGGAATATCCCTTCTTGCGGGATCAGTACATGATTACCTCCCGAAGGCAAGTCAGACACAAAAATTTTACCTTCTAGGCTAACGGCCTGAGAAAAAGCGGACCACGTATAACTCCATGGATAGAGTTTTCCTCGATTACCACCATAACGTTCTAAGGAATATCGGAGAACCTTACCTGACTAAATAATAGTCCTAAGTCTACTTTCTTATTAACTTACTTAATTGAAACACTTAACTGGAAATACTTTCAGAAGAAATTTTTGCTCATATTCTTATATTATTTACTTATCATGCCTTTTTCCCTGAGTCAAATTCTTTCAGATAACCCTTTAGTTAGTTCAGAAATTTATAGTAACTTAACAGTACAATTCCATATAAATTTTTTAGATAAAAATCAAAGTTTGAGCAATAACCTTTCATAAATTAACCTTTACATATCAAGATTTATAGATTTTAAACACTAAAATTCTAAATTTTCATTCTAGGGTTTCACACAAAGCTTTTGGACTTAAATCGGACACCAAACACATGTTTATCCATGAAATCGAAGTTATATATCGCAATACATATGGATAAATATGAAATCTATCCGAACAATTAAGAGAAATATGCTTCATTTATATTAATCATAGAGGAAGAAGAGTTTAGAGTATAAATACCAATTTAGAGATATTAAAAAGTAATAAAAATGAAGAATAATGTCTGAGGTACAATTACCTTCACACGATTTACTGTTTTTCTCACTTTGATCGGATCGAGAGTGGCCAAAACCTCCTTTTCTTTCCCTTTTTCCTCCTCCTTTCCTCTCTTTTCTCCCCCTTTTCCTTCATGCATCTTCTTCTCTCTCCTATTTAAACAAAATTAAAACAGCTCGGTGGGAATTTTTAAAGCTGGTGCTCGAGCGCCACATTCTGGAAAATGCCCCGAGCGCAACTCGGGCGTTGAGCCTGCTGGTTTCTTTCTTACTTTCGAAATTAATTTTTCTTTTTTTCAAGCCTAATTTTAATCATTATTAATTTAGGCACCTCCTAATTATCCTGTTTTAGGATTAGGATCTCACAACTTTTCCTCACTTATGAAAATTTCATCTTCAAAGTTTAACGAAACTACATACCTCAAGTAGACAAATGAGAGTATTTGCTCCGAATTTCTTCCTCACGCTCCCACGCCACTTCCTCGAACGAATCATTCTTTCACAAAATTTTTACCAAGGAAATCGTCTTTGTATGCAATATCTGATCCTTCCAATCCAGAATTCGTACCAGTTCTTCAACATAAGATAAATCCTTATCAATAGTCAATAGCTCATACTCAATGACGTGTGTGGAATCGTGGACATACTTTTGAAATATCGACACATGAAATATATCATGGACATCTGCCAAACTAGGTGGCAATACTAATCTGTAAGCCACCTCCCCGTTCCTCTCTAAAATCTCAAATAAGCCAATAAAACATGGCTTCAGTTTTTCTTTCACCCCAAATCTGAATGTCCCCTTAGATGGTGATACTTTCAAAATGGCATAGTCACCCACCTCAAATTTCAGCGCCAATTTTCGCTTATCTACATAATTTTTCTACCTACTCTAAGCAATTTTCACCTTCTCATGAATTAGCTTGATCTTCTATGTTGTTTCTCTAATAATTTTAGGACCCAAAATTCATTTGTCTCCGATCTCCTCCTAATGAATCAGCGATCTGCACTTTTTCCCATACAGTGCCTCAAAAGGTAACATGCCTATACTCACATGATAACTATTATTATAAGCAAATTCTATTAAGGTCAGATAACTATCCCAAGTTTTCTTCATATCTAACACCGAAACCCTTAACATATCCTCTAGGATCTGAATTGTACGTTCTGATTGACCATCAGTTTGGGGGTGATACGCTGTATTGAATTTCAATTCTGTCCCCAATTCTTTATGCAAACTTTTCCAAAATCTCAAAATAAAATGGGGATCCCTATCTGGATACAATCAAGTGAGCACACCATGAAGCCTAATAATTTTATTCACATATAATTAAGCCAATCTGTCACGAGAGTACGTCTCCTGATTGCAAGAAATGGGCTGATTTAATCAGCCGATTGAAAATAACCTAAATGGCATCATGGTTCTTGGGAGTTCTAGGTAAGTCTGACACAAAATCCATCGCGATGTCTTCCCACTTCCAACTCAGGGTTGGCATCGGTTGCAATAATCCAGATAGCTTTCTTCTTCCAGTCTTCAGTTGTTGATACATAAGATATTTCTCTACATAATCCGTAATATCCTGTTTCATATTTCTCCACCAAAATATTTTTCTCAAATCCTGATACATTTTGTTCGTCCCCGAATGAATAGTATACCAAGATCGGTGAGCTTCCTTCAAGATTTTCTCCTTTAACTCCCTATCATCGAGCACACACAAACGATCTTTAAACCTCAATACTCCATCGGCTTGAACATTGAAATCAATTCTGGAGTCCTTATTCAAATCTCCCATAATATCCATAAGAAAAGAGTCGTTCACTTACTTCTCTTTAATCACATTTATCACCTCCAGCTGGACCTGAAGGTATGACAAAATCATCCGATCGTCCTAAACATACCGATGAATATCACATTATTTTAGATAATCTAACATTTCTATCTGTTTTATCTAAAGACTTGCCACAAAACTTAATCGGTGGCTCAAAGTATCGGCAACTATATTAGCTTTCCTAGGTTTATACTGAATCTTATAGTCATAGTCCTTCAAAAAATCAAGCCACATCCTTTGCTTCATATTGAGCTCATTCTACAAGAATAAATATTTTAAACTTTTATGGTTCGAATAGACAAAGAATTTCTCTCCATAAAGATAATGTCTTCAAATCTTCAAGGCAAACACAACAGCGGCTAATTCCAAATCATGATTTAGATAATTTTCTCATGCACATTTAGTTGTCTAGACTCATAAGCTATTACTTTGCCATATTGCATCAATATACAACCCAAACCCGCCTTGGAGGCATCACAATATACCTCAAAACCACCCAATCCCTCCGAAATAGTCAACACCGGAGCAGTCGTTAGGCGATCTTTCAATTCTTGAAAACTCTGACACATTTTTCAGTCCAATCAAACTTTACTTTCTTCTTTACTAATCGAGTCAAGGGTATAGCTATCCAAGAGAAATTCTCTACGAATCTCCTATAATATCCCGCCGTGCCGAGAAAATTTCTAACTTCAGTCATCGATGTGGGTCTACTTCAGCTAGTGACTGCCTCTACCTTCTTCGGGTCTACAGAAATACCTCCATTTGAAATCTCATGTCTCAAAAATATCACCTCCTGTAACCAAAACTCACATTTATTTAATTTAGCATACAGTTTCTCCTCATGAAGTACTTGGAGAACAATCCTCAAATGAGTCTCATGTTCATCACGGCTCTTAGAATATATCAAAATATCATTAATAAATGCTACCATAAATTTATCCAGATACGGTCTAAACACCAAATTCATCATATCCATAAAAGTAGCAGGAGTATTCGTAAGACCAAATGGCATTACAATAAATTCGTAGTGGCCATAACTCGTCCGAAAAATAATCTTGGCCACATCTTCTGGCTCAATTCTCAATTAGTGATATCCAAACCTCAAATCAATCTTCATAAATATCCGAGAACCTTGTAATTGGTCAAACAAATCATCAATGCGCGGCAATGGATATTTATTCTTAATCGTGATTTTATTCAATTCACAATAATCCACACATAATTGCAAGGACCGATCTTTCTTTTTCACAAACAGTACCGGTGCACTCCACGGAGATACACTCAGTTTAATAAAGTCCCTGTCTAACAACTCCTATAACTGTAATTTCAGTTCCTTCAATTCAGCGGGTGCCATACGATAAGGTGCTTTAAAAATCGAAATAGCGCTTGGAATAACCTTAATCTCAAACTTAATCTCCCTGTGATGAGGTAACCCAGGAAATTCCTTTGGAAATACATCCTCAAAATCACATATAACTAAAATGTCCTTCGCTGGCACACTATGACTCTCAATGGTGCTGACATATGCTAGATAAGTATGACATCCACTTTTCATCAAATGCTTAATATGCAAAGTAGAAATCAATATATGTATCTCCTTCTTCCTAATGCCTTAAAAGAAAAAGGGTTTCATTTTAGGATTATCAAAATAAACTCTTTTTAGAAAGCAGTCAATATTTGCATGATATTTAGCTAGCCAGTCCATCCCAAGAATAATATCAAAATCATCCATATTCAACAATATCAAGTTTACAAGCAAACATTTCCCATTCACCGCTACCATAAAATTTGGATATATAATATCAGTAACCACTGAGGATCTAGTAGGCGTTGATACAACTAAATAATAGTTCAAAACTCACAGGGCAGACACAATATAACATGCAAATCACAAGGAAATAAAAGAATGGATAGATCCGAAATCAAATAAAATAGAAGCCGAAACTCTACAAATAAGAAGGGTACCTTCAACCACATTCGGGGATGGTAACCCTTCCTCAAGTTGGTATTATTTATCTTTAATTATCTGATTTCGTGCATACTTTGTAGTTTTGCATATATTTGGGCGGATGATGATTTTGAGATACACTAATTGGCCCATAGTTGGATGATAGGAATGTCTCGTATGTATAAATATGCGATAAACTCGGAACGTGTTTTGATTTATGTTTTAGTTCTGGCGGTCTTCTCTCGATTTTTTGATTATGAGATTTAGATCCGGATGATTGTATGTGTCCCACACGGATGTGGTGACGGTTGTGACCTATGTGATCTCGGATCATATGATATGATATGGTTTATAAGATTTGATCAGATCATTATTTATTATGATTATGTCCCGGAGAGACTGTTTAATATGGACGATAATTTAGTATGAGACATCTCATCGGTTTTCAGGGATTTTACGGACATTGTATTTTATTTTGCGTGATTACTATACGATATTCTTGCTTCGATTTATGCGCACCGTTTTATACGATATTGATACTTACCGAACTCTAAGCTCATATTTTTATATTTTATCCCTTCAGACTAATAGCATGGATACGCTTGTAGGAGTTCAGATGTGATTTGACGTGGTGTATCTCTATCGGTGAGTGGAGATATTTATGTTGGTATGTTTCTAATCTCGATGATGTATTGTGTTATTGTTTATGGTCAGATGATGGCCCTGATCTTTGTATGAGATATATTAAAATTATTACATTATATCGATGAGTTGTTATTATGTTCAATATCTCCCTTACGATTGTGGATAGTAGGTCGTGTATTATATTTGTTTGGATTTATATCCGATGAGATGTGTGTTTTATTATATCGGGTCCTGTATGTGTATGACTTCACACCCGGGATAAATTTTTATGGTTAATGAAAGCATTATTATCAATTTTATAATTGACCTGCGTATATTGTATTCTTAGGTTATGATAGAATCCTTCAAGTTTCAAGGAAGGTTTAATAAGAAGGTTTCAAGATTTATTTCGGCATTGCACGCTAGTCACCTAAATGAAGACGGATGCCAGGCTTATTTGGCATACATGGTCACATCTAAGAGCCATTCTGTGGGTGTAGAAGATATTCTAATTGTTGGTAAATTTGGAAATGTTTTCCCGAAAGAATAGCCCAGATTGCCTCCGGATCAAAAAATTAAGCTTGCGATCGATTTGGTGTCGAGTTTTGTGCCAATATCGAGGGCACCGTATAGGATGGCCCCATTTGAATTAAAGATATTGAAGTAACAATTGCAGGAGTTATTAGATAAGGGATTCATTCGACCGAGTATGTCTCCGTAGGGTGCTCCCGTGTTATTCGTAAGGAAGAAGGATAGATCCATGTGGTTGTGTATTGATTATAGGGAGTTGAATAAGATTATAATCAAGAATAAGTATCCCCTTCTGATGATTGATGACCTGTTTGATCAACGACAAGGAGCTCAAGTGTTCTCAAAGATTGATTTGCGCTCAGGGTATCATCAGCTGAAGATCCGGCAAGAAGATGTTCCCAAGACAGCTTTTAGATCGCGATATGGTCACCACGAATTTCTAATAATGCCTTTTGGACTGATTAATGCACCAGCATCACTAATGGATTTGATGAATAGAGTGTTCCAGCTATACCTAGATCAATTCATTGTAGTTTTTATTGATGATATCTTGATTTATTTAAGGAGCTTATAGGATCATGAAGCTCACTTGAGGATTATATTGCAGTTATCGAGGGAAAGGAGGTTATTTGCGAAATTGTAAAAGTATGAATTCTGGTTGGAGGAGATGGCATTTTTGGGTCATATCATTTTAAAGGGTGGTGTGTCGGTTGACCCGAAGAAGATCAAAGCAGTGCCAAATTGGGTGAGGCCAGGAAGCGTCGCTGAAGTGCGAAGTTTCTTAGGTTTGGCAGGGTATTATAGGCGGTTTGTTGAAAACTTCTCGAGGATTGCGATGCCTCTGGACCGCTTAACCCAGAAGAAAACGACGTATGTTTGGGATGGTGACTATGAAGAAAGCTTTTGGGAGTTGAAAAGAAGATTGATGTCCGTGCCTATATTGTCGATTCCGGATGGATCGGGTGGATTTGTGGTATACTGTGATGCTTCCAAGAAAGGTCTAGGTTGTGTTTTGATGCAGCGTGGTTGGGTGATAGCTTATGGATCAAGACAGTTGAAGGTTCACGAGCAAAACTACCCCACCCATGATTTGAAATTAGCAGCAGTGATCTTTGCCTTGAAAGTTTCGATGTGCTATCTGTACGAGAAAAAGTTTATGATCTATTCTAATCATAAAAGTTTGAAGTATTTATTCTCCCAAAAGGAGTTAAATATGCGGCAACGAAGATGGATGGATCTACTGAAAGATTATGATTGTGAGATCCAGTACTAACCAGGGAGAGCAAATGTAGTTACTGATACTTTCAGTAGAAAGTCTTCTGGATTAGTGGCTTATCTAATGATCAAGGAATGGGAAATATTAAATGGAATGAAGAGCTATGCAATTCGATTGCACTCCTAGGGATTAAGAATGATGTTGTCATACTTTTAAGTGTAGCCGGAGATTTTGAAGAAAATCAAAGAGAATCAGATGTTGGATTTATATCTAGTGGAGAGTGCAGGAGAATAGGATCAGGAGTCGCGAGCAGAATTTCATTTTTGGCATGACGGGATTCTATGTTTTTGACATCGAGTTTGCGTACCAAACCTTGGAGAGTTGAAGGATGAAGTCCTAAATGAAGCCTATAGATTGAGGTACACAATTCATCTAGGTGTGAATAATATGTACCAAAATATGAAAAAGACCTTTTGGTGGCAAAATATGAGAAGGAAAATTGTAACTTTTGTGGCTAAATGCATTGTGTGTCAGCAAGTAAAGGTAAAACATAAGAAGCCTCCAGGATTTTTACATCCTTTACTAGTTTCCAGTTGGAAGTGGGAACACATCATGATGGATTTTATTTTGGGATTGTCGAGGACGACGAAAAACATGGATGCCATTCCGGTGATTGTGGATTGACTGACAAAGTCAGCCCATTTCTTACCGATTCGAATGACTTATTTCAGAGATAAATTTGCTCGTTTGTACATCAATGAGATTGTTCGGCTGTATGGTATTTCAGCTTCAATTGTATATGATCGAGATCCCAGATTTGTGTTAAATTTTTGGAAAAGTTTGCACAGGGAATTGGGTACTGGCCTTCAATTTAGTTCAGCCTTTCATCCACAGACGGAGGGCCAATTTGAAAGGATTATTCAGATATTGGAAGATATGTTGAGAGCATTGGTTTTGGAGATGGGAGGCTCGTGGGATAGTTATCTGCCTCTCGCTGAGTTTGCCTACAATAATAGCTATAAGTCAAGTATTAGAATGGCTCCGTTTAAGGCTTTGTATAGACGAAAGTATAGATCTTCAATCAATTGGGAAGAAATCAGGGACCGTAGTTTGTTAGGACCTGACATTGTCTAGGATTCATTGGAAAAGATAAGAATCATTAGGGATCGATTAAGTAAAGCCTAGAGTCGTCAAAAGAGTTACGTCGACAAGAGGAGATCAGATCTAGAGTTCGAAGTGGGTGATCACGTGTTCTTGAAGGTATCCCCAAGGAAAGGAATTTTGAGATACCGAGTTAAGGGTAAATTGAAGCCAAGGTTTGTTGGACCATTTAAAATTTTAGAGTGGGTTGGAGAAGTGACCTATAGATTGGCTTTACCTCTAAACTTGGCTGGTTGTTATGACATTTTTTATGTCTCTATGTTAAGGAAATATGTGTACGATCATTCTCACGTGATCAAATTTGAGCTTTTGGAGATGATGAGAATATGTCATATGTTGAGGCCCCTGTTCAGATTTTAGAATGGAAGGATCAAGTGTTGAGAAATAGAATTATTCCATTGGTTAAAGTATTATGGAGAAATTATGCGGCTGAAGAGACAACCTGGGAATGCGAAGAAGAAATTTGGGAGAACTTTCCATATCTATTCGACGATTGATGTACGTGAAATTTCGAGGAAGAAATTTTTGAAAGATGTGGAGAATATAATATCCCGGACCTTATTGGATATATTTTAATATTTATTGAGAATTTGGATAAATTAGACTTTTTAAAAATTTATTTAATATCGTGAAATTTTGAAAAGAATATTGGATTTTGCGGCTTGGCGCTTGTTGCGCGTTCAGAGGGTATCTGATGGATATATATATATTTGGATAAAAAAAGAAAAAAAAAAGAAAAAATAAGAGGATAAGAACGGGATAGGATAAGGAGCGGGGGAGTTGAAGATAAATTAAAATAAGAGAGGATAGAGAGTGTTTGGAATAAAATAAAATAACAATAATAATAATAAAATAAAAATTTATGTTATAAGGGGAGGGATTGAGGCTTGGTTCTGGTGGCAGAATGAGAGAGAGGGGGGAAAGAGGAAATAAACAGAGGAGAGAGATAGGGTTTCAGGGCGCCAAAATCGGGCGCAATGCGAGGAGGAAGAGGAAGCAGTGGCGTCGGTGGCAGTCGGTGCGGTGAGCTTGGTCATCGGTGGCCAGGAGTGAGTCGGTGGTGGTGCGGTGAGGAGAAGCCATTGAAGCTAACAATGGTTGTCGGCGGCGTTTGTAGCAGCAGTCGAAGGGTGAAGCCACGATGGTCGTCGACGGTCGGTGGTGTCGCGCCGGTGACCGGCGACGGCTGTGGGTCGGCATGGCTATGCGTAGAACTATACAGTGAGAGGGAGAGGGATTGGGTGCATCGCAGGAGGCGCTAGACAGAGGAGGAAGCTTGGGTTCGCCAGGGCAGCGCACAACAGTGGGAAGAAGCGCGCGCTTTGGTACCTCGGAGTATCCATTTTTCAGATCTACAGAATATAAAGTCAAGGCAAGTATCTGTAAACCCCTTTTTGGTCTGATTTAATTTCTGATAAATTTTAAATATTGTTTGAAATTTTTACTAACATGCATATAATTTTATCTATCTATTTTGTTTAATTTGGACATGCATGTTTAGTTCATTGATTAATTTTGAAGGTTTTGGATATGGGTTTTATGATTTTAGAAATTTACTATTTTTCTGAAAGTTCAAAAAATTTATTGGACTCGGTGTATATTTATTTTAGTATGTGTAACAAAAATATACACGAAACTTACATTGACCGTGCATTTTCACATGCACGTGTCTGGTTGTGGTCACTACATTTGGATTTGGATTATTAGATTCTGGCCAGCTCACTACGGGAAGATTATTTTGTTAATTGGAAATCCCTTTCTACCGGTTGGAAAGGTTTGGAGTAGTGACCTTTTCCATTTGGATAATTTGACTTCACCTTAGAATATATTCGGAAGTCCTAATATATTTGACAAGTTTGAGAATTGCACCCAAAATTGTCGATAATAAAATATAGTGAGCAACCTTATCTATGTGTACAGAATACATAGATTTTGGCCTAAAGTTTCCGAAATTATATGTAATATTTCCTCAAGCTAATCTTTAAATAATCAAAACTTAAATTGGTGTATAATTTTGTATCTCTATATAGATTTGTATTGGACTTGAATTTTTGGATTTAGATTTGACATTCGCCAATTTTGCCTATAATTGGACTTGGTTTGTCCCATACGAATTATTTGACCATATGTTTTGATCCAGACATTTAGAAAAATTATTGCGATGCTGCTTCGATTTCGGCACACACTATTAGATCGTCCAGCTATCGGACTTTGCCCCAGATTACGAGCAGATCGGGCCTTGGACTTGGATTAGACATTGGCACATTGGAATAGGTCCGAATCACCTCTATTATATATATATATATGTCCTGACGATAACTATTTTTTAAATTGGATATTTGTCTTAGATTTGAATATTTAATTTGAGCATGAGACTACCGTTGGATTTTAGATTTGTAATTTTTATTTATTTATCGGTGACTTGAATTTGTCTATTCGACCATCCTTCTGATTCTTTGGACTCATTCGTTTATTTATGATACTTGTTGGGCATAGGCTCATTGCTCTATTTTATCCTTTCAGAGTAGAAGATCGGATTCATCGCGGTAACACGAAGAGTTTCGGCGTAGCACTGTATGCCTATGGTGAGTGTTATATTTTTGAATTTTAATATTATCAATCATGTATCGGGATGAATAAATTTTGCGTAGAATGTTATAAGATGTTGGAGTCGGTCGAATGTAGGCTATGAATTTGTATATTAAGAATTTGTTGGGTCGATTTCATATGTGGATGAGTTATTGTCTTTATTCAGTTATCCCATTACGACTATTTTGTAAAGTAGGTCATATATATATTATCTACTTAGCCCGGGTTTGTGACATCGTCTAACGGGTGGGGTAACGTGTCAACATCCTTCGCCGGCAAAGTTTCGCACTAGGTGGTGGATGGACAAGGCCGTTGGACCGAGTTAGTTTGATTGAATGTTGACTCATTCAATAAGAGAGACCATTTGCTATCTACTGAGGCTCTTGCAAGAGCCTAGTGGGGGCCTCTCTTGGAGGGGGTGGGAGCAACCATTCCACCGCACGTTTGGCCTAAAAGGAATCCTAGATCGTTATACATCCGTGGTTCCCCTGAGAGTGCGTCCCTATGGCAGGCAGCTTCGTCGAGTTCTTCTTCTTCTTCTACTGAGTCGGGTCTAACCATGGCGGAGAGGATGCAAGGGATTGGCAAATCATCTAGGGGCCGACTCCTGCCTCGCCTCCTCCAGTTAGCTAAGTCTTGGAGGAGGGCATCGATACAGACGATGAGCCCCTAGCCCTTCCCGTAGGAGTCTCGAAGGGACCTGAGGCCAAGGAGTCGATTGAGTCGGTTCGTGTACTGACTCTGGCCCAGCATGGGATCCCCATCATTGCTAGTGCATTGTCTGAGGAGCTAGTGTCAGGCCCTTTTGCAGCTTTGGTGAAGGAGATTGCTAGTGAAGAGTGACCGGTAGAGGGCCAGGCAGGGAGTAGTGCTGAAGCGGTAGCGGTAGTGGAGATGCCCCGTTCGGAACTCCTAGAATTAGAGGCTACAGGGGTCTTGACTGTTCCCCCATTGCATTTGGGCTCCAAGGCGTCTCCCCTTTGCCAAGGGATGCCTCCACGAAGTTGGGTCCTCAAGTTGACTTATCGTCCAAGGTTCTCTTGAGTTCTGCAGTTGAGGAATTGCCTTATATCGTGGTCCACTACAAATAACCCATTGTTTTCATTGATGATGGACTTGCCTGATCATCCCCCATCCTTTTTCTACTTGTAGGACCACGTGATGGTAGGCCTTCTGTAGACCTGCCTACACCAACAGGCAATCAAGATTCATCAACATGATGAGAAGATCCGTCAGCTGACCCAGATGCGGGTCAATCAGGGAGTGCTCGAGGAGATGTAGGGTCGATTGGACATCGCCGTCGCCGAGGTCCGACTATGCCATGAACGGGCCACCAACCTTGAGCTCGAGTTGCTTAAGATTCGGGTGAGCTCCTAGGAACAGAGGGACGTGCTCTAGGTGGCCGAGCAGTATCTCACAGACCTCTAGAGCGAGAACATTCGACTTGAGGCAAAGCTTAAGACTCGATTTAACCCGGAGGAAGCAAGCCATGCTCTCAATGCCAAATTTTTGGATGGCATCCGCTTGTGCCACCGGATTACTTCCCTGGTGACCTCAGACTTTCATGTCGTCTTCTTCAACTTGAGGAACGGTGGTGCCCGACATCGGTCCCACCCAATTGATTTCCTTGATGGAGAAGGGGAGCTCTCGCCGTGTTCAACTGGGGGCCCATAGCTTTGAGGCGTCCAGTTTGTTAGCTTTGTAGGCCTAAGCAGCAATCGTGCCTTACAATGTACTTCTTGGTTTCATAATGAATCAATAAAGCCTTTCTTTCTTAAGCATTGTTGCCAACATTTTTGTATATGTGTGGAATTTCTTTGGCTAATACTTCGTTATTGACCAGCTAGTAGCTATCGTTGTCGTCATTGGGCTTTGTGCGAATGCTAAGGTTTGGTTGGGCTCATTCTTGCAGGGAGGAGTCTCGGTACTTCAGGAGCCTGTACCTGTGAGAGGACGTCACCGCCCATTTTTGTTGAGCCTTACTGGAGCCAGCTAGGCCCTATGGCCATTGTCGCCCATCTCCGGTGAGGTTAAGACCATCATCCACGCAATACCATTGGAGCTCCTTTGTAAGGCTCGAGATTTTCTGATCAAATAAATTATAATTAATTAAATAAATGTGTAATCGAGATCAAAGGACGCAGAAAAATTTAGACCAAAGAGTCCGACATCCCAAAACTACTAAACTATTGAAATTAAAATATGTGGACTTGGAAACTTCTATGGACCTAAAGATTTCGTTAAAAATTAAGATTTATTATATTGATTATGTTATAAATCCAAAAGTCAGGGGCACACTCTGGAACATAATTGTGACTCAACAAAAAAGATTAATTCATGAACCGGTTAGTAACTGACTTAATTCCACTTGATAAAAAGAAAGAACAAATGACAAGAAAACAACTTGGTTACCGAATTTTTAATCAATTAGCAGGCAAATTAAATTCGGTTAACAAAAGATAGCCCGGTTACTAAATTTTCACCCGATTGGTAACCGAATTTAGTTCGATTGATTAAATATTGCACAAATCAAATTAATTAAGTAAAAAATTAATATACTCCAACACATAAAACACACAGCAGCTTCTCAATTGAGCTGAATTTCCAAGAATTCAGCAAGGGGGTAACAGGAGCACTCCCGGGCAGCAGCTGGGCAGCTGCAAACTCAGCCAAATTCCAAAAATTCAGCAATAAGTACAACAAACACGGCATAAGAATCCCCCACACAAACGACAACATCATATTCAATCAAAATATCCAAGAATTCAGCAAGAAATACACACACACACTGCAACAATAGAAAAATCAGCAAAATGCTGATTTTAGGTTACCTCACTAAAAGTCTAAGAAAGTTGAATAAATTAAACCCAATTTAGAAGCCACACAGCAGCTTCCTAAGGTCACCAAATAGCCTAATGAGTTAGCAAAAATTTTAAAAAGAATTCAGCAAAATTGGGGATGAATCAGCCTAATATTAGGGGACACTCATTGGTATTAGGAGGGGCTTCGGGTAGTGCTAGCAAGGTGAATGACTCAACATCCATGCCTTCAAAATTATAAAGAGGAAAGCTGTGAGAGAAGGAAGAAAGAAATGAAGGGAAGGAACCGAAAGAGAAAGAAAGAGAACCAAAAGAAAAAGAGGGGAAAACTGAGAAGGAAAAACTGAAGGTAGTAACAAGGAAGGAGTTCAGTTGAATATTTTGGCAAGTGTACTCAAATTCTTTTCTTCAATTGTTATTGTTTATTGTTAAAGTTTTTTAGTATTATTGCTCTAATACTTAAATTTCTTAATATTTTTGGTCATATCATCATTTTAACATGAACTATACTCGGTTGAGATGTTGAGCCAAAATTAGTAGCTGAATCAGCTACTATTAATTGGATAAACCGGCTATCAAATGGTCACCAAATCGGCTCAAATTTAGTGACTAACTAGCTAAGCCTCTTATTGATACTTTGAAAATTTGGCTCTTGAAAATGGGCTGAACCGGTCACTGAAGCGGGTTTTAATTTAGCAACTAAACTAACTTCAGCAATCATGTTGATATCAGAAATTACAGCCTATGAATCGGGTCCAAAATTAATTGAATTCGTAGCCAAATTGACCTAAGTATCTTGTGGCGATATTAAAATGTCAACCTATAAAAATTATCCCTGAACCGATCATAAATCGGTCACCAAAATAGAGGCAGAATTTGGCTGTAGGAGAAAATGCTGATGCAGAATTTCCACTTATAACTTTGACCTGAACCGGTTAGACTATTAGCTTGAACTAGTCATAAATCGGATAAATTCTTAAAACTGAATCTCTTAGCTATAAGAAGACTACCTGAACCAGTCATGAATTGGCCATAAAATCAACAAAAACAGAATCGGCCCTTTGCATATATACTGATGCTGAATGTGACAGTTTGGAAAAATGGACCCAATCGAACCCAAATTAGTTGAACCGATAGCTGGCCTAGCCAAAGTATCATGTATTGTGGCTAACCTATCCACTCGTAAACCGGTTGCCCAAAACCCTTTGAATTGATTATTGAACTGGGCCCCTAAATAGTAACAGATCCGGCTAACAGCATTCTTGTGGATGCTAGAATTGTGGCTACTGAACCGGCCCAATTTCAATTTTTGAACCAGTTGAACTGGCACCCAAATTAACCAAGATGTTATGATATAATGTTAAAGTATCAACCGGTAAAAATATACTTCGAATCAGCCATCAAACCAGGCTTTAAACCAGCTGATGAGCCAACCAACACATGCTGAAAATTTCAGCTACCGAGTATGTATTGAACCTTGAACCTGTTCATCAAGCCAGTTTACAAATGATGAAAATTAATAGTAAAAATTAGTATGGACCCACCCTTGAACCAGCTATTAACTTGGCCATGAACCAATAGCTGAGTCCGTAAGTAATTGTACTAAAATTTGAAT